>CM031600.1:23503823-23543823 GCA_018398815.1 Conus ventricosus | reverse complement strand
AAAAGGCGGTCATGCATCAGGATCCGTCTGTGGGATGCCACCACCACAAGCCTTGCGTTCTGCTCTTTCATCACCCCCCCCCCCCCCCACCCCTTTGCATTCTGCTCTTTCATCACCCCCCACCCCTTTCCATTCTGCTCTTTCAACCCCCCCCCCCTCCTCCGAATTTTTTTTCTGTGCGATATCTGAGATCACGAACAAATGTTATTCCGTTTGACCCGAGTTCTGAGACCGAAAGGTCAAGAGATGAGGAATTACCATCTTCCTCGTTTGTTGTTTTGTTCTTGTTGTTTTTCCCCCACAGATCTTCATGAGGCATGAGAATCACGGCACATCAGACCACACAATATCAGCGAGTCAGATATAGGGAGAGGTGGAAAGATGCAAAATCGGTACTACTGTTGTTGTTGTAAATGCGTTCCGTTTGTGCATGTACACTTTGCCTATTCGTAAGTGCTACCGCATACAACACAATCAAACACAATGCAGCAATGCAAGGCAACACAACAAACAATGGCAATAAAACACAATTTTCCTGGAAAAAGAACTACATTGTGCAGAATCAGGCATCATCTGATGAACATTTGATCTGATTTTTATGGTATATAGTTAATTTCTAGACATTCTTTGTAAAATATACTATCAATTTTTAACTGACACGTATATATGCGTTATTCATCCATCATAAATCCTTTGAAGTGAACACAAAACAGTCTCTGCTCCGTCCTCTGTCCGTTTACAATCCAGTTCCTTTTGGATTGAAGGAAAAAAAAAGTTTCATGTGGATCGAGGTCAGAAAGGAAACCTGTTCTACTTACATACTGGTTTTCTGTTTCTTCCTACCCCGCCTCTTCTCTCTCTCTCTCTCTCTCTCTCTCTCTCTCTCTCTCTCTCTCCTCTCTCTCTCACACACACACACACACACACACACACACACACACACACACACACACACACACACACACAGAGTGCGCCATAAACAGTCAATTCTCTCCTCTTAGTCTACATACTGTATAGGCAATGCCTCAGGATTCTTTCCAAGGCGGAATGCACACGGCAGTGACCTGACGGTGACGTCTTTCTCCGGTGAGCTCTGCAGTCATGAAATACGGGCTGGGACACCCGTGAGGACGCTCTCGTGAAGGTTCTGTCATGTCATGGCATCTGCCAGGGAGCAGTTATGTCCCTTGACGTCTCAATGGAATGCCCTGTGCGTGCCTGCACTGTGTCTGAACACTGCGCAGGCTTCCAAGGATGCTGCAGGATTGGTTCCCGCCGGCTGGTTGGCCCGGCAGTTGAGGACAGTGCTTTTCTGGGAACAACTCGTGCCTTCGGCCGGCTGTATCTTTTCCCCTCTCAGGCAAAGCCTCCAGTTTCTTTTCTGTCCATGGAAATGCGCTGAACGTGTAGCCGGCTTTTCCGTTGTTGTTGCTGTGTGGTTTTGCCCGGCTGTCTCATCGTTTGCGACCCTCATAGTACCATGACTCACACGCTGCTCATTCCAGACTTTTTTTTTTTTTTAGCACAGCCTCACCAAGCGAAGCCACAGCACTAGAATCCAAAGGAGCTATCAGCGTCAGGGCGTCATCTGTGGCCCCCTCACTTGCACACACAAACAAGCAGGGAGGAGACAGAGGAGGGAAAGAGCGGGATGGCAATGTGTATGTGCGTGGGAAGTGGGATGAAAGGGAGGGGTGGGGGTAGGGGTGGGGGTGACAGGAGATCGGGGCCAGAGGAAGAGCAGATGGGCAGCATTCATTCCATGTCTCTTTCACGGATTCTGACATATTCAACATCACGTTTCTCTCACCTGTTTACCAGTTATTTCATGTTTTTCACCGTTTCCTTCCAAGTCTCCTCAGTCTCATTACTTAATTCTAGGCCAGTGATTCAGGCCACCACCCCGTACACAGCCACACCTGATTCGTTCTGTTGTTTCCCCAGCACCGGCAGTCTACCCGAGTAATCGACATCAGCTCGCCAACAGGCAACCCACCGCAGAAGTCACTGCACTGCCTGATAATATCAGTGGCGTTCACTGCTATCTGGTCTCATTAACATTGGTTTGCACACCAGATGTTCGTCTTCTGCTGACAGCAGTAACTGTTTCGTCGTGAAGCCTAGCGTAGGTAATCGTCTCCCTCCAGAGGGCGCCACCACATCCATCATCCAGTGACAGTCATCATGAAATTGCGCGGAAGAGCCAACGCGTGGAGAGAGAAAAGAATCAAAACTGTGGTCATCACGACAACAGCGCACGAATGGCTCCATTTCTGTTTAAAGATGGTGCATGTAGATGAAGATGACGGGAGTGATAGTATAACTGGTATACTAACACAGGCTTTTATGTAGCGATTTATAATGTCTTTTTGTAATGTCTTACGTACTTGTGAAATGACATGGAGCAGAAGAAAAATTTCCGATGGACAATAAAGCTGATTGAATTGAATTGAATTGAATTGAATTGAATTGAATTGAATGATAATGCCACGGAGTCCCAGACTGGTCAGAGGCAAGAGGACAGGGGGCTGCACTCAACGTTTTCTTTCCAAATATAACTCGGCGTCCTCCCAGCCCAAGAACAATACAATCCACCCGTGTCGGTCGGGAAATGAAAACAATACTCCAGAGACGACGCATCCATTAGGCCAATGACACTCGACTCTTCCCGCTTGAATTCACAGCACAGCACACCCATCTCTGGGTAGGATCTGGTCGGGGGAGGAAAAAAGAAAGTGGGAGGAGGGGGTGGGAGGACGGGGGGGGGGGGGGGGGGGAATAAAGACAACAGTCTCATAGGGGAATTAAGCCCATAACCTGTCAGCTCATAATTCGCGGCACCAGCCACTGGACCCAGGCGGTGAGAGAGAGAGGAGAGGAGAGAGAGAGAGAGAGAGAGAGAGAGAGAGAGATGAGAGAGAGAGGGAGAGGAGAGAGAGAGAGAGAGAGAGAGAGAGAGAGGAGAGGAGAGTAGAGAGAGAGAGAGAGAGAGAGAGTGCGCGCGCGCATGTCCGCACGTGAGAGAGAGGAGAGAGAGAGAGAGAGAGAGGAGAGAGAGGAGAGAGAGAGAGAGAGAGAGAGAGCGCACGTGCACACATGAAACATAGAAAGAGAGGGGGGGGGGGAAGAAGAGAGGGTTGGGTGGGAGACAGACAGACAGACAGAGAAACACAGATTTGAGGGACAAGAAGACAGACCGGTAGATCGACAGACTGACAGGCAGATGAACATACAGACAGACAGACAGACAGACAGACAGGGACACCAGCAGATAAGGGAAAACAACAGACATACAAATTCCCACACTATATTTATAGCTGTGACCGACACCTTTCACACTGCAAGCTAGACGGATGGCCGATGACAGCCAAATACGCAGGCAGAGGACCGGAACAGAAGCAGAAAGTGGACCTCCGCCCCCCCTGGCTTCAAAGGCACTGCCACGGACATGCCCACTGGACAAGCTGCCCCTCTCGTCAACTGTCTGCTGGACAAGGCACACATAGCCTCATCATCCTCAAGGTCAATGGCAGAGAGAGAGAGAGAGAGAGAGAGAGAGAAGAGAGAGAGAGAGCATAATGCTACATGGCGGAAATGATATATAAATGTATAATATGCAGGCTGTCGAGAGAAAACGATAGAACCCCACTCAGCAAATCTGTTTGCCTCTCTTTTTGCTTGTTTTGTTTTGTGTGTGCGAATTTTTCTCTCCTAACCCATGAGAGAGAGAGAGGGAGGGGGGAAGGGGGCAGAGAGAGAGAGAGAGAGAGAGAGAGAGAGAGAGAGAGAGAGAGAGAGAGAGAGAGAGAGAGAGAGAGAGGAGAGTCTTTACACGGACTGTAATGTCTGTGTTTGCGCTCTCTCTCTCTCTCTCTCTCTCTCTCTCTCTCTCTCTCTCTCTCTCTCTCTCTCTCTAACACACACACACACACACACACACACACACACACACACACACACACACACACACACACTGGAAATGGTTTGCATCTGGCCAGTGTCTACTGAACATGACATCATTGGTAAGCTACTCACGGAACATGATGGATATGACAAACGTACAACACCAGGACTGTTGTTGAGAAGTTACGCTTTGAGGTCATCATTCATCAAGGCGTTTCTCCCCTTCTTTTTCTTCAGAATTCTATGTTAGTCTGTTCTTTTTCTTTGCTTCTTTTTTCTTACTTTTTTTTTTTTTTAGTCTTATTTTTCCCAATGGCAACGACATAATATGACAGACTGATATCGTCTTCACTGTTCATTACCTGGGAACGAACACATTCAATCAAAATTAAAAACAGTGTGTGTGTGTGTGTGTGTGTGTGTGTGTGTGTGTGTGTGTGTGTGTGTGTGTGTGTGTGTGTGTGTGTGTGTGTGTGTGATGTGTGAGGATACCTGGGCTTGCTTTTCTTTTTTTTTCCCTTCAATTTTATATATGTAAAGTTATGGATATACTATGTTATTATTATTTTATCCTTGTCCCCTTTTGCCTTGATTGGTCTTCCTCTGATGTATATAAAAAAAGAAACCTCTTCAACTGAATCCCATTCACTTACTAATGCATGTACAACTACATTTTTGAATTTAAAATCATTGTGAATGGATCATGACTAACAATGTGATATAACCAATGCTTATGTTGAAGAAGGAAATAAAATGTTTGAAAACAAATTTAAAAACAGCCAACATGACGAGTTCGTATTGGCTCGTTGGAATACATGAGAACGATTGTTCAAATGCTGAAACATGCACTACTTTGAGATTAGACTGTAAAAAAGAAAAATTCATACATGCATTGAAAAAAAAATCTCTGTATTCGCTAACGTAACATTTTCAGCTGTTTGAAGAGAACCATGCTTCTGGCATTCCCCATGAATTTGCCGAAACGGTGACACCAACAGAATCACATCAAGGCCAAAGACGTGGAGAGGCAATCGAAATTGAGTTCTCCATGAAAACAGGACACAGAAGGCCACAGAATTTGAGACTTTTTAAAATACTGATCGATGGTGATGAAGATGATGGAGATGATGTTATGGATTTCCATTCTGATCTGAGACTGCATGACCGGGCAGTAGTCTGCGCTTACTTTCATTGTGTATCCTAGCATCAACCAGGCCCGAAAAATACAGACACCTGCAGTGTTGGTAGCAAAGTTCTCAGAGATGCATACCTTAGTGGCTGAAACTCACTTGTGTAATCCGGTCGGGGCACCTACCTATTTGTCTGTCTGTCTATCCATCCATCCACCCGTCTATCTGTCTGTCTGTCTATCTATCTGTCTGTCTCTCTGTCCGTCCGCCCGTCCACCCATCTGTCTATGTACATTATCTGTCTATCTGTTTGTCTGTCCATCCGTCCGTCCGTCCATCCATCCATTCTTCTATCTGTCTGTCTGTCTGTCTGTCTGTCTATCTATCTATCTATCTATCTATCTATCTATCTATCTATCTATCCAGCTATCTGTCTATCCATCGCTTTCTTTCTTTCAGAGGTCGAAAGGAAGGCTCAGCGCAATGAAAAATGAAGGAAAGAAATTATTTAGAAGAAGAGAAGAGAAGAAGAAATAAACAGGAGGGAGAGGAGCTGAGGCGAAGATGGAATGAAGCGTTGGGTTTGGGTGTACTGTAGGATTTGGGGAATGCCGACAGTGGCGAGGGCTGGAAGGTTCGGGGAGTGAGGGGTGACCCAGGTCTTTGGAGAAGACTGTCCATTCATGTATTACATTTCAGATGTCAGTTTGTCAAGTTCCTTCCGACAGGAAAGAAAAGGCGTCCAGAGAGTACTACCGATTTGTCTCCCTTTGTCGGGAAGTGTGTGTTAGCTGCCATCTCGTCAGTCCCTTTTGGGGGCTGCGGTGATGTGTCTGTTCACAGTTGTCTTCCAAACATAGCCCGACTGAAGAACTTCACCACGTGAACCGAACACACACACCACACACGCGCGCGCGCGCACCACACACACACGCGCGCGCGCGCACGCACGCACCACGCACGCACACGCACACCACACGCACACACACACACCACACACACACAACTGTCACATCAACGTCGTAATTGTCGTTATAACTGCGCAGCACTGTCGGTAATATCGACGACAGTGACAACAGGGAATGGCGATAAAAATGAATATAGAAATGACCGCGTACAGATTTGGAATGACAAAAATGATATAGACACCAACAGCCGTAGCGAACTGGTTAACGTCCCAGACATCCGTCTGGTAGGTCAATGGTTTGATTCCCATTAGAACCATTCACTTGTGGGATTGTTCTGCCCCGACCGTTTCCTGTCTAGAGCTGAGTTAGCTGAGTGGATGCGTCTCTGAGTTGTGTTGTTTAACATTTTCTGACTAACACTGCAAGTGTCTGTATCTCTCGGGTCTGGCTGACGCCGGAACATATGATGAAAGTAGCGAAGAGTACAGTCTATCGTGCCGTCTTCTCAGAACAGAACGGAAATCCGTACTGGCATCATCTTTATGTTCGATAAAGCGTTGGGGGAAAATCAAATTCTGTAACCCTTCATGCCCTGATCTCATGGTGACCAAAGTTTCGATTTCTTCTCCAAGTCTATGCGCCTTGTGAGGTTCTGTCAGAGTCACCGGTGTCGGCAAATTCATGGGGATCACTGTCACGGGATGGTTGTACCGGACAGCTCACTCACGCTGGCTCGGTGATTAAGCAATGATTGTCGTCAGTAGACGGTTAAGTATGTAGTATCCTGCGTATGTTGGATCAGAGCAGGCCCACTGAACACCACGGAAGTGACTCGGCAACTGTGGCAGTGTCTCCTTTGGTGGACTGCCTCCTGACGACTTGATACTGACTGCTGCCTGTTGATTGCCGGTGCCAGAGCGATGGCGGGATCAGCCAGGCTCTGGCTGTGAACGTGGCGCTGGTATAATCAGGGTGCGTCACTGAAGTGGCACGGACGATGAGACAGCAGAAAAACAGAAGAAGAAGCAGAAGATGACAGAAAATAAAACAAGATGCAAAGCATATAAACGTACTCTCAGTTAAAAAAAACAACAAAAGTCACAATCAAACTTGCGTCATAAAAAAAACGTCACAAGCAAACACGCGTCATACTGTATTTCGTCACTGAGATCAAGAAATCGCGCGAATTACTTTACCAGAAATATTCATAAGAAGAAAACCGTTTTGGGTGTTATAACCGTAACGGCTATTCTGGTCAAAATGAACATCGGATCATCGTGACCCATAAGCTACTACCTACAAATTTTCAGAAAGGTCGGCCCAGAAGTTTTGTCTAAATCGCTATGGAAACACATTTTGACCACGGACAGACAGACAGACTGACAGACAGCATTTCTTCGTTCCATTGTAAAGTACTCCCTGTTCTAAGAACTTGGAGTACAAAAAGACGATCGATAAGTAAGATTATCGTTGCAGGAAGAGAACACAGGAGAAAACTGCAAGTCAAAGTTACGAAACAAAACGGAAAAACAAAAGCCGCCCTGGTCACAGTCGCTGAGCGTGACCCTGTTTGTAAAAATAACGCGGAATGATCGGAACACATTTTTCTGACAGAAAACAAATCATAGTTGATTTCCAGTCACGGTTACCGAAGGGTTATCATCCATGAACTTTTTAACGCGTGATTGATTTCTTGATAATGGCCAATCACCAAGAAGTTTACAGGATCGGACCAGTCGCGATGATTATATTGATATAACTAAATAAAAGAAATTCAGGTGAAGTTTAACCATCGAGACTGTGATTCAGTTTTTTCCGTATAAAAAAAAAAAAATGCCCCTCAACTCACACACAAGCAACATACATGTTGACGTAAAAAAAAAATAAAAAAGAGAGGAGAGAGAGAGAGAGAGAGAGAGAGAGTGAGAGAGAGAGAGAATGTATTAAAGCTCTGAGGAGAAATCTTTTCTGATTATGTCCAATTTATTTTTCTCCATGTCCCACAAACGGTAACGTCTTCCCATCACATATTTCAGTTTTTGCGCAGTTGCCATCCTCCCTCACCGTCTCCCCTCCCTTCCTTTTTTCGGTAATCAACGGCTACTACGGAGCGTGATCAGAATTTCTCTTCATACCCTTCACAGACTTACTAATGTTTTGATGTAACAATGATAGAATCGACAGCTCATTCAGCACTTACTGAACAACATTTATTCAGACGTGGAAGATGTCTGAAATCCAACTTAGGCTTGGTTCGTCGGTTGCAGTGGAGTGCACTGTGTTGACGTTGACCTTTTCCAGGGTTTCGTCGGCTAGGGCTGGTTAATCTACATCATGTTTTCACGCCAGTGCTTCAGTGGGTATGGCGACGGGAGTGGGCGGTTTTGAGGGTCGTTTTACAGCTAACAGGTATATTATATGAGTTTGACCCTAACGTGGCGATTGAAGGAGGGTGGGGAATGGAAGAAGATTGGAGGGGGGGGGGGGGGGGGGGGGAGGTAGGGAGGGCGAAGGTGGCCGAGGGCGTCAGTCAAGTCATGTAGCTGTTTATAGCCCAGCCAACCACGGTGGGGGCAGGAGGTGGAAGAATGGTAGATGTTTGTAGCCTTGACAACAAATATCAAATACAAATAATGTACGAAGTCTCTCTCTCTCTCTCTCGCGCCTCTCTCTCTCTCTCTCTCTCTCTCTCTCTCTCTCTCTCTCTCTCTCTCTAACGTGTAAAAGAGCTCTCTATCTCTCTCTCTCTCTACTTGAAAGTATGGTAGACGTTTGTAGCTTTGACAACAAACATCAGATGTAAATAATGTGCAAAGCATCTCTCTCTCTGTCTCTCTCTCTCTCTCTCTCTCTCTCTCTCTCTCTCTCTCTCTCTCTCTCTGTCTCTCTCTCTCTCTCTCTCTCTCTCTCTCTCTCTCTCTCTCTCTCCTTGAAAGTATGGTAGATGTCTGTAGCCTTGACAACAATTACCAAACACAAATAATGTGCAACTCTCTCTCTCTCTCTCTCTCTCCTTGAAAGTATGGTAGATGTTTGTAGCTTTGACAACAAATATAAAATGTAAATGATGTGCTAAACATCTCTCTCTCTCTCTCTCTCTCTCTCTCTCTCTCTCTCAAAATACGCTCTTTTATTTAGGCGAACACGCACATCTGGGGCGGATCAGGATGTGGTGGGTATATCAATCATTGTTTCAGTGAATCAGGAACCACTGAAATGATGTCTGGGCTTTCCTTGGAAAGCATTTTACGGACCTACACAAGCTACAGAAAAAAATCTATGGCAGCAAAGAAGTAAGATCAAATCTGATACGGCTAGAGAAAATTGTAAACCGAAATATTTTTTTTTAGAATCAAGGAAACAAGGATTGTTTATAATATCTGGACAAAGAATATAAATGGGAGTCTAAATGTTGTAACACTTAGTATTACGGACTGACAAACGCGTACGCTGACTGGGAACCTGACGTTTCAATATAGCATGTAAAACGGTACCAGATTAGAACAGACAGCAACAAATACCCTGCTTAGAAATACGCAAATTTATAATGATGAGAAGTGCTTTTGCAACGAAAGGGAGACATTTCTTCATCTCTTTTTTTTTTAATGTAATGTTGTTAAGCAGTTCTGGCTGGACTTTTTTTTTCCTAATATGAACAGAAAGTGTAAAGATACAAACACTTCACAAATCAAAACAAAACAAAGCAAAGGAACAACAATTAAATCTTTTTGGATACTCAAGCAACTTTGAAGTATACGTAGTTCTTGATTTTATTATTGTACCAGACAAATTTTGTTTTTCATATACAGAAGTAAAATACCCATGTGTTGCATCATTTCTGCAAATGCTGAGAAATAAGCACAGAAAAGAAATGCAACCAATAAATACGGAATGTGGTATCTTCCTGTCCCAGCAGACTTATTAATAGCCATTGACTAACCGAAACTGCCTACTTTTGTTTTGAGATTGTGAATGCACATACTATTGGGTTGGAATCTTTCATAATTTTGTTGTTGTTGTTGTTTCTTTTCAGCTTTATGTATGTCAAATTGGAGTGAAAAAATATAGAAGTTTTTCAAGCCTGTTCATCGATCGGTAATATGTACTGCAGATGGAAGAAGAAGAAAAACATCTCTAGAGGTTTCAATCGATCAGTAAAATTCACTAAGAAGGATGGGGGTGGGGGAATTGTTTTGTATTATCCGTTCTCGCTCGTCTCGCTTTGCATGCAAGTATGAACATGCATGTGTTTGAACATATGAATGTATGACCGTTTCGAATGTAAAACTGAACTGGATTTATGCGTCTATTCATATGCGCAGGGGAAAAAAAAAGAAAAAGAAAAGAAAAAAAAAAAAAAAAAAAGAAATACACTAATCACTAAGCCATCGATCCCTCCTCATCGGTGATGGCAGTCCTTTGCAATAAAACACACAGCCCTATACTGCTGTTCACTGTTCCAAGTGGCCTATTTGGAATGAATGACACAGAGATAAGGAACATACTCACGACAGGCACACAGAGTTTAATCCTTATGCAGTGTCAGGGCGTAGCAACGCTACACCGCTCAAATCGCTCGGAGGGAAGCCATGAATGATTCCGGTTCCGCAAAGGCTTTAGTGTTCGGTAGATACCACACATAGGCTCAAAGTCCGATGTCATGTCAGCAGAAAGGGCGAAACTTAAAGATCCAGACTCAAATCAAGTCAACGGAAATGTTGCTAGCCCGGCCACCACGCGTGCCCGTGCGTGCGCGCGCGCGCGCGCACGCAGGCACGCACGCACGCACGCACGCACGCACGCACGCACACACACACCACACACACACACACACACACACACACACACACACGACACACACACACACACACACACACACATACACACACACTACACACACAGAGTTAAAAAGTGTATTATATACACTCTTTAACTTCTCAACTATACGCTTAATTGAAGTGTCCAAAACAGGAAAAATGTGACCACGTCAACACTGGAAAATGTGCTGAAATGAAGATACATTCAAAGGACTGCTTCCAACTTCATCAGATACACCTCTAGTGCAGAGACACTATTGAAGAACAGAAAACTAGTTCCATTGGACACGGTGAAAATTACTGTATTATTAACACACACACACACACACACACACACACACACACACACACACACACACACACACACACACACACATACACACACACTCACACAATTTCTCTCTCTCTCTCTCTCTCTCTCTCTCTCTCTCTCTCTCTCTCTCTCTCTGTCACACACACACACACACACACACACACACACACACACACACACACACACACACACACGCACACTCACACTCACACGCACACACACACACACACACACACACAAAACCACAGAGATAATTGCACACATTCATACTACTTTCAACATACACTCTATCTCTACAAACGTCTGAAATCACTTTATGTGGGAAGGCGTTTAAACGGAAGAAGAAGAACAACAACAAACACACACACACGCACGCACGCACGCACGCACGCACGCACGCACGCACGCACGCACGCACACACACCCCCACAACACACACACACCACACACACACACACACACACACCACACACCACACACACACACCAGTCTAGTGACAACAGTTATAGAATTAGTATCGGTAGCTGCAGCACGAGGTGATAATCATGAGAATGTGGTGGTGTGGTAGGGTGGCGGTGGTGTGGTTGTGGCAGATAAAAACAAAGCTTTTCATCCCATCGTACAAGTTTACACCTTGAATTTGACGACAAATTTGCTCAAGGTTTCATTTTGTTGTGGATTCTAAATCAGTTTTGCAGTCTCTTTCATCAGTAATTCATCAATCTAGTATCGTATCTTTAAAAAAAAAATTGAATTCATAGCATTCAAATGAAAGAAATAAGTATTGATTTTATTGGATTCCTTAGCATTTTGGGATTATTATAATGAATACTTATCATCTTTTGAAACAGCGGGCAACTTTAAGAGTTGCTGAAACTGCCATGAATGTTATCGCCCATGGAAATCGCTGTTACAGAAAAAGACACACTGATGGCTTTTACATTTGGCCTAATTAAATACTTTCCAAAAGTAGTATCAAAGGTTCGATATCTTAGCAGGGACACCAAAAATTTAGCATTCACATTATTCTTGAATTCTCAGATACAGAATATTGAGAAGAAAAAAAAATCAACTGCGTATCTAACGCGAAACTGAGAGCTGAACAAATTTTTAGTACGTTATGAACAGATGAGACGACTTCTTCCCTAAAAGTCGTTGACTATATGTTGCCAGTTTCAGAGACGTGAAGTCATGTTGCAGAATCTTTTAATTTCAATATGTTCCATCTTTACACTGGTCAGTCGTCTTTTTACATTGTCCAGTAAGTCGCTTCCAGTAAATCCTTTTCTATCACACATACACACACATACTTACTTTTTCCCACATCTTATCCCATCTCAAATTCCCACACCCTCCGCCTACCCTTTCCTTTTCGGTTTTTGGCCTTGGTTTATCCTAAGATCATCAGTTGATTTACTAACTAAATTCATTTGGAGCCTACAACCATCAAGGTAGATGACCAGTCTATAAGTAAATGAACCAATCGGGCTACCAACCAATCCTTAACTTTGCGACGAGATTGTTCACTCGTGTGAATATCGAGTCGTCCCCCTCCACCAAACTTGGAGACCACGTTCTCACCCCTTTTGTTCCGCTCGGTCAGTCCAGCTGTGTCTTCAGTTTGCCTGTCGCTGTGACAAGGCCACGCCCAAAACAAAAAAAATCGCCGAACTGACAGCGAAACTTGGACTGTACTGTGCTGTGCCCCAAGGCTGAACCCACGACACTTTGATGCGAATCTGAATCAGAAAGGATCCCGGATCTGGTCATCCTTGACGGAGGTCTACGCTTGCCCAATCGATCGACTGCGCCTTTAAATGTCCTTGTTTTCCAGTTGTTCACAGTTTTCATACGGTTATGACAGGGAGGGTGTGTGTGTGTGGTGTGGGGGGGGGGGGGGGGGGGGGGAGGGCAATGGAGACCCATCCGAATCAAACGGGGGGATGGGGGGAGGGGAGGAGGGGGTGAAGGGCGGATCCCATATCCGGTATCTACGGTGGAGGTCTACGCTTGCCCGATCCCTCAGCTGCCTTTGATGCCCTTGTTATTCAAGGTGTTCACAGTCTTCATACGCAATGTGACAGGGGAGGGGGGGGGGAGACCCCAATCCTCCCCTAACATTTCCCTCCCTTGCACGCTCTTCATCCCTCCTCCTCCTGCTTTCACCCCCCCCCTCCTCCCTCCCTCTGTGGTTCCTGTTCCGAACAAAACGAAGCAAAGCAAACAAACAAACAACAACAACAATACGTTAAAAAAATAATAAAAAAAAAATCCAAAGGAGACAGAAAAATATCACAGCGCTGTTGTTTGGAACCCATTTGTTTTGTGGAGTTGGAGTAAGACATTCCCTTCTGCGCCCCCCCCCCCCCCCCACACACACACACACCTTCCCCTCTACCCCCTCTCTTTCAACTCCTTTCCCCCGCCACACCATCTTGTGGTATGACGTTGATAGTCTATCCTCACCCCTCAGTGATCACAGTTTCTTTGATGCACGTCCTCCCCCCCCCTCACCCACCACCCGCTATCGCCCTCGTCACTCAATAACACGCACGCACACCATCCATCTACCTGCACAGGAGAGAGTGAGAGAGAGATGAGAGAGAGAGAGAGAGAGAGAGAGGAGAGAGATCCATCCCTTACCGATAAAAAAAATTGATTCGCCCTTCATCTAGTGGACATTTTCAAAGATAATAAGTAACAATAACAAAACAAATAAACAGCAGCAGCAGCAACAACAACAACAACAAAACAACAACAACAACACACACACACACACACACACACAAACGCGCGCGGGCGCGCGTGCACACACACACACACACACACACACACACACACACAAACGAGTTGAGAGGGAGGGGCTGTGGTAAGAAAGGAAGAGTTGAAGCGGGCTTGGGGACTGTTGCTGAGATTTTCTCATACACCCCAAAACGGCAACACATTCATGAAGATGCATGACCAGCAAGGAGTGCCCATTGCCATGGAGTTTTTGCACACGGATCCCAACACACGACCTTCACGGACGACTTTGAATCAGCAGTGCTCCTGCCCCTGAACCGAGTTCATGAGAGTTACAAGCAGGTAACACGGTTAGCCAACAAGCAGGCGAACAATTAATTAACCCTTTCGCTGCCTAGAAAATAAGCTGAAAGCTAAATCGCATTTGCCAGGTTAAAAAAAAACAAACAAAACAAATAAACAAAACAAAACAAAACAAAAAAAACGAGTAAAATTTACTGACGTTCTCACTGACAAAAACGAGATTACCAACTATCAACAGAATTGAGACTTCACACCTCTCTGAAAATATCCCCTGTTTTGTAAGCAGTGTAAATATAAAACGAGGAATATTCTGGACTTCCCCATGACGAGTATACTCGACGGTCATGGCAGCGAAGAGTACACACCCTTGCAGGTGGTAATCTCGTTTTTGTCAGTGAGAAAGTCAGTAGAATTTTTTGAAAATAGGCCTACATACTCGTTTTTTGTTTTGTTGTTGAAAAAAACCCAAAACAACACCTGGCAAAAAGGATTTATTTTTAAGTTTAATTCCTGGGCGGGCAAAGGGTTAAGGGGATTTTCTATTTTTATGTTTTACGGGTTAGAAAAAGTTTTTTTTTTGGGGAGGGTTGTTTTTAACTTTTTTTCCCCCGGCCCCCAATTTTTTTTTTTTTCCTTTAAATATCACTTTAATGGGGAAAAGCCGTAAAACAAAACAAAAAAAAAAAAACACAAAAAACCACACAACAACTCACAACACACACACCCACACACACCACACACACACACTACACACCACGCAGCAGCACGCACGCACGACGCCGAAACCGCACGCACCCCACGCACGCCCCAACAAACCCCACCACAACACACACACAACACCCCAACACACACCACCCCACACACCCCAAAACACCCCACCCCACAACCCCACACCCCACACAACAACACACACACAAAACCACACACACACCCCACACACACCCCATTCGGGGGAAAACGACAAACTAAAATTGATAAAAAAAAAATAAAAGTGTGTAAAAGGGTGTTTTTTTGTTGTTTTTTTTTTTCCCTGTCCCAACCTCGCCCCACCTTGAGGAAAGTGCACCCACCCCGGCTCATTCCGACACCCCGTCCACATCCATACCCGGGGCTGGCCCCGCCGCACCCCCGGCACCACCCAATCCACAGGGAGCGTCAATGTCAAGTCGTCAAGTGGGAACCCCGGAGGAGGACCTGCCCTGCTGCCGATTTCATTCGGTGGTGTTCAGTGGCGCCTGTTCTGTTTCAAACCTTTAGGGGGACCCCCCACCTACTAAGCCCCCTACTGAGGGCAAAAAATTGCTTATTTCGGGGAAAGGCCGGCGTGAGTGAGTTTCCCCCCCGGGGGGGCCGTCCCCAACGTCCGTCCAACGGGCAGCCCCCATGGACTTGCCGATACCGGGGACCCCACGGAAGCAAACCAAGGCCCAGACATGGAAGGGGGGACATCGAAAATTTAGGTTACCTGAGAGAAGGGCAGGGAAAGGGGCCCCAGAATTTGAGACTTTTTTTTTTTTTAATGCTGTTCAAGGGAAAATTTAGGATGATTTTAAAAATGATGTAGGATTTCCCTTTCGGGTTGAGACTACAAAGAAGGGTTTTTTAATCTACGTTCCTTTCATTAAAATATCCTGGGGTCAACCCGGCCGAGAAAATACCGGCACCTGCAGGGTTGGTCATGAAATTTGAGCAAACCCCTTCAGAAAAAAGCCCTCCATTTAAATGGAAAGAAAAGTCGACTGTGTGGGGCCCGTCTTTCCCAAATGAGTCCGCAGCAAACTCAATCTGGGGGTTTGGAGCCGGTCCCGGGCATGAAAATTTTTAGCAACACTTTCAGAAAAAACATCCATTTTAATTTTGGGGTGAAAGTCGAATTGTTGGGGGCCCCGTCTTCCCCAAATGAGTCCGCGCAAAATCAACTCTGGGTAGGAGCCGGGTTTTGGGGGCCCAAAAAAAAAAAAAAACCCACCGACTCTGATAGGATTGAACCCACGACCCCCCCAAACCGGGGGAAATCCGCGGGCCCCTAACCACCCTTTGCCACCCCGGCCCGGGGGTTTTTGGGGAAATGGGGTCAAAAATTTAAAAGCTGGTTTTTTTCGGGGGTATCAAGAGAACATCCCGAATTTTTTTTGTTTTTTCCCAAAATTGTTTCCGCATGCCCTTTTTCTAAAAAAGACTGTATCCCTCAAAGGATAGACAATGGGATATGATAACCTTCCCCAAACCCCCTAGTATTTTTTTGGGTCCCCCCGTTTTTTTGCTCTGGGCTACTCTTCTTAAAAATGAAAACCCCCAATGAGGAAAGGGAACCCCAAAAGAAAACTAAATTTTGTAACCCCCAATAATCAAAAAAATTTTAATTTTGGTGAGGGAAAGTCTGTAATCGAAACTTGTTTACTTTTGGGTTTTTTTTTACTTTGGGCGAAAAAAAACGTTTTGGGAAACGGCACAAAAGAGGACATGGAATATTGGATTTGAAAAGTCAAGTAGGGGAAAAAACAATTTCCATTTGAATGGACAGTTAGTTCTGCGTTTAAAAAAAGATCTGTTTTTTTTCCCGTTTAAAAAGATTTTTCAATTTTAAAAGAAAAAAAATTGTTTAAAAACTGCACCTGCCCTTTTTTTGGTATCCAAATAGGGCCCATTGTATAAATTTAAGATGAAAGGGATACGAATTTTAATATACTCTTTTTCTAAATTTTGGCCCATCAGGGTTTTTATTGTACTTTTTTTCGTCCCAAGTATGGCTAATATCAAATGAAGCTCTTTGAAGTTCCCATGGCGGGCTGGGAGATGCGGAAGTTTAGGTCGATTTATATCGTTGAAGTTAAACTTTTGACTCACTGAACAGATTGAAGTGAAAGTTCAATAGTTGTGAGTGAAGAAATTGATTTTGCCCTTTTTGGGAAGCTAATGTCAGATCTCAAACTGACTTCATTCTCAACGTTGCTGTCACGTGTTGAGATTCGTAAGACATATTTAGGCGCTTTAGGCAATCAGGAATTAATTGCAGGCCTGGGTGATCATGACATAGTTCTCTTAGAGAGAAAACTTTCAACCCTTTCGAAGAAAACCCCCTAAAACGTACCATCAGACTCTGGAACCAAGCAGATTTACCAAATTGCGCAGGGATACTCATAATTTCAGTCGTCTTTTTTTTTTTGAGGTCCCATAGTGTTAAAGATAATGTCAGTGATCTTTGGAAGTGTAAAAAACTAACTTGGAATTTATTATGGATGACAACATACCTACTAAAATAACTTCAAGCAAGAACCACCAGCCATGGAATTAATACTAAAACTAAACGTTTGTTGAGAAGGAAACATCGTTTCTTTAAGAAATTGAAACTACATCCTAATTCAGAAAGATTACTGGTTAGGTATAAACATATTAAGAGAAGGTTGTCAGAGAGAATGTAGACTTGCTCACTCCAATTATGTTAATTCGATGATTTCGGAAGGTGATCATCAAAACAAGAAATTATGGTCTTACATAAGGAGTAAGAGACAGGACAACATTGGGATTCCAGACCTGAGAAACAACCAGAATAACCTAATACAGACCCTGAAGGGAAAGCAAACTTACAAAAACAAGCAGTTTTGTTCAGTTTTCTCAAATCCCAAACCTTTAATTAACGTTAGACTAAAGGACGATGATAAACTCCCTGAAATGCAAAACATCAAAGTAAACAAAGAGGAGTATTTAAGTTACTGACCAATATCAATGAAAACAAAGCTACTGGTCCCGATAGCGTTCCTGACAAGCTCTTAAAATTATGTGCCAATGAATTGAGTGAGGTATACCAATTACTTTACCAAGCTTCACTGGACCAGGGAGTAATACCTGATGAGTGGCGAGATGCGAGCATTGTTCCCTTATTTAAAAAGGGTGACAAAACAAAAGCAGAAAAACTATAGACCTGTATCTCTTAAAATCCATATCAGCTAAATTACTTGAACACATAATATATAGTAGCATAATGGACCATCTTGACAAATATGAATTTTCTTAAATAACGCCCAGCATGGTTTTAGACAGCGAAGGAGTAGTGAGACTCAAACTTATAACAACTCTCAATGATTTTAGTAACTGTCTTAACAACAGACAGCAAATAGATGCAATTTTATTAGATTTTTCTAAAGCCTTTGATAAGGTTTGACCATGAGGGCCTGCTGCTTAAATTAGAACACATTGGCATTGGCGGTTCTTTGCTAAAATGGGCTAGATCATTCCTCGTTGGGAGAACGCAGAAAGTTGTTGTGGAAGGTCGTCATCCCATTGTAAAACCAGTCTTGTCAGGTGTACCACAGGGAACTGTTCTGGGGCCCTTGTTTTTCTTAAATTTTTATAAATGACATAAGTAGAAATCTCTCTCCTGGAATACTATAAAGGCTTTTTGCAGATGACAGTTTAGTATATAGGACAATCAGAAGCAAAGAATGATACACGCATTCTGCAAGAAGATCTAAACGCTTTACAAGAGTGGGAAAGAACTTGGAAAATGGATTTCATCCTCAAAAGTGCCAAGTGTTGCGTATATGTAACAAACGCTCACTAATTAGATCAGATTATTCTATCCATAATACTATTCTTAAAGAAACTAATGCTGCAAAATATTTAGGCGTGATTATAGATAGTCGTCTCAAATGGAAAGAACATTACAATTTAGTATGTAAGAAAGCCAAATAACATCTTAGCTTTCTTTCACAGGAATATCAATGACTGCCCCCAAAAGGTTAAAGACGACTGCTACAAAACACTGGTTAGACCAGTACTGGAATATGGTTGCTCAGTTTGGGATCCTTACCATCTAAAGGACATTGATAACCTTGAAAAGATTCAGAAGAGAGCAGCACGGTTCGTAACAGGGAACCACATCAGAGAAAAGGGGAAATACTAGGAAGAACATGAGGAAATTAGAATGGAAACCCTTAAAAGAGAGAAGAGCTTTTATTAAACTTAACACCTTTTTCAAAGGCAGAGCTAAAGTAATTGATATTCCAATGAACAACTAGTATTGATAAAAGTAGCACCAGGAGTGGCGGTCCAATGTTAAAACCATACCTGCATCAAATATTGACAGCCACTTACATTCTTTTTATCCCAGTTCTGTACGGCTGGGGGAACTCACTGCCGGGGGCCATCAAGATTGCCACAAATGCAATCTCATTCAAAAAAACAAATTGATTCGACAGTTTTGAGATCTGCATATTGACGATTTTCTATTTTTTACTTCCCCTGATATTTTACTATTACCTGGGCCTGAATTTGGCCATTGCTTTTATCTTCTTGAATATCGAGTGCGACCCCTTGTTGCTAAATTTGCTCCAGGGGCCAACAGTCTGAGTCGCACTGTTTTATGTTATTTTATTTTACTTTTTAACATGCGCGCTGGTGACCTACTCGTTTTTGAGTGAACCAGTATTTTAGGAAGAAGAAGAAGAAGATAGCTCTTCTTCTTTTTCTTCCTTTGAGTGTCCACAATCAACAATTTGATTTTTTTTGACACTTTCAGGGTGGGGGTCTCCCGGCGAAGAGGAAAAAAAAAAAAAAAAAAAAAAAAAAAAAATTCAGAGCAGCAGTTGCACCCTTGACTGGAAGGTGTCAAGAGTGGGAGCGGTCACAGACTCTGCAGACAACTCATTCCAATCTCTAATTGTTCTAGGAAAGTATGAGCTCTGCCGATACTGTGTGCGGCACTGGATGACAGAGTACTGTTTGTCATGTACTCTTCTTTGGCGGACCGGAGCTGGATGTAATTTGCTGTGGCTGACTGCAACCATGTTATTTTGGATCTTATACAGCATCGTCAGGCGTGCCATCTGCCGGCGTCGCTGAAGGGAGGGCCATCCCAGTCGAGAAATCATGCTATTTACACTTGAGGTGTTGTGGTAGCGGTTCAATACGAAGCGAGCCGCCCTTCTCTGTATTGCTTCTATTCTGTCCACATTCCTCTGTGTATGGGGTCCCACACAGAGCTGGCATATTCCAAAAGGGGCCTGACAAATGTCAGGTAAGCCCTCTCTCTCAGCTCTGTGGGAGCAGCTTTCAAGTTCCTACGAAGGAATCCCAGCATCCTGCTTGCTCTCAAAGTGATGGCATCAATGTGAGTATCCCAGCTGATGTTCTTCTCAATGGTGACGCCGAGATACTTGACTGATGACACAGTGTCGAGTGTGTGTCCATGCAGCTTGTACTGGTAGTGAAGGGGACGCCGACTTCTGGTCACAGGAAAGAGCAGTACACTTCCCTGGATGAAAAACCATGTCCCAGCTCTTCTCCCATTTTCCGAGACGATGGAGGTCCTCTTGTAGCTGGTCTTGGTCTCGCTGGGATGCGACTACTCTATAAGCTGCAGTGTCGTCAGCGAACAGCCTACAAGCTAGCCGTCGATGTTCATCTAATGGTAATACTCCTACTTCGCTATATGTTCCCAAAGATGGTGCATGATGCGGCACACCAAGAGCCAGTTTGAAGCTTTGCAATCCAAACTTTGCATCTTATTAAGTAAGCTTTTCGGAGCACTTTAAGAAAGTCTAGAACGTATCAGTGACGTTTTCTCGGATCATAATTTCGCTAATATATAAGATCAAACTAAGCGCTTTTAAGACAAAGTTTTGCAAAAATATAACATGCCTTTGTGGTGAAATGATAACAAATTCCAACATACTTTTACACTGCAAGCAATTAAAACCTCATCTACCACCTCTACATAATTGTTCTCTGGATACAGTTGTAACCGAATTATCACTAATGTGTAAAATTGCTGTTTCATTGCATCAAAGTCCTGTTTTTTCTGTTTTGTAAAATGGGAACTGGTGTTTTTAGTAACGTCCTTGTTATGACCGGTTATTCTTCGATGTTTTATAGTTAGTTATCCATTTTTTGCTGTTGCTGTTAATGTTATTCTTATAGATTAGGTTCGTCTAATATCACAATGTGTATAGACGTTAAATTGAAGACCTAACACTCACTTCCTCTCAGTGATCGAAGGTGCGTAATACACGAGTTTAGGAGACGATGACTTACACTGGATTACTTCCCCTTATTATGAGACAGACCACGAGTGACCCCAAGACGACCCTAAAATGCCGTCGAGAACGACCAATAAGTGATTCGCTTTCTTGGAGGAAGTCGACTATTCAGCCAATCGCAAAGTCAGTACGAAACGACTTTCATTTGTTTACACTTCCGACAGTTCGTTTGAAACACTGGTATGGTGAGTCAGCTGCTTTCAGTCTATCCTTCTTCTTCTTCTTCCTAAAATACTGGTTCACTCAAAAACGAGTAGGTCACCAGCGCGCATATTAAAAAAATAAAATAAAATAACATAAAACAGTGCGACTCTGACTGTTGGCCCCTGGAGCAAATTTGGCAACAAGGGGTCGCACTCGATTTAAAAGCAATGGCCAAATTCACTGAATCAGGCCCAGGTTCAGGCCTATGTGTTCGTCATGTTGATATTTTTGGAAAAAAAGTTCATTTTGCACACGTTACTGATTCAACAAATTACTCATTAGTTCCACGTGTGTCCAGGGGTGTTATTAAAAGTTCGATTCAGCCTTTCGAGAAATCATAGGTAGAGTGAGCGCGAGAGTCAATCCCGTTCTGAATGTCAGTGCGTCTGCGTGTGTGAACCGCGTTTGCCGAGTGAGGTAGACCTGGGGATAGGTTCTCAGCGGAGTCAATCAGAAGATCAGTAAATTATAGAAGAATTCGTACAAAAGCAATAGGCCTAATGGCAGGTATGCTTTTGTGTCGATGGATGGTGATGCGTGCAGACGCTTCTCGGCGTCCTTAAAAGTTTTGAGGGTCACAAGTCGAAATTCGGCAAAAAAAATATAAAGTTGGCTTCATAATACTTGCTGCACCTCCCCTCCCCACTACCCTCTCTCTCTCACATACACGCATGCGCGCGCACGCACGCACGCACGTACACACACATACGTATGCACACATGCACGCGCGTGCACACACACACACACACACACAATCATACACACTCACACACGCGCGCGCGCACGCACGCGCGCACACACACACACACACAACACACACACACACACACAACACACACACACACACAACGCATATGATTTATGCATATGCCCCACATACAAAAACAGCATGCTTGGACCTTTTTTTTTAATGTGGATGATAAACTGTAAACACTGCTTTCATTTTCTTTTGCAGGAGAAAGTTGGAGCCCTGAAATAAAAACCGCCAGAATCCTGATCAATTCTATCAAATCAGCATGGCAAGCAAGAATGAAGAAGAAAGTAGATCCCTTGCCTCACAACTGGACAAACTAAGCTTCGAACAGGAAAAAGGTTCAGACTCATCGGTTACAGTGCGGCCCAAAGACTCTACAGCCAGTCTTTCTGAACTGGATTTTGTAAACGTTACTAAAAGAAGATCTTTGGAAGAAACCTCCGTGATTAATTCTGAAATGGAGTTTGATCCTGAAAACACACCAAGAGATCCCATGCCAGAGGACAGTCGCAACAGCTTGAGCTCAGAAGATGTTCTTTCTGAGAAAACAGACCAGCCTTCTCGCACCGTGCCTATCTCCCTGGATACTATTCCAGTGGAGATACTGCTGCATGTCTGCAGTTTTTTGGAGGCAGGGGAGATCATCGACACCTTGTCCAAAGTCTGCCTGAAGTTCTACAACCTGTTCTGCAATGAATCAATGCAGTCATACTGGCGGGTACGCGTGATGAAACGCTGGCCAAAAAATATCCACCTGTTGACTGTGAGTGATACTTGAAAAATGTTTTATTTTGTTTCATTTTCATGTTTTGGTAAGGTTTTTGTTGTAGAATACAGACTTGTTTAATATTAATAATGAATTTTCCATGAAATGCAGGGCTTAAAAGCGACCATGTTTATTTCATATTTCAGGACCCTGTGGAAAAGTATGATTTGATATGGAAAGAATATGTGTAGCCAGTTCATTCAAAAGGCTAATACACAGTAATGCCATGTCCACTACTGTCTGTCACTGAGTGTCAGCTGTCAGTGTTCCACATCATTGAAATATGCTGTAATTAAATTTCCTTACTGCTGTAATGACATTTCAGTTGAAAGTTTCAAATGTATATATATTTTTTTATTCCATGAGGAATGGAGTGAAAACATACTGTGTGATCATGCTCAAGGGGGTTGAGAAGAAAAGTATTTTTGGGCCACTTATTGTCAAGCATCTCATTATATCCATTATCAGTATATCTATCTCTGTTTATCTATCAATGTATCAATCTATCTGTCCATCTATAGATAAAGATTGTGATTTAGATTTGCTTTTTTCCATGTGCTTAACATTATATGGAAGGCCATTCTTTGTTGTATACTTGTAATATATTCTTATTCTTAATCATGCGTTTCAGATTGCGATTAATTGTACTTCCATTTCCATGGTTTTCTGTCCGCAGAAAGTATGAACACCCCAAAAGTTATATTTGGAGACAGGAGGTTTAATAATCAATACCACCTTACATTTTTAGGATGTGGCACACTGACACTAGTGACAGTCAACACAGGCACTGTGGAATATAAATATCATGGATAAATACAGCTCATAACTTCTTCACATAATAGTCCAACACAGAGGATGCAAAAATCTCATCAGTGGTGAGCCTCAGAGTTCTACCAACCAATGAATATGGAGGAAGAGTAAGAGCGAAGGCATGTTAAGCATTCCTCTGACTAAATCACTTTGAATGCTTTCATGATGGCCTTGTGTGCAGTTGATGAAATGGACTGGCAGAAGTCATGTATGGAAAGGGAACGGACCCATCGTGTGTGGTGTGACCCAGATCAGTACATGGAGCATTTCACTTTCAGCGATGCCTTGTATGCTGCAGTTGATGTTGTACATTTGATGCAGGTAGTTGGATCATGTCGAGCCAGTTAAACTGATCTGAGTTTGTGTCTCCCAGAGGAAGCGGCTTGATCATATGGGACATGGTATGAATGAAAGCCAAACAGATATATTCATGATACTGTGTTTTTCCCTTCTTTAAGTTATGAGACAGTTGATTTCAGTTCATGATGGTGGGTTTTCCTATTTGTTTTATTCTCAGGTTATAGTGTAAACTTTTGGTTTAAATTGAAGATTATGCAAATTTTGTATCAAATAGATGTAAGGGAGGATGGGGAGTACAGCTTTTGTTTTGCTTACAGAAATTGGGAAAAGATTTAGTTTCAATCGCAGAAAGGGGAAAGTTTTGTTTCGCGCGAAAAGGGGAAAGATTTAGTTTCACATAGAATAAAGGCAGGGTTTTATTTTCACAAACAGGGGAACAGTTCAGTTTCACACACTAAAATGGAAAGGTTTAGTTTCACAATCAGAGAGAACTAGTTTCATGCAACGAAAGAGAAAAGGTTATGTATTTAAATTAAGTAAAATCCATGCTTGTGCTACAGTTCTTTGGCAAGTTAAACTGAAGGCAGCCAAAGGAACTGGAGAACTTTCCTTCAAGTTCTGGCTGAGATTGTAAGGATGATTATTGAGGTTAGTGAGACAAAGCCATCCGATCACTAATCAAACCTCAACAGATGAAGGATATTGCGATGAATGGGAAGTGATTGCAATTTCATTTACAAGCATAAATAGTGCATGCTTTTTGGATCATATGTAGTCTGTAGTGTGTGTTGTAAGAAAGGTGGAAATAGCAACACTACTGTCACTAGTGTCAGATTTTGTTTTCAGGATGGGAGATTCCTGGCAATGGGTCACGGGATCGCTATTCACCCTGCTGGACCTGAGCAAGTACGACAGCAGTCGCCCTGAGACCAAAAAGACATGAACTGCACTGTATTAACAAGGCACACAATGTGAGTATTTGAGCTTGTGACCAAAAGGGTGATCGTCCAGACCTGTATTATCGCACAAAGAAGAATTAAAAAAATACCACATGCTTTTTTATTTATATGCTTGATGATTTTATAATGACCTTGAAGAGTACATAATCATAACTGGTAAGTTTGGGTGTCTGCACTCCATTTGAAATGCCAAGTTGTACGCTTTTTTTGATTAATTTTCCGCGTTTCAGATGGGGACGGTGATGACGGTTGGTCGAGCCTGGATACATATCTAAATTGATACCGATCCAACTATGAAAGTCTCACTTCGAACATGTTACATCATCCTCACCGGTTCTCTCTGCCCTGTTTCGATCTGTCTGCTGGTTATTCCGTTTGACTCTCGTTACGTCGATTTGTGCAGATGTATGTCACAAACATCCTGATCAGTACACATCTTCAGTAATGGTTCGTGATGTATTTATGGCTTGACACACTAACGATGTCATGAGGTTTTGTCCGAACAACACCTCATTGTGGCTAGCTAGAGAGATACTTCCATCGGTATTGGAATGCAGTTTTGTAGATTCGACGTGATGTTTTTTGGAATTTACTACGTTCAATCCCATGCGTTTGTTAGATACCCTAGCAAAAGGTCACGCAGCTGGTGATGTCGTTGAATGCGCTCCGAGAGGTTGGAATTTGTGTCCATCATCTCGCACAGAATCTGTACGACATGTCATGGATAACGAACCGATCACAAGAATGTGGAACATTGGTCAGGTCCAATGTGTTGAAGCGCCACTAAACTAAGTGAACCAAGTAGAAGGTGCAAATATAGCGTTTCCCTGTATTACTCCGATGTTTCTGTGCGTGTGAACGAGACCCTTGGACATCGTCTTTTGCGATCGTCTACACCAGGATAATATCAATGATCTGTTCTAAAACTGCAGAAACAGCTTGGATTCATTTCTTCTTTAAAACATGACGCTAAGTCAGTAAGTTTAGTGGGAATGCTTGAGGATTAATGACAGCTGTTCAAACTTACATGAGCTTGATGTCATACACTCAGTAGCTGTCGTAACGACCATCAGTATCATTGTGATTAATAAATGGTCGTTTATTTCATTGTTAACATATTTATTTGAAGAATTGAAAGTGCACATTTTTTGGCATTTCCATAATGCTTTTTGATAAAATGTGGGGATTAGAGACCAGCACCAGATTCCACACCCCTTCTCCAGTCCCTCCATGTATCCCTCCCCCAGCCTCCCCCCCCCCCCCCACCCCCCCCCCCCCCCCCCCCCCCCCCCCCCCCCCCCCCCCCCCCCCCCCCCCCCCCCCCCCCCCCCCCCCCCCCCCCCCCACCCCCCCCCCCCCCCCCCCCCCCCCCCCCCCCCTCCCCCTCTCCTTCCTTTTTTCCCCTTTTCAACTACGGTCAGTTAGGTTTTTTCCCTCTCATCCGTCTTATTTACTAAAACATTTTGGGTATGGTTTTCTCAATTATCCCTAGCCTTTAATTACGTTAGCTTAAAGGGTGATGATATAATCCTGAAATGCAAAACATCAAAGTAAACAAACAGGAGTTATGGGCAACATCAATTTTAAAAAAAGCTATGGCCCGATGGGTTCTGGCAAGTCTTAAAATTATGTGCCCGGAATTGAGTGAGGTATACCAACCACTTTAACCAGCTTCACTGGACCAGGGGTAATACTGATGGGGCGAGATGCCCCGCATTGTTCCGTTATTCAAAAAGGGTGACAAAAAAAAAGCAGGAAATTAGCCTGGATCCTTACATCCATATCAGCAAACTATTTTGAAACATATTATAGTAGCTAATGGACCATCTGACAATAGACTTCCCTTAAAACGCCGCATGTTTAGACGCAAAGGGTTGTGAGACTCAATTTTAACAACTCTCAATGATTTATAACGTCTTAACAACAGACAGCAAATAGTGCATTTTATAGGACTTTCTAAGCCTTTGATAAGGTTGACCATGAGGGCCTGCTGGCTTAAAATTGATCACATCGGCATTGGGTTTCTTGCTAATATGGGCTAGATCATTTCTCGTTGGAGAGACGCAGAAAGTTGTTGTGGATGGGGTGTTCATTCCCATGCAATTTGTTTAACCAGTCTTGTCAGGTGTACCACAGGGAAACTGTTCTGGGGGCCCTTGTTTTTCTTTAATTTTTATAAAATGACATAAGTAGAAATCTCTCTCCTGGAACTACTATAAAGGGTTTTTGCAGATGACAGCTTTGTATATGGAACAATCAGAAGCAAGAATGATACACGCATTCTACAAGAAGATCTAAACGCTTTACAAGAGTGGGAAAGAACTTGGAAAAATGGAATTTCATCCCAAAAGTGCCAAGTGTTGCGTTATGTAACAAACCTCACCAACTAGATCAAAATATTTCTATTCATAATACTATTCTTAAAGAAACCAATGCTGCAAAATATTTAGGTGTGATTATAGATAGTCGTCTCAAATGGAAAGAACATTGCAATTTAGTATGTAAGAAAGCAAAAACATTTTGCTTTCTTATTTCAGGAATATCAATGAGTGCCCCCAAAAGGTTAAAGACCACTGCTACAAAACATTGGTTAGGACCAGTACTGGAATATGGTTGCTCAGTTTGGGATCCTTACCATCTAAAGGACACTGATAACCCCGAAAAGATTCAGAAGAGAGCAGCACGGTTTGTAACAGGGAAAAACATCAGAGAAAAGGGGAATACTGAAAGAACATGGGAAATTAGAATGGAAAAACCCCCTTTGAAGAGAGAAGAGTTTATCAAACTTAAATCTTCAAAGGCAGAGCTAAACTAATATTATTCCAATGGAACAACTAGTATGAATAAAGCAGCACCAGGAGTGGCGGTCAATGGTTATACCATACCTGCATCAAATTTTTGACGCCTCTTTCATTCATTTTTTTCTGTTCTGTTCGGCTGTGGAACTCACTGCCAGGGTGCCTCAAGATTGCCACAAATGCAGTCTCATTAAAAAAAAAAAAACAAATTGATACGACAGTTTTGAGATCGCATATTGACGATTTTCTATTTTAACTTCCCCAGATATTTTATGGTTACCTGGGCCTGATTGGCCATTGCTTTTACTTCTTGAATATCGAGTGCGACCCCTTGTTGGCAAATTTGCTCCAGGGGCCAACAGTCTGAGTCGCACTATTTTATGTTATTTTTTTTACTTTTTAACATGCACGCTGGTGACCTACTCGTTTTGAGTGAACCCGTATTTTAGGAAGAGAAGTACTGGGGAAAAATTCAGCCCCCCTCCCCCCCCCCCCCAAGGCCCAAAAGTAGCAAAATAAATCAGCTCATTGATTATGGCTTCTTAACCTGAATAAGAAGTGGTTTGGGGTGTGTAAGAGGTAGGTTGGAAATCACCTGAAGCTTACCAAATTGATTTTGTTCATGAACATTTTTATTTTGAAACACTTGCTTTTATGCAGTTAATTCCAAAAAATTAACCCAAAAGTATTTTTGTTTTATTTGTTTGACAAAGAAGTTTGTGTTTTCTAGGTCGTCGCATCCTACTTTCTTCATCAGAGGAAAGAAGAGAAAATTGGTGCAGAAAATGCAAAAATTGTTTCATCTTGTAATTATGTTGTTTAACCATAAAATGTTTTTTTCATATGATTTGTAAGCGCTCTGAGCTTTCTGAGAGAGCAGGTGCCCTAAATGTACCGTTATTGTTTCTGTCAAACTGTTTCTATTCATTTTGATAATAAATAATCTAATTCTGTCAGTACATGAGCGTTTGTTGAGTATGTCCAACAGTGAGGCCATAACAACTGTTTAGATGGATTCTATTTAAGGTGCTACATGATTTATTGTGACTTATTTAGCTTGTTTTATAGGCCTTTATGTGGGAAAATGTAACAATAACAATAGAACTGTACTCAAAGGATAAAATATGTCCATTTTTTTTTAATGACTGTTGTTATTTTTGCATTGTTGGGAAATACTTGGGTTTGTCCAATGCAACATCATTTAACAACTGTCAGATAAAAATGCCATTTATGGTACAAGGCTATTGTGGGTCCTATACTTGATATCATTACATGAAATGCACCCTCAAAACACAGAAAATCATTAGAGGATTGCGTTTCTGTCTTATTTCCAACACAGCAATAAAGAACAAAACAGTATGTCCGACGGTTGTTATGTTGGGAATACCATTCATGTGAACTTGATCTTAAACTGCACAGATGCCTTTTCTTTTGGAATGAAATTTAGCTGTAATATTCAGTCTTATTTCCACTGAAACATTATGCTGCATAACAGACATTCAAATAGGATTTTTGATAAAATTGAATGTCCAGCATTTAAAAACCGTCAGATGCTTGTTTGATGCCCTTTTCACATTACTAGCAGAACATCGGTGCAGGAGTTATCTTTGTATTTTATGTTTTTATGAAACCCCTTTAAAAAATAAGTCTTCCTTTGGACAAATTGCTGTTAATAAAAATATTTTGAAAAAAAACCACTTTTTGTTGGCTTTTTAGCGACCTTTTGTCCCTTTCTCATTTATAAAGCCTGTATTCTCTAAATGCCCGCTGCCGAGTAAACCTCCATCATGAATGCAAGAGGAAAAACTCCAAAAATAAAAACAGCCACCCCGGCTTTCAGTTTAACCAGCCACAGCTAGCAGAACACTATTTTCAAAGCATGCACAAAGGAATCAAACTGCTGGTAAGTAATTGTGGGAAGGATTTTGACAGGCCTGGCTATACAAGTTTTTGTTGTTTTGTTTTGCTTTTCATTTGGATGAAATACTGTTGCAGTGAGACATTACCATCATCATAATTGTCTGTTCCTTCTGAAGTCTCTCTTCCTCCATCATCCTCACCCTCCCTCCCTCTCCCTGTCTCTCTCTGCCTGCTTTTCTGTCTGTGTGACTCTCTGTTTCTCATATGTGTGATGATGTCACCAAATATCCTGCAAGTACCCCTTCAGTAATATGTGACTGATGTTTTTTGGCGATACCATAGTGTACATGGTTGATGTGAATGAAGAATACCTCCTTGTGCTATGGTTGATGTAGATACTTAAGTATGTGTTTGGGATGCGTTTTTGTAGCATGGTTGATGTTTATGTAGAATACTTTCATATGCTATGGTTGATATTATGTAGGTACTTCACTGTGATGTGTTGAATGCTTTGCTCCAGGGATGGATTTGGTGCATGGCATCTCTCAACAGCCATCTTTACACAGGATCATGGGATACGAAGATCAAAGTGTGGGACATGGCTGCAGGGCTTAGTGTGAGCGCCACCTACAAGTAAGTATGCACAGTAAGGTGGAGACATGCTGTTACGTGTGATTAGTCCATGCTTGAGGTGTGGAAGGACCCTCAGACAACTGTTCTCTTTGGTCTCTCTCTCAGGATAATAGTCCATCTCCTGTTCCTACCCCTTACTCCAAAAAAGGCTGTGTGATTCTGTAGGGTATGCTTGAGGTATTACACTGAAGCAGCAGTCAAACTTACATCTGAGCTTGCATGTCCATACACTCACGCACACACGTGCGCACAACACAAACACGCACAATCAGCGAAAATGTACACATATCGCTCAGGCTGTGATTGATGTTATACACTAAAGAAACAGAGTACTTAGAGTATCCACACATACAAACACACGCATACATAGAGAAGCAGGCACACACAGACATACTGTCATATTTACCACGTTTATGCATGACTGTTACATTTAGTCATACATCGAAATATTAAAGCATATGATCCATTATGTACTGAAAAATGTGAAGAATAGAAAAAAGAAACATTGTACATGTAAATAGCAAAATCTATGTTAGAGAAAGCAAAAAGGAGAATGAAATTTCTGGGCTATTAAAACAGTTGGACCCATGGTTCTTTTCCAGATGCAAATCTGCTATTCTCAGTATTCATGTGGAGGACAATTTCATTGTGGCTGGAGGCTTTGACAAGAAAGTCTATTTCATCGACCCTCGCCAGGAGCGCGTCACATCCACCAAGTGCTGGCATCGACAGCCTGTCCTTTGCATTGCTGCTGACGACAACTTTGTCATCTCAGGAAGCGAGGACAAGACCTTCTCAGTGTATGATCGTCGAGCGGGTCTTGTGTTCAAATCAGCACAGGTTGGTGTAAATGGATAACTGTAGTTACCCTGCACTTTTTGCGTGGTTTTACAACATGCCAGCGATGAACCTCAGTTTCTGTTTGATCCGTCTGTTGTGAGAACAGCTCACTGTAAATGAAAGACAGTTCTGTCAGCAAGTTTCTAGACAGAACTGAAATGTAAACTGCATTATTTCCAGTCCCTGGCCTTAAACTAGTCCTGTGATGAAGAAAACGCTAGCGCCAGGGCTTAAACTAGTCCTGTGATTGAAGAAAAAGCGAGCGCCAGGGCTCATTCCATCAAGGTACAGAATGGTATAACAGTGTGAGAGAACTGATCTGTTGCAGTGGTTTTCCTCATAGTGAGGAAGGAATTATCATAGAGAAGGGTGGTTAATAGGAGTGCAACTGAATTCTTGAGGTCTGTCTTTTAAAAAGTTCTAGTACCATAGTGACTTAAGTTCACCATTCATTTCAGGTGGAGAACTATCCCTTGGACGTCAGTTATCATAGCAACCAGCTGTGGTTTGGGGACCGAAGGGGCCATCTTAATCTCATGGACACTACGCTGGGCAAGTTTGAACTGGTTGAGGTAAAGGAGCTGTTACTTTCTCTTTGTTTTTATTCACCTTTTCTCACACTTCTTCCTTGACACAAAAAACAAACAAACCAGTTACAACATACTAACAAGCGTCCTATCCTCAAGTATGATAAAGATACAGCCAACATCCAAGTGCACAGTATTTGCCATTTTTTCTTTTATTCTAGGAATGCTTTCTGTGAGCAATTCCTTTCTTGTGCTGCTGCTTTCTTCATTCATCAACAGAACACAGGCTCTGGCATTTGTGCAGTTTGGTCATAGCAGCATCTCTTTTCAGACAAAAGTGGTTCTGAGAAGAGAGCAGACATGAAAAAACTATCAGTGTTTTCAAATAAAACCTTTACATGGTTGTGGGCAGAGTTATGACGTGGGCCACAAAGACAAAATGACAGGTGTGGTTCACACTGAGGGTGCCATCTACACGTCGTCCAATGACAAGACGATCAAGGTGCTGGAGCCCAGCGTTGACCCTCAGCCTATCACCACCATGGAGAAGCACGAGAGCGGAGTGGCTGGGGTAGGGCTCAGAAGTCTGTGTCGGAGATGATTTTTCAGAACAAAATGAAATGCAGATTGAAAAAAAAAATGAAGAAAAAGAATATGGGAAGATGGTGAAAACAGGAAGGGAGGGGGAGGTAAATGGAGGTGAGATTATTACCTTAGCTAAAAGTTTTCGTATTGTGAAAGTGTGTGTGTAGGAAAGATGGTGAAAGATTGTGTGTGTGTGTGTGTGTGTGTGTGTGTGTGTGTGTGTGTGTGTGTGTGTGTGCAGATGTGTGTGCTTTTGTATACAAGTTTGAGTGGAAAATAGAAAAAGATTAGATTTGAGTGCAAAATTGCTTGGTTTTTTTTTCAATGTTTTTCTGATTCTCAAAAAGATCCAAAATGAAGGGGACAATAAAGAAAAAGGGAGAAAAAAACACCACAAGCTTTGGTTGGCTGCAGATCCACAAATTCTAGTGAGAATACAATATTCTCTACACATGTGTACAGGCCATGTTTCTTTAATAAATGGGGCTATATCAATTGACAGCTTTCACCATACCTCAGAAAGGGGGTTGGCCACACCTCCATCTCCACTTCCTACCTTTCCTCCTCCTCCCTTTCTCAGGGTTACTTATTTTTCTCTCGACAGGTTGGCAGCTGAGGTAATGAAATGCTATAAACAATTACAATGATTACATCAGAAACATGAAGTGATTGATAAACAGTATCAGAGACTTGATAAACAATTACAATGATTACATCAGAAACATAAAGTGATTGATAAACAGTATCAGAGACTTGCTTTTACATCCCTCTCTCCTTCATGCTGGTGCAGATTGCTTACCAGAATGGAGTCCTGGCATCGGCTGGTTGTGACATCACGGTGGGCATTTGGAGACCCAAGAACGACTGGGGATGGAGTGGCTGAGCAGCTGGTCATTCAGCATTGAGAGTGACCTAAAGTGACTCTGCCTTGTGTGTGGACTGTCTTCATGCAGACACTGGAGGCACTCCTGCTTCCTGGGAAGGAAAGGGGTGAAAATCAGGAGAGCCTGCAGTGGTGCTCAAGTGATGCGTCGCAGTGGGTTGTAAGATGAGGCCAAGCAGTGCACCGTAGTGATGATGATGATGCAGAGCAATGCGCTGCAGTGCAAAGCAAGACGCGACAAAGCGGCGCAGGGCAGTGCTGATGATCAAACAGTGTGGTAGGCTGCAGTGTAGGACAAAGCAAAGCGATGAAGTGCAATGTTTGATGTAATGTAATGTAAAAGGATATTTATAGAGCGCTTTACCTCGCAAGAGCCAAAGCGCATATTACAGAAAACATGATAAAAATTCTAATTCTAATTCAAAGCACGCGCGCACACACACACCGCCGGGGTGGGGGTGGTGGTGGGGGGGTGTGGTGGGGGGGGGGGGGGGTGGTGGGGGGGTGGTGGGGGGGTGGTGGTGGTGGGGGGAGGAACTCTCACACGCAGACAGACACAGGAGCGCGTTCAACACAGCAAACACGGCACAGTGGTAACTGGATATCATTAATCAGTCGAGGAAAAGATGTGTCTTTAGGGAGGTTTTAAAAGTCTCTAAGAGTCCGTGTTACGCAATGAAGAAGGGAGACTATTCCATGATGTGTGAATGCATTGCATTGCATTATAAGACCTTGCAAAGCAGTGCAGTGCTGTGTTGATGATGTACTATGTGATTTTTTGCTATGTAGTGTAAGATCTGGCAAAGCAATGAAGACAGTGTTGATGACAGCAGATTGGTTGCATTTGTTGCATAGCAAGAAAAGGCAGAGCAGTGCAATGCAGTGATGATGACATTGCAGTGTTGTGAATTGCTTTGGAATGGGAGAAGCGGCAAAACACCTTGAGGCATCACAATGCAACCTACGACAAGGCAGAGCCAAGCAGTGCAGTACTGTTGACAGTACAGTGTGATGCATTGCTTGGGAATGGGAGAAAAGGCATAGCAGTATGATACATTGCAATGCAGTGTAAAACAAGGCAAAGCAGGTGGAATGCTATGTTGATGACAGTACATTGTGATCCATTGCTGTTCAGTGGAAGACTAGGCAGAACTACGCAGTATACAGAGGTGTATTATACTGCTTTGCAATACAAGAACATCACAACTACACTGTATAACACAAGACAGTACTATACATTACAATACATGAACATCAGATTACGTCACAGAAAAATGTAGTGGCAGTATTTTAAACACACCACGCAGAAAGTACAGCTGTATACATCTATGATATTATATAACGTGTTTTAAGCTTAATTTACTTCTATGATATTATATAACTTGTTTAAGCGTAATTTGTCATAGCCTATTGGCTATGCGGGCACTGAACTGCTAGAGATGAATGATATTCGAGGCAGAGAATGATGGAAAGTGAAGAGACTGCCGGCCACACATATGTGTATTACATGTTGTGCACAGTAAATAAGACATAGAAGTACTCGGGAACGAACCTCTGAAGGCCAACACTGCCCAATCCTGACCAGTTTTTCCAGGAGCAGGACTTATTATATGAGTGTGATGAAGGTGCAAAATGGACATTGACTTTTGTGATGTGATAGCCCTGATATGGCTCCCTTGTGGTCAGCTGGGCGCCTTTAACAGCGCAAATGAAAGCTGCAAATATACTGTCTGAAAGAAAATCACCACAATGGCTGTGAAAGAATTCTGTGATCTGTAAATCGACAAACAAGTAATAACTGCTGATAGAACTGAAAAAGGTCATAATGATCATTACTAACACACGAATAATTATGTTGTCATACTCACATTTGCATACTGACATCTACGTATACAGGGCTTCTCATGTAAGGGTTTTTGTTTGTGAAGGGTATCTTACCTCCAGTTCCCCAGTTCTGAAGAATAAGGCCACATGCATTGTTTCTGAGGGTAGAATCAATCGCCCTGAAATCTGTTGTAGAAGAGGTTTGGCAGATGGGGCAAACAATGGGGGCAGGAGGAGGGAAGGCTGGCTGGAGGGGGCACACTGCCAGCAAAACCAGTCCATACTGGGGAAAGGTAGATGACCAATATCTGCAAAACCACCTGTGATATTTCTTGTTTTGATTCAATGCTCTGAAGTTTTCATGTTTAACTTGTCTGTTTACTTTGTCTCTTTTGGGGGAAAAAAACCCCAAATTGTCAGATTATACTTTTTTTCCTGCTTTGAAAAGACATCTATGTGAGTATGAGGTTTAGACTGAGCCAGAGATTTTAACGTGTTGTTAAAGGCACCAGAAACAAAATTTCATTGCCTCCTAAGCCTCTGCTCCCTCTTTCATGTTTCACTGAGGTGGCATATCTCTTCTTTTGTGGTTTCACTGTGCTTTTACTGATTTCACATCAGTTGCGCACAACTTGGGAATCCCTTACATAATTGTCTGTCTACCAAATTATCTACCTTTCTATGGACAGATGGCTACAAATATAATTATATATATATATATATAATATATATACATTTGTGTGGGTGTGGTTGTGTGTGTCTGCGTCTGTGTGGGGTGTGCGTGCGCACATACATGCATGCGTGTGTAGAACAAGTGAACAGTTGGTAAAAACAAGTGCAGGCAAAGAATTCCCCTGTTGTTATGACCCTGACTTGGCAAAGACGAGGACTGTTGATGCATTTTCAGCATTCTTCTTTCCTTTCTGTATCCTCAAGCATAGACTCTCTTTCAACTTCCTTTCCTTTTTCCTCTCTCCTAACACATCTGATTTCTACTCGGCCCTGCAGCCACTTGTTTGAGTTTGCTGTCACTATGCTTTATGTTCACCTTTCCATCTTTTAAATTGCTATGTTCTCATAGTTCTTTACCATTGAAAAAGGGTTTAAGGCCTGAAATGTTTGGCTGATCTTTTCCTTGGATTACCCTTTCCACCCTGTTTTTTCATTTATTTTTTCATTGTGTAATCCTGTGGTCGAATTCACCTTGTTATTTATAGACTATCAGGTTTCCATTTATTTTGTAATAATTTATTGCACCTTATTTCTTTACAGAACTTTGTCCTTATTTCCATGTTCTGCCCTTCACAAGCAGCTGTGGAAACAGCTGGATTGTGGGTTTTCTTCCCCATGGTGATAAGGATGTCATGGAGTATTCTGTGATAGTTGCCAAGGGGGGCTTACACAACCAGGCTGGGTGCTTCTTACTAGTCTAGCACAGAAGACAATAGTTGACTCAAGATGGGGTTCTTTTCATGAGACAGAATTTGATGGATGCATTCGCTGGGTAAAATCTTCGATAGCTGCACTTTAACACCCTTCACCCATTTAAAGAACAAATTCGTTTCTAAACAAATCTTTGCCAAGTCATTCTCGTACAGGTGGAAGTATTGTTCGTCTGAATGTGTTCTCCTACGGTTTAGTTTCTCCATAGTATGAGGGCCACCTTCCGGTAAAATGAGACCACTGACTTGCTTTTCACAAAAGGCTTGCTGTCAGCTGATACTATTTTCACTTTTCAGAGCACTCTCCTCCCCCTTCCACACACTTTTTCGTCCACTCTACCACTGTAGAAAGGCTGATACGGTAGGCTTCTTTGTGCACATGCCTGGAATAAAATCACAGTTCCAAGAGCTGCATGACGCTTGTCATGTCTTCCTGGACGCATTTCTTCTAGTGTGGGAAAAGAAAGCAGTCACACCCGCTGCAAGGTCTGGTGAGTTGGGAGGATGTGGCAAAATTTCAGTGTTTTCAGTTACAAGATAATACTCTCATATGTCCAGCAACTTTTGAGCATGTGCATTGACGTGCAAAATTTGTATTCCTCTCATCCTCGTGTTCAGTTGTGCCACTGTGTCGGATTTTTACCTCAGATTGTACAGACTCCCTGTTGAACTTGCCCTATGAATATCTCTAAAGATGATGTAGAAAACTTCCTATGTGACCAGCAAGGACTTGCAAAGTGAGGAGGCATCCACCTTTCAAGGTCCATGGTTTGTTTTGTGACTTTCTTTTTGGCTCAGACATTTACACTTATCAACTGTAACAATCTCATCTAAATGTTTCCTTGTCAAGTGCTTGTCAACATCTAGTAAAGCCCTCCTGCAGTGTACCCTCCCTCTGTGCGGGATTCATCTCGATACAATCTTCCTGATGCCAAACTGCATTTTAAAGATCTGTGAAACAGTGACAAAGTAATGTCAATGCTTTGGCCAAATTCTTCAATGCTACTTCTTGAATGCTGCTTCTAGTTCTACCATGGTCTTCACAGTAACCACTAAGTTCCGGTTATATTTTTGCTTTTTTACATTTTGCCCCGTTTGTCATCTGCATTCGACTGTCCACTCGAAAAAAAGCTAGACTGTCCCTGAAAACAGTTGGTGTAGGAGGTGCAGATGTCTTGTTTGACGCCCTCACCTTCACATGTGTCTCAGAGGCAGTTCTGGCCAAGATCTACTCAATTCAGTTCTATAAATGTTCTTTATAGCGCTGCTGAACACGAGGGACCGTAACAGGGCTGTCATTTCATCAAAGTCAGTTCCAGATACAGTGTTGTTGTTGTTGTTGTTGTTGTTGTCGTCGTACCCTGTACCCTGGCTAAAAGACTCCAGGGATCATCCAAACAGCCGAAGTACTTGAACACTATGGTACAAATACATCAGCTGGGCATGAGAACATTACATGTGTGACCGTTTTTTTTATCACCCTGCCACATGGGCAGCCACACTCCAACTTCGGGGGATTTTGGAGACTGATAATGTTTTGCTAGAGCTTGTCACAACTGAAGACAATCCCCGCATAACTATGCTGAGCATAACAACATTTTGATGTGGCCTTGGTGTTCTAGCCCATGTCAATTGGCCTGACACAGCCTTAAACCAAGGCGACAGATACAGTAAGTGGATCTCAAACCTTTATATAATACAGTGGAAGTCACTTGTTTTGAAAGGCAATTTTCTTTTCCTCTCTCTCTCTCTCTCTCTCTCTCTCTCTCGTTTTTTTTCCTCAGGTGTCTGTCAACCTCCTTCAGAAGATGTCAGTTCAGAAAGAGGTGTGAAACCATGATGACTAAACTGGACCAAAGTATGTCACACATTGAAGTTTTCTGTGATGTGTTGGCCTTTTTCTAAAAAAAAACAAATGGTCTTCCAGCCATACATACATAGTCTCAGTCTGCTGGAAGTATCTCAATTTACTGGAAGGTACCCTTTATGTATATCATCCTTATGTGTCGAGCTTTAAAACGGTGAGGAAGAAAGGGTACATTGGAAATGAGGTGGGGTTTCTGATACTGCTTTGGTAATATTAGACAGTTCGCTGTTTTTGTGTTAATCCTACCAAATTGCCATGTTGGCCGTATTAGAGTCACAAACTGACGAACACGGTAACTGCATTCTGACGGACGTTTATCTGAAATTTATTGTGTTGGGTACAGTTTGTTTGCTTTGAAATCTGCTGTTGTTTATTTTTGAATGGACTGTAAGTGCTGACAGACTGTACCTTTTCTTCTTTTTTTTTGTGTTTTTGATTATTTTCTGCTGCTTAATTTGGAGATAAGTTGATTTTGCAGCATTTTGTTTATTCACTTTCAAGTGGTGGTTGTTTCTCCGAAGTTGGAGTATGGCTGCCTTAATGGCGGGATAAAAAACGGTCATACACACAGATCTCCACTCCCTTTGTTGGGCAGATGGGATTAATCCTTCTATACAGGGAGCGTCCGCAGGAGTATCAGCCTGCGTACACAGAAAGAACAGAAAGAAAACTGGGGTATGTTATGGTGTGGTGGACTGTGTGTGTGTGTGTGTGTGTGTGAAAGGTGGAGGGTTGGGCAAGGAGGGGTGACAGGGTCAGAAAGAAGGGGTGGGTGCAGACCAGTCTACAGTATTACGGTAGGAGGGGTGACAGGGTCAGAAAGAAGGGGTGGGTGCAGACCAGTCTACAGTATTACGGTAGTTGAAGTTGTTAACATGGAAGCTTTGATTTACTAAGTGTACCTTTTATGTGTGCATATATGTCTACACTTGTATATGTAACACATGTATGTATAAACATGTAAATGATATATATGGATGTGAATGTAGATAAGCGTGGTTGTATACATGAATGTAGGCAAGTGTGGTTGCATGTAGTTTATTGTGTATAGGGAAACAGTCATCTGTAAATGCTTTTATTGTGATTGTGTATGGTTAGCTAAATGCGCAGCAGATTTAGCTTTTCCCTTTGATTCAAGTGTGAATTTTTCCTAGCTGTTTGAATCCATAGGAGCTTAGCAGTCACAAATTGGTAATATTATGAATAGTGAGCTATGTAAACATGAGTGAGTGATGTGTATGTGTGTGTGTGTGTGTGTTGGTGTGTGTGTGTGTGTGTGTGTGTGTGTGTGGCTTAGCAGTCACAAATTGATGATACTATGAATAGTGAGCTATGTAAACGTGTGTGTGTGTGTGGTGTGTGTGTGTGTGTGTGTGTGTGTGTGTGTAAACATACAGTTAAATTCAAAACAGTTGTGTTTTTCTTTATCTCTTTGTATTTTTTTTTTTTACAAATACTTAGTATAAAATGGCTTGACAAAGTGATGATAGCATATCGCAGTCAGCATCAACATATCTTTTACAGGAAGGAATGTGTTGATTTAAAAAAAACAACCCATGTTGAAATGTTTAGTTTTGATACTTAATTTTGACTCCACTCACATGTATGAAAAAAAGACATTTGTGGAGAACAGTCGTCATGCCAGTGTGGATGCAAAGAAGCAGGCTCTGTTATTGCTCCTGTTGTTGTTTTAAATGCATCCGCTTAAAAAAAACAAAAACAATAATGATATTGTTTTCCACCATTAGGGAAAAAAGAGGATATGAAAACAAAGATGAGCAACAAGTTTTTGAAC
>CM031600.1:23472235-23480780 GCA_018398815.1 Conus ventricosus | reverse complement strand
CTTGTTTTGCTTACGCCTATATTGCATTCCAGAAAGTTACCAGATATTGTATGACGTCTTTCACATTTAATCCATCATCTGGATATAAAATGTTTGCGATTATGTCGGCGGTATGCGTGCTGTTCCAACGTTCTGAAATTTTGGAAAGAAGATATTGTTTCCACCCGTCCAGGCACGCTGTTTTCTCACATTGTTTTATAAAGGGTTTTTCTATCCTTCTTCATTCAAAGTAATGCAGTTGAGCGCTTCACTGGTTTGGAAGACCCATTGTGGTGCTGGTCTCTGCCATGGCCTTGCTAAACAATCAATGAACTGTTGTCAGGGGGAATAACTCGGTATGTGTGAGCTGCATTTCATTCCCTTTGTTAGCTACAGTCCCCCCTCATCCCCCCCCCCCCCCCCCCATCACTTGGTTACAAAAATAAGTGACATCAAAAGTTGTAGCTTTCGTTACATTTTTATTGAATTATACAGTCTTCTTGTCATTGCAGAAATGAACTTTTTTTGAACGGTGTAAATGGCATTAAGATCTGTGGAGGGTTTTTTTTTTCTTCTGAAATATCTTTTCGTATCCTACACACAAATCTACATGCAGCATTGTGGAAAAAAACAAAAACAAAAAAAAAACCTGACGCCCACAGTCGGCTGACCAACGCTGCAGAGTGAACTCCAGTTTATACGGAACCAGAACCAAGAGAACAGGAGTCAACAGCCCCTGTCTGGAACCAAACCCGAGACTACTGCCAACGACCGGACCTGCCACCAAACATACAGACATCGGTCTGTACGAATACCTTGCCCCTAGGGGCTTCAGTCAGTAGGACGTAAAAACCTCATCCTTCGACTTCGTTGCGAATTGCATGACCCCCTCAACCAGAAGGAAAACAATCTGGCACAGATTGTCATTTCAAGCACTTTGACCGTTGCTATTTTCTCGCATAACAGTTCTGCTTTCCACGTGCTAAATCAACATACCTTTCCATTTTGTCGTCGTCTTAGACTCTGAAATCCCTAATGTATCCCTGCTTACTGGCGCTGGAACGAAGTAGTTAGCAGGTCACGCTTAATTCACTCCTCCTCGTTGTCATGTATGCTATAGAATACCCTTTAAACCTAAAAATCCAAGCAAGGGCAATCTCTCTCTCTCTCTCTCTCTCTCTCTCTCTCTCTCTCTCTCTCTCTCTCTCTCTCCTCTCTCTCTCTCTCTCTCTCTCTCTCCTCTCTCTTACACTTGGTAACGTTTTCTTTCATGCAAAGAGTTGTCCGTCTGTTTGGGGTTTAAACTTCATGACCCTGAACTTGACCACGATCTTTGACCTGTGCAGGGTGCAGGAGCGTTATACCAAAAGGCTGCTGGCCATGAAAGAGGTCAGCTGGAAGCACGAGATGTACGCTCTGGAACCAAAGCTGGAGAGAGAGCATGTCATTTTGTCCAAGGTAGAGAAGAAGAAGAAAAAAAAAGAAAAAAAAGAAGAAAGCACACCAAAGAAGCACATAAGGGTGTTGATGACAGGGTGATGACGTGGATGTCATTGATAGGTGATAACGTGGATGTCATTGATAGGTAATGACGTGGATGTCGTTGATAAGGGATGACGTCGATGTCATTGATAGGTGATGACGTGGATGTCATTGATAGGTGCTGACGTGAATGTCATTGATAAGGCATGACGTGGATGTCATTGATAGGTGATAACGTGGATGTCATTGATAGGTGATGACGTGGATGTCATTGATAGGTGATGACGTGGATGTCACTCATAGGTGCTGACGTGAATGTTATTGATAAGGATGGCGTGGATGTCATTGATAGGTGATAACGTGGATGTCATTGATAGGTGATGACGTGGATGTCATTGATAGGTGATGACGTGAATGTCATTGATAGGTGATGACGTGGATGTTATTGATAGGTGATGACGTGGATGTCATTGATAGGTGATGACGTGGATGTCATTAATAGGTGATGACGTGGATGTCATTGACAGGTGATGACGTGGATGTCATTGATAAGTGATGACAGAGATGTCATTGATAGGTGATGACGTGGATGTCATTGATAGGTGATGACGTGGATGTCATTGATAAATGATGACGTGGATGTCATTGATAGATGATGACGTGGATGTCACTGATATGTAATGACGTGGGTGTTACTGATATAGCTGTCGTTAATAGGTAATGACATCTGTGTTACTGATTGGAGATGACGTGAATGTCACGATAGATGATTACATTGGATGTCACTGATAGGTGATGACATATGAGTCACTGATAGGTGATGACATAGGTGTCACTGATAGGTGATGACATAGGTGTCACTGATAGGTGATGACATAGGAGTCACTGATAGGTGATGACATAGGTGTCGCTGATAGGTGATGACATAGGTGTCACTGATAGGGATGACATAGGTGTCACTGATAGAGGATGACATAGGTGTCACTGATAGGTGATGACATAGGTGTCACTGACAGGTGATGACATAGGTGTCACTGATAGGTGATGACAAAAGTGTCACTGATAGGTGATGACATAGGGGTCACTGATAGGTGTCATTGATAGGTGATGACATAGGTGTCACTGATAGGTGATGACATAGGGGTCACTGATAGGTGATGACATAGGTGTCACTGATGGGTGATAACATGGGATGACATGTGTGTCACTGATAGGTGATGGCATAGGTGTCACTGGTAGGTGATGACATAGGGGTCACTGATAGGTTATGACATAGGGTCACTGATAGGTGATGACATTGGGGTCACTGATAGGTGTTACTGATATGTGATGACATAGGTGTCACTGATAGGTGATAAGACGGGATGACATATGTGTCACTGATAGGTGATGACATAAGTGTTACTGATAGGTGATGACATAGGTGTCGCTGATAGGTTATGACAAAGGTGTTACTGATAGGTGATGACATAGGGGTCACTGATAGGTTATGACAAAGGTGTTACTGATAGTGATGGCATAGGTGTTGCTGGTAGGTGAAAACATGGGATGACATAGGTGTCACTGATAGGTGATGACGTGGGTATCATTGATAGGTGATGACCTCACTGTCATTGTAAGATGATGACTTTGGTGTAATTGGTAGTTTATGACGCAGATGTCGTTGAGATAGGTGTTGACTTGGGCGTTATCTATAGGTGATATGGTATCATTGATAGGTGATGACCTCACTATCGTTGCTAGATGATGACTTTGGTGATGACCTCACTATCATTGTTAGATGATGACTTTGGTGTAATTGGTAGATCATGACGTAGATGTCGTTGATAGGCGTTGACGTGGGCGTTATCGATGTGTGATATCATGTGTGTCATTGAAAGATAGTGATGTGGGTGTTATTGACAAGTAATGACATCGGGACATTGATGAGCAATGACGTAGGTATCATTGATAGCTGATGACGTGGGTATCATTGACAGGTACCAATATGGCTGTCATTGATAGATTATGACATGGATGTTGTTGATAGGTGATGACGTGGACGTCATTGATAGGTGATGATGTGGGTATGATTGATAGGTAATGGTGTGACTATAATTGATCGGTAATGACATAGAAGTTAATGACAGGTGATGACTTGGATATCATTGATATGGGACGACGTAGACGCTATTGATAGGTACTGACATGGATGTTGTTGACAGGTGATGGCTTAGATGTCATTGATAGGTGACAACGTGGCTGTCATTAATAGGTAATGACCTGGGTATTATTGATATGGCTGTGTTTTTGATAGATAATGGCATTGGCGTTATTGATGAGAGATGACGTGTATGTCATTGATAGGTGTTGACGTAGGTGCTATGTATATGGCTGTGTTGTTTATATCTAATGACACTGGTGTTAATAGAAGATGACGTAGATGATATTGATAGGTAATGACATGGGTGCTATTGATATGGCCGTCATTGATATCAAATGACATGGGTGCTATTGATATGGCCGTCATTGATATCAAATGACATGGGTGCTATTGATATGGCCGTCATTGATATCAAATGACATGGGTGCTATTGATATGGCCGTCATTGATATCAAATGACATGGGTGTTATTGATATGGCCGTCATTGATATCAAATGACATGGGTGTTATTGATATGGCCGTCATTGATATCAAATGACATGGGTACTACTGATATGGCCGTCATTGATATCAAATGACATGGGTACTACTGATGTGGCCGTCATTGATATCAAATGACATGGGTGCTATTGATATGGCCGTCATTTAAATGACATGGGTGCTATTGATATGGCCGTCATTGATATCAAATGACATGGGTGCTACTGATATGGCCGTCATTGATATCAAATGACATGGGTGTTATTGATAGGAGATGACGTGGATGTCATTGGTGGGTAATAACATGGGTGTTATTGATACGTTGTCATTGATAGTTAGTTACATGGGTGTCATTGAGACGGCTGCATTGATAGGTGATGACACGGGTGTTATTGATAGGTGATGACGTGGATGTCATCGATAGGTGATGACGTGGATGTCACTCATAGGTGATGACGTGTATGTCACTCATAGGTGATGACGTCGATGTCATTGAAGGTAATGACGTGGATGTCACTGATAGGTAGTGACGTGGATGTCACTGATAGGTGATGGCTGTCACTGATAGGTGATGACATGGATGTCATTGATAGGTGATGACGTGGATGTCACTGATAGGTGATGACGTGGATGTCACTGATAGGTGATGACGTGGATGTCACCGACAGGTGATGACGTGGATGTCACCCGACAGGTGATGACGTGGATGGCATCGATAGGTGATGACGTGGATGTCACCGACAGGTGATGACGTGGATGGCATCGATAGGTGATGACGTGGATGTCTTAGATAGGTCATGACGCGGATGTGTGTCTCTGACAGATCAAGAGCTGCTGGCTGGTGGAGATGTTCCAGTTCTAACGAGACGCCCAGCAAGGTGTACATGCTGCTGGAGCTGCTGCCTGGCCCAACCTGGTGCGAGTGGCCAAGGACGGCTATGCCAGCCCCCTCCTGATCAAGACGTACGCGGGGGAAATGCTGATGGCCGTGCAGGCGGTTCACCACTACGCTACATCCACCGGGACATCAAGCTGGCCAACTTCCTGCTCGACTTCACCGGCCACGTCAAACTCATCGACTTTGGCTCCTGCATCCGGTTTCTGCCCGCCGGCTTGGCCAGAGAGGTCAGTTCTGCGCTGGTTGAATTAGGCTTTAAGAACAACAACAATAACGGGAACAACAACGACAAAAACAACAACAACAACAGCAACAACAACACCATACGTATGACATGTATTGGAACTCAGGAGTTTACATGTGGACAATAATTATGTTACAGCCCAAAGTAAAATAGACATTTAGAAGAAGCCATTTAATCCCTCTCATTATGGTTTACCCCCCCCCCCCCCCCCCCCCCCCCCACCTTTATTTGCTTCTATCCGATGTCATTGAGTTTATCGGGGGAAGACAAAAGAAACAACTCACGTTTTCCTCTTCTTCTTTTGTGTTCATTTATAATATTGTGAAGTTACAACGAATACTGGGTGCATGTATTTTTGTGTCCTGCAGTGTGTGTGTTTTGTGTGTGTGTGTGTGTGTGTGTGGGGTGTGTGTGTGTGTGTGTGTGTGTGTGTGTCACTTCAGTGTTGAGATCTCTGCGCACTTTTTTTTTTTTATTTCTTTGCGCATCTGTAATTTCTTTAAATAAAAAGGAGAAAAAAAAAGGGGGGGGGGGGGGGGGGGGGGGGGTTGGAAGTTTGGCCGTTCGGAATGGACTGTTCAGGTCAGTTCGGCTGTTGGTTTCGGCTGAAAAGGTCAGTTTGGCCGTCCGTCAGAGTTGGTTGTAGAGAAAGGTCAGTTAAGCTTTCGGAATCGGCATAAAAGATCAAATCGGTTGCCAACATTGTCTGTTAAAAAACAAAAGAACTCAATTCGGTGGGCAGAGTCGGTGTTGAATTAAAGAGCTCGGTTCAGTTGTAGATTAAAGACAAAGATTTCCAGCGTAGTCATCAGGGTCGGTTGAAAAGGTCGGCTGGACTGTGAGGGTTGACAAAAAAGGTCAGTTTAGAGGTTTCGTTTGTTTATTTGTTCGTTTGTTATTTGTTTGTTTGTTTCAGAGCTACGCTCTGGGTTAAACAACGATGAAAGTGCGATGACAACTGGATTAGCAGCGACAAGCTTGATTAGGTGGTCTTCCTCTTTTTGTTGTTGTTGTTGTTGTTGTCAATTATTAACTGTTTGGATTTGGCTTTAGAAAAAAAGAAAGTGACCATCGTAGGATTTTGTGCATGTTCAAAAGCGATAGAGGGAAATGGGCTTTTCTGTGGGCTTTTCTTAGAGAGAACACAACACACACGCACACACACGCATCACGCACACACACGCACACAGTCACATGCAAACACGCACGCACGCACGCACACACACACACACACACACACCACACACACACACACACACACACACACACACACGCACGCACGCACGCACGCACGCACGCACGGACGCACGCACGCACGCCACGCGCGCGCGCGTGCGCGTGTGTGTGTTTGCGTGTGTGTGTGTGTGCGCGCGCGCGCACGCACACGCCCCACGAGCACACGTGTGTGCGTGCATGCAGGCATGCGCAGGTACATTAAGCGCGTCTTTTTGAATGGGAGACGATTGTCACACAACAGTCCCACTTACAAATAAAAGTTACTTCCCTTGGATGCCGACCGGTCACACAATGACGCTTTTCCCCCTATGTCTGTACTGTTTAACCGGTGTCCAGATCATCACTGAGAAGGGGAGGCAGGGGGCAAGGGGAGGGAAAGGAGACTAAAAGGAACTGGAAAAGGAGGTGGGGGATAGAGATGAAAGTATCTTCTTTGTTTGCTTCTATGACCAATTTAATCGAACGCTAAATCTTTGCAACAGCATTTAACTTTTGTCCGGGATGCACTACGACTTTCGTACGTTGCTGATAATGTTAGCAAACTCAGCAAAACCAATTCCAGACTCGCGTTCTGCTGCATGCTATTCGTAATGGTTAAGGCGTTGTGATAATGCATCATCAGATATTTCAGTGACCTGATCCTTATGCAGTTCCTTCAGGGGAACTTGATAATGAACGAGCAATGCAGACTGACATCACTGCAACCGATCATGTCCCTATGAACTTACACATACTTACTTTACTTTACTTACTTTATTACTATCATTATTATTCTTATTTTTTAAAGTCCACACTGTGTACTCCGTGACTGATCGATGAAAACGAAGACAGAAGATGGGGTGAGGATGAACATAAGAGAATCTGTTTCATAATGTTCTAGATGAAAATGACAATGGTCAAATGTTCTACATGAAGACAACAACTGTCATCATTGTCATGTATTTAAGGGAATCCGAAGATGTACATCAGAGAATCTGTTTCAAATTGTTCTTGACGAAAATAAAAACTGTCATTGTTCGAGATGAAGATGACAGCTATTGCTATTATCATATATCTAAGGGAAACCGTACACACATAGGCCTACTTGCGTCAGCCTTTTTTTTTTATTTCCCCGTTCATCGGGAGCACAAGCTCGAGTACATCATGCTGATTCCATTAGATAGTCGCAGTTGTTTCCCATTAACTGAAAGACTCTCCCCTCTCTCTCTCTCTCTCTCTCTCTCTCCCCTCTCTCTCTCTCTCTCTATTTTTTATTTTATTGTTTATGTCCCTTAGTCCCTTAACGGGCAAGGGCCGGATGAAAAAAAGCATGTTTTGCTTATCTGTACCCTTGGAAATAAGATTATCATAATCCTCTCTCTCTCTCTCTCTCTCTCTCTCTCTCTCTCTCTCTCTCCTTTTCTCTTCACTCTCTCTCTCTCTCCTTTGTGTGTGTGTGTTCGTGTGTCCAGATCGGTTGCAAACATTTACTCATTGAAAAAAAAAAGTTTTAATACTGCCAGTAATCTGTGCGCGCGCGCGTGTGTGTGTGTGTGTGTGTGTGTGTGTGTGTGTTGTGCATGCTCGCGCGCGCCGCGAGCGTGCGCGCTCGAGCGCACAAGTGCCTCAATCGCGTCCGATGAATGGGAGACAATAATCACTGCCAAAGCTCCAGAGAGGAATGGAGAAGGATGGTTGTCACTGCTTCAGAGGTGCCCCCACGGACCGACGTCTAAGGATCAAGTCAAGTCAAGTCAAGTCAATAATCACTGCCAAAGTTCCATTTACAAATAAAAGTTACCTCCCTTGAATGGTGTCCGGTCGCCGCGGAACCTTGCCCACTAACTTTCACTGTGTTTTGTTCGTGTCCCCGACTGTCAGTGTTAAGAGGAGGTAGGCGGCAAAGGGGCGAGGGGGGGGGGGGTGGGGGGGGGGGGGGTGGGGGGGGGGGGGGGGGGGGGGGGGGGGGGGGGGGGGGGGGGGGGGGGGGGGGGGGGGGGGGGGGGGGGGGGGGGGGGAGATAAGGAGATTAAGGGGAATTGGAAGAGGTGGTTTTGGGTTTAAGTGAACATAATCAGCCTTAAGAGTCTGATAACCGCATTC
>CM031600.1:23435215-23468735 GCA_018398815.1 Conus ventricosus | reverse complement strand
GATTGGATTTAACGTCCGTGCCCAAATCAAGGTATGCAGATGGCTGGTCCGTCACCATTAGCCTGACACCTGCGGGGCCAGGTGGACATCGGAGTGAACCACGGTCATTTTAGCTGGAAACATTCCACGTTAAAATTTCCAAGACCAAGCCGGGATTCGAAACCACGACCTTTGGATCATGAGTCCAGCGCCTTATCCACTAGGTTATGGCGGCCCCTACAGAGTTGTCATTTTGGAGCACTTCAATAAAGGAATTGAGAATGCATCGGTAAGTTCACAAAGTACAGGCATGCCTCTATGGACTGTGCATCGTATTACGAAAAAAATTCGTGAGGGAAAACAGATTGAGAGGCAAGAAGGGAGTGAGAGTCCGAAGAAATTGGGTGAAGTAGATAGGAGGAGGCTGGGGCAATTGGTTCAGCATGGGAAAAACGAAACAAACCCAAGCTGAATTTTATTGTATTGTCTTTTAAGTGGTGAGAGAGAGGGGTGGCCAGAAAATCATTGTACAGATATACCCGAGACGAAGCCGGGTACACCGGCTAGTGATTGATAATATGGATAGTTGGTGAGGACACATGACTGATAAAGTGGAAAGTTGATGTGGACAAATGATTGATAATATGGATAGTTGGTGAGGACACATGACTGATAATGTGGAAAGTTGATGTGGACAAATGATTGATAATATGGATAGTTGGTGAGGACAGATGATTGATAATGTGGAAAGTTGATGTGTACAAATGATTGATAATGTGGATAGTTGATGTGGACAAATGATTGGTAATATGGATAGTTGGTGAGGACAGATGATTGATAATGTGGTAAGTTGATGTGGACAGATGATTGATGATGTGGATAGTTGATGTGGACAAATGATTGATAGTGTGAATAGTTGATGTGGACAGATGATTGATAATGTGGATAATTGGTGTGGACAGATGATTGATAATGTGGATAGTTGATGTGGACAGATGATTGATAATGTGGATAGTGGAAGTGGACAGATGATTGACAATGTGGATAATTGAAAGTATTTGAACATGCTGACTGGCGAAGGAAACAGGAGATATTTAATGTTGACGCTGATTGGAGGTAGGGATGGATAATGGAGGCCTCTTTAGGTTGGGTATGTACCAGTACAGATCCCACCAAGGATAAAATGTAATCACTTTCTCTCTCTCCTCCCCCCCCCCCCCCCCCTTCACACACACACACACACACACACACACACACACACACACACACACACACACACACACACACACATGCGCGCGCGCGCCCGCACGCACACACTGTCTTTCTTTCTCTGTCTGTCTGTCCTCGCTTCCGCACACACACACACACACACGCACTCACACACAAACACACGTACATTCATTCATACATACGGACCCACACACTGAGCAGCGAGAGCACATACAGACACACATACACAAACACGTACGCGTGCAGGCGCATACACACACACACACACACACACACACGCACGCACGCACGCACGCACGCACGCACGCACGCACGCACGCACGCACACACACACACACACACACACACCTTATGTACCACACACATCGCATCGCACACAGGACGCACACACGTGCGCACGTATGCACGCACACACACTTTGCATATCTAGAAAACAGCAACAACAACAACAACAAAACAACAGGAACACAGAACAGATGACCATTCTCCGCACTCAGCTTCATCCTCTTCCTCTCTCGTCGTTCCCCTCCACCCCAATCCCCGGCTCCTTTCCCCTTCTTTTCTTCTGGTGGTCCATACGCTTCTTCTGTCCGTGGGCAGGGTGGTTGGGTCTGTGGGGTGTGCTCGGCAGCTGGAGGGTGGTGTTTTTCGCCGGTGGGCTCTGCAGTCATGAAATACGGGCTGGTACACCCATGGGGATGCTACTTTAAGGCTGTTATGAGCTGCATCCTGTAGTCTGATTTACCTCTGTTCAGGAGCAGTTATGTCCCTTGATATCTTAATGGAGTGTCCTGCGCGTGCCTGTACCCATCGTCAACACAGCGCAGGCCTCCAAGGGTGGTACAGGACTGCTCTAAAGGCAGGTGAAGACAGTGCTTCTCTGGGTCCTCCCCAGCACCTTCGGGTGTTTCTTTTTCTTTTCTACGCTTCCCTCTCTGTCGTGCCCATTGTCTACGACCATTCGTTGTGCTGTATTTAAAGGAGCCAGCGATCCCCGCTATCTTTATAATGTTGCTGATGATACAGAGAAATGTTCATCGGAGATGTGGATGTAGGAACTGAAAGATAGACATGATACCAGTGTTTCTGAAGGTAATTCAGGCACCTATTGAAATATAACCATAGGCGATACTGATGGTCGATGTTTACAAACAAATTAATGGATATTGTTGTCGAGTGATATTTGTATACATATACTGTCTATGGGAATTCGTGTGGGGTGAGACAGACAGCTCTTTTCCCATGGTGTCAGTGGGTGACTTTGCTGGGAAATAGTAAGGATGACAGGAGGCATTGAAGGATGACTTTGATGAGATATGTAGGAAGAGTGATGCTGATGAGGTGGGGGCCTGATGCATGTTGCTGATGGATGGAATTGGTGAGTGAGGCTGATTCATGCCATGGCTAACAATGTGATAGAAGATGCCAGATAGACGGACGGTGTGGAAGATTGTTTTGATAAGGTGATATTGACGAGAGAGATTGAAATATGATATTGATTGATGGGGTTGATGGGTGATATTGCTAGGGGTGGTGAGGGAAATTCACAGGGGGCTAATTCAGATTTCGCTGTCGTGTGTGTGTGTGTGTGTGTGTGTGTGTGTTGTGTGTGTGTGTGTGTGTGTGTGTGTGTGCGTGTGTGTGTGTTGTTGCTGTTGTTTTTTTGCTGTCCCAACCTCTGCGCCACCTCAGAGGCAGTGCACCCACGCCGCTCATTCCGACACCCCGTCCACAGCCACAGCCCGGTCGGCCCCGCCGCAGCCCCGGCACCGGCAATCCACAGGGAGCAGTCAGTGTCAAGTCGTCAAGAGGCAACCCACCGGAGGAGACACTGCACTTCTGCCGAGTCACTTCGGTGGTGTTCAGTGGCGCCTGTTCTGATCTAACATACGCAGGACACACCTACTAAGCCCCCTACTGACGACAATAATTGCTTAGTCGCGGAGCCGGCGTGAGACAGCTCTCCCTCCGGAAGGCGCCACCACGTCCGTCCAACGACAGCCCCCATGGACTCGCCGATACTGGTGACCCTGACGGAACCAAACCAAGGCCACAGACGTGGAGAGGACATCGAAATTGAGGTCACCATGACAGCAGGGTATGAAGGGCCACAGAATTCGAGACTTTTTTTTTAATGCTGATCGATGAGAATGAGGATGATTAAGATGATGCTACGGATTTCCATTTCGGTCTGAGACTACATGACAGGGCTGTACTCTACGCTTCCTTTCATAATATATCCCGGCGTCAACCAGGCCCGAGAGATACAGGCCCCTGCAGTGTTGGTCAGGAAATTTGAGCAACACTCTCAAGAAACGCATCCATTAAGTGGATGAAACTCGACTGTGTGGTCCCAGTCTTCCCAACTGAGTCCGCAACAAACTCAACTCTGGGTAGGAGCCGGTCGGGGCAGAAAAACCCACATGACTCTGATGGGATTCGAATCCACGACCTCCCAGCCGGGAGTCCGCGACGCTAACCACTTCGCCACGGCGGCTGGTCGCTGACTTGTGTTATTGACAGACGAATATTGACAGTGGTGGTTGAGCAGTCAGGCTGATAAGGGATATTGTACTGTCTCGTCGGGAGACGAAATTGACGGAAGATGATTCATTGTTACATATACCAGCATAATTATGTTGTGTTCCAAAAAAAAAGAAAAGAAAAGTGGATCACAACTAATTCACACGCGCGCGCGCACGGTAGACGCAGGCGCGCGCGCGCGTGCACACACACACACACACACACACACACACACACACACACACACACACACACACACACACACACACACACACAAATACATCTCCCCCCCGCCTATCGCTCTATGTTTCCAGATAATAAGAGATAATACTGTAGAGGGCATTATGATTTTTTCTTTATTGCCAACAGATGGATGGATGTCTTGTCATTGTATGAACATGTATTTATGAATGTCATGAGTGTCTTTTGTGTGATGTTATATGACATGCACCCAGTACATATCCAGTTTTGAAGGCGAAGGGTGATGTTGATATGCACTGTGAAAGATGATGTAGATGGGGGAATTTGATCGCCTTCGCTAACAGAAGTGATTTTGTTTGTATTTCTAATTGTTATCTTTAAAACTATTAGCATCATAGTGATTTTTAAAATTTCTGTTTGTCTTATTCTGTTGTGGCAGGAGGCAAATATATAGTTTGACGAGCCATGTCTATGAACTATATAGAGTGAAAATAAGAGGTGATAAAGAAGTTAATGTATAATTTTCATAACCTTTGAATTCTTTGGAAACAGGGATAGCCATATCCACCGACGAGTTCAATTTTGAGCCCATTTGTTTTTTCTCTCTTATGCTTCTCGGCTTCCCCCCCCCCCCCCCCCCCCTCTCTTGCAATAGGTTGCCCCCAAGACGAGTAAACGAACCTTCCATTTTTATTAGTAATAGTAGGATTTTTGTTGTTGTTGTTTTTATTTTATTTTTTTAGGTCAGGTTTCTTTCTTCTCTATGATACTCTATTGCCTTTACATGTTGAGTATCACGCTTTTCTCCTCCCTCCTCCTTCTTCTTCTTCTTCTTCGCGCCTTCTGCTTGCCTGCGTTGGTGAAGCAATGTTTGATTCAAATCCACTTTTTAAAAAAAAACATTATTCGAACCGTCATCGTACTACACATGTCTTGTTGGTATGGTTTTGTGGTATTTAGTGTTCGATTGTTTTCATATTTGTTTTTTGTCAGGTTTTGCATTTTCTTTCTATCCTTTCGATTTTTTTTTTTGGTAAAGGATTTTCTTTTATTTTTACTTTTGTAATGTTATCAGGCATAGATGGTATATGCTGAGTTTGTGTCTTGTCTGTATACATGACAATTTAACTGTTTTGCTTCAAGGAATACTATATATTCATGTACTCCTCTTCAACACATATTTGTATCCAGACCCTCTCGTGGAGCTTTATGAATGCTAGTCGTGTCACTAAGCAATTAAGTGTTGTTCAAACTTTTTTCTTTGCTCTTAAAAAAAAAACACCTTTACAATGGACAGTATAACAATTGCTTCTTTAAATTGTCAGGGACTGGGAGATTCACATAAACGTAGGGACGTATTCCACTTTTTAAAACAAAAAAAGTTCTCTATTTATTGTCTGCAAGACACCCACCTTACTGGGGAAAAAAAAAGAAAAGAATTTAAATGCCGAATGGGGCTACAAATGCTTCTTTTCCTTCTTTCGATCCAGCTCTAGGGGCGTAGCTATTTTATTCTCAAACAATTTTGAGTTTCAGATAAAAAAAAAATAAAATAAAATAAAATAAACGTACACCGTGATGAAAATGGAAACTTCATACTGGTGTCTTTTTCTTCATTTGAAAAAGAATTTCTCTTGGTGAACGTGTATGGACCCCCATAAAGATGACCCCTTGTTTTACGGCACACTCAACAAAATGATAAAGAGTTATAACAATAACAACATCATTGCTGTAGGCGACTGGAATGTCGTGATGGATCCTAGCTTAGACTGTTTTAACTATGTACAAGATAACAACCCTAGAGCCAGAGATACACTGATAAATATGACTGAAGAAATAGGACTTGCTGACGTATGGAGAGAAGAGAACCCTGATTGTAAAAGGTATACCTAGCGAAGACCAACACCACTAAAACAAAGCCGATCAGAGTATTTTCTGTTATCAGATTATCTTTATTTTGCTTTCGAAAATATTGATATTTTACCAAGTTATCGGTCTGATCATTTCATACTTACTTTGTGTTTGAAATTCGGGAAAAGTGGAAAGTTTACAAGTTTCTGGAAATTTAATGTACCTATATTAAAAAATAAGCAATATGTCGATGAAGTAAATGAACTAATCCAAAATGTAATACGAGAATATGCAGTCGATCTTTCAGCAAAGAAGACCAGTCAATATACGAATTAGCAAAATTCTGCAAATTTTAAGATTCCAGACAAACTATTTTTAGATTTCCTCTTGACGAAAATTAGAGAAAAATCAATAACTTACTCGATTAGAAAAAAAAAAAGAAGAAGAAAACAACAGAGAAAGAAAACAATCTCATAAAAGATCTAGAATCACTAGAAAAGATGGGAAATAAAATAGAAACAGAAATGAAACTACTCCAACAACAAAATCAGGAATTAAGATCACTCAGAGAGAAGAAGATGGAAGGAGTACTCCTAAGGTCCAAGGCAAGATGGGTTGCAGACGGTGACAAAAAAAATCTTAAGTATTTCTGTACACTTGAGAAAAGGAGTTATATAGTACACATATCGCAAAACTAGTAACCAAGGATGATGAAATAATAGCCGAACAAAAAGATATCCTGAATGAAGTTAAAATCTTTTATGAAAAACTGTGTAAGGAAAAAGAAACTCAGGACCGTTTTATTTAAGATCTTGTAAAAACAATTCCCAAATTTTCAGAAAATGAAAAAAGAATTACTGGAAGGAGAAATCACATTAGAGGAAGCAGGCCTAGCCCTAAAAGACATGAAGCACGGAAAAAGCCCAGGCACAGAGGGATTCGGGGCCGAATTCTTTTTTAAAAAAAATTAAAAACAATTAGGACCCTTTGTGGTAAGAACCCTTAATGAATTATACAAAGATGGAGAAGTTTCAACAACGCAAAAAGAAGGGATAATTGTATGTGTCCCAAAAGGCGATAAGCCAAAAGAATTTGTAAAAAAAAAATGGCGCCCCATCTCTCTTTTAAATGTAGTATACAAGATAGGTTCTAAATGCATTTCCAACAGACTAAGATGTCTTGCCTTTACTCATTAGTGAAGATCAAACAGGCTTTATGACCAATCGATACATTGGAGATAATATTAGACTGATTTACGATTTGTTGAACTATTTTGAACTTTAAAACTCTCCCTGGTTTGCTGTTATGTATTGATTTTGAAAAAGCTTTCGATTCTTTAGTTGGAATTTCATGTGTAAGGTACTAAAAGCGTTTGGTTTTGGTGAAAGTATATGCCAGTGGATAAAAACATTTTATAGGAATATTAAATCAACAATTATTGTAAATGGACAGGCTGCGCCATGGTTTGAGATAGAACAAGGATGTAGGCAGGAGATCCCATTTCTCCATATTTGTTTAAACTCAGTGTAGAGATTTTAGCTATAATGATAAAGGAAGAAAAATTGAATAAAAGGAATAAAAATAGGTGAGATGGACCATAAAATAGCTCAGTTTGCTGACGACACTCAGTTATTAAATAATGGTGATAGAGTTTCTTTTGAAAGTTCTATTCATATTCTCGACACATTTGGCAGAGCTTCAAGTTTACACATGGACAGTGAGAAAACGCAAGCTGTATGGCTCGGGTGTCAAAAGATGTCAAAGACAACATACTGCCCACATTTAAAAATGATATGGAATATCCCGAAATTTAAAATACTTGCAATTTGGTTTACACAAGACTTAAAAGAATGTGAAATGATGAACTGTAATGACACATTTTCTGAAATCAAAATGTTATTCAAAATTTGGGCTCAAAGAACTATTACACCTGTGGGAAGAGTCGCAGTTTTAAAGTCATTAGTCCTGTCGAAATTGAAACATCCTTGGATTCTCTTGCCTGATCCACCTGACCCCTTTATAGAAAAAAAAATTAAAAAATGTGCTTCCTTTTTGTGTGGAATGGTAAAAAAATAAGATCAGCAGGAAGACAACGATCAGAACGGTAAAAGAAGGTGGTCTAAATGTACCTGACGTTAGAAAATATTTTATGCTTTGAAAATCTCGTGATGAAAAAAATTAACGCGACTAATCATAAATGGAAGAATATTATAAGGAAAACCCATCCATTTATTGAAAAACTTGAAAGTTATGGATCAGCAGTTGCTTGTGAATGTACGAACTCAAATATATTTTGGACTCATCTTTTTAAGGCTTACAAAGAATTTTGCTTTTGTGGAGAACCCCAGACAGTGAATGAACTACTGTCGGAACCTGTGTTTTACAATGAAAAAATTAAAGTAGGTAACGTCACGATCAAACAAAAGAAGCTGATTGAAAAAGGAAATATGCAGTAATGCATTTATTAAAGAAGACGGAAAATTCATGACATGTGAAGAATTCACTACTAACCTTGACTATAACATAAATGTCGTTACTTACGACGGATGGATTGCCTCCATAAGTTACATAAATAAAACTGGGATTGAATTAAACACCACCACCAACTGTAGACTCGATATACCGAAAGTGGTGAATATTATTTTCAAGGCAAGCAGAGGAGTCAAACAATACTATGAAATTTTAACTTATGATGAACAGAAACCAAACTGTTGTACAAAGTGGGAACGAAAGCTGAATTCTGAAATCCCTAGGAAAAAGTGTTTCTCCACATCCACAACATAAACAATATCAAACTCAAATGGTTACAAATCAGAGCTGTTCATAGATTTATTGGTACGAACATTATTCTTAATGCTAGGGGATAACAAATACGACGAACTGCACCTTTTGTAATGAAGAAAGAGAGTAAAATCGAACATTTGTTTTGAGAATGCAACCATGTACAAACTTCTGGAAAGCTGTCGAACCACTTACTGAATGAAAATGCAGAAACATCTTCAATGCTAAGGTCACCTGTAATATTGTAATTTTCGGGGTGGAATCACCTTAAAAAACGACAAAACATTTAGACTTTATCATAATGTTTGCAAAAATTATATCTGAAAATGTAGATTTGAAAAACGTACGCCATGTGTTACTGGATTCCAAAATCAGCTGAACAACAGATTTAAAGTCGAGTTACACAATGCCAGAGTTAATGATAATCAGACAAACTTTGTGAAGCCTCATGGAACACCTTACACCAATGTTTCTTCAATCAGATGCACAATAGGCGCTTGCCTGTATCATGCTGCTCGTTATAAGATATATGTGTGTGTATGTATATGTGTTATATATTATGTATATATGTATATGTGTATATATATGTGTATGCATATATATAATATATATATATATAATATATATAATATATATATTTTATTATATCGCCTCCCCTCGGTACCCAGCCTACAATGTTAATTTTTGAACAGCCTCCCCTTGCAGAATAATCAGACTTAATAAAGTTTTTAGAAATAGAGTTTGTTTCTTACCGCCAATGACATTGACAAACAAAGCACATGACAAGACACGATGCATTTCAACCACTTGGGTCTTCTTCAGGCGAAAAAATAAATCACATTTAAACATTTGGGACAGTACAAACAAAGAACGAAAAAAAAAAAAAAAAAGAACGAAAAATGACTCATCTGTTGTTGGTCCATGTGGTGGGGAGAATACCCGGGAGGCGGAAATGACATGGGGATTATGGAGAGGAAAAGGAGGGGGGGGGGGGGTTGCGTAGGGGGGGGGGGTTTTGTGTGTGATGTGTGATATGATAGGGTTGTGTGTCTAGTTTATTGGATGGTGTGATATCTTTGTGACGGTTGTGGTAATGGTGGATTGATAATAAGGTAAGGGGGAAAAAAAGGGGGGGGGGGGGGGGGGGGGGGGGGGGGGGGGGGGGGGGGGGGGGGGGGGGGGGGGGGGGGGGGGGGGGAAACTGAGAAAAAAAAAAAAAAAAAAAAAGGTTTAGGTGAATAAAATAAATGATTTCGTTGGGTGATAAAGAGGTAGTGGTAGTTATGCGTGGGTATTGTGAAGGTGTGGGGTAAATGTTAGGGAGGGAAGGGATGGAAGATAAATGGTTGATATGGTATGATCGGGGTGGGGGGGGTGGGGTTGGGGGGGGGGGTGAAGGTGGGGAAAAAAAAGGGTGGGGAAGAGGGGGGGGGGGGAGGGGTAATGGTATTGTTTGTGGGGGGGGGGGGGGAGGGAAGGGGGCAAGAGAAGGAGAGCTCATATCTTTTCATCCACTATGGGGGGGGAGTGGGAGGTTCATAAAAATGGTGTTGTTTAAAAAAGTGAACAATGCTGTGGGATGAAGGTCATTGCAACAGGTGAAATAAATGTGTTGGCATCAATAGCTGATGTTGTTGAGAGAAGGAGAACATGTAAAAAAACCGGGGTATCAGGGTGTTGCCCACACACCACACACACACACCACACACACACACACACCAACACACACACCACACACACAAAACCCACACACACCCAAAAAAAGGGTGGGGGATGGGGGACCAATAATACATTGTTCTGGGTGAGTTAAGATCAGTGATCATAGTGAGACTAACTGGGGAAGTTCACACACAAAAATTACTCACACAAAACACTCATTCACACATACACACACACACTTAAAAAAAAAATTATCATCAATCATCACTGAAGGTGATGATCATATAAAAATCAATGGTAGTGTAGGAAGAATTCTTCTCCGTTCCCTTGGGCAAAATGGTGGAGGTACTGGGAAGGGCTTCGTATGGTTTAAGGCTCTCCAGTGGTCAATAAAGTTTTGCACTCATCGGGGTGTTTGGCAGGCCAGGAATGTTCTTTTGGGTGTTGTTGGGGGCTGTTCCCCCCGTCATTGGGGCTGCATGGATAAATTAAAAGACCCACCAGCTGTGACATCACATCTCTGCAATACTCCACCCTGGTGGGGCTTTTAATTTATCCATGCGCCCCAATGACGGTGGAAAAAGTCCCAACAACACCAAAGAACAATCCTGGCCTCCAACACACCGATGAGTGCAAAAACTTATTGACCACTGGAGAGCCTTCACCATACAGAAGCCCTTGCCAGTACCTCCACCATTCTTGCCTAAGGGAACGGAGAAGAATCTCTTCCTACACTACCATTGATTCATATGATCATCACCTATCAGTGACTGATTGATGATAATAATTTTTTTTTTAAGTGTTTTGTGTGTATGTGTGAATGAGTGTATGTGTGAGTAAATATGTGTTTGAAAACTCCCCACAGTTTAGTCTCACTATGATCACATATCTTAACTCACCCAGAACAAGTTTATATGTGGTCCCCCAGGGCCCCCCCCCTTTTGTGTGTGTGTGTGTGTTGTGTGTGTGTGTGTTGGGGTGTGTGTGGTGTGTGTGGTGTGTGTGTGTGTGTGTGCAACACATGATACCCTGTTTTCATTGATCACTGCTATCTTCTCAAACAAACATCAGCATATTGATGCCAACACATTATTTCACCTGTTGCAATGACCTTCATCCCACAGCATTGTTCACTTTTTTAAACAACACCATTTTTATGAACCTCCCAACCCCCACCCCCCCCACCCCATATGGATGAAGAGATATGACTCTCCTTCTCTTGCTCCCCTTCCCCCCCCCTCCCCCCCCCCCCCCCCCCAAACACATTACCCTCCTCCCCCCCCTCCCCCCCCCTTTTTTCCCACCTCACCCCCCCCACCCCCCCCCCCCCCGATCTACATATCCCCATTTATCTTCCATCCCCTTCCCCCCCCAACTTACCCACACACCTTCACAACTACCCACCCCAAAACACCACTACCCTCTTTCATCCCCCCCAACGAAATCATTTTATTTTATTCACCTATAAACCCTTTTTTTTTCCCCTCATTCCCCCCCCCCCCCCCCCCCCCCCCTTTTTCCCCCCTTTACCATTATTATCAATCCACCATTTACCACAACCGTCACAAAGATATCACACCATCCCAATAAACTAGACACACAACCCTATCATATCACACACACACACCTCCCCCCCGCCCCCCCCCCCCCCCTCCTTTCCTCCCCATAATCCCCCATGTCATTTCCGCCTGCCGCTATTCCCCCCTTCAACCACATGACAACAACAATGATTCATTTTTCGTTCTTTTTTTCGTTTTTCGTTCTTTGTTTGTACTGTCCCAATGTTTAATGTGATTTATTTTTTTTCGCCTGAAGAAGACCCAAAATGGTTGAAATGCATCGGTCTTGTCATGTGCTTTGTTTGTCAATGTCATTGGCGGTAAGAAACAAACCATTCTAAATTTTGCTTCGTTCGCCGCCATCAGTCACTCCATTTTGAAAATTAATAAAGATTTTTATACAGATCAGCGATAAGTAAAATTTTCGATCCCGGCGACTCTCCATCGATACAGCAAATTTTTCTCTTTAAAAAACCCTTTTGTGTGTAAAATGGATCTATGCTTGATTTTTCTTTTTTACGTGCTGTTTTTGTTTCTTTATGTCTCTCTCAAAAAGAATGATGACAACTTTGCGCACTGTCCTCTTTCTGCGCACTTTTTAAGCTCTGATATTTGATTTTAAAAAAAAAAAAAAAAAGAAAAAAAAGGAAAAAAAAGTCTTGGGGGACGTCCCTTTGAAGCAGTTACTGCTGGCCTCGAAATAACTGCATTGGATCTTCTGGTGGGACATGGGATTCAGTCATTGTAGTTCTACCCCAACATGACCTCTTTAACATTTGTCTTGATTTTCGGGAAAAATTTCGCTTTTACATGGTCACACCACCGCGGTTTTCTTTCCCCGATGGTGTCGGCAGATCTCCACATGGGCTGGTGTGCTGCTTGATAATTTGACACGCTGTTGATTAGTTCATGACCACTGTATCAGATTTTTGATACCTTGCGGTAACGTCAGATTTCGCTGGCTAAGAGTCTTCTTTTCAGGTCTGCTATGCGGTTCCATGTTTCGCATGCATGGAGGTAGATTGAATATACCATTGAACACAGGAGCATGTTGGTAGAGCGCCGAACTCGTAATCCAAGGGCTGCGGGTTCGAATCTCCGCCGGGCCGTTTCGGTACAGGGAGGATTTTCCCCTCGGAGTTAACATTAGTTCTGACTCCATTTCCCATACAGTCCTTCGAATGAGACTATTAACCGAGGTTCCGTGTGTGAACGCACGCATAATATCTTCCACACACGTAAAATCCCATCACCAACTTTCGAAAGAGACGGCCAGTTTGGCCGTTGGTATGGATGACACGTTACACATAGCATGCACCTTCCCCGAAGATAGAGTATGGCTGCCTTAATGGCGGGATTAAAAAAAAGGTCATACACACAAAACTCCACTCCCTTTGTTGGGTAGATGGGATTAATACTTGCCTATCCATATAGGGAGTGTCCGCAGGAGTATCAGCCTGCGTACGCAGAAGAAGAGGAAGAAACAGGAGCATTTACTTCTGTTTCATGCAGATGTTATTGTTCTTCCATTCAGATTGTACTCTGTACAGTGCTCACATTGTTCTTGCGGCTCTTGAAAGGACTTCTTCTGTAAGTCTATCATTAATAAACGACAAGAGCCAAATAAATGAACCGTCAGGAAGGTCCTGACATCTGGACGTGGACAGATATACCAGCACTGATGGTAATGTTCTGGCCAGTCGTCTGCTTGGTGTTCTTGGCACTTTATTTCCATGCCCTATCTTGAAAAGAAATTTCATGTCACAAGCCTTCCAGAAAAAAAGTATGTAAAGGACCAGTAAAAGAACGGAGTGGAAAAAGATACTGAAAGCAAATTTCGTATCATAGCCTTTCAAAACAGTATGTCAAGGAACACTGAATGAACGGGGGAAACAGACAGGGATGTGTTTGTGTATTAAAAAGCTTAACTGTTCGTAAGTGGTTTAAAAGGTTAACATCCTGCCATGAGTGCATTTAAAAAGTTTAATAACCTGTCAAAACGAATGGAATAGGTTAAACTGTCATAAGTATATTAACAAAAAGAGATAATGACATATCAAGATTTACATGCGCAAAGGTGTGTGTGTGTGTGTGTGTGTGTGTGTGTGTGTGTGTGTGTGTGTGTGTGTGTGTGTGTGTGTGTGCGTGCGTGTGTGTGTGTACGCGCGAGAGCGCTCTGGCGCATTTATGCACGTGTGAGGCCAGTATTATTTCTTTATTAATACGACCAGGAGAGACATTCGTTGCAATTCGGTACAAGAAGTGACGGTCACAGCAGGAAAGTGGGAGAGATACATTGAACAGAACAGGCGGCGGTCCTCATGCAAGCTGTTGCCAGGCGCTCTGATATTAATCAACCAGTGAAATGAACCAGACAGTGAATGGGTAACACAGTCTTATATCAGCCCAGTGTCCTAAACTTGGCAGTGTGTTTAGAAAGATAGGCTGGTGTTGCTCTGTCTTTTGATTAATAATAGACGAGTTCTCCTTTCGGTAATATGTAAACCAAAACAAAAAACAAAAAAAAAAAACTATTAAAAAAAAGAAACAAAAACAAAAACAAAAACCAAGACGCTTTCTTTTCCGCTATTGCCAGGCATATAAGGAATTTGGTAACTATATAGATAGGTTGTGTGTGTGTGTGTGTGGGGGGGGGGGGGTGAGGGAAGTGGGGGGGGGGGGGGGGGGGGCGAGTGCGCAAGCACGTGAATGTGTGTGTGTGTGTAAGTGTGTGTGTGTATGTGAGTGAGGGAGCGGCGCGCGCGCGCGTTTGTATGCGCGTGCATGTGTGCGTGCTTGATTGCATCCGTACGTTTGTGCGTGTTTGTTTGTGTGTGCGTGCGTGCGTGCGTGCGTGCGTTCGCGTGTGTGTATATAACAGTGTGTGTGTATGTGTGTGTGCGCGCGCGCACTGGCTTGCTTGCTTACTTGCCTGTTTGCTTTTTCAAACAACTGTGTTTGATGTCTGTTCAGAAGATGTTAACTAAACCATTGCGGACATGACTGGGCCCTGACCCCCTACCCTTCCGCCCTCCCCCCACCCCCACCCCTCAGGTGTTTCCCATGATCGAGGACCTGCACGTGGCTCCTCCACCACATGTCCTGCGCAACCGCCAGATCCTGCTGACAGAGATGCAGTACCGGCCCTGCGTCCCCCACGGGACGTCCTACTACTGCGCCCCGGAGGTCATCCGACTGACCACCAGAAAGCCTAGCGTGAACGACTACTCTTACCTGTGTGACTACTGGTCTTTCGGCGTCTGTCTCTACTACCTGGGCTTCGGCAGACTACCCTTCTACTCGGACGAAAAAGTGCAGGTACTTGATTATGTGTTTATATGGACGGATGTTATGCGTATGTGTGCGTAAACGTATGCGAATAGACATGTTTAAAGAGCGCGCGTGCGCACGCTCGCACACACGCACGCACGCATGCACGCACGTACGCACGCACACACACACACACATACACGCACACACACACACACACACACACACACACACACACACACACACACACACACACACCACACACACACACACACTCTATGTTACAGAGAGAGAGAAAGAAAGAGAGGGAGAGAGAAAGAGAGCGTACGCGCCCACTCGTGAAAATTGCTGGGTTACGTATAATCGGTCCCCCCCCCCCCCCCCCCCCCCCCGACAGTTTTTACTTGATGGTGATGATGACTATGATGATGTATTCTCTCATTTACTTACATAACTGATTAATCAATGAATCAATCAATTCATTCATCAGAGTCGCATGAACTTCGAAGCCCACTAAGTTTAGAGAGACCATGACGGTTTCAGATCCCCAGCCTGATCCTAAACTGGCCCAAGACCCTGAAGTTCCCCAGGTCCAAGACAGTGGACGCCTCTGGCATCAGCCTGATCCGGGGCCTGCTGCAGAACGAGGAGGGGCGTCTAGGAAGGAACGGGGTCCATGAGGTGGCCTCCCACCGCTTCTTCCACGGCCTGGACTGGAGGGCCTTCTTCAGACTCAGCACACACACCTAGTACGTGGGGGCGGGGGGGGGGGGGGGGGGGGGGGGGGGGAGGGATGCTGGTGTCGGAGGGAGGGAATTGGGGAGAGGGGGAGACGGAGGGGGTGGAGGGAGGAGGAGGTGTGGAGGAGGCAGGTAGGGGGTCGGGCGTGCTAGTATCCGCCGTTATTATGTTATTGTTGTGGCTGTTGCTGTTGTTTGTTTGTGCATTCTGCTGGACATGGTTGACAATGTAAGGCCGTTTGAGAGCTTTCACCAGGTCAAGAGCAAAGAGTGTCATGTCTATCATATATATGTAAACGTTGACATGTATGCATGTGACATAGGCAACGGCTCACGATGTATCTGTTTAAACATGGGTGTTCGTGAGGAGGAAAGATAAAAACCAGGCCGTGCCGAATACGCCATGCTTGCTTTCTTAACAATTTTTTTTAAGATATCAGGGTTTGCGTATCTTAAATAAGCCATACCAGGCTTCATTCTAGAAAAGAAAGGTTGCTTGGAGATGTTTGCTTGAGTGACGTAAAATGTATTTCTACAGAAAATTCCTCTAGCATTGCAGTCTCGCACAGAAGCAAGTGTGTTCAAGACTATTGAGGGTATTTCATGAACAAGCAGGCTAAAGTGTACCTGCGGCAAATGAAACAAACTGCGGCGTTACTGAAACACGACAAAAAAGCAGAAGAGCACACAAACAAAGTGTGAAGTAACGACGATTTAATGCACGACACAAAACAGACAAGAAATTTTCGGCAAAATGCCTTCCTCAGCGACAAAAAATACAGACATAAACATGCACAATACTCCCCTTGTGAAGCCAAAGTGGTGAAGCATTTTGCCGAAAATTTCTTGTCCTGTTTTGTGTCGTGCATTAAATCGTCGTTACTTCACACTTTGTTTTGTGTGCTCTTCTGCTTTAAAGTGTACCTGTTAATATAACAAAACAAAACAGGCAGCCGCGCTCCATTTTTCGAGGATGTAACTCTTTCAGGACAATGTCTTATCTCTTATGCCCATTAAATGGCGTTTTTACACTGGTCATTACGACTACCTGATGCACAGCCATACTCAAGGTCATCTTATTTCAGTCTTGCAGTCTTCAGTCCACACAAAGCAATCAGTATCATGTGGCAACGAGGCAACCCACCACGGGAGACACTGCGCTATTGCCGATTTACTTCTGTGGTGTTCAGTAGAGCCTCTTCTGATCCGGCAAATGCAGGCACCACCGACAAATCCTCCTGACAGGCAACAACAACTGCTTGGTCGCAGAGCCAGCGAGTGTGATCATCCCCAGCCGGTGAACGCCACGTGTCCGCACGGGGACGGGGACAAACCCCGTGAAGTTGCTGACCCTTGACGATTTTTGAGTTGAACCCATCACTGGCATTGATGTGGAGAGGAATCAAAACTGGAACCGTTACAAGAGCGGCGCGTGAAGGGCCGCAGAATTGTAGCCGTTGTTAAACACGATACGTGACAATTAAGATGATGGTATTGCGTTCCGCTCTGATTTGAGACTATGCGTCTGGGCCGAACTCTTATGCTTGCTTTCACAACCAGGCCAGAGAATTACAGACACCTGCAGTGTTGGTCATAAAAATTTGAACAACACTGTCGGAGACGCATCCACCAAATGGATAAATTTCGACTCTATGTTTTCAGTTTCCCCCATTTGATTGCGTGATTAAATCACGACTGGGTAGGAGTAGACGGGGCCAGTAAATAAAAGGGAAAAAAACAGCCTTTGACGGTGTTTGAACTAATGATCTCTGAGCGCATAACCTGCGGCGCTAGCCTCTGCACCGGAGCAACTGGAATCAGAAAATTAGGATTGGAACTGTAGCTTTCTGCAGCTGAAGGCAAGTAGCCAGCAGAATAATGCGCTGTATAAGGTCAGCTTCACTGCCTTGTGAGCCAGCATGGTCAAAGCTTTAGGCCAAGGCTGTTTCTATGCAGGCACTCGGAGCTTTTGATGAGACACCATGTTGAGGGCTGAGCATGCTTTATAGAAGGCCAGACATCTTACTTGCAATGCTAGTTGCGTTGTGAAGAATAGTGTGTGTGTGTGTGTGTGTGTGTGTGGTGTGTGTGTGTGTGTGTGTGTGTATGTGTGTGTAAGAGAGAGAGAGAGAGAGAGAGAGAGAGAGAGAGAGAGAGAGAGAGAGAGAGAGAGAGCTTTTTTGTTTCAAATGCAATAAGAGTGTGTTGTTTTCTGCTTCCTCTTTCACCTTCTAGTTTTCGTTTCTTAAACCCCCCCCACCACCCAACCCCCCTTTTTGTTTGTTTGTTAGTTTGTTTTTTGAAATGTTTGTGGTCTTATGGAGGTATTATCACACTGTCATCAACTTTCTCCAGCCACCACACCAGCACTTCGCAGGAAGCAGTGAATGAGAGATCATCCACCAGAGAACACCATGCATTGCAGCTGAGTCCTTTCGATGCAATCTGGTATGTGAATGAATTAGTTTACGCATGACACCATCGATTTCAGGCACTGCTGACGACAATAACCGCTTAGTGATTGAAGAATCAGGTCTAGTATAGATTGTATGAAACAAGCATTAAGATCAGATGAATGGAAGAACCGTACATAAGAGTATCAGAAACGGTGGTGTAAGACTTCTGAAATGGAAACTGTTTGCTTCTTGATTAAAACTGACACGGATGCATGGAATTCACACACACACACACACACACACACACACACACACACACACACACACACACACACACACACACAAATGGAAGTCCCTCTGGACTTCAAATTTTCCTCTACGTAATGATAATCCAAAGTGTGGACCAGAAATTGCCTCACATATTCGGACGTAAATTTTGGACAAATGTATGTGATACATGGGGCCTTTTTTTTCTTTTTAGAAAACTGATCGTAAACAATCAGGTAAACTCTCTGCAGAACCAGTTCTTTATAATCAGTGAATGGCAATGGGGAATGAAGTTATTCAGGGATGTGTGTAGAAATTTCAATGTTGCGCCATTTGACCTAAAGCTTCACAATTATTTAGTCCATTTTCAAGATTTTTAGGCCCTTGTCTGGAACTTCTACCCGAAACATCGGCAGCTGGTCAACAGAAAGGAAACTGCACAAACTACAGAGTGACTGTTTCCCAGACAGAATCTTTTAAACCCCCAAATTCGACTGTGATCCTCTTAAGAATGAGTGATATGTCTGACTTCCTTTGATTTCAGCGCCATTTTTCCGACTCCTGAGTGACATTGTAAAATAAGGCTGGGAAAACGCAAGCATCAAAATATTTAAAAAAAAAGAAAAGAGGGCACTGTGTATCTAGAAATTGGCAAGTGAACCCATCAGCGTAATCCAATAGTATCTGCAGCCATGCCTATCGCTGTGCAAATTAGTGAGTCACAAACGTAAACCAGGATTCCCATGTTTGTTCACATCTCTGATAAACCCGCACACGTACCGATTTGTTGATAAAACTTTTGGCCAGTATGCTGACTGGAAAGCAACTTCATCGGTTATTTGAAATCATTTTTGGCGATTTACTATGGCTACATCGCTGATTATTGCAGGTAAAAGATGGATAGATAAAGATTCTACTGTGTGTGTGTGTGTGTGTGTGTGTGTGTACACAAAAAAAAACGAAAGTCACTTTGTATTAACAGTCTCAACAAAAGCATAATTTCTATGCAAATATTATTATTGCAGGTAAATGATGGATAAATGCTTATATTTTTGGTGCTTTTTGAACAAGAGAATCGAAAGTCACTTTGTATTAACGATCCTAACAAAAACATAATATCAGTATAAATAGTGGAAGATCATCATTGTATTAACGATCTCAACAAAAACATACTATCAATATAAATAATGGAAGATCATCATAGCATTCGATTTACTTCTACTTAGCCATATTGAAAAGTACTGACCAGAAATTGCCTTAACCTTTCCTAAATCAAGTACGTTTTGGACAGAAGTGCTTGATGCATACAAATATATCTTCTACAAATTCTTGCGAATTCCACGCAGAACTACGTTTTCATAATCAAAGAATACTGATAGAAAATAAAATGATTGCAGGTAAACTATAGTACATATATATATATATATATATATATATATATATATATATATATATATATAATAAATTCCAAGGATAAGTACCGAGCACCGTTCCAGCAACTTACAGAGCAGCTTGGTGTTGCAATGACTGCAAGAAATATTGAATTATAGATAAAGCTTGCTCTTATGTCTTAGATTGAAGAAATAGGGGGAGATAAGCATTCATATCTGCAGTGGTAGATGATTCTGCCTAACTAACAGTATGTGCTTGAGTGGGTGAATGGGAAAAAAAAATGCTTCTCACAATGAACCTTCAGCAAGGTTATAGTCTCCAAGGGGAGACACCCTCCAATAGGGAGGGAAACTCACTAACATATAACTCCTGGTCATATACCGATATTTCGAAACTTGGTGGTTTCTCCTCAGTGACCGCGGAAAGTGGTAATTTGACTCCTCTGCCTTTTCAGTTTTAAGAAGAATGCAATCCCAGAAAAGGCTGGTGTGCAATACCGTAGTATGTTTGTTGAGTTTTCAAAAAAACCAACCAAAAGGTGCCACCTAAGAAGCAAAAGAAAATGATGAAAGAGCAAAACAAGCTACATTTTCTTGTGAAAAGTAGAAAATATAAAAAGATATCCTCTTAAGACACAAGTGCTGAGGGCCAGTTCTTGGAATGAATCTGCAAGGGACTAAAATACAACAAACTAATAAATTCCAAGGATAAGTACCGAGCACCGTTCCAGCAACTTACAGAGCAGCTTGGTGTTGCAATGACTGCAAGAAATATTGAATTATAAACAAAGCTTGCTCTTATGTCTTGAAAACTCAACAAACATACTTCTAAAAAATGCAACTTATGTACTACAGAAAAGTGGCTGATATTATGTAAACCCCACCTAGCATCCCTGAACTCTAAAGTAGAAATGATAAACAATTGCAGGCATAAATGGAAATCTTTGTCAATGCACCATTCCGTAACACGTCCCCCCTGAACGCGCCCCAAAAAAGAAAAAACCGGCAGGCCACGTGCCACACGCACAGAACTCACACGCCCACACACCACAATATATAACACCGGTGGCGTGCACAAATTGTATACCCTGAGGAGAGCGTTTTTAGCTTGAAACAAGCTTGTAGGTTTTAATCTCTTCATTTTAAAATCCTATTTTAAACTGGTATATATATATATATATATATATATATATATATATATATAATATATATATATATATATATATATATATATATATATATAATCAGAGTTAAGCCACTCAGAACGCTAAAAGTGCTCAACCATGTAGGGAGCGACATACCAGTTTAAAATTCTATTTTAAACTGGTATATATATATATATATATATATATATATATATATATATATATACTTTGTGTCTCTCTGGTTTCCAGGTGAAACTTTTTTTGCTGATGTAAATCATACTATGTGCACATTATTACAGGCATTATGTTTGGTAGTTATCCATTTATCTCATATGATATGTGGCCAGAAATTTAGGCCCAGCTGAAATTGCAAAAAGAAGGAGATACGCTCGAAAGTGCTAGTGGGGACCAGAGAAGTACTGTCCACAACTGTCAAAGCAATCAGCTGGCAGCAATCCTGCAACATCCCTGGGAGCATGCGCTGTGGTCACACAGAGTACAGGTAGTCACAGGGCATTCCATTAAGACGTCGAGATTACATAACTGCTCCCTGGCAGGGGCTATTGCGTGACCACCAGACACGAGACAACAGAGCTTTCCATGGGTTGTCACCCCGTATTTCATGACAGCAGAGCTCACCGGCCAAAGACGCCACCACTGGGCGAACTGCTGTGCGAACCCTGCAGACCCACTCTTTGCTGTTTCTCTGAGAGGTGGAAGCAGTACAGCTCCAGACAGAGACAGTCTTTCGCCGTATTATGGTCTTGCAAGCCCTTTTAAGAGGATCCCGTGTTATTCAGTCTTTCCTGCTGTCAACAGGACTTTCCCTGCAGTCAATAGGTCTCCCCCCCCCCTCCCCACCGCCACTGGGAGTTACCCCAGTTTCGGCCAAAAGGCAGACAAAAAGGTATACACCCGAAGTTGCCAGTGGGACCCAAAGAAGAACTGTCGTCAACTGTCAAAGCAATCAGCTGGGAGCAATCCTGAACCGCCCTGGGGAGTCTGCGTGGTGTTTACACGGGGTTCAGGCACGCACAGGGCATGTCATAAAGACGTCACGACACATAACTCCTTCCTGGCAAAGAAGCCCTTTCGTGACCACCAGACGAGACACAACAGAACCTCCGTGGAGGCGCTCCCATGGGTGTGTCGGCCTACGTTTCATAACTGCAGAGAGCCCACCGGCGAAGGACGCCACCACCAAGCGAAGCGGCACGCGCATCCTGCAGCACCACTCGTTGCTGTTTTGATGAGAGATGAAAACAGTGCAACTCCAGACAGAGCCCAGCTTTCGCCACAAGGTCTACATGGCCTGTATGCACTCCAGTGTAGGTCTTGCGACCCACGTTTTAACAAATGCTGACCATTATTCAGACCTACATCTGTTTCTTGTCTGTCTGTCTGTCTGTCTCTCTCTCTCTCTCTCTCTCTCTCTCTCTCTCTCTCTCTCTCTCTGTCTCTGTCTCTCACACACACACACCCCCCTCTCTCTCTCTGGTGGATTTGGTGGCTCGGGACCTTGAATACATCGGATGGTTGGTCCGATGAAATCTGCTGTTACTCATGTAGAACGATGCAGACATGTTTGGAGAAAAAAAATAATAAAAAGGTACGGCAGTGCACTTTGACAATAAATCTTCCAAAGAGCAGTCTACATTTTACACAAAAAAAGCTGATGCTGGCAACACGGTTAGATAGATAGCTGGGTTGGTCATTTTCACAACGTTGACAGCGTTTTTGTTTCTTCTAACATTTGTTGTCTTCCGCAAGACTCACTTAAGCTTTCTAAGACAATTATGAAACAAACGATGTGGAGCAAGTAATGTGGTCATTGCAGGGATGGAAAACGAGTCGACAAGCTAGCAAGGGTCGGCTCCTCGTCGCTAGCCCTCCTCACCCAACGCCATGGCAGTAGGCCCCTAGCCACCCTGCGTGAGGAGAACCAGCCTACGGACCTCTCAACCTCGGTGTCAGACCCTGCACTCTCCAAAACGGTACGTTTCTTTTCGCCGACCATGAAAACTCAGCGTGACACTGTGTCCAGCGCTTTTCCGTCCCATGCCAATCCGTCCCTCCCAAGGGCAGCATCACTATCTCTGGGAACCAGTGCTGTGGACATCGATGTGCGGAAGCCCGGTTCCACTGAGGAGGACAAGAAGGTTCCAGAGTGGGCAGCGCTTCCTTCGGCTCCTGCGTTGGACGCTAAGTCATATTCACTGTAACAACTATCAAATTTACTGGTCTACTAACTGGCCCGCGGTTGGCTTTAGAGTGTCAGTGACAGTACAGCGTCTTGGTGAAATAGCGGTCGTGGGAGAGGTTCTGGGTACCGTGGATATCGCCTTCGTGGCTTATGTGGTTTATACCACGGTGCGAATAGTTTTTTAGTTTTTTTTTTTTTAAACCTACGATTCCAAACTGGTTGCTGAGAAGGGACGCGTTGAGAATCTGTGTTCTGGAAATAAGATTGGCTGTCATTCTTCGTTGCATGGCAATTTCAGATGTCCATACAGATATGCTGGTGGGTTTGCTGGCATGTGCATACATAGACACGCCATGCATCCTCGCTCATCTCTCTCTCTCTCTCTCTCTCTCTCTCTCTCTCTCTCTCTCTCTCTCTCTCTCTCTCTCTCCTTTTCCACCTGTCTGTCTCGCTGTGTGTGTGTGTGTGTGTGTGTGTGTGTGTGTGTGTGTGTGTGTGTGTGTGTGTGTGTTTACAAGAAAAACAGTTACACATCGTAGAAATCCCTCGTACGCAATTCTCTCTCTTCTCTCTCTCTCTCTCTCTCTCTCTCTCTCTCTCTCTCTCTCTCTCTCTCTCTCTCTCTCTCTCTCTCTGTTCACAAGAAAAACAGTTACACTTCGTAGAAATCCCTCACACGCAATGATCCGTACAAAACAATACCTGGCGTCCTCCGAACCACAATCATCAGGGGGCGGATCAGGAAGGAGCGGAGGGGGGAGGGGGATACTTAGTGGGGGAGTGGCGGGACCTCCCCCAGAAGGAGTACACGAGGCAACACCTTCACTGTCTCTCTCCTCGTTGAAGCAGACGAACATTTATTATGATTATTATCTTCTTCTTTTTTTGTCCTCCAACCTCAAATTCTTTTTTTTTTTTTTTTTTTTAGTTTAAAGTGGAGCCTCCATCGTCCTCTTTTTCCCCACTTTGTAACTCTTACTTCTTTCCTGTCATACCATGCGAGGGAAAAATCCCCCTCTAGCAAAACGGCTCGGTGGAGATTCGAACCCGCAACCGCAGGATCGCCAGGATCACGAGTCCGGCGCTCTACCAGCTGAGCTACTCCAGCCCCCTAAAAAAATCTCAAATGGGAACCAGCTTCTGCAAGCAAGCTTTTGCGAAATTATAGAAACATACGTTGACATACGCACAGACATACATTTCATCATTCCGTCTCCCCCCACACAACACACACAGAACGCTATGCTCACCAGCGAATCAGTGGGATGGCATCTGTAAGGAAGAATGGAGCAAGTTTGTCAGGAAATTTCTAGAATTAGCTGCATTTGAGTCCTGGGTGTTTATGCAACGGCGTCCACTGCAGCCTCCGTACCGACTGGTAGTTCTCAGGTTACAGAGAACCAGCTCCTAGAGATTGCTCCTTCTTCACCGGCAGCTTGGTTGGAACGTTAGGAGAATGGAGGCTAGGCCTCCCTGGCCTTCTTTGGGGTAAAAACAAACAAAACAAACAAACAAAAAGAAACGAGGAGACAGGTAAAGCTGAGATCAAAGCACGGAGACCCACCCAGCCAAATGAGTTTAGATTTAAAAAAATTTAAAAAAAAAAGCAAAACCACCAATGAAGTCAACAACGTGGTGATTCCTTCTGAATGAAACTGAAACTGAAATTCCCTGGGACAAGGACCACTCTATCCCGAGCCAGCTGGGCATGTCAAAATCGATCGTCCATCTGTGTGGCAAGGTGAGTTTTTCTTTCTTTCTTTCTTTCTTTCTTTCTGCGTACGCAGGCTGATACTCCTGCGGACACTGCCTGTATAGACAGGCAGTGGAGTTTTGTGTGTATGACCGTTTTTTTTAATCCCGCCATTAAGGCAGCCATACTCCATCTTCGGGAAGTTGCATGCAATGTGTAACGTGTCATCCATACCAACGGCCAAACTGGCCTTCTCTTCCGAAAGGTGGTGATGGGATTTTACGTGTGTACAAGATGTTGTGCGTGCGTTCACACGCGGAACCTCGGTTTATAGTCTCATTCGGAGGACTGTATGGGGAATGGAGTCAGAACCAATGTTAACTCCGAGGGAAAAATCCCCCTGTACCGAAATTCGAACCCGCAACCCCAGGATCACGAGTCCGGCGATCTACCAACTGAGCTATTCCGGCCCCCGGCAAGGTGAGTCAAAAATGGTACTGCCAATGGATACCTTAAAGAAATCTTCAGCTGTGTGTCGTGGTTCTGTCTCTCAGAATCTCTCCCATGTAATCGAGGCAGCTCGACTGCGCTGCTGCCAGAGTTTAGAGCCATGTCTGATGCCGTCTTGGACCAAGACTTTCTTTGAATACATCATCAGTATTGTCTCTCAGTCCCCTGAGGTTGTCATCAACATTGCTGATTTCTTTGTGTCTGTGTGTGTTTCTGTGTGTGTGTGTGTGTGTGTGTGTGTGTGTGTGTGTGCGTGCGTGCGTGCGTGCGTGCGTGCGTGCGTGCGTGCGTGCGTGCGTGCGTGCGTACGTGTGTGTGTGTGTGTGTGTGTGTGTGTGTGTGTGTGTGTGTGTGCGTGCGTGCGTGCGTGCGTGCGTGCGTGTGTGTGTGTGTGTGTGTGTGCGTGTGTGTATGTGCGTGGTGTGTGTGTGTGTGTGTGTGTGTGTGTGTGTGTGTGTGTGTCGACAAGATCCCGAGCTTGCGTTTGGTCATGTTTTGACTTCCGCCTGCAGTCATTATACTTTGAAACTAACATCGTTGAACTGACTTCATGCGGAAAGAGAGGGACGGAAATGAGGGTGGGGGGAGTGGAGAAAAAGGAAGAGGGGGAGTATGCTGGTAATGTGGAACGCCAGGGCCCCACCCCCCACCCCCCACCCCCTTACAACAGACGAAAAACTAAAAGCGCTGAACATACTTCTGAGTAAGCAACTGGAATTCAACAAGGCATCATTTATGTTTACAATCTCGACAGATATTATGCCATGTTATATTAATGCCCTTTTTACAAGATTGAACAGCTTTTCTGGCTCGAAGAAATTCCTTCTCACCTACCCATGCATTGATCAATACAAAACAAGCTTAGCCTACTCTGGACCATAGATCTGGAACTCACTTCCACCGTGTCTGCAAAATACGAATACTTTAAAACTTTTCAAGAAAAGTTTACATAAACATTTTACGTCTTAGTAATTTGATATTTCGATTAAAATCATTAGCGTCCATTCGCAAAGTCTTCTGTAAACCATACTTTGAATACACCGTCTAAACATATAACCTGTTTCGTTAAATCGCTCATCCACACTCCCACTCTATCTACCATCCCTCTTCTCCTCCTCCTACATACCCTTCTCTTCCCCACCCCCCCTCCTCCGATCACTCTCTCTCTCTCTCTCTCTCTCTCTCTCTCTCTCTCTCTCTCTCTCTCTCTCTCCCCTCCTCTGTAGTTTTGTTTGTTTGCTTGTACGTTTCCTTCTGTTTGACTAGCCACCGGGAATTGTTACTTTTATGAATGGTCTTTATTATTGTAGAATTTGATTACCATGTTGCTATATTGAATTGTCAGTATGAATGATATGTGTTGAAATAATGTATGCATGATAAGGACAGATTGTAAGACTAGCCTTTGGCCTAAAATCTTCATACTTGCGTATTAAATCTGGTTGCAAAGTGAGACGACTGCAGGCGGAAATCTAATGTGTTTTGTCTTGTGACTCGTTTGTCCACGATCTCTGGGCGGTTCGCTAACATTTATTTAAGATTTGCGTATTAAAGATCAATCAGTCAATCTCTCTCTCTCTCTGTCTCTCTCTCTCTCTCTCTCTCTCTCTCTCCTCTCTCTCTCTCTCTCTCTCTCTCTGTCTCTCTCTCTCTCCCCTCTCTCTCTCTCTCCTCTCTCTCTCTCCTCTCTCTCTCTCTCTCTCTCTCTCTCTCTCTCTCTCTCTCTCCTCTCTCTCTCTCAATGTTGTTACCTCTCTCTCTTTCTATTGCCTCTGCCTCTCTCTGTCTGTCGGTCTCTCTCTCTCTCTCTCTCTCTCTCTCTCTCTCTCTCTCTCTCTCTCTCTCTCCTCTCTCTCTCTCTCTCTCTCCCCTCTCTCTCTCTCTCTCTCTAAAATACCGGTTTCAAAAGTGTATATCGGCCTTTTTATATGTTAAGAGATACTTATGTGCTCACGAATGTAAGGAACTAAATGATGTGGATTTTGAAGAAAGTGTCTGGGTTCAATTCAAAAGTAAAGGAAACTTGACTGTTTTATTTGGAAATATATACAAAAATCCTGCTTCGTCACAAGAAAATGATGAAAAATTATTTAACTTCTGAAAATGGAAACAATACAGTCTTATGATGTTGTGTGTATTACGGGTGATTTTAATTATCCTGATATTGATTGGAAAGGTACATGGTCAAATAAGAGAGATGAACATTTTATAGAGTGTCTGAGGAATGTATATCTTACTCAAGTGGTACAAAATCCGACAAGGAAAAGACTAAATCAGAAAGAGAATATATTAGACTTAGTTTTGGTTAAAGATGAAAGAGTGATTTCAGATATTGAACATAGTGCCCCCGTTGCAAAAAGTGATCACGAGGTTTTATCATTTCTTCTTTACATAGAGGGAAAAAAGAATAAAAAAAAGGACGAATATAGATATTATTTCAATAAGGGTGACTATGAACATTTAAGAAAAGATTTGGGTATGATAAATTGGTGTGAATGTACCCTCTTGGATGTGGATGAGAGCTGGAAAATGATCAAGAACACTATTTATAAGTGTATTGATGAACATATTCCCCAAAAAGAGTGTTCAACACATACATCGAAAAAAACAATATGGTTGGTTAAAAAAAAAGCATGGAGGAAAGTTACAAAAAAACAAAATGCATATAAAAGATTTATGTGCACTTAACAAGGTAGTGAGTATATGAAGTATATAAGGAAGAGGGGGAAAAAAGAAAGAAAGAATCGAATTCGAAAAAAAAAGTTGCGTCAAATTGTAAAGCTCATCCTAAAAAGTTTTGGAAGTATGTACAATCCCAGACCAAGACAAATATTGGCATTAGTCCACTGAATTCAAAAGATGGTGGTTTAGTAGTGTCAGATGAAGATAAGGCAAATACTTTAAATGACTTTTTTTTCTAGTGTGTTCACAAAAGAAGATACCAGTAATGTTCCTATCTTGGAAGTTGGTTCAAGGTCCAGTGGAGTCACCGTAACTGATATGTGTATTACACCCAGTGCAGTCAGAGAGAGGCTTAAAAATATAAACCGTAATAAATCTTGTGGACCTGATATGATCCCTGCAACTGCAAGAGTTCTTAAAGAGTCATATAATGAGCTAGCATTACCTTTCAGTATTTTGTTCAACAAGTCAATTGAATCAGGTGTGGTATCTATGGATTGGAAGTCTGCAAATGTAACAGCTTTATTTAAAAAAGGTACTAGGACAGATCCTGGAAATTATATGCCTGTTAGTCTTACATCAATTGTATGTAAGATTATGGAATCGATTATACGGATATAATCGTAGATCATATGACCTTGAATAATTTATACACAGAATGCCAGCATGGTTTCCGTAAACATCGATCTTGTGTAACACAACTTTTACTTCTCATGGAGGATTTAACAAAATTTTTAGATAATGGTAATAATGTAGATATACTTTATTTAGACTTTTAAAAGGCTTTCGATTCTGTTCCCCATGAGAGGCTTTTAGTGAAAATATCAGCATATGGAATTACAGGTAGAGTGCATACATGGATAAGGGATTTTTTAAAACTAAAAGACAGCAAAGAATCAGAGTAGGAAGTTCATATTCAGATTTTACGGAAGTTCTAAGTGGTATACCACAAGGGAGTATTTTGGGTCCCATATTATTTCCAATATTTATAAAGGATTTGCCAAACGCAGTGGAAAGTATTTGCAAAATATTTGCAGACGATACAAAAATTTACAATACAACTTATAGTCATGATACGTTACAAAATGATATTGATAACTTACCCGAATGGTCTACCACATGGAACTTGCATTTTAATGCGGACAAGTGCAACGTGTTACATGTTGGACGTAAGAACCCTATGCAATGCTAAACAGTAATACTGGTGAGCGTGCATATATTTCAACATGTGATTATGAAAAGGATCTTGGTGTCACTTTCGATTCTGGCCTGGTATTCGATAAGCATATTCAAAACTCTATACAAAAAAGCTAATAAAATGATTGGTATAATTAAACGTACTTTTATTCACACAGATAAAAATATTTTTTACAAAACTATACAAGGCTTTCTTTTCAAAATGGTTGACTGATGGCGGCGAACGAAGCAAAGTTAGAAATAGAGTTTGTTTAGAACTTACCGCCAATGACATTGACAAACAAAGCACATGACAAGACACGATGCATTTCAAGCACTTGGGTCTTCTTCAGGCGAAAAAATAAATCACATTTAACATGTGGGACAGTACAGACAAAGAACGAAAAAAAGAAGAAAATGACTCATCCGTTGTCGGCCATGCGGTCGGTGGGCAGAAATGACATGGGGCCAGGGGGATTATGGGAGAGGAAACGGAGGGGGGGGGGGGGGGGGGGTTGCGTCGGGGGAGGTGTGTGTGTGTGGGGATATGATAGGGTTGTGTGTCTAGTTTATTGGGATGGTGTGGTATCCTTGTGTGGTTGTGGTAATGGTGGATTGATAATAATGGTAAGGGGAAAGAAGGGGGGGGGGGGGGAACTGGGGAAAAAAAAAAAAAAAAAAGGTGGGGTGGGGGGGGGGGGGGGGGGGGGAATTTAAGGGGAAGGATAAAACAAAATTAGGATTAAACAGATGGAGGGTTGCTGTAACTACTGTATGAAGTGAGTGAAGGGGATGTGGTGGTGGTGTATGTATGTGTGTGTGTATGTGTGTGTGTTGGTAGGGGATATTGCCAACTGATGTGGAAGTGGTGGGTATGTGTGTTTGGTTATTGTTGGATATTGATGCCTTGGGGGTGTAGTGTGCCCAGTTTGGCAATGAGATAGGATTCTTGAGTTGTGCGTTCAAAGCTGTCACTCTGTGACTGCCAGAGTGCCATAACTTTGACATGGTCGATGTTGTGTTGGGTATGGTTGAAGTGTAGGGCGACGGGTTTGGGTCGGTGGTGGCGGATATCAGCCAGGTGTTCAGAGATGCGTGTTTCAAGTGTGCGTGACGTTTCCCCTATGTAGATCTTGCCACACAGCTGGCAGTGGATGGCATATATGATGTTGCGGCTCTGACATGAGAATGTGCGTTTGACTGTGAAGGAGTCTTTGGGGCCCTGTAAGATGGTGTCTGGTTTGGTGAGGGGGCAGATTTTGCAGTTGGGTTTAGAGCAGGGGTGAGTACCTGGTGGTGTAGCTGTGGTTCTGTTCAAACTGGACCGCACGAGGAGGTCTTTGAGGTTTTTGTCACGTTTGAATGTGATCATGGGTTTGGTATGGAAGGCGGGTTTGTGGTTATGTACAATGTGCCAATTGGATTTGAGGATCCTACAGATGGGGAGGGTGTGCGGGGTGGTAGAGGAGGTAGGCTGTGGGTCTGTCTGTCTTGGTTGGATGCTGGGTTTCCAGAGCAGATGTTCTGGATACAGCTATGGTGCGGCGGAGTGCTGCATTGATGATGGAACTGGGGTATCCACAGTTGGTGAAAAATTGTGACATTTTGGCTGCTTGTATTGTGAAGTCTTCCTCGCTGGAGCAGAGTCTGCGAAGACGGAGAAATTGTGAGTATGGGATGCTGTCTTTAGTGTATGGGTTGTGGGAGGATGAGTAGTCTAGGTATGCATGTGCGTCGGTGGGTTTGTAGAAAATGGAGGTTTTGAGTAGGCCTTCTTCAAGGGAGATGGTGATGTCTAGGAAGTTGACTGACTGCGAAATGGTGTAGGCGAGTCGGATAGATGGATGGAAGGTCTGGGCAAAGTTGAGGAAGTTGAGGAGGTCTTGTTTTGGCATAGATGTGGCTCCCAGTCCATCATCGATATACCTTTTGTACAGTTCAGGTGTGGGGCCTGTGTATGTGTTGAGTAGGCGGTGTTCCAAGTGTCCCATGAAGAGGCAGGCATAGGCTGGTCCCATTTTGGTACCCATGGCAACACCACTAATTTGTGAGAATGTGTGCTTGTTGAATTGAAATGTGTTCAGGGTGAGGACTAATTCAGCGAGTCTGACCAGTGTGGTGGTGGGAGGGTGTTGTTGGTTGGGGGGCCGTTTGTCAAGGATTTCGTTAGACCACATTTGGAATATGGCAACACAATTTGGTATCCTCGATTAAAGAGGCAGTCTGCTGCTTTGGAAAGAGCACAAAGAAGAGCAACAAAGCTTGTAAAGAATATACAAAATCTTCCCTATGAAGGTAGGTTAAAAGCTCTTGGACTGCCTACCCTAAAAACAAGACAAGTGAAATGTAGGATATCCGTTCATATCTGGCACCATGTTATTTTTTGGTGTGGGATATCTGGCACCATATCATTTTTTCGGTGTAGGATATCTTTTCACACTTGGCACACGCTACACTCTCTGTAAGGTGTAGGGTATCTGTGCACACCTACCACCATGTTACTTTCTACTTTACATGTGGGAGACCCGTGCACACTAGCATTATGTCTTTGTTTGTTGTTGTTTTTTCTCAGTAAAGTGTGTAAGCTAGCATCCATGGTACATTCACCTTAAGATGTAGGGTATCCATGCACTCGTTGCAACATGTTACTTAATCCGTTATGTGTAGGCTATGATACCCGTGCGCACGTGGCACCATGTTGCTTTCGCCATAACGTGTTGAATACCCAGTCCACGCCTGGCATTGCTACTTTCGCTGTAAATGTAGGATAACCGGTTCACGCCTGGCACTGTTAAATTCTCCGTAAGGTGTAAGATATCCAGTGCACGCATGGCATTCTTACTTTTTATGTAAGATGTAGAATACCCGACGCACATCTCTTCTTCTTCTTTTCCTTGGCTACCGCCTTCATTAGTGTGCAGATTTTGTAGACTATAAGAGGGGTTTACGTGTAGTTTGATGTCAAGAGGTAGAGTTTGCTGGGCCGGGGGGTGTTGGGGGATGGGGACAGGGGGGGGGGGGGGGGGGGAGGGGGGATCAGATTCGGGATTTGAAGTCCTCCAGAGTGGGGCTGAGGGCATCCTCAGCAGGAAGGCTGTTCCAGTTGGATATGGTCTGGGAAAGAAAGACTTATGTCTGTAGTGAATACTGCAGTTGGAAGGGTGGTAGGTTGCTGGATGGGACCGCCAGGTTCTTTTTAGGTGCAGAGGGATTCTAAGAGGGTTTGTGGCACGTGCTGATGATGAAGCTTCCGTTGTGGTATTTGTAGAAGTTCGCTAGTCGTGCCTTTCTCCTTCGTTCTGTGAGGGGGAGGGGGGGGGGGGGGCACTGAAGGGTCTGCAGCATGCCTTGTACACTGGAGGTTTTCCGGTGTCGATGGGTGACCCGGCGAGCAGCTTGGCGTTGGATCGTTTCCAGTTTCTTGATGTCCTTCTCTATGTAGGGGTCCCATACAGAGCTGGCATATTCAAGGGTTGGGTGGACTAGTGATAGGTAGGCTTTCTGCTTGATGCGCTGGGAATCTACCTTCAGGTTCCGTCTCAGTAGGCCAAGAGTCTTGTTGGCATGGTTGGAGACATTGGAGATGTGGGGGCTCCAGCTGAGATCAGAAGTGATGGTGACGCCAAGGTATTTGGACTTGCTGACTGTATCGAGGATGTGGCCACGGAGAGTGTAGTTTGAAGGTAGGGGGTTTCTCTTCTGCCTCACTCACAGTGTCTGACATTTATCTGGATGAAAACTCATGAGCCATCTCTGCTCCCACTCTGCGAGTCGATCAAGATCCTTCTGGTGGGATTGCTGGTCGCTGGTGGAGGAGACAGTTTTGTGGCACAGAGTGTCATCAGCAAAGAGATGAGCAGTGGCGGACAGTCCAGTCGGCATGTTGTTGATACAGAGTAAGAATAGGCTAGGCCCAAGAACAAAACCTTGGGGAACTCCAGACTCCACAGGGACAGGACTGAAAGTAGCTCCATCCACCACTACTGACTGCTATCTACCCGAGAGGAAATTCTTAATCCAGGTGTGTATTTTCCCTGTGATACCAAGGAAATGGATCTTGTGGAGCGGGAGGGAGTGACAGACTTTGTCAAACGCCTTGGAGAAGTCCATAATGAGAGCGTCTGTCTGTTTTCGAACCTCAAGGTTTACGGATAGCTCGTCTACAAATCCGACGAGCTGGCTTTCACAGGAGCGCTGACGTCTGAAGCCGTGCTGTGCTTCGGTGATAACACCGTTCTCCTCATCGAAGTTCATGACAGTGCTC
>CM031600.1:23397949-23402949 GCA_018398815.1 Conus ventricosus | reverse complement strand
TTGGTTCTGACTCCATTTCCCATACAGTCCTTCGAATGAGACTATAAACCGAGGTTCCGTGTGTGAACGCATGCAAAACATCTTGCACACACGTAAAATCCCATCACCAACTTTCGGAAGAGTAGGCCAGTTTGGCCGTTGGTATGGATGACACGTTACACATAGCAAGCACCCTGCGTGAGAAATGGAAAGTATGAAGGAAGTAAGGAAAAATGAGTGATCGATATTGAACGATACTGAATGGATGACACGGGAAACGACTGAATGAAGCGCCAGCTGGCAGCTCTTCAGTCGGCACTACCCAGGTAGGCAGCCCGTTGTGTAAACGAGTGTTGATTGTAAAGCGCTTAGAGCTTGGTCTCTAGCCGAGAATAGGCGCTATATAAGTATTCATTATTATTAATTTGCGCAATTTTAGAGACTGTTTTGAAAAACTTTTTGTTGTTGTTGTTGTTGCTGTTTTTTTTTTTTTCAGATTTACGTAAAACGGAAAATTTCGTCTCGAATAATTTCATAAAACAGACTCCGTCCTCAGACTGAAGAAGTTTCACCCATGCGTTACTTAAACCGACACTCCCAAAATCCAACCACCATCCGATCCACCGCCACCACTCAGACGCCCCCCCCCCTCCCTCCCCTCTCTGGCTTGGTCCCCACCACTCTTCCCCCTCCCCCTCCCCCGCCCCCCCCAATCTCCACTTATTCCTCACACACATGCTGGTTGTCATCACAAAACCATGGGTCGAGAGGACCTTTGGAGGGTTATATACGACACACCACTCAGTCCAACATAGCCTCAGGATGGCTGGTTAATGTTGATGTTTAGGATCATACGGAGTGCCTTTGGGTAGAGACCACAAAGCTGCCCTGTTGTTCTGGTAAGCCTCTACTCATTACAGAACACGACAAGCAAACGCACTAGCTCTCAAAAAGACCACGAGTATGTGATTTAAGTCTCGAGCCGCACACAGCAGTTATGTCCTCACCACTTTGTAAACACCACGGAAAATGTCTTGTGTCCACCCCATGCCCCCCCCCCCCCCCCCCCCCCCCCCCGGTTACCAAGCAAACTTCAAGGAAAAAGGGGACACCAGAGTAGAACAACAGTTACATGATGTTTACATTATTTTGTCAGAAAGCTTGGACAGGAAGAGAGGGGTGAGTGGCACATGAAGCCAACCGACACGTACAAACAAGTTGCATGCCATTTCCTTGACCAGACCGTACAGTTTTCATTCTTTCTCATCATAACTTTTCATTTCAGTTTCACATTCTTTGAGGAGGAGCACCGTAGATTATTGATCCTCCACAACGGCTGAAACAGGCGGGTATAAAGAAGAAAACAATGAAAAGGGTGAGGGAGTGGGAGTGGAGTAACGAGGAAGGGTAGAGGTGGGGGGTGGGAGCTGTGATGAGAGTTAACACATGTTTAAATGTATACTGACTTCCATAAAAAACGCGAAAGATTGAAAGGCTATTTTTTGGGTGAAAAGGGGTGAATATACGATATTGAACCATTGTGGCAAGTTGTTTGGGTCCAAGACTCACGTGCAGTGAAAAAATTGTGTGAGCAACACATCATTTCCGGCATTGGATGGTCAACAAAAATGGCAAACTGGTTGCTGCATGTGAGGCACGTGCACACCATGCAGAGCAAAGTTAACCAGCGACAAGTACGCAGCATGCAGCCTTTATAAGGTTCAGATAACGACTTGCCGTCTGAGCGCTACAGAGATGCCAAGACTACGAGCAGAGGAATGCAATCGTGCCCTAGGCCATCTGGAGGCTGGTGTGGATGCCAGGCAGGTCGCCAACATCTTTAACGTCCACATCTCAACCATCTATCGTCTGCAGCACCGCATGCGAGTCACTGGTACCACTGATGATCGTCCCCGGCCAGGCCGTCCTCGGTCACCACACCAAGAGAGGATCGCCATTTTGTTCGAACCCATCTGCGGACAGGCGGCAAACAGCCGCTAACACTGCTCGACAGGTGCCTGGGAATCTCCAGCAACGAATCAGCCTCAACACTGTGCGGCGGCGTCTTCAAGAACGGGCTGGCATGTAGGCGTCCTCACAGAGTCTGGTACTGACACCAAGACACCGGCAGGACAGGCTGCAGTGGGCACAAGCCGAATCAACTGGCGCAGGCAGCAGTGGGACGCATATTGTTCTCAGATGAGAGCCGTTTTTGTATTGATATGGCCGACGGTCGTGTCAGAATATGGCGTCGACCTGGTGAACGCTATGCTGACTCCTGTGTGGTAGAGCGGAACCCCTGGGGAGGCCCGAACGTTATGATATGGGGTGCAATTGACATTAACCACGCCATAGGACCAGTCATCTTTCAGAACATTGGTCCTGGTCGCGGACACGGTGTCAATGCACAGCGCTACATCCACCAGGTGCTCAGACCCCATGTCGTTCCTTTTTTTGCGCAACACCCAAACTGGACATTCCAACAGGACAATGCAAGACCACACACAGCCAGGGCCACCCAGCAATTTCTTCAGCATAACAACGTCAATGTGCTGCCCTGGCCAGCCCTCAGTCCCGATTTAAACCCAATAGAACATTTTGGGATGAACTTGGCAGACGGTTGACCTCCTGCGTCCACGACCAGCAACAGCGGCTCAACTTCACCAGCCATCGTCCATGTGTGGGCTGGTGTGCCAAGGGGACGCATCAACCATCTGGTCCACTCAATGAGCCGCAGGTGTCAAGCAGTTGTCCATGCAAATGGTGGCCACACACGGTATTAGGACTTCAAGCTGGTTTGTCACGTGACCTTGGATTTTCCACACAAAGACATATTGCTGATGACATTTTCACACATTACCGGTGTAATGAATCAAATCACGTTGAATTCTCGCTTCCACTCTGTACAATTGTGACCAATAAAATTCGCCCCTAACCTTCAGCTTGTTTTGCTTTCGCGTTTTTTATGGAAGTCAGTATATATCTAGCAGTGTGTGCTGGTCAGGTATTGTGTGGTTCTGTTGCATTCAGTCAAAGCAAGCTGGGCCGGTTATTGCTATCTCGGCTAAGACAGTGTACTCTGTTCTGCTGATATTGTCTGTTAACTGGTTTCAGCTTTCTGCTGCCGGGCTGATAAACACACCGCACGCACGCACGCACGCACGCACACACACGCACGCACGCTCGCGCGCGCACACACACACACACACACACACACCACACACACACACACACACACACAAGAAAACGCAGACACGTGCGCATACATACACGCAGAAAGTATTTTGCGATGTGCGCGCGCGCGTGCGTGTGTGCGTGCGTGTGTGTGTGTGTGTGTGTGTGTGTGTGTGTGTGTGTGTGTGTGTGTGTGTGTGACTCGTCATTCGTACGCGTTGTGCGCCCATGTGTTTATGTGTGTGATTACCAGCACGCGAAAACGTGCTTGATGAAGAGCGCGAGTGTGTCTGTGTGTGTCTGTGTGTGTCTGTATGTGTGTGTGTGTGTGCGTTTCTGAATGCGCGCGCGAATGTGTGTGTGTGTGGGGGCGGGGGGGGGGGGGGGGGTGCGCGCGCACGCGCGTGCGTGTGTGCGCGTGCGCTCGTGTGTGTGTGTGTGTGTGTGTGGTGGGGTTGCGCGCGCGCGCGTGTGTGGATGTTTGCCCATTATTCGTGCGCATGCGTGCGTCCATGTGTTTATGTGTGTGATTACCAGCACGCGAAAGCGCACTTGAAGAAGAGCGCGAGTGGTGCGGCGTGCGTGCGTGGCGTGTGTGAAATGCTCGGAGTAAAATTGTAACCATGTCCATATCCGAGTCAAATTCCAGGCATTGTTTTATTGTTTTAGTATGGCGATCATTGTTAAGCAAGAGAGAGAGAGAGAGAGAGAGAGAGAGAGAGAGAGAGAGAGAGAGAGAGAAGAGAGAGACAGACAGACAGACAGACAGAAAGAGACGAGAGAGAGACAGCGAGACAGAGAGAGAGAGAGAGAGAGAGAGAGAGAAAAGAATAGAGGGGCTGTGGGATGGTTATGGGGGAACGGGTGGGTGGGCGTGCATGTCTCTCGGCATACAGTTTACAACCAGTGTTCCTTAACTGCCGTGGAGTGCAACACACACACACACACACACACACACACACACAATTGACAACCGGTGTTCCTTAACTGCCACTGACTGCACCACACACACACACACACACAGTGACACACACACACACACACACACACCACACACACACACACACACACACACACACACAATTTTTTTTCAATGCATTTCCCTCCCCCTCCCGGCTATGCTTCCTCACCCTCTCTACCCATATCCCTCTCCCAGACTATACAATTCTGATGTCAATCAGTATAAAGCGATAATGAGGAGTCGAGGACGAAAGACTTAACGAGGCACACGTGACGGCGAGAAGGCCAGTCCGTCCCGGCACACGAGCAGCAGTTCGCCCTTGGGGAAAGGTGTTCCCCTCTCAATTTTGACCCCTGGACAGTTCCTAGATCGTTCAAACGCACACTCGACGATCACCGCTGAATGCACGCGTACGCACGCACACGGTGAGCGAGAAAAGTAACAGCAGTTACTCGCAAGCACACAGACGTGCGTGCACGCAAACACAGAGAGTACACACTCATACATATAGAAAGAGTAAAAGAAAAAACAACAACAACGTTTTACTGGTAATTGTGCAATACTCTGTGTGTGTGTGTGTGTGTGTGTGTGTGTGTGTGTGTGTGTGTGTGTGTGTGTGTGTGATGAGAGAGAGAGATTCTTTACACATTTTTAAAATTCTGAAGGGTAACATAAGCAAGAAGATCTTTTTTTCATCAGGTTCTTGCCCCCCCCCCCCCCCCCCCCTCCTTCCCCGCCACCCCGACACATCTCCACCCCAGGGACAAAGGAAACTAACATATAAATACTAATGCCAATATTTGCAATGTTATATGTTATACAAATCTGTAACAACACAAATAGTACAAATTCTATATACAAATAAGAGAAACACACCCACACAGAC
>CM031600.1:23390449-23392949 GCA_018398815.1 Conus ventricosus | reverse complement strand
TCTGTCTACCCGTTCCATTTCTATCTGGAACTACCGAGCTGACTGACAATTCACAATACTTGCTGATCTAATATCTTGATCAAAATTTTTCTATTTGGTGACATACTTTTGCCAAAACAAAAGGCGTTCAAAATTTTAGACACAAAACTATTCAAGAGTGTCAACTGCCTTTTCAAAATCTATGTAAAGGGACAAGCAGAATGTCTGTTTGCTTTAAAGTAGTTGAAGTGCTGAGAGCTTCAGTCATTCCATTTGATTTTGGCACCCGCTAAAATACACGTTATTTTTCAAATTTATTTTTCTGTTGTTGATGTTAATAGTGGATTGGACAGAATCTACTGTGGGCAGTGTTTATACAGTCACATTATCTAGTCACTGTTTGTAACTGAAGTTTCTAGAACTAAGATAAGTAAAACATGTCACAATGGCAGAAAAAAATGACAATAACTAAACTGAGAGAGAGAGAGAGAGACACTTGACACTTTTGACACTTTGATATTTATTGTCATTACCAAAAGGTCTTATGACAAGGGGGGTAACGGGGTAATAACTCATTCCTCTTTCTTACACTACAAGCGATATTACACAGTTATTCCCAGTGATCAATCAAATCAAAACAAGCAAAACAAAGAAAAAAGTAGACCCGAATCTTCGAATATCCTCTCAGACACGAGTACCCTTTTAACATTACAATAGCAACAACAATGACAACCACAACGACAAAAACAACCAAATCGACGACGACAACAACAACAACAACACACGCACGCACGCACGCACGCACGCACGCACGCACGCACGCACGCACGCACGCACGCACGCACGCACGCAACACACACCACACACACACACACACACACACACACACACACACACACGAGGAAAATGTAATATTACAGACTGATTCGACCATCCACTCTTTTAAGCGATGACTATGTTACTAAACTATTCCACATGCTTTTAGTCATATTTTTATACAATATTATAAATGCTTTTGTCTTATTTTCATTGCTTCTGTAATGAATTTAGCGACTGACTTGATTATACAGTCGTCATCAGACGATAACAAAGAAGCAACATTTTGCCTTTCACAAACATCTGGAGTAAAACAGGAACATTTTGCACGCACATCACTGTATGCATTACATTGAAATAAGAAGTGCTTTTCATTATCAATAGTACATCCACATGCAGGGCATGGTGATTCTGTGGATGTTCCACACTCGAACCATCTTTTGTTTGCCTTGAAACCTACGGTTCGCAACCTGAATCTTGCGTAACAACTTCTTTGCCATTTATCTTTGATAACATTAAGAAACTTTTCCGAATGGAATATGTTCTTAAAGGAGAAGAACCAACGATACTTTTCTTTGGTTTCCATATCAGAATGCCAGTTCTGTTTAAAAGAACAAATGAGTCTATCCTTAAATTCTGCAATAAACTGCTTTTTCGTTTCCTACTCCTTGAGACATCCACACTACTCCAAACCCCTGTTCTGATAGCACTTTCTTTACATTATAAGCCCAATTTTCTTTACCTCGTTCCATTTGTACCAGCATCATATCATAAGCTTGTCTGAAACAGACGTGACTGTGGGAGCTTCACATTTTCAACCGTACCTAACACATTTCACGTAAGATCTTATATAAAGAGGGTATCTGCCCATCTCTCCGTATAAAAGAGTGTTAGATGCATGAATTGGTACCTGAAGGGAAAACGCTTTATAGCGTACGTGTGTACTTTTTCTATCTGTGAATTTTTTTGCAATCCCCAAATTTCAGCTCCATAAGTAAGTAAAGGTTCTATCTGTGAATCGAACATTCTCCAAAATATACTGCAATCAATACATTTCAGCTTCCTTAAGGATCTCTTAATTTCAATGACACCTTTTTTACCCTTCCTTAAAGATTCTTCCCACGCATAACTTAACGTCAATTTTGTTAAAATATCATTCCTAAGTATTTGCATGAATTGGCTACTTGAACTTTTGTATTTCCATAAACCATCTTTCGTGTAAAGAAAGATGTCCACCATTTCTGAAGACCACAATGTTTGTCTTATCCATGTTAACTGTTAAACACAAACGATCTGCTTCCTCTTTTAAGATATTTAACTGGTTTTGTAAACCTACAACTGTGCCAGATAAAAGAATAACATCGTCAGCAAACAGTAACAAAAATATTTCGACTGCTCCAGGTATTATTTGAATACCATGTCTACCTTTACTAGATAACTCCACTGTTTAGTTCATTTATAAAAAAAGAAAACAGCAGCGGACTCAACAGACACCCTTGTTTAACTCCATTTGGGCAATCGAAATAATCTGAATACTCACTCTTCACACGTACACACGCAAGTACAGAGTTGTAAATACTCTAATGGCTCTATACAATTTACCATTCACACCACTTTTACGAAGTACATTCCACAAAACGTTGTGATTTATAGAATCAAATGCTTTCTTAAAATCAACAAATGCAACATAAAGCTTCGTATTACG
>CM031600.1:23372949-23380449 GCA_018398815.1 Conus ventricosus | reverse complement strand
TTGTCAAGAGATCGATACAAACCACTCCAAGACAGAGGACACGGCAGAATATTGCTGCAGTGGCCATTGCAGGTGTTGTTGCAGCTTTAGGGCGCGCTGCGTGGCGGGCTGGAAGGGTTAGGTAAGCTGTGTTCTCCATCATCACCGCTTTCCGGGGGGCTGGGACGCATCATCGCTGAAATCGTTCGTGTTGTATGATCGATCTTTTTTGCTTGACAGAGAGTGCCTGTTAGCCGTGAAGTTTTTGTTGGGCCGGGAGGCTATGACGGTTGAGAGGCAGTTTCACGTAAGTAGCTTTTTTAGTTGACAGGCGAGAGATGCAGCACGATGCCTTTTGAGAGTTGTTTTTTTTTTTCCTTTCTGCCTCACCTGTCATTTTCTTTTTCGTTTCCGCCTTTTTTTTTTTGTTTCCCTCCCCCTCCCAACCCCCCTCTCCGTGCTTTTGAACGATTTTGTGTTGCTGCAGTCGACTTTCGTTCTTTCAGAACATAGGAAGAAAAGACACTGCTAAACCCTCTACTACCACAATAGCAATCACCACCACCACTACACACTACACTACTACTACTACTACTACTACTACTACTACTACTACTTGTGCTACTCTTCATTACTATTACTGTTACTACTACTGCTACCACCACCACTACAATTACCGTTACAACTGCTGCTGCTGCTGCTACTGCTAATAACAGTACTACTACTACTAATACTACTACTACTACTACTACTACTACTACTACTACTACTACTACTCTGCTGCTGTTGTTATTACTACTACTATTTCTACCGCTACGGTTGCTGTGCTGCTGTTGCTAACGACGACGACATCAGCAACATCAATTTGTGCTGCTGCTGCTGCTGCTGCCGCGCTACTGCTACTACTCCCTCTTTTTTCTTTAACTACTACTTCTGCTTCTTTACTACCGCTACTGCTTCTACTTCTTTATTACTACTACTACTACTACTACTACTACTACTACTACTACTACGACTACTACTACTACTACTACTACTACTACTGTTTTTTGTGGAAAAGCGCCTATTGTGGATAACACACTCACTCAGGAATCGAGAGAACCTACAGGTCCGGGTTCTAGCCTTGTAAGGGACGGGCTTCTTTCTCCCCATTTCCCACAGAGTTTAACTGGCGGACCAAGTGCTAGTCTTAGAAGGAGACGAAGACAACGAACGGTGCGCTGGTGCAGTTAGGCGCGCGCGCCTGACATGTCCACAGGCGGTAAATAGCGTAAACATGTGGCACAGAACTATGGCGACAAGCTGTCTTCAGAAACAGCAGTCCAAATCCCATGCAGTCGATGCAGGTGTATTGTGATACAGTAGAATACAGTGCATTGACTTTCATGTTCATTTATTCATTATCAAACATAAACCGGAGCTGCATGTTTCACATTTCCCCTTTGCATGGCAGCTTTTTCTTCTGAAGTGTGCTGATGTTGTGCGTTGCCATGGCTGAGAAAGGAAAGAACAAAGTATCAATCGAACACACACACACGTGCGCCACACATGCATACATACACGCACGCACGCACGCACACGTATACACTACACCACACACACACACACACACACACACACACACACACACACACACACACTCACACACACACACACACACACACACACCACACACACACACACACACACACACGTACGTACACGTACACTACACTATACTACACACACACACACACACACACACACACACCCAACACACACACACGCGCGCGCGCGCGCGCGCGCATGAACGCGCAAACTCACGCACGCATGCACGCTCGCACGCATGCACGCACACACTCACAGAGCCTTTCCTTTCTTTCTTTCTTTCCTCCCCTCCCCATCTCCCCCACCCCCACCCTCTGTTGGACACCTCCTTTCTCCGGCGGCACCTTCTCACGTCTGTGGAATTATTGAAGAGGCCAGACTTAGAAATCGCCCGAAGCAGCTACTGAACAGACCCAACCCAATACAAGGATGCAGGGGCAACGCCGCTTGTGCACGCAAAGTGTTCTTGCAGCATTGCTTGTTTATCTTCCATCATGGCACCGTGACCATGTCTGTGCGCGCACTGATAGAGCATCCCTTTAAGTTGACTTGGTGTTCAGTGTGAACTAGAGAAGGTGTGTGGAACTGATGGTGTTTGTTGGGCCATGGCACTTGAGAGACGAGTTCATGTGAGTGATGATGGATGCTGGACTCTGGAGTGTTCTCTCTCTTCTCTCTCTCTCTCTCTCTCCCCCCCCCTCTCTCTCTCATCTCTCTCTCTCTCTCTCTCTTGTTTATCAGTCTGCAGCTTGACATTTGATAGGCAGATTCATGTGACTTGATTAATCTAATTTCTGAATCGCCGGGTGCTTTGTTTCGTTCTTGTTTTTTTCTTTCTAGATCAACCAGACCATGAATACTACTTAGGTGATAAATGTCACCCTCTTTGGAATAGTGATCCTATTAGCATCACAACTCTCTTTCTCTCTCTCTTTCTGTATGTGTGTGTTAAGAGAGAGAGTGAGAGAGGAGAGAGGAGAGAGAGAGAGAGAGAGAGAGAGAGAGAGAGGAGAGAGGAGAACTCAGAACCGTTTACTGTACATCGGCCGTGGACCACAATACGGGGACGGGGCACGGGGACTGGGGAATAGTCGTCACTGAGCACAATACATGTGCAGGACATCAAAACTTAAAACAAGTCATTGACTTATCAAATATGGAGAAGATGAAAACAACTACCACCATTAACAAAACCATGCACTGTTTGATAATTACCAATTTCCATAAACATTGAAGTTTAAAATGTACACAAGAAAAGTGATTATATAATTACCCTATCATTTTCTGCCTTCTATTACCTGCATGAAAACAGACCTAGAAAGATTGTGTCTTAGATCACTGTTTTCTGATTCAAGAAGCTTATGCATTGGGTTTTACATGACCCACTTAGAAACTTCTCTCTTAAGTCATTATACATAATGCACTCCTTCAAAAAATGGGCCTCATTTTCAGTTTTTGATTTACAAAAAGGACACATTTTATCTTGAACTCGATCACTATATCTAAAACATTGTTGTTGAGTGGTAGAACATTAAACCTTATTAGAGCAATAGCAACACGAAAACAATACACATCCATGTGACATATGTACTTATCTTTTCAAAATGACTTTGAAAGTTCGATAACCGTCATATCTGTCTCTATCTCGAATAGTGCCCTACCATTCTAGTATAAACATATCTACTAGGTAGGGGAGAGAGAGAGAGAGAGAAAGAGAGAGAGAGAGAGGAGAGAAGGAGAGAGAGAGAGAGAGAGTGAGAGAGAGAGAGAGGCCACACACACTGTACGAGGCGTTAGTTTTTGCCACTTAAAGCGAACATCACAACGATTTTTATTACCCCTGCTACGAGGCCAGACTTCACCACGTCCGCTTGTCTGTCTGTCATGGACATAACGCTAAACCTATTGCACAGATTTTTCACAAGCTTAGTGGAATGGTGGAACGTGGCCCCAGAGTGAACATGATTAAATTTTGGTGCGGATCTGTGTCATGAATCCGGATCAAACGACGGATCCCGATTCTGTTTATATTATAGATAAGACTGTTACATACTTTCAACGGAACGTGAACATTGTGGAGCTAAAAACTGTTTACACTGCACATTTTTCATAAAAATATTGAAACTTCCTCAAGATATAAACGTCGACATTTTGTATTTTGCATGTCCTGTTAAAATGGTAAATGGGAAGTAAACTCCTTCATTCTGAACCAACCATTACTTCTCTGGAGGGAAAAAGAAAATGTTTAGCTCAAACTAGTTCGAAGGGCGAATCCAGATTTGTTTCATCTTGCCCGTGGTCAGCACTCTGCGGAGGGCCTATTTAGTCGCTAATGAGACTGATGGGACAATAACAGTGAGAGAGAAAAAAAAACTGCGTGAATACTGCAATTCTGTCGTGTGTTCACACGCGCACACCCGCCTGCTAACATGAAATGTGCTTGCATACTTGCGCTAAAAGCGCGCACACGTGACGTTGTTTATTATATTTTTGCCTTGATTTCAGCTTTCAGAAAATGTCTACACTATCAACTTCTAGGGGGTGAAGGGGATGGATGAAGTTATGACAGCGTTGCGCCCTTTGCTAAATATTTCTAATTGTTTTGAACTATAAATTATGCCAAAACATTTGATGACATCTGGGAGAGAGAGAGAGAGAGAGAGAGAGAGAGAGAGAGAAGAGAGAGAGAGAGAGAGAGAGAGAGAGGTGCCCATATCACATCGTGTATTTGAACCACTCGTGACGTTGGACATTCAAAGCTCGAATACACTTTCTGGCACCTAGCAACACTGACAGGCTCCGTTTCGTGCAAAACCGTTCACTGCCCTTATGGCCGTTAATAAGCTATGGGACTTTAAACTTATCCTGTGCTACTCCGTCTTTCGCGCCACAACTGCAGCATGAAATGAAGTGCCACAGGATTTGAGATTTTCTTGTTGTTGTTGTTGTTGCTGTTGTTCTACAATGCTTGATGAGGATAGGATGAGGATGAGGATGAGGATGATGAAATTAACACTATGGAGTTTCACCCAGGCTATAGACTGTGACAGTGCTGTACTATACGTTTGACAACTGCTGTGTTGGTTCAGAGCTTAATCTAGGATTTTTTAAAAAGGGGGGCAGTCCCCCACCCCCACTCATATAAAAAAAGGGGGGGGAGGCACCCCCCACCCCACCCCCTCCCCCAGGGCCACTTCAGCCAATCATCTTGAAAACGGTGTTCCCTTGCACACTGGCACTCTTTTCGGGCTGCTTCTCCGAGCTTTTGGATGTAGTCGCGGTTTCTTCATGATCTTCTCCACCCTCGCACGGCACAGAATCTTTTTTTTTTTTTTTTTTTTTCACTTTTCCTCCACGAAAGTCGAAGTCAAATAGGGTGGTGCACGCTTCATTTTGGAAAAAATCCAATATGGCGCCTTACACTCTCGCAACTTCTCGTCGGTGATCGAGATGGAGGGGATAACGCCGCCGATTGGTTGCTTTAACACTAACAGCCAATGAAATATCAAGAAATCGTTCGCTGCTGCTCAGTCCTAGTTTCAGTTTTTCAAGCAGACGACAAACGAAGCGCCCGCAACGATCAGTGAACAGGGCGGGCAGTCCTGCAACTGTGCGGGAGTCTGCCCGCGTTAAGACTCGATAATTGCGGGAAGGAACAGATTTTCGGGGGATTGTACCAATCCCGCGCTCTAGATTAAGCTCTGTTGGTTAGGAAATCTAGAGCAGCACCGTTCAAAAACGCGACCATTAAGAGGATGAAACTTGACTATGTGATTCTAGTCTTCCCATGTCAGCCCACAGCACAATCCGCCGTTCATGGGGGAAGACTGAGGCTGGGAAGCCTTACAAAGTCATTGACTTTCCCCGTAACGTAACCTTGCATCACTGATAAACCAAATGACGACGAAAAAAAACCAACAACACACCAACTAACAGAAACAAAAGAAAATTAATCCAAAGGAAACAAAGCAAACGAAACTTGCCATCTCACACAGTTCTACAAAACACACCGGTCAAATATTTAGTCCACTGTCATCACAACGACAAGCAATAATAGCAGAATACAAACCGCCAACTCTGAAATGGAAAGAGTAAATGTAATACCAATGAAAACAAACCCCGGACGTCACGTTGGAAGCACAGGGAAACCCAGGAGACAGGTGATAATGCGATACCTGGGCAACGTTGAAGTCATCCACCGCGCAGTGTTAATGCAGACGTTGCAATAATGCAGCTACAAGGCACCGTCTCAAAAGCGTATCATTCGCTTGTTTCTTTCTTTCTTCCTTTCTGCGTACGCAGGCTGACACTCCTGCGGACACTGCCTGTATAGGCAGTGGAGTTTTGTGTGCATGGCTGTTTTTTTTATCCCGCCATTAAGGCAGCTATACTCCATCTTCGGGAAGGTGCATGCTATGTGTAACGTGTCATCCATACCAACGGCCAAACCGGCCTTCTCTTTTTCCGAAAAAGGTGATGGGATTTTACATGTGTGCAAGATGTTGTGCGTGCGTTCACACACGGAACCTCGGTTTATAGTCTCATTCGAAGGACTGTATGGGGAATGGGGTCAGAACCAATGTTAACTCCCCCTGTACCGAAATTCGAATCCGCAACCCCAGGATCACGAGTCCGGCGCTCTACCAGCTGAGCAATTCCGGCCCCCTCATTCGCTTGTGATTGCATTGTATGATACAGTGTCACACAGTGTAGTTGTACGATCAGTTTCCGGCACAAAATGTTTGTGTGTTGGATTGCGTAATACAGTCCTGTATTGCATAGTGCCGTATCGTCACGTATTGTATCATTTCTTTTCTTTATAATGAAAATTAAAAACGTTTGTGAGTTGGACTGTAAAACGTTTGTGAGTTGGACTGTGGCTACTGTATTGATTGATATTGCATCATACTATGTACCGTATTGCAGTATTTTGTGAAGCATTGCATTTTGTCACATAGTATCATTATTTTCCGACTTCACATTTCCTTGCGTTGTTTTGCGAGACACGGTATTGGTTGTTTGCTTGTTTGTTTGGTACCATATCGTATTGTACTGCACTATGCCGTAGCATCATGTTGTACTCTGTTGCATTGTAGTTTTCTACATTGCAGTGGAATATAATTCATAATGTAACTGTACTGTAATACATATATATACACGATTTTCATATGAACCGCATTTTCTATGGCATTATACTATGTTCTCTTGCATCAGATATTGCGGTAGAGCTGCGCGATATTCGAGTTTTTTACAACAGCCAGAGTGCATCTCTGTTGTAAACGCTAAGTGTCAGTTGCTTGTCGCCCAGTCGACCACAGAGGCCATGATGCGGCTTCTCGTGGTCTGCTGAGCTATAAATAACATGCATTGAATTGAAGCGACCACGGAGGCTACATTAGGACATAAAAAGTGATTCCGATGACTGATGATAAAGTTTGGGCAGCTGTTCGGCTTATTCTCAGTCATGGAAACAATGCTGAGGCAGCTGTATCCATCACATGATTGGTGAAGGGAAAACGGTATGTGTGTGGTTTTGAGGGAGGAAGGAGATGAAGGGAGAGATGAGAAGAAGAGGACAGAGGGGTGCGGGTGAGAGATGGGGAAGGGAATGAGGGAGGTTTGGTTGTACCATCCCTTCTCCACGAAATGTCACGCTTGCTGCTTAGGCCTCTCAGACTACTGCAGTGTTTGCTGTGTAGACCTCTCCAAGTATTGTTGTGCTTGGTGCATATGCCTCTCCAAATAGTGTAGTACCTACTGCGTAGGCCTCTCCAAGTCTTGTAGAGCTTGCAGCGTAGGCCTCTCCAAGTGTTGTAGTGTTGTTGAGTAGGCTTCTCTAAGCATTGGGGTGTTTGCTGCGTAGGACTCTCCAAGTATTGTGATGTTTGCTGCGTAGGACTCTCCGAGTATTGTGATGTTTGCTGCGTAGGACTC
>CM031600.1:23347949-23362949 GCA_018398815.1 Conus ventricosus | reverse complement strand
AAATAAAGCTGTATAGTAAAGAAGATCCACTGACTCTCGATAGCGTTATATTCCTCGCAATTTTGCCCGCCTCTCTTATTCACGGATTCGTCACCCTGCCTTAAAGCTGTTCATACCTTTTGACTTCCTTGGGCAAAGTGTGGGAATAGGATTTTGTCGTGAGACATGTATATATCGTTTACATTAAATTTTCCAAAAGCAAACACCTGGAAACAGCATGTCGATCTTGTTGACGTTACTGTTCTCTCTGTCTCTCTCCTCCTCCTTCTCTCTCTCTTACTCTCTCTCTCTCTCTCTCTTTGTATGAGAGAGAGAGAGAGAGAGAGAGGAGAGAGAGAGAGACAGACAGACAGACAGACAGACAGACAGACACAGACAGACAGACAGACACAGATACAGACAGCGATCCCGATTCTTCGCATTGACTTCTTTTCAAACAATGCAGTTAACTTTGTGCAACTGGGATTTTCCTTACAGGTTTCTTTTGAGAGAGAGAGAGAGAGAGAGAGAGAGAGAGAGAGAGAAGAGAGAGAGAGAGAGAGAGAGAGAGAGAGAGGCGGGGGTGGTTGATGGACAAACATCTTAAATTTCCGATTTACAGATGTTGGGAGTCTACAATTGCTTTGATAACAAATTTTCCATGCTGGCAGGAAACTCGGCTTCTTCAGTCTTTATTGATAATATATCATTTTAACATTTTGTATGGCCAAGATTTTACACAGTTCATTTTTTTCATGTATTAGAAAATATGAAGTTCTGAATTTTTTGCAGAGATGTATGTTGAAATAGAACGCCGTACCATATGTTGAGGTTTAATTAATTATTGGATTCCATGGAATGTTTCAAAGTTCTGAATACTATATGTCCAGTAATCCTATACGTCAAATTATGCGCTCGCCTTGTCTCGAAATCTCCGAAAACCTCTCATGTTTCTCCCTTGCTTAAATCTTTGCACTGGCTTCCTGTTGAAAAACGCATCAAGTACAAACTTTCTTTGCTCTGTTACAAGGCATTGGATGGCCTCGCTCCATCTTACCTCTCTAAACTTCTGTCGACCTATACTCCTTCCAGACAGCTTCGCTCTTCCTCTGACACTCGCATTATGCAGATCCCTCGTTTTCGGGCCAGAACACTTGGTGAACGTTCTTTTACTTTTCAGGCTCCTTCCTGCTGGAACAATCTCCCTTCTGCACTCCGAAACTCAAACAGTCTTTCTTCTTTCAAGTCCTCCCTCAAAACAACTCTCTTCAAAACATAATTTTTCTGCTCCTTCGCTGGTGTGTGGGTGTGTGCGTGGTGTGTGTGTGTGTGTGTGTGTGTGTGTGTGTGTGTGTGTGTGTGTGTGTGTGTGTGTGTTGTGTGTGGTTGTGTTTGTGTGTGTGTGTGTGTGTGTGTGTGTGTGTGTGTGTGTGTGTGTGTGTGTGTGTGGGTGTGTGTGTTAGGGCTTATTGCTGTAAGCGCTTAGGGCTTTTGTTTAAGATTAAGCGCACTAAATGTTCCTTATTATTTATTATTATTTTTATGTAGCGGGCGTATAAGCTTCTGTTTCTTTTTCTTTTTTTAATCATTCGGTCATACGATAGTACTATGTGTAGATGTGTGAACATATAGGCTACTTTCCTCCCCCCCCCCCCCCCGCTTTCTCACTCTTTGTATGTATGTGTGCATGCGAGCGAGCGTGTGTGTGTGTGTGTGTGTGTGTGTGTGTGTGTGTTTGTGTTTGTGTGTACGTGCGCGCGCTCGCGCGCGCGTGCGTGTGTTCGATCGAAGCCACAGTGACAATCAACACAGTACAAAACACTGAGCTGAGACATAGCCTAAAATCTTACTTAAGTTTCAAACCATCGAATGTTATATACATTCTAACGCCATTGTACTCTCAGCTCGCGACATGACTGGGCCAATCACCTGTCAGTCAAGGCAGCGACGGAATGGAAGGAGAAAGTCAGCGGAGAGAGAGAGAGAGAGAGAAGGGGGGGAGGAGGGGTGGCGAGTGTTTGTGGGGGGTGACGGGTATGTTTGAAAGGACCATCATGGCGAGTAAAGACAAACTGTCAACAGACGAACGAGGGCTTTCCTCAAGACTGCTATTGTTATGGAAGTCTAAGAACGCCAACCACCATACACACTGAACACAAGTTACACAAACAACGCTTACTCTCCACTAGTGACCGGGTTTACCTGCAAACCTGACAGCGGACTTCCCAGATGTATTTTATCCCACAGTTAAATTTTCACATACCGCACATTTTACTCGGTTCGTACAGTTGCTGGCTGAAGCTAAGATGTGATCTCTCTTGCTTTCGTCGTTAGCTTTAAACGAAGCAGTTAACTCCCTTTTTGTCCGTTTAATTTGCCGCCTAGATAAAAACTTTTGTTTTCTTTAAAAGTAAGGGAAATAAGAGTGGAGGGAGGATAGAGAAAGTCCGGTCGTTTGATGCTGGATGTTGTTACTCACAATTTAACACCTCGGCTTGAGCCCCCTTTTCATAACTGAGTGAAAATTTCATTTCAACAGACAGCTGGACCCTACTTTTGTTGACATTTTAGTACTTGACGGATAACAAGGGCATAAAAGAGACAAGACCTTTTGACCCCTTAATGTGAATTTGACTGATGCTGCGTGTTTCTCCAGTGGTGAAAGAAACTCTTTGCTTTTAACAGAAAACAACACAGATTCAGAAGAGGAAAAGAAAATATCAGTAATTTACACAAAATCTACACATGCAAGATCAAATCATATTGTTAAAATCCACTCTGTCGTAGCCATCTTCGCACAAGAGCGCAAGAGTGGTAAAGGCTGTATCAACGATTCAAAAGAAAATTTCACACAACGTGTTCCGGTAAACGACTGCTTTGACCACCACTACATGGTCATTCATCCAGCCACACCACTACGTCCCCTCCCCTCCCTTGCATACACCGAGATTCGCTGTACACACACACACACACACACCACACACACACACACACACACACACACACACACACACGCACGCACGCACACAATACAGAGTCGCCAGCAGAGAAAAGATCTGTTCATCACAGTACTTGAAGAAGGTTTTTGTTGCCTTTGTGTGGGAGTCGAGGGTAGAAGCATAACGAAACTGAGACGCCTGCAATTTTGGAACCAGTGGTACTCAAACTGAAAAGGACCGATGACCAAAAGAACAATGCTTTCGGTATCTAAAGAAAAATTTAGATGACCAGACCTCGGATATTACATTTGTTCGTTGGTATGAAAAAGGAATAGCTATAGACATGTTATTTTCCATTGGGTGAGTTACACATGCAACAGTTTTCGTCTTGACAAGAAATACAGGAGGGAATCTGTGTAAGCCACGACACCGGTGACGTTAGAACGTATTGGACGGGTGTGTGGTTCCGATATATCCAACAGATAAAAAGAGGGTCGAGGCGTTGAAAAATAGCAAAGCGATAATGCATTGGTGTGTTCAACAAAGCTGCCCAAAAACTGTTGTTGAGATTTTGTGGAACAGAAACAGGGTGGCTTTCAATGTAGAAGCACTGTGAAATGTTGAGCCGTGAATCGTCGGTTTTACGGGTGTTTTTATTCGTGATTTTTTGACAGTCCTAGGCTGTGTCGTTCGCTGATTTTTGTAGAGTTCTGGCATTGTCTCCGAACTGATTAATAAATACGCCGCACGCTTGTGCCTAAAAAGCAGTGAAAAGAAGTTGCGTATTATCACCGAAACTGAGCAACGATTGAATAAATCGGAAGGAATCGAAATATTACTCCTTCTCTTTGCCCCCCCCCCCCCCCCCTCCCCCAAAAAAAGAAAAAAAGAAAAAAAAAGATATAATGACATGAACATGCGCGACGTTTCTGTCATTAGCAGATTCAAAGAGTAAAAACTCTTTCATGTCTTCTGTGTAAAGAACAGGCTGGCATAGACCATAAATCAGTGAATGATCACGATGAGAAAGTATTGATCTGGCTTCAGTTCAGAATCGGCAAAGGTCTTTTATAGTGATCAATTCGTTTTTGCCAAACGGAAATGACTAATACTTAAATCTGCAATTGACGTCATCATTAGTCCCAAAGTCTTTGGTTTGTGTCAGAGACAGTTGGACCACCACACAGCACACGCATGTACTTAACCTACTAATCCGCCAGTTTTGGCAGTCGAGCTGCCCCTTAATCCTGCTTGAGCCAGCCATGAGTGTCAGCAGATGTTTGCTTTGAAGTTGCAGATCGCATTGGCGTTCTTTGAGGCCACTTTTGTCACGCTGTACTATTCGTTAATCCTAGCGACTCCTTCTAGCCGGCGGGCATGGGTAAGCCGTTGATAGACCTTGTATGGACCAGCGAAGAACCTGAGAGCATAATCCTCAGTGCGCCATCTTTCGAACAGCCCGAACAGATGAACGAACCGATACCGCCAGCCTGATCCGGTTCCCTGAAAGTGGGACCCAGTCTGTTCCCCAGACCAGCGCGTTGAAGAACGAGAAATCATTATTTGGGATTACTGACGAATGTGCTGCCTTTCCTCGCTTTGAACCGCCTCAAAATTATCAGTGGTGCCCGATTCAGCAACCTATCAGCCGCCTGAATCGCCTGCAAACGTACAGTGGTGACCGATTCAGCAACCTATCAGCCGCCTGAATCGCCAGTAAACGTGCCTGGGTTAATAAGGGAAAGCCTGTGTGACATGGTGTTCAGTGTTGGTTGGGAACCAGCGGCCAGTGTTTTATGGCGGGTAAATAATGTAGCCTCTTCGTGCCGTGGTCTGCGTGGAACCAGCGTCTGTTGAATGTATTAGCGGCAACGTGGTTTATGCTTTTCTCTATCTAGGTGCCACCCACCCACACATACACACACAGACACATACCGCCTATCAACTGATACCGTTACAATCCCACGACTCTTGTCAATGGACGGCTGGTGGTTGTTAGCAGAGATATAAACTATATTTGGACCATAGATCGAAGTTACTCTGCCGAGTGCATGTGTTCGTTACCTGCAAAAAGCTGTCGATGGGAGCCTTACAGTGTACGCAACTATCAGGACAAATCCTTAGCCATCCACCGTCACCGTCGTTATCTGTCTGCACATGTTAGCAAAAACATTCTAGAAGTGAAAAAGGCAGCCATTGATGAAACACAACAGTTCTTTGGAGGTGTCATGGTACAAGTGTGCTCGTATAACAATCGTTTTGGACACAGGTAACATTGGTCTATGGAGTACTAAGCAAAACTTTCAACAATTCCTGGTCGCTATGTATTTCGATGTGACACGTGTAAATTTTAACCAACATCGTTCTTAAGAGATATCTTCTAGCTCGCAGACTATTTTGAACTAGAGGGTTTTTATGCTTTGAACTATCTAGTTCGAAGTGTCTTTGTTTATCCAGTCTCTTTGTAACAGCTCAGTTTGAAAACTATACACAGAAACATGAGAGACCCAAGTATACGTGGCGAAACTATGACTGCCACCCGCCCTCATTCTTCTCCTGTTGTCTTGCAGCGCAAGCTGACCTTGAATGACTTTCCTATGGAGTACGGAGTCAAGGACGTCTTGCAGCGATCCCTCACCTCACGCCAGGAAAGGACGAAGCTGCAAGATCGCTTACAATCGGCCTGCAAAGAGAGCGAGACTCTGAGAGAGTACAGCCGCCGGCGTTTCCAAACTGTGGTGGATTGGGAGACACGTCAAACTGCTCCACCACTTCGGACTACGCCCAAGACGCTGACCTCGTCCAGACCCAAAACGACAACAGGCACGAGACAACCATCCCACCCCCAACCCCCGCCAACCCCCACCACCCCAACAAACGGTCCAACCAAAGATGGCAGCATTCTGTACAATGGCAAACCCCTTCTTCTCAATTCCATCCGTACTCGGCCCAATTCTGAACCTCCCAGTCGCTTCGACCATCTTCGGGGCGCTCACGGAAAGGCCAACCCATATATACAGCGCACCCTGGAGCAGAGCAACTGCGAATACCGGGTGGGAGTCACCCCGTGCAACACGGCGCGAGAAGATCGCCCAGAAGGAACTCTGTCCCCTGATTTCGTCATGTTGATTCCAGTGACGTCAGAGGCTTCTGACGTCACTGCGGATGATGATAGCATAACACAGGACGGGAGTCCGAGATGGGGCAAAGGACAGGCGTGGATGGAGGAGGCGCCTTTGCTGGCCAGCACGGCGAGGTCAAGGTCACCCAGGTCAGGGAGAGGCCAGACAGCAGAATGGAGTCAGATCCTCAGATGGGAACTGAAGGTCAAGAGCACCGTGTATCCTTCCGGTAAGACGTTATGTTGTTGATGTCACTGTTTCCTGTATCTGTGATCACTGTTGACGTTGTTACTGTCAATGTTGTCACGGTCGTTGCTAGAATTGTTGGTGTCCGATTTTCACTGGTGCAAAAGCTGTCAGCATTAACACTGATGTTTTGTAGTTGTTGACGCTGAATACTGTAAGCTGCGACTGTTAACTGCTGCTCTGACTTAAGTAATTGAAGTTCTTTACGCTGGAGTAATTGATATTTTGTAATACCGCTATCAAAAAACAAACAAAAAAAGTATTTGATATTGTTGACACTGGTTCTGATTAGTGCCACTGGGGCTATCGTCGACAGTTGGAACTTACGATCAGCCGGTAATGAAAGTTTTCCGAATAAAAGCTATGTAAGTTTTCTAATGTAGAGCTTTTGAAGTTATTTTCATTGATGGTCAATCAGTATTGACAGTTTCTAAACAGAAGTTCTGTAAGGTTTCTATTGTAGAGCTTTTGAAGTTATTTTCGTTTCAAAAGTGATGTTAATTTTCTTGTTATTATTGGTGCTTTTAATGCGTGTTTTTTTTTAAAAAATTTTGTAAAAATTTCTATTACTGGTGCTGGTCGCGGTGTTATTGACAATTCCGTTGCTCCTCACCAGGGTGTTGTGGCTTGGCGTGTCTGTTGGAGTTCTTTTTGTCACCTCATTGGTGTCCAAGAGATCGTTGTTATCGAAGTTGTTTTTGCTGCTGCTGTTGATGTTAATTATGCTTTTGCTTTTGTGTGCACCTTTTGTCATCAGTTTAGAACATATTTAATTATCTTTAAAACAATACTGATCCGCAACAGTCCCACCGATCGATCAAGTAACCAGCCAACTTATCACTTAATTGACCAAGTAAGTGACAAACACACGGACGCGCAAAAAAAGAAAAAAAAAGAAGATAAATGAATAAATGAATAAATTAATAGTTGTTGAAACAAGAGAAAAACAAAAGGAAACAACTATGTGACAAACTGACCGGTGACCTACGGGGAAAACCCCTTACATACGAAGAAATGAATAAATGAGTGAATGAACTGACTGGATATCTCATGGTAGACTGAATCGTGTACTGACTGATCATCTATATACAGATTGTCATATACATCATCGGTACTTGTTGTTGTGGCCAGTATTGTTGATTTATTTGTGATTCAAAATTTTAGGGTTCTTGGGGTGCGTATCATAATGGGTCTCCCTGGTATGTCGTCCGTACTTTTTCGTCACAATTTCTTAAACAATACAATGCAATACGATACTAAACAGTACACTACGTCTTTAGCAATTCATTATTGGAGTTTACAATGGGTAAAGTAAATCATTACATACACTCTGTTGTGACGGTGACATCAAACAATACAATGCAATATGTACAATTCAGTGTAATGCAGTTTCTCTCCTTAATTGCATTCATCGTACTCATTTATTCGTTTATATGAGGACAATTTAAAAAAAAAAGCAAACGTTGATAAAGTAAACAACATTCGAAAATGTATGCATTATGTGGTAAAATGAAGTTCGCTGTCTATAACGTGGCAGTCTTGGGGGTTGTGTGGTATCAGATTCGAATCCCATCAGAGATATTTCAGCCTCATCCGGTTCCCATCCAGAACATTGTCTGCTATGAGTACACATGGAAAGACTAGAACCGCACTGTCAGTTTCATGCACTTAATGAACGCGTCCTTCGGAGTGCTGCTCACATTTTCTGGACAAATGCAGGCGTCTGTATCCCTCAGCGCTGGCTGAGTTGTCTCTTGTCGACTTCTTCTTCTTCCTCGTTCGCCATCCCGTTAGATGAGCAGCCCGGTGTCCTCGATGAAGGCTGCCGTCCGTCGCAGTTCCTCCAGGGTGCCGTACAGCTTGGCTTCCACTGCTGTCGGTGTTGGCCAGTACTTTCTCCTGGATGCTGCATACGTCGTACAGAGTTGAAGGATGTGGTCAGTTGTCATTGGTCTCTCAGTCTCTTGTCGACTTGATACTGACTGCTTCCAACAGACTGCTATACTAATCCAGCCAACAGACTGCTACACTAGTACAGCAGCAGGACAAGGATGGATGGGGCTGTGTACGGGGGAGGCAGAATGAAAGGCTGGCAACGATGTAACAAAGAATGGTACATGAAATGAGACAGCCAAAAAAGGTCTGTGATGAAAGGGATGAGCACTTAATTTACATGATGTTTAACAATACAGCATAACACAGGAATTCAATTTACTTGGCGATGAAAGATTTTTTCATGCTGATCATTAGAAGACATTTGGCATAATGTGTAAATTCACTTTAGTGTGCATTAGAGCCGAGGAGTTCGATGTTTTGTATCTGTCACCATTATCAGACTTTTTGTAAATTCGCAGGTATAAATGTCCCAAATTACATATCCAATACTGAAAACATTTTATAAATGATGTCCACATTTGCCACCCTGACATCTCCAGCACACAACGCCCCTATCCCTTCGCACCTCTATTCCATCGGCTTCCCCACGTCCCATACCCCCCCCCCCCCTCCTTTGTCCCTCCTTTTCCTTCATGCACGCACACACACACACACACACACGCGCACACGCACACGCACGCACGCACGCACGCACGCACGCACGCACGCACGCACGCACGCACGCACCACACACACACACACACACACACACACACACACACACACACACACACAGAGTTATATAGTTACCAGATGGCACAAACAACTTTTGATTTATAATACCTCCTGCAAGGATCTGTGTGTGAATATGCAGCGGGAGACATAAAGAGTTGATCCATGCAGTTCTTGCCCATGGGACCCTAAATTCCCCGCTTGCGAGGGAGAGGGGGGGGGGGGGGAGAAATAGCTGCTGTGGAGGGAGTAGGACAAGAGGGTGGGGAGTGGGGGGGGTGGGTGGGTGGAGGGGTGCGGGAGTGTGTTTCATCATTCGACATAGCGTAACATCTATCATGTCTCCATGTATACTGTTCAAAAAAAGTTAAGGACCAACATTGAGAATGCACAAAAACTTTTTAAAATTCACAAAAATTCAATTGTACCGCCTTTGTGGTCCAAACAAATTGAACCACACGCAAAAATTGATAGTGAATGCGGCAACTGCAATTTTGTGGCACACATTTCTCACGCGCCTTGAAAAACACGTGTCGCGACTTGTCATTTTTGGAACAAATTCGGGTGAATTTCTGATGTGTTTGGGATCCGAGGAGCATGTGCTGAATCAAAATCATGTGAATCACGAGCTAAATCAGGCTGTAGGTCATAAAGTACGCTCAACCAAATGTCTTTAAAAGCCACTGTACTGGCGAAAAATGCAATGCAACAGCATGCCTCCACGTCGAAGACTGAACGAGCTGGATCGAGGAAGAGCAATAGGATGGCTCCAAGAAGGAGTTGCAGTCCGGGAAGTGGCACGGAGACTTGGGGTATCACACTCTGTTGTTATCAGACTCAGACAACGCTTTCAAGACACAGGAAGAGTGCAAGAACGACCACGCTCTGGTCGACCCAGAATAACAACACCACGAGAGGACCGATACATTGAAAGGCAGGCCACACAAGAAAGAACAGCAAGTGCAAACAACATTAGACGTCGCCTTAGAGATGCCACCAACACTGTTGTCAGTGATCAGACCATACGAAACCGCCTACACGCCGCTAACCTCCGTGCTCGACGACCAGCCGTAAGACCTCGTTTGACTGATGCCCACAGAGCAGCACGCCGAGTATGGTGCACGCAGCACGTGAGATGGACACATGAACAGTGGGCTAACGTGATGTTTACAGACGAGTCGCGGTTCTGCCTGGATCCCACCGATAGACGGAACAGGGTCTGGAGACGCCATGGGGAGCGTTTTGCAGAAGAAGCTGTCCTGGAAAGGAACCGCTGTGGTGGGGGATCCGTTATGATTTGGGGCGGCATAAGCACACGCTACAGAACGGTTCTCTACAATGTGGCAGGGAACTTGAATGGTGTTCGCTACCAAACAGAGATTTTGCAACCCCTGGTGCTGCCAGCCCTTAAACAGCTCAGACCTCAGGCAGTCTTTCAAGACGACAATGCACGGCCCCATCGCACCAGAGCAGTAAACACGTTTCTCCAAGCTGCTGGTGTCAACAGAATGCAGTGGCCCGCAAACAGCCCAGAACTGAACCCCATCGAACATCTTTGGGATGAGCTGGGCCAGAGACTGCAGCAGCGTCGTCCTCCTCCTGCTAACCTGGGTCAGCTGTTTGAGTCACTCCAGCAGGAGTGGGCTACTGTCCCCCAGACCTTTCTGCGCACACTGTTGAACTCCATGCGACAACGCTGCCTTGAATGCCTTGCCAATAACGGGGAACACACACGTTATTAACCATGACATTGAACAAACACTTCTCCTGTGACTTTTTAAAATTTTTTATAAGTCAGTGAAATGTTGGTCCTTAACGTTTTTTGAACAATATACATATCTTCAAAAGTGTCGTGTTTTCTGCGCGCCTCCCGCCAGCATAGCACATGGACAGCAGGGCAGGAAAGCGCCTAAAAGTGTGAACGCGTTCAGAAGGAAAACAAAGACATAAGAGGCGTTCGTTTCGCTCAGAAGTGGGTTGCAGGAACGCGCTGAAGTTATCGGAAGTGGTCTGGACACATAAAACGGTTCCAGTGAAAAGTAGGTCACAGGAGCGTGCTGAATGCACGTGAGAGATCTTTCTACATAAACTGGTTTTAGTCGGAAATATAAGGCTTTACATGATGTAATTCCACTGTAGACTCGGGTTTCAATCAGAAGTACGTCATTGGTACGTGTTCACTTTACAGAAAGTCGTCTCTCTGCGTTCATTGGTTGCAATCAGAAATAGCCAGCGGGAAAGTAGTAGTGAAATTATCGCACGGTGTCTCGTCCATAAAGTGTTTTCAGTCAAAGACAGGTCATAGGACCGTGCTGTATTCATATGAGGGGGCGGGGCTGGGGGAGAGGGGGGGGGGGGGCAGCTTGCTACACGTACCGGTTTCAGTTTTTAAAAAACGCAGATCCAACAAAACGTACTGATCTTAAATGAACGGGACTCGCTACATAAACTTGTTTCGGACGATGGTAGGTCACAGGAACGTACTAAATGTACAGAAAGGGGGACTGCTATGTAAACAGTTTTCACTCAAAAGCAGGTCATAGGAACGTACTAAATGTACAGAAAGGGGGCCTGCTATGTAAACAGTTTTCACTCAAAAGCAGGTCACAGGAACGTACTAAATGTACAGAAAGGGGGCCTGCTATGTAAACAGATTTCGCTCAAAAGGTCACATGAGCGTACTAAATGTACAGAAAGGGGGCCTGCTATGTAAACAGTTTTCACTCAAAAGCAGGTCACAGGAACGTACTAAATGTACAGAAAGGGGGCCTGCTATGTAAACAGTTTTCACTCAAAAGCAGGTCACAGGAACGTACTAAATGTACAGAAAGGGGGGCCTGCTATGTAAACAATTTTCACTCAAAAGCAGGTCACAGGAACGTACTAAATGTACAGAAAGGGGGGCCTGCTATGTAAACAGTTTTCACTCAAAAGCAGGTCACAGGAACGTACTAAATGTACAGAAAGGGGGGCCTGCTATGTAAACAGTTTTCACTCAAAAGCAGATCACAGAAACGTACTAAATGTACAGAAAGGGGGCCTGCTATGTAAACAGTCTTCACTCAAAAGCAGGGCACAGGAACGTACACAATTCCCAGGAAAAAGGACATAACTTTTAAAAAAATCAAAAGCAGGTCACGGGAACGTACCGAACTTACAGGCAAAGACTTACCCATTAGTTTGAGGTCAGACCATGGCGCACCCAGCTCTGAGTAGGAGCCGACCAGAGCCGTGAGCCCAGTACCTCTGAGTTGGGAGACGCATACTACCGATCCATGACGATGAATGTGTTTTATTGTCACTGTGAAAGTATTGTCGCTGTTGTTGATTGTGTTCGTTTTGTTGCTGTTGTTTCCTTTCTCTTGCTGCCATTGTTGATTGTGTCTTCGTTGTTGTTGTCGTTGATTGTTTTGTTGTTCTTGTTGTTTTCTTCCTCTTGTTGCGGTTGTTCTTTGTGATTTTTTGTTGTTGTTGTTACTGCTGTTCGGGCTGTTCTTGTTGATGTGGTCTGTTGTTGTTGTGTGGTCTAATCGTTACTGTTGTTAAGTGTGTTCTTGTCGCTATTGTTGTTCATTGTGTTTTTGTTGTTGTTGATTGTGTTCTTGTTGTTGATCGCATTCTCTTTTTGTTGTTGCTGTTGTTGATTGTCTTTCTCTTGTTGATCTGAATTCTCTTTTTGTTGTTGCTGTTGTTGTTATCCATCAGCTTTATATCGTGCGCAGTGTGGTCTCAAAACTTAGCGGATGTGGTTTAGCGTATATGGACTACTCCTCACGCAGTGACGCCTCCTTCATGAAACAAACTGAAACCAAAACTGTTGGTGTGTTCTTGTTGTTGGTGTTGCACTGTGTTATTATTTTTGTTGTTGTGTTCTTGTTGCCACTGGTGTGAATTGTGTTCGTGTTGTTGTGTTCTCGTTATTGTGGTTGTAATGTTTTATTTCACATGTGTGTGTGTGGTGGGGTGTGTGTGTGTGGTGTGTGTGTGTGTGTGTGTGTGTGTGTGTGTGTGATGTTGCTAATACCCCCTCCCACGTCTTTATTTGTACTTGATGAGTTTGTTTCAAAATATTCGATGTTGATGCTGAGGATTGGGTTCCTTCGTGCTGGTGCAGTTTCAACATGCCTGCTTGTATTCTTGAGTTGCTACTGTTTGTTATGCTGCTGTTGCTGATTTGGCGTTGCTGTTAGGTTCATATCACTGCCGATAATAATTACATTACTGCTGTTGTTGATTGTGTGTTGTTTGCCATTGTTGTGTTCTTGTCTGTGTGTTATTTGCCATTGTTGTGTTTTGTCTGTCTGTTATTTGCCATTGTTGTGTTCTTGTCTGTGTGTTATTAGCATTGCCGTTGTTGCTTTCTTCGTGAGTGGGCCATTATTTCATTTATTGGTATGGTCTCCTTGTATTTATAATGTTATTTTTCTTATATCACATTCCTTCATGTTATTTGCGCTTGGAGCTTGTACAGTCTTGACTCGGCTAGTGCAATTTTCAAAGCTCATTCTGTTTTGAAAAAAAAAATAATCTTGGGGAAGCGCGTAGACTTAGTAATAGAGAACACAGGCAAGTTTTAGTCCCATGATGAAGCCTTTATGTCTGTAACTCCAAATAATGCTGGTTGTGGTACCAGTTCACCACGCACATATGCAGACACGAAGTACACAGAACACCCAAGGGGTACTTTCTTTTTTCTTCGTTTGGATGAGGTGCTAGCATTGTGAATGAAGGATGGTGTCGAATGAATGAACGAACGAGTGAATTAATGAAAGGAGTGAATCAGCTTGTCAGTCCTTTAGTCAGTCAATCACCCACTCTTCCGAGTAGTCGATCAAGAAAAGCAAGACGGCAAAATGATCAGTGGTTATTTCAACACTTGGAACCTACAAAATCACTCCGTCGCACGCACGCAGACTTCTTAAAAGGTATCTGCAACGGAAGATTTGGGGTTCAGAAAACACGCCCTGTCCATTGTCTTTTATTGGCCAGGAGTCAATCAGTGTGGGCGTAGTCGCCCACGAATTCCTGCACCCAGTCGATTGTGTGTGTGTGTGTGTGTGTGTGTGTGTGTGTGGTGTGTGTGTGTGTGTGTGTGTGTGTGTGGTGAGTGAGTGTGGTGTGTGTGTGTGTTGTGTGTGTGTGTGTGGTGTGTGTGTGTGTGTGTGTGTGTGTGAGTGAGTGTTGTGTGTGTCGTATTTGTGTGTTATCTGTGTCTGTGTGTCTACATCTGTGTCTGCGTGAGTGTGTGAATGCCTGCGTGCGTGCGTATGTGTGTGTGTGTGTGTGTGTTGTGTGTGTGTGTGTGTGTGTGTGTGTGTGTGTGTATGCACGCGCGCGCTCGTGCGTACGTGTGTGTGTATGTGTGTGTGTGTGTGTGTGGGGGGTGGGGGGGGGGGGGGGGGGGGGGGAGAGCGCGTGCCCGCGCGCGCGTGTATGCTCTGGGAACGTATCCATGGTCTTAACAACCACTTTGCACCTCGGTTTTCCCATGGTAGTGATTAACAAATATTATGCTTGTCCATTATCTGTCGGCTTGTTTCACGTGTCAGCAACCTTCGGCAGTTTTGCTAACAAAGTGCATCGTTGCTTGCCAGCTAGTTTGGAACGGTTTGTCGTGGTGGTTAACAATCTGCTGGCACCTGTCCAAAGGTTTATGGACTAAGGCCATTAGCACGCCACTGTGTTAGAGACTGAAATCCCTACTGGCTGTGACGGGAGTGTGGACACGGGTCATTGGAGTCACTTACAGGGATCAGCTTGGTGCGTGCGCGCATGTGTGTGTGTGTGTGTGTGTGTGTGTGTGTGTGTGTGTGTGTGTGTGTGTGTGTGTGTGTGTGTCCATGCTTAAAAGTGCGCGTGCGTGTGAGACTATCATGTATGTGTGTGTGCGTGTGTGTGTGTGTGCGTACTTGTTTGCATCATAAGTGCGTGCGTGCACGTGCGTACGTGCGTGCGTAAATGTATATATATATATATATATATATATATATATATATATATATATACCCCTTGGAGACTATAAGCTTGCTGAAGGCTCATTTTGAGAAGCATTTATTTTATTTTTTCCCCATTCACCCACTCAGGCACATACTGTTAGTTAGGCAGAA
>CM031600.1:23315449-23335449 GCA_018398815.1 Conus ventricosus | reverse complement strand
CTAACTGTTCGTTTGGACATGACACGCTGTTTTCTACCAAGATCTGCAAACAATTCTAATCCTGATGATACATCGCAAAATTTGTTTACAGCACCAAATTACGGCGTTGAACTAGACTGAAAATAAAGATCACAAATTAAACGCTCACGCTGATTACAAGAAAATCTTTTTTTAAAAAAGTCTGGCAATCTTATTTTTGTGCAGTTCATTCACTTATCTTCGAAAAGAAAATTGCTGAAAAAAAAGCGTTCCCAATGCCATTTTTCAGCACATGGCAGCAGGTCTTCGGAGCATCTCCCTCAGTAACCAGACTATACCACTTATTTGTGGGGCTCTCCGTCCCCATTCTTCTGATGAAGAGACCGCCACGAGACCTTGACATGACAGTCCAAATGATGACGACGACACAGTCTAGATGAGGAAGACGTTTGAAGGAACTCATCATGGGCAGTCTGAAGGAACTCGTCATAGGCAATCTGAAGGAACTCATCACAGGCAATCTGAAGGAACTCATCATAGGCTACCTGAAGGAACTCATCACAGGCAATCTGAAGGAACTCATCACAGACGATCTGAAGGAACTCATCACAGGCAATCTGAAGGAACTCATCATAGGCAATCTGAAGGAACTCATCACAGGCAATCTGAAGGAACTCATCATAGGCAATCTGAAGGAACTCATCATAGGCAATCTGAAGGAACTCATCATAGGCAATCTGACTGAACTCATCATAGGCAATCTGAAGGAAACTCATCAGAGGCAATCTGAAGGAACTCATCATAGGCAGTCTGAAGGAACTCGTCATAGGCAGTCTGAAGGAACTCGTCATAGGCAGTCTGAAGGAACTTGTCATAGGCAATCTGAAGGAACTCATCATAGGCAATCTGAAGGAACTCATCATAGGCAATCTGAAGGAACTCATCATAGGCAATCTGAAGGAACTCATCACAGGCAATCTGAAGGAACTCATCATAGGCAATCTGAAGGAACTCATCACAGGCAATCTGAAGGAACTCACCATAGGCAATCTGAAGGAACTCATCATAGGCAGTCTGAAGGAACTCATCACAGACAGTCTGAAGGAACTCATCAGAGGCAATCTGAAGGAACTCGTCATAGGCAGTCTGAAGGAACTCATCACAGACAATCTGAAGGAACGCATCACAGACAATCTGAAGGAACTCATCATAGGTAATCTGAAGGAACTCATCATAGACAATCTGAAGGAACTAATATCATAGGCAGTCTGAAAGAACTCATCATAGGCAATCTGAAGGAACTCATCACAGACAATCTGAAGGAACTCATCATAGGCAATCTGAAGGAACTAGTCATAGGCAATCTGAAGGAACTCATCATAGGCATTCTGAAGGAACTCATCATAGGCAATCTGAAGGAACTCATCATAGGCAATCTGAAGGAACTCATCATAGGCAATCTAAACAGTGGTAGCGAGCACGATACGCTATTCTCTTGTTAGGCTTAAGAATGATTGTTAGGTTAGAATATGTTAGGCTTAAGAATGATTGTTAGGCTTAAGAATACTGGCTAGATGACTCTAGTTTTCTCTTCTTAGGCTGAAGAATGGTTCAATGTGCAATGATTGAATAAAAAGAAGTACTGGCTGGTCGACTGGTGTGTGTAAATTGTCTTTAAATTTGAAATCGTGTTTCTGTTGTTGTCGTTGTTGTTGTTGTTGTGTTGTTGTTGTTGTTGTTGTTGTTCTGAGGTTAGTAGTTGACAGTCGAATTACGTGCTGCTATGCTTATTTGATTGCATGTAAATTTATTGACATTTGATTCTTGTTTGTTTATAAGTTGTGCATTGCTGTGATGTTATGATTTTGATCATGATCAGCAATATCATTATTATATATTTACATATCCGTCCCATTCTCTCTCTCTCTCTGTCTCTTTGTCTCTGTCTCTCTCTCTCTCTTGGCAAGCGCGCGCGCGTGTGTGTGTGTAAGTGTGTGTGTTTCAATGTGTTGACTCTGTGGGCAGAGAGGGACGAGGTGATCAACGACACGGCCCCGTCCAGAGAGACCTCCCCAGTCATTTCAGTGCCCCGGATAGTCCCCGACGACCCCGGCCCGCCTTCCCCGACCAGACAGTCGCCCTCCCCAGGCCCCGCCGACACGCGCTCGAGGAACAACGCTCTGTCCCCAGTGCCCGCCATCCTTCCAGATCCCCGTCCTCCACCTCCTCCAGGCCGCACAGCGCCCGCTCCCAGCTGTCGTCCGTGTCCAGCGTCTCCATCATCCCGCGCCCCCACTGCTGGGTGGATGACGTCACCGTGTCCAGCGACGAGTCCGTGGCGGAGCGCGAGCTCTCCCTGCAGAACGACCCGGACGACCGACTCAGCGTCCACAGCCAGGACCCGGCGGCCCGGGCGCTGGTGCCTGGCTCGGCGGCTCAGCTCCCCAGGGTGGCTCCCCTTCCGGGGAGAAGCAGAAGACCCTGACCCTCAGCAAGCGGGGAGCCGACCCGCTCCTCAAGCGCTCGCCTAACGGAGGCAAGGCCAAGGCCGCGGCGGCGGAGGCGGCTGTCCGCGCTCTCTCAAACAGTCCACCGCCTCGGGCTCCAAGGTCGGGGCCGGGGATGGGTTGGAAGAAGGCGAGAGGTTGGCGACGGTGAAGGAGGGGGATGCAGCTGGGGGGAAGGGGAGGGGCTGGTCCTACCGAGTTCGCCTGCCCAGCTCGGAGAGCAAGTCCCGCCAGGCGGCCATCAAGGAGTGGCTGGCCAAGACCTCCTTCGCCTCGGCCTGCAGGACTGTGCCTCTCACGTGACCCACGCGCTGGTGGTCTGTCTGCTTGGTCTAGACTTTTGGTTTTAGCTGCATATTCTGCTGGCCTGTGCTCGTCATTGGGCCTCACACTGTTGTTGTGGGTCTCTCCTGGCAATTTACACCGTCATGGCTCTTCTGTGACCCACGTTGTCATGTTTCACCAGACGAGCCCATTAGCATGCCTTTTCTGTGATCCACATTGCCTTGTTTCATCTGAGACCTACAATGTCATATCCTCCTCTCACCCACATTGTCATTTATGTCTTTCCCGTCACTCGACATTGCCATGTCTCGCCTGGGACCCACACTGTCACGTCTCTCCTGTAACCTGTGTTGTCTCTCTCTCTCTCTCTCTCTCTCTCTCCTCTCTCTCTCTCTCTCTCTCTCTCTCTCTCTCTCTCCCTCCTGTAACTTAGATTGTCAGGTGTTGGCTGTGAACCAAATAGATTGTCATGTTTTGGTTCTGAACCAAACTGTTGTGTTTCTCCTGTCGCTCACACAGTCGGTCGATTCTCATGAGCCACACGTGCTCTACCCTTTCATGACACACTCCTGTACCTCTTCTTTAACCCACACTGCCCTGTACCTGTCCTGTAACCCACACTCCCCTGTACCTCCCCTGTAACCCACACTGCTCTGTACTCTCCTGTAACCCACACTGCCCTGTACCTCTCCTGTAACCCACAATGCCCTGTACCTGTCCTGTAACCCACACTGCCCTGTACCTTTCCCTGTAACCCACACTTCCCTGTACCTCTCCTGTAACCTACACTGCCCTGTACCTCTCCTGTAACCCACACTGCCCTATACCTCTCCTGTAACCCACACTGCCCTGTACCTCTCCTGTAACCCACACTGCCTGTACCTCTCCTGTAACCCACACTGCCCTGTACCTGTCCTGTAACCCACACTGCCCTGTACCTCTCCTGTAACCCACAATACCTGTACCTGTCCTGTAACCCACACTGCCTGTACCTCTCCTGTAACCCACACTTCCCTGTATCTCTCCTGTAACCTACACTGCCCTGTACCTCTCCTGTAACCCACACTGCCCTGTACCTCTCCTGTAACCCACACTGCCCTGTACCTCTCCTGTAAACCCACACTGCCCTGTACCTCTCCTGTAACCCACACTGCCTGTACCTGTCCTGTAACCCACACTTCCCTGTATCTCTCCTGTAACCCACACTTCCCTGTACTCTCCTGTAACACACTGCCCTGTACCTCTCCTGAACCCACACTTCCCTGTACCTGTCCTATAACCCACACTGCCCTGTACCTCTCCTGTAACCCACACTGCCCTGTACCCCACACTGCCCTGTACCTGTCCTTAACCCACACTGCCCTGTACCTGTCCTGTAACCCACACTGCCCTGTACCTCTCCTGTAACCCACACTGCCCTGTTCCTGTCCTGTAACCCACACTGCCCTGTACCTCTCCTGTAACCCACACTGCCTGTACCTTTTCCTGTAACCCACACTGCCCTGTACCTGTCCTGTAACCCACACTGCCCTGTACCTGTCCTGTAACCCACACTGCCCTGTACCTGTCCTGTAACCCACACTGCCCTGTACCTGTCCTGTAACCCACACTGCCCTGTACATCTCCTGTAACCCACACTGCCCTGTACCTCTCCTGTAACCCACACTGCCCTGTACCTCTCCTGTAACCTACACACCCCTGTACCTCTTCTGTGATTAACCCAGTTTTGTGCCTCTCCTGTGATCTGCTCTGTTCTGTGCCTTTCCTGTGACCTACCCTACACCAGCTGCCTCTTCTAGACCACCCTGTCCTGTATTTCTTCGGTGACTCACCGTCCAGTCCTTGCCTGTCCTGTGACTCGCTCTTTCCTTCACATGTCATATGATCAACGTGCTCTCTCTATGCCTGGACTCGGACACCGCTGCAGGACCGCGACCCCTGTAACTCGCGTTGTCCCGTCTCTGTTCGCGCTCATCACTGACTTGTCAGTTCCACGGCTTCTTCAGGACTGTTACCATCACAGACATGCTGCCTCCGGCTTCGAATGCAGCATACAAGTCATGACTCAGAAGAAATGTCACAGCGTTTTTTTGTCTCCCACGTTGGCGTCAAATCGAAAGTTCGATAAGTCGAGAAAAGAATTGTTGGCGCAAGGAACAGAATGGTCAGACCAACATGTCGCGAACTCTCTTTCCATCTTCAGGACTTGAACTTCATCACTCTAGGTACACGCAGGCCATTTTCATCGCTCTTTTTTCTTTTTTTTTTTTTTGCGTCTGAAGAGATTCTGAATGAATCTCTTAGTGTTAAACACTGTTTTCTCATTCAGTGCAGGAATGTTTCGGCGGACACGAGATGAAAATTTATAGATGTTTTATGGAAGTTTTTTGTTGTTGTTTAATTCCACCAGAGACAGCATTCATATTCATGAAAAAAGACACTTGCCTTTGTTTGATAAAATTCAATCTTGAATTGATGAGGTTGGAGACCAACAGGGTCTGTGGTCTGCCAGGCCAATGAAATGCACAATGTACCAGACAAACAACGCGTTTCCACCCGGGTCCCGCAGGCAGCATAGACAATTTAGAACCATTCATTGGGGGGATATCGCCCAGGTCCCTCCCTCCCAATCAGAAGGAAGTTAACAGAACTGGATGAATCACTTAGCCCGACATTATAACAATATTGGAAAATAAACGACAGAGATGAAAACAACAAACAAACAAACAAACCCGGAGACGTAGTCTATTAGCCGAGAGTCTTATCAGTTTCTTTCCGTTCAAAGTTCACTTCGTCTTTGATATGAAAGCAAGATAAAAGTTGTCAAAACGCTGGAAGTCAAGCAGAAATCTTTGCGGGATATGTTTAGCTATTCTTTTTTGGCGCTGTGCACCAGCAATAGTGACTCCTCTGATTGGTAGCAGGAGTCCACGGCATTCTTACTGTCTCAAACCTTTTAGTTTGCTCCATCTCCCACCTGCAGTCATTGACTTTGACCTCGATACACTGGCTCTTACCAATCTGTTTATGTGGATACTCAATGTGTTTGAAAATCAATCTTAAGAATTCGAATTTCTTTCCGGAGCGAGGTGTTTTCAGTTCTACGCCCTTTCAGTTCTGAGATAACTTTGCGACTGGCTGGGCGGCAAAAAAAAGAAAAAAAGAAAAAAAGAAATAAAAAGAGCCGGATGTTTGCACAGGAAATCATAATTGGCAGACGAGTCCCCTCGAATTCGGAAGGCTGACCACCCTGTTTTACATCCCCAGGCATGTTTTATACGGAATGAGTGACCGAAGCCTCTGTTGACATCTGTTTGCGCGGCTGAATGGTGGATACATTTCAGCGTATCATGTCTTCGACTCTTTATCATTGGTAACCGTTTTAAAAACACTGTCATTTGTTTTGTTTGTTTGTTTTGTTTTGTTTTGATTTTTGTTGTTGCTGCGATACTGAATGTTTCCATCAGATAAAAAAAGATAGCCGGGGTATGTTTTCGGTTAGGGCTGGAGACTGTCTCAGCGACAGGATATGGATCTGCAGAAGTTATATTCGTGGTGTGTTCCCATCGACTTTCTGCAGACTGCGACACTTACCCAAAGTCTTCATGTACATACTGTTCTGGATACTCAGTGATATCACTAACGATTCACCCAAAACAAATGAACCGGCGCAAGCTGTGTCGATTTCCTCATGGTACTTTTTTTTTAGCTGATCTGACTGGTTTCGCACATGTGATGATTCAATGGTTTTGGGCAGAGGAATGTTTTCGTAGCCGACACATTTTTGTACTACAAAAGAAATACAAACCGATCAAAGCATAAACTGAAAATATGATGTAAAGAACCGTCTAACTCCGCCTACCTCCCTTTGTTTAGAATCAACTCACCCTATCCCAATCCCCACCAGTACAAAAAGAAAGGTACATTCACAGCGTTTGCTTTCGTGTGCTTGATTTTGTTTTGGAAAAGGATTATGTACATGTGTTGTATGCCAGGCAGAAGTCTTTATTGTCAGCTTTTGTTGTTTACAGACACAATTCTCTGAATGAGAACCACAGAATAAATGTCAATAGAGAATTCAGAAGCAGTGAGTGCTGTATGTGGGGGGTCAAGGAGCCAACTTCTTGCTCAGGCTTGTGTTGTGAAGTTATACATTTTGTTTGGATTGTCACATTGCCTACCGCTGTTTTCAAGTGAGTGGCAAAAAACATACATGAATATAGCAGATGAAGATTTATGGATAAAGATTCACTGAGTTACTAATTGTATTTCTGAAATTGTCACGAGCTTGTTTTAATTTTTTTGTATGTCAAACAAAGTAAGTTTTCAAGAGATTTAAATTTTGTCTGCTGTTATAAAGACACATTATACTGCTGAACAATTAAATAGTGGGAGAAAACAAGTGCAGGTTAACAATTCTTCAGTCTTTATAGTAATGACTTGGCAAAGATTTGAATTAAAAAAAAAATTAAAGATGAAAAAAAAAATGGGGGGAAATATATTATAAATATGAGAAACCCTTCACTAGCAGCCTGAGGGAACCATCGTACTTCCCTTCGAAGGCAGATTTATTTGTATTGCCTGCTCCTAGGCCTTTCGTCCGCTGGATCGGACTCATCAGGGAGACACGGCTGATTGCGTCTGTGCTCTTGGTGTCAAATAGAGACACACCAAAGTCCATAATTCTGTGGTGTTCTCATCACCAAGGGTTCAAAAAAGAATCCAACAGCACCCCCAAAGCAGCCAGCGAAGGGTAGTAAAATGGAACAAAAGGAAAATGTGGAGAGGAAAAAAGTGCTTAAAAACTAAAAGCATTATGCAAACAGTATAAAATGTAGGGGACAATCTTTGAGCCCATGCTTGAGGATCCATTCAAGGATGCAAGGGAGATAAAAAGATATGGAACAGTGTGAGTGGTCAGTCTGCTGTTCAATAACCCAAGCATTGTGAGTGGCTAAGAATTGTACAGAACAACCTTTACTTGGATCTCCTAAGAGATGCAATCTCCCACTGATTGACCAAACATTATACTGCTGAACAATTAAATAGTGGGAGAAAACAAGTGCAGGTTAACAATTCTTCAGTCATTATAGTAATGACTTGGCAAAGATTTGAATTAAAAAAAAAGAAAATTAAAGATGAAAAAAAATGGGGGAATAATTATAAATATGAGAAACCCTTCACTAGCAGCCTGAGGGAACCATCGTACTTCCCTTCGAAGGCAGATCTATTTGTATTGCCTGCTCCTAGGCCTTTCGTCCGCTGGATCGGACTCATCAGGGAGACACGGCTGATTGTGAATAAAACCCATGAGAGAGAGACAGAAGAGAGGAGAGACGAGAGAGAGAGGGGAGGGGGGGGCAGGAAGGGAAGGAGGAAAGGGGAGAGAGAGAGAGAGAGAGAGAAGAGAGGAGAGAGAGAGAGAGAGAGAGAGAGAGAGAGAGAAAATGAGGCGGAGCAGACGGTGGGGGTGGGGGTTTATCAAAATCTTCATAATACTGGTCCGAAGCGAATTGTCTATACTGTTCGCCCCGGCAGTATCGGGTTACTCTAAGACTCACAATTCCAGTGACAGAACAATACCCAAGACATTCCAGAGGCAGAAGGCAGAGCTTTTCCATGTTTTTACTTGAACGATGTTGATGTTCATTACCGGCGGTGAATATGCTCTTGCAGTCAGTCGTTGGCAAGATTTAATCTTGTTCTGCTGGGGACACGAACTAAACCGTTAAGGTGAAGCTCAGAGTTTGATTCTTTTGAAACGATGAATAGTTCAGTGTCTAAGTTTCAACGACGTAGGTTCTCAGACGAGGACATATTAATACAAAATTAACCCGATTACTTGTAGTAAGCTCAGCAAATGCTTCAAAAGTGAATGTTAGAAAGGCAAAACATGAATGAAAAAGGAAACAAATACAATTCCATTTTATTTGGCCATTGAAAAAACGCATGTGAAATACCCTTGCCCCTCCTTCGCTTTGTATTTGTGTAGCATGATAGCTGATGATCACTGGAAACAGACACTCGACTCCCGGCAAGTAATTAAAAAAAAAACAAAAAACGCTTTTTTTTTTATGTGATTTTGATAACATAATTTTTCCCCAAAAAGACAGAGCAATTTTGTACGATGTTGTATTGGAAAGAAAGAGTTTGCCCAATCTTTTTTTGGCCCTGGGTTTATTCATTGGAGATAAAATAAACGATGAATAAAATACACGTCAAGTGTTTTATGTGTGTGTGAGAGAAGAGGAGGAGAGGAGAGAGAGAGAGAGAAGACGAAGGCGGGACAGACAGACAGACAGAGGGTGTTGTGTGTGGTGGGTGTGCGCGGGTATAATGTGAGTTAACGGGAGGAAAACCCCTTCGTTTGCGTTCAAGCAAGGGGTTGTTCTTTGCTCCCCTTTGTGATTAACGACTTGAGTACTTGCTGAGCCACACAACACACACACCCCATACCCCCCAACTCTCTCTTCTCTCTCTCTCTCTCTCTCTCTTCTCTCTCTCTCTCTCTCTCTCTCACATCATATATTCATCATCAAAATCCCCCCTTTTTACTTTCTCCCTTTTTTAACTTCCTCTTCCCAAAAACTTTCCCCCACCCCTCTCTAAAACACCTCTCACCCCCTTTCCCGAAAAAAAAAACAAAAAGAAACAAAAAAAAAAAACAACGCTTATTTCTCTCAAAACGGGCCATTCAATTAAAAAAATTTTTCACGGGGGGCACAATTTGTATGTGTACGAAAAAAATTTCCAGGCAACCCAAACTGCCCCGTGTAATAAAAAAGGGAAACCCTGCTGTTTGCGTAAGTTAAAAATTCCTGAAAATGACACAATGGCTTTGGGTTTAAATAGATCTAAAACACTATTTGATTTTATTTGGTAGAAGAAAGAAGATTCGAAAGAAAGCTTCAAAGTTCAGGAGGAGGACGTGTAACGAGGAAGAAGCATGCATTTTACATCCAGTCCTCCTCGCTCTTTTTTGGGGTCATGCTAAAAACAAAAAAAAAAACAATGTGAAGCGAGCCCCACGCGCTCGATAGAAGATGAGAAGAGAGAAAGAAAGGAGAGAGAGAGTGAAAAGAGAGAAGAGAGAGAGGGGAGAGAGAGAGAGGGGGGGGGGAGAAGATGGTTTACGAATGTTTAATGTGGTTTAGACATTCAAGGCCCATCAAAAAAAGCTTGAAAAGGAAGGGGTTAGGAAGGGGAGGCGGGAATGGAACATGGGATGGACGTGAAGGGATGGGGAGGGGGGAATGGGAGGTGAGGAGGCCAACAAACCTTTATTTTTGGCAATAAAACAGACAACTGCCTTTTACAACCAATTTATCGAGACATGGTTTCCCACATTGCTTCTAATTACTAAAGACACTGCATCTTACGCAGTAAGAGGATGGTTCCAACACATAATCAAACGCACATCCCATGTCAGATGGGTCTTGTGAAGATCTCCTTTGTCAACATCTTGCTCCTGCTGCAGGTGATTCCCTTGTCTTCATTGCAGGCACGGAGAGACAGTCAGTTTTTTGGCTCTTTCCGGGAAAATTGCCAACACTTGTGTGTGAAAGTTGTTTCGTTGAAAAGATTCCATTTTTTCCCTTTAAATCACCTTTTCCCTGCAGTTGGCCCGTACCACAGTGCTTAGAACCTCTTACGCTCGTGTGGCGGGTGTCCCCGAGCCCCCGCCGTAGCCGTGTCACATTTGCCCCATGGAGGACGGGTCCCCCCTTTCCCACCACCAAAGGGAGGACCTGTGGTCTTTGCAGGCCAGTGTGAAGTCCAGAATGCGCGCCCGTCGTCAACTCCCCCACAGCTCCCGAGCGTCCCCGGCGACACAGGCTGGTCCTGTCTCACTGCTATGCTAGGAGTGGTCAGCGCCGCCCCACGTCCCTGCGCTAGGCGTCTTCTGCTGTAGCCCCCCCCCAGCAGGAATGGTCCAAAAAACGTCGACGACGACGAAGACAACGACAACTCAGAATCCAGGAAAGGTGATGTTCAACGTCCTAGTGGCCGGAGGCCTTGAGGACAAGGTTCCCAGACTGCATACTTTGTGGCAGTTTTCGTTGGCAATAGTGGGTCTGGTTCCGGTGTGAGGGGGCCGTCGTCTGTCGCTCTCTGAGCTTGGTTCCTTGTGAAGTTTGGGTTCATATTCAGGCGTTGGTCGGCGACTATGGGGTCGGTGTACTTCACCTCTTCCCCCTCAAAAGGGCCTTTTCTTCAGGGCCACCGGGGCGGCCTTCTTCGTGCTCGGGTGACGATGGTCCTGTGCCCTTGAGGCCGCCTCAAAGGGACGGGAGCAGGATGAAAGTCACCGAAGTGTTGCACGAGTCCCTTCTATTCTATGCTCCAGTAGACTACGGCCGAAAGGGTCATTTTTCATCCCCAACCCCCTGAGGGGTGCCCCCCTGCCCGGTGGAAAGCATGGTATCCCAGGCCACCAGTAATCGTAGTCAGGAAGCGCTCCATCGCTGATCCTCCACATCTCCAGGAGTCGTTCCCCGGCGACACAGTCTGACCGCCGTCACCCACACGGCTCGAGGGTTCGCTGCGCCCCTTGACACTGACCTATCACATCGTGTCCTCAAAGGAGAGCTGCCACCTCTCCCCTTTGGGTTTTCCATTTTCTATGCCAACTCGCTGGGAGCGCGACATCTCAGGCTAACAGCGCTTATTTACAGCCAAAAAAAACCCGGGCCGCAAAGCCACCAACCGTGGCCTTCGAAAAAAGACGACTAGACACACCCCTTGCGTGACGTCATAGCCGAGGATGCGCAATAGAGACAAGCGGTGTATTTACAGTACGGAACGCTGTACGGATGTTATATTTCGAACAGAAAAGTCGTTTTTTTTTAAATTTCCGGCAAACTTAATTAGGATTATAACTTAACATGACTAGAGAGTGTTCATTCATTCACCGTGTCGCTGTCAGACTAATATAAGCGACACCACAATGATTATTGCAGAGTGAAAGCTAGTTGTCATAGTACAAATTGAACTCGTTAATAGACCTACTAATCAATCGATTGATTTAGACCCAATAGTAATCATCATGCACATGGACACACACACACACACACAAGACAATAACACAACACACACACAGAATTTCCACACACACACACACACACACACACACACACACACACACATGGAGGGAGAGAGAGAGAGAGAGAGAGAGAGAGAGAGAGGAGAGAGAGAGAGAAGGGAGAGAGAGAGAGAGGAAGACAGACAGACAGAAGACAGAACAAGAAGACAGACAGACAGACAGATTGTAACATGGGACATGGAAGGACTGAGCTAAGGGTTGATAACTGACAGGCATGTATGTACACAAGCATCAAATAAAGGAGAGACAGGCCCAAAACATGAAGTAAGAGTGACAGCTAAGCGGAAAGCATAAGTCTTAAGATTAAAATCTGTATAAAACAAAATAAAAATACACAATCAGAGAGGTAGCATGGGTGGAAAATAGACTGCCTACCTTGGCTTGCTTGAAGAAAAAAACCATCATACTCCTTTAGCAAGTGTCTTCAGTATCCCAGGGCTGCTTGCACAAGATGTTTGTCACCAAAGGTCTTGGAATAATCCTTCAAGAAATGTCCACTGCTGTCTGCAACATTTGGATGCCATCTCGCCATGGTCTGTACCACCATCGCACTGTTTTTGGGTCATGCCCAGTTCTGAGAGCTGATGTCAGGCCAGGTCCACGATCAGTGCTCTCTGATTGCCACAGGAACCTGGTGTCCCCCCCCTCCCCCCCCCCCCCCCCCCCCCACACACACACACACAATGAAGTGAATGCATTCCTGTTGATTCTGTTGCTGTTCTAGATGATACAGGGGACTGTGTGCCCTGTTGTGTGAAGCGTTTCCAGAACTTGCAGGACCATGCTATGCAAACAGGCTGGCGTTGCTTTTTTTGACGGGAACAAAGGCGGGATCTGTACTTTTGCAGCAAAGACGCTACGTGAATACTTGAGTTGCACTGGCTTCCTGACCCCTATAGAAAAACTACCGCAAAATTTTTCCATTTTGCCGCTTTAAAAGTATCTGATGCACTAAGAATTTCGTTGACTTTAAAACACATGATTTTTCTTTCAGTTGTTTTGGGCATTTTCAGGCACTTACTGCGCTAGCTTCCCCTTTAACCCATGTGGATTTTAAATGCAGGAAAAAGTTCTTCAGATAAGAAGGGTCAAAAGGGTAATTCTAACACAGAATAGGTTTGGGGGCTGCAGCGAAAACTTAAAGAACCCCAAACAAAATTTCACAAGAGTACTTGTTTATGGCAATGTATTGTAAGCTTTTTAAATGTTCACTAAAAAATGAAGCTTTCTTTGGGTATGAAATTTTTACCATCTTCACCTTCAGTTTCTCGCCTGACGAAGTCTGGCCCGGCTCAGTGAAAAACTGCATCTGTTGATTTGTTTGGGATCCTATTTTTGTGGTAGAGAAATGTGACTGGAAGACGTTAAACTGTGAGAACAGGAGAAGGCTTCTGTCCAAAAATCCACTTTAACGAGCGGTCTGGCACCCGTCCTGCACAAAAAATAACACAAAGTTATAGGATAGATATTTGATTATGAAGGAAATATATAAGTAGGTATGTTCTTCTCAAAGGCACTGACAAGTAAACACACACACACACACACACACACACACACGTTAACATATACAGACACATACATAAGGAACACACACACACATGCACATACACACTCACACACATGCACACGCACACAGGCATGTTTACACACACACACACACACACACCACACACACACACACACACACACACACACACACAATTATATTGATGACAAGTAATGCTTATCAAATCTCTTGGCGAAAATGTCCACATGCAGTCAGTAAAAACCCTGACTGTGGACACCAAGGTGGGCACTGTGTTAGGTGAACGTCCTTAATCCTGTAGAAATTCCGATAAGATTGGTCTTTGCTGCAATCACTAGTGTCCGTGGTGGTACTTTGCAGCCTGTACATCATACTTGACTGTTCGCTCTGCAAATCTGAATTAAAGTTAGGACAAATGTGTGATGTTGTCAGCTTCCATCCACTGACTGAATGTCTGCTCATTTCTCTGTTGTGCTTCAGCGCGCCTGTCGTGAGAGTTTCTTCTTTTGGCTGGCGGTTCCTCTGTCAATGTGTCGGACAGTTTGGAAATTATAGATGGGTAGGCCTGGTCAGTTAATTTTGGGATTTGTTCTTTTAACAGCGAGAATACTACTGTCTGGCATTGTCTCAGAGTCACTGTTACAATGAAGCCTTCACTGAAATGTTTTAGCACACAAACAGAATTCGAAGTTGGCTCGAAGTTTGTGCAGTTCTACACGGCCACAGACGTCTCCCGTCTGCATCAGTAGAAAAGAAAAGAGAATTTTTTTTCTCATTCTTGTCATAATTGTCCCTACACCCAGGCACACAGCATTTCTTTGGCATGTTTGAATTATTCACTGTCCAAATAAATTCACGATGGTGCTTAAAACACAGTACCAAATGATAAATAAACACAGCAAGTACTCCAAACACACTTCAAATCTAGCGCTTCAAAACCACATGCGAGCCTGCGTCTGCTAGCCTTCGCCTCCGGCTGGAGAATCAAAAATGGCCCCAAAATTAATTGTGCAAAATATCAGTTTAGAGAAAATATGGGCATTTCGGTCAAATATAATTGTAAAGGATATTTTACACTATTTGTTGTGAATTCAGTGATGTATATGTAATGATTTTGTAATTCTGAGACACTAACATTTCAAAGATTTTAAACATGAAATAATCAAGGGAGGTAAGGAGGAAGGTAGCTCTCGAACAAAACATTTCGTCTGCTGAGTGAGGGTCGCCAAGAGAGATGTGCACACTGTCGCACCTGGCTACACTTCAGTGTCAGCAAAATCTTCGTGCGCGCCCTGAAAACTGCCCCCCTCCACAAAATCATAATGTTTAATGGACCGGCCAAACCCCTTATCTCACTTCTCTCAGAGACTCGTGAATATCCAGAGCAAACTTTTTGTCATTAATAAGAAAATGGTCGCAAATCACGTGTGCTTGTTTGCCTCTACTCGCTTCTGGCCTCTCTCAATAATGAGTTCAGTTTCCGTCTTACTTTCACGGACAGCTGGTGTGAAATCCTCCCCATTAAATACCCCAGAGCCCTATAGTTTTTGTTTGCTCTCAGGATTTTTCGTTTTTTTGTTTATAGAAGGAGCACCGCGCAATGATAGGAGAATTAGGTTCAGAGCCAAGTCGATGAACTTGGTCAACTTCTACGGTATCTGTTAGTTCTAAGTCATCAGTGATACCATCCCGAATTTGCCCTTCATAGACCTCATTCATCTCTGTTGTCTGTCTGTCTGGTCTTCTCTCTCTCTCTCTCTCTCTCTCTCTCTCTCTCTCTCTCCTCGTGAGTATGTGTGTGTGTGTGTGTGTGTGTGTGTGTGTGAAAAGAAACTTTGGGATGAACTCGACAGCAGAAGGTCTTCGGAGAACAAATCCTCATCAGACAAGTCTTTCGGACCTGGACTTTCTTATGTAATTTCCACTAACCAACTGACCGCATCCAAGTCAAGACCGCCACATGCCTTTGTGCTGCCAGAATCTTCAAACCAGCAAGCAACTTCGGGACGGGTTGGCGTCTGAAAGCGTTGCCCTTTTAGGGATGTCTTAACCGTATCGCTGTCAGATACCCATTCAAAGCTGGGAAATTCAAGCCTCCTTATAAACTTCACTTTTGCTCCTTCCCGACAAGATCTAGCTAACTCTTTTCTTACTAGAAAACGAGAGCTATTTCATGAGATCATTAACTAATGATTCTTTTGGCATGGAAGCCATCTCTTCTCTCTCTCTCTCCTTCTCTCTCTCTCTCTCTCTCTCTCTCTCTCTCTCTCCCCTATATATCCGTCCATCTATCTTTCTATCCATCTATACAGAGGCACACACACACACACAAAACACACACACACACACACAACACACACACACACACACACCCCACACACAACACACACCACACATTCTCTTCCCTGGGACAACATGGCAACTAGACGTGCATCATACGCATATATACACACGTATGCGCGCGCGCGCCACACACACACACACACACACACACACACACACACACACACACACACACACACACACACACACACACACACACACACAAGCAAAGAGTGAGAGAGAGAGCGCACATGAGAGAGAGAATGGCATGAATGTACAAAAAAGGAAAAAGGCAAACAACATCATACTACTAAATACAACAAAACAAAACAAAACAAACTAAACCAGAACAAAGCATAACAACAACAAAAAGCTCCACGTACGTTGTCAAACCGTGGCAAGGGAAACGATTCATGATGGAGTACAGCACGTTGCGTTTATTTCCCTTGAATCATCCTTTCTGTTTGCTTCATTATTCAGACACACACACACACTCTCTCTCTCTCTCTCTCTCTCTCTCTCTCTCTCTCTCTCTCTCTCTCCTCTCCTCTTCTCCTCACGAACACTATTAAACATAAACGTACAGAATGATATTATTATACAACAACGAGAACCTCATAGGACTTCTATAACTATGCATGTGCGTACGAGTTAAAATTGATCAGGTTCTTGTGCTGTAAATGTGCAGAGGTATGAGACCGTGTTTCTGTGAAGAGAGGTATGTGTAGCTGTGTGAACACTTCTGAGTGTGTATGCCCGCGCGCGTGCGCGCCTGCGTGTGTGTGTATGCGCGCGCCCGCGCTGCACTAACTACCCCCTCCCCCCCCCCCTCCCCCTTTTGAATGTATTCGCAGAAAATTAGAATATTATTTTGCTACTCTAATTTTGTCTCTAATGAAGCCAAATGTAGCATGCAATAAAATTATGAAACCAAATTATCGTAAGAAAATCGAAACTAGATCTCTTCTGCGTCCATGAAAAAATGTATTTGTCTCCCTTCCACTATGCCTTCAAATTTGCACTCTCAGAGCATGGATGTTCGAGTGTGGTGTTGCGAAGTGAATGATTTTGCCCTTTGTTTTGTTTTTGTTTTTTTTTTGTTTTTTTTTTAGTTATCTGGTTGGTTGATTTTTTCTTTTTCTTTTTTTTTTTGGGTGTCAAAACACGACCACTGTTTAGAGTCTCTTGTACATAGTGACAGGAGAATTGGAGTGATGCTGCACTCCTTCAAAGTGTTGAGAATGTCAACAAATAATGGATTGTTTCAATGCTGTTAAAACCACTGAAGTGAATGTTTGTGTCACTGTAGCTTCTCTCTCTCTCTCTCTCTCTCTCTCTCTCTCTCTCTCGCTCTCTCTCTCTCTCTCTCTCTCTCTTATGTGTGTGTGTGTGGTGTGTGTGTGTGTGTGTGTGTTGTGTGTGTGTGTGTGTGTGTGTGTGCTGATCGTAGTCTCTATTTTCTCCGTTCTTTTATCTCCCTCTCGGTCTCTCTTTCAAAGGAACACCGAAAACGATAAAAGCACCACTGCACAAAGCTCTGATGTCCCTCCGCTCCTTACTAACATAACATGCACGCACGCACGCGCGCATGCGCGCACACGCACACAGACAGACAGACAGACAGACAGACACACACACACACACACACACACACACACACACATACACACACACACCTATCTACCCACACCCATTAACCCATCCATCCACCCACAAAGCACCATGTGATTACGAAGATGGGATAACTTTTTTTTAAAAACCAATTACAACCAAATGATAACACACAGAAGAAAAAAAAAATTAAATGATAAAACCTGACACTGTCTTTCCGCGGAGTTCATTAACAACACCATTGCTAACTCCTTAACCTCTGAGGTAGGATAAATGCTACTCGATATAGTCACACGGCGCTGCAGCGATTGAAAACGTTTATAATGATAACTGATCCGGGCGTCGAAGATAGCCACAGTAGGACCGGAAACACGTGATCCAATGGCCTCTAGGCGATGATTTGCTGTGCATTGGGTGGGGAGGGGGGGGGGGGGGGGGGGGGGGGGGGAAGACCTCTGCAGGCGACCGGTGCTAATGGTCTCCCTTGTCTCACAAAGCTTTTTATCGATCATTCTGGGGAAAGGATTGAAAGCAACATGGTTTTGTTGCAAGCATTGTGACAGGGGCTGAATGTGTTTTGTGTGTGTGTGTGTGTGGTGTGTGTGTGTGTGTGTGTGTGTGTGTGTGTGTGTGCATGCGCGCGAGAGTTTTATGTGTGTGTGTGTGTGTGTGTGTGTTGTGTGTGTGTGTGTGTGTGTTGTGATTTTAAAATAAATGCTCACCAAACTTAACTGTCATTCAAAACAGCTGAATGGAGGATACAAGAAAGAACAATACAATGCAGATATTAATGATAACGCGTCTAAGTTTACTACAGAATGGTATTTCTGTCAATGTATGCGTGTCCCTGTACGAGAGATACGTATGTCAAATCATCTGTTGTAAGTTGAGTCAAAGTCTTTTATGCCCTGTGCCCACTTTTAAGTCACTTATTCTTTTACCTGATAGTCGTGTTGTTATTGTCACTGTTGTAGGTATTGTTGTAGGTATTGTTGTTAGTACTGTAATGCTGTTATTATTCCTATTATCAGCATTATTATCATTGCTATCATTATGTTATTTTTATTATTATCATTTATCATCATCATCATCATCATCATCATCATCATTATTATTATTATCATCATCATCATCATCATCATCATCATCATCATCATCATCATCATCATCTATTATCATAATTATTATTGTTATCATCATCATATCACCATCATCATTATCATGATCATTATTATTATATTATTATTATTATTATTATTATTATTATTATTATTATTATTATTATCATCATCCCATTATTATTATTATTATTATTATTATTTATTATTTTATAATTATTATTATTGTCATCATCATTTATTGTCATTTTTATTGTTTTTATCATTTGTTAGGGTTATGATAATCTTGGCATCTCCCCTTCCCCATCTGGCCCCTCCATCCTTCGACCTTTTAACGATCCCTCCTCCCCTCTCCCCCGTTTTCTTTTTCTTCTTCATCAATGTGCTCGTGTAATGACCCTTTTTTTTTAATGGAATGAAATATTTATTTAAAGAATTATAAAGAAAATCACATCAGTAAACGAGCTGTAAGATAGTAATGAACGATTGCCTAAATATAGTCCCCATACGAACATCTAATTTAAAATGAGTAAAAGCCTGTAGAAGAATTACTTGAACCATGTCAAATGAGCCCAAAACGTCGGCCTACGCTTCAATCAAGATCGTTCACGCACCAGCACCATTGACCAGCTAACTATCAATCAGTTCTGTCTCTTTTTTAAGTGTCACGGCCTTATCAGAGTCGATCCCTGTCTAAATGATTCGCGCGTTTGGAATGACAACGGCGAATAAGAGAGAGAGATCATGTTGCTTATAGCCCAGCGACCGCAAAGGCAAATCAGGGCTGTCCACGACGGCAACAGCGAAGGTGGTGATTTCGTCATGATACCCAGATAGCCAATGAGGCCAACACATCTTAGAAATCTAACCCATGAAGAAACGGCTTGCCCTAGAAAAGACAGTGACACGTGTACATCCTTTTGCCATCCATTCAATAACAGTTCTAAAATGATCTACCGGGCAAACGACTTCACCCTTCATGTTGAACATCCATAGAGCAAACCACACGACTCCAAGGCTGTGCATACATTTAATGGATCCATCAAGATTAGGAAAGGTAGGGGTCGGTGCGGAGGAGGCAGGTGAAGAGGGTGATAGGAGATGTAAAGGGTGGGTGGGGAAAAGAGGCAGGGAAGAGTGAGTCAAGAGGTGGAAGGGATAGGGGTAGTGGGAAAAAATTTTGGGTGGGGGGGGGGTACATGCGTGGCGCTCTCGCTCTAATGATTGTCCGAGAGACACATGTAATCATAGCTGGCTCTTGTGTCAACATACATTAAGTCAATATATCTGATGAAGATCCATGCCTTCGAACAGACATAGAGAGAGAGAGAGAGAGAGAGAGAGAGAGAGAGAGAGACTGCCTCGCCTTTCTCACCAGCTTTAATTATAAACACGGAAATTGTTGCATTTATGTGTACGTGCTACGTGCGAGCATGACGGGAGATGGCGTGAGGGTAGGCTGGAGAGAGCGGTTTTGTGTGTCCTGTCCTTGTTGATAGCATTTTCTGTGTAGCTTGAATAGGTGCTTACTTATGTGTGTACGAGAATAA
>CM031600.1:23295449-23310449 GCA_018398815.1 Conus ventricosus | reverse complement strand
GGAGGGTTTGTGCGAGTGGTAGAGGAGGTAGGCTGTGGGTCTGCTGTCTGATGGATGCTTGGGTTACCATGAAGCAGATGTTCTGGATACAGCTATGGTGCGGCGGAGTGCTGCATGTGATGATGTAACTGGGTATCTGCGTTGGTGAAGAATTGTGACATTTTGGCTAGCTAGTATAGAGAAGTCTTCTCGCTGGACAGAGTCAGGTAAGACGGAAGAAATTGGAGAGTAGGGAGCTGTCTTTAGTGTGTGGGTTTGGTGGAGGATGAGTAGTCTAGGTATGCATGCATACCTAGATACTACTCATCCTCCCACAACCCACACACTAAGACAGCATCCCATACTCACAAATTCTCCGATCTTCGCAGACACTGCTCCAGCAGGAAGACTATCACTATACAAGCAGCCAAAATGTCACAATTCCTTCACCAACCGCGATCCACCAGTTCCCATCATCAATGCAGCACTCCGCCCACCATAGCTTAGCCAGAACATCTGCTCTGGACACCCTAGCATTCCCCCCCACCAAGACAGACAGACCCACAGTACCCGCTACCTCCTCAAACCACCCGCACACCCTCCCCATCTGAGATCCTCAAATCAATTGCACAATGTACATAACCACAACCCCCTTCCATACCAAAACCCATGATCACATTCAAACGTGACCAAAGACCTCAAAGAACCTCCTCGTGCGATCCAGTTGAACAGAACCACAGCTACACCACCAGGTTACTCACCCCTGCTCCAAACCCAACTGCAAATCTGCCCCATCACGCAAACCAGACACATGCTACAAGGGCCCCCCAAAAACCTCCTTCACAGTCAAACGCACATTCTCATGTCAGAGCCGAACATTATATATGCCATCCACTGCCAGCAGTGGTGCAAGATCTACATAGGGGAAACGTCACGCACACTTTAAACACGCACGCTGAACACCTGGCTGATACCGCACCACCGACCCAAACCCGTCGCCCTACACTTCAACCACACCAACACAACATCTATCATGTCAAATTATGGCACTCTGGCCAGTCACAGAGTGACATATGTGAAACGCACAACTCAAGAATCCATCTCATTTCAAACTGGGCACACTACACCCCAAGCATCAATAATCCAACAATAACCCAAACACCATACGCCACCTCTTTCCACATCAGTTTGGCAATATCCCCTACCAACACACACACACATAACACACACACTTACATACACCACCACCACTCCCCTACACTCACTTCATACAGAATTTACCGCAACCCTCCATCTATTTAATCTTACTTTAGTTTTATCCATCCCCCTTAAATCCCCCCCCCCCCCCCCCACACACACACCTTTTCCTTCTCCTTTTTTTTTTTTTTCATTATAACTATCCACCATTACCACAATCCATCACAAAAGATAACACACCATCGCCAATAAACTAAGACACACAACCCTATCATATCACCACACACACAACACCCTCCCCTGACGCAAACCCCCCCCCCCCCCCCCCCTCTGTTTTCCTCTCCCATAATCCCCTGGCCTCATTCATTTCGCTTCATGGACAATATCGATAAGTGCATTTTTGCATTCTTTTTTTCTTGTTTCGTAGTTTGTACTGTCCCACATGTTAAATGTGATTTTATTTTTTCGCCTGAAGAAACCCAAGAGTTGAAATAATTTTTGGGAGAGGTGAATTGATTTAGCATCGTGTCTGTCTTGGTGCTTTGTTTGTCATGTCATTGCGTAAGGTTCTCAAAACACTATTCCCCTAATCTTGCTTCGATTCGCCTCCTTCAGTCCACTCCATTATTAAATTTTAATCTAAAGAGGCGTTATCGGCCAAAATATTGCAACTAGCTTACTGAATTTAATTATTGAGTCTGTTGCATGTCATGTCAGAGCTTTCTCCAAATTTCTGGCCCAACAAACAGGAAAAGTTATCCTTCGTATCCTCGCGCGATGAACATGCTTACTTCTTCCTGTAAAACATGTGACTTTTTTGTAGGAGAATACATTTAGAGAGAACATTCAGGTCATGAAAGCTTTATAATCAACCTCAGTACTTGACAGAAAGCAGCTCATGTACAGGAGGGAGATACAAAAGGGACCTTTTCCAAAACTTTTCCTCGATGTTTATGGAATAAGCGATCTACTTGAAGGGTAGGAAATGAAATCTTTCGGGAGCTGGCCAGAAGTTCCCCATCAGTTGAAGAAATTATCTGTTGGAACTCAGAGCTATTGAACATAATTTTGCAAATTTATAGAGTTCGGTCGTGGTTGAACACATCGAACAAAGGTACATCCTAGCATACTATCAACAATGGCAGACCTCCTAAGTCAGTCAGGAACGGTAATGGTTAAAAGAGACACTCCAGCATAGCGGGGACACATGGATCTCACGCCATCCACTCACTCCTCAAAACACTCCTACGCTATGACACCCCCGGGGAAAAGAAACCAAGGACGACCCAAAGAAATCTGGAGCAGTACAGACAAGAGAGAGAGAAAAGGCAAAGAACTGACTCTTGAGACTCTTTTTATCTAATCGACGAATCAATCCCCACTCAGGTTCACCTTGAACGATGGTGTCGACTCAATGTGGGTGCGCCAAGGTTGCAGATGCTTTAGACTCGGCTCAGATGACTGTGAGGTATGGGGTATGGTTTTCCTAGTATTGACCTGTGTTCGCTATTAGAGACAAGTGCACATTTTCCATCATGCTGAAATAACAGGGTGGGGTTCTGTTAATCCGCCTACGCTGTACTTGGCAACCACGCTCGATCAGAAGTGTGTCAAAGCCGATTCATGGGGCAAAGGGGAGTGAGGGGAAGGAGGATTGAGGAGGCAGCAAGTACGTATTGACCGACCACCTAAACAACGCTTGCACTCTAAAGAGACCACAGCCTTGTATGACTTTCTTAAATAGAAGCAACCCACACCACCTAAACCACACTCTTAAAAAAGCCAACAATAGAAAGCTTCTGTTCAGTCATGCATTGTTATGGTCATTGAATGAATGAATGAATGAAAGAGGTTACTTCAGAAATGACAAAAAAAACTCCTTTGTCAAAGCTTGGTATTGTATCAGGTTATGAGTCTTGTTTATTTTGTACCTGTTGTTGCATGTGCCAAGTCTGAGTAATCAAATCTATCTACCCCCCCAAAAAAAACCAACAACAACAAACAAACAAACAAACAAACAAACAAAACAAAAAAAAACACATAAAAATAAAAAAATTTATAAAAAGAAAAAAAAAGAAAAAAAAAGAAAAAAAGAAAGTGAAACAGAAAGAGTGGGTAGACGGATGAATGAATGAATGAATGAATGAATGAATGAATGAAGAATGAATGATGAATGAGAATGTGTGGAAGAAACAAAAAGACATCATGTGAGCATTCAGGAGTTTGGGATCAATAAGCTTATTCGTAGGGCTTTGGTTTCCAGGGGAAATCCTCCAGACATCTCAGTTTCAGGTGTATAGACTGGCATCGACAGGCACATAGCAGTTGTTGCATGAAGGTAAAGGGGGGAAAAAAGAAAGAAAGAAGAAGAGAAATATGGGCTACAGAGGAAATGATAAAAAGACGAGTCTTTAGTTCGCAGCATTTGATATTGTGCAGCTCAAAGCTCACACCCACTCGTGTCTCTGTCTGTCTGTCTGTCTGTCTGTCTGTCTGTCTGTCTGTCTGTCTGTCTGTCTGTCTGTCTGTCTGTCTCTCTCTCTCTCTCTCTCTCTCTCTCTCTCTCTCTCTCTCTGTCAACCTCGGGGTATGTCAGTGGAGGAAGGACTAGCGCACAGCCCAAACACACTCACAGCTTGCTTACAATCTCATTCATATATCATGCATTCGTCACATCAAACCACTAGTAAAGTCTATAACTTTACTACACATAATCATGGAAAGAAACATCAATGCATATGGAGTCAAACAAAATAAAACATTCTCTCTTTCTTGAACTTCACAAAACCCTTTTTCTAAATCATCATTAACTAACCCGGGTTTTTAAAATAGTTTTTTCTTTCCCTGGCCGGGTTTGATCTTAAATTTCACGAATCCTGTCTTTTTTTTCCTTTTTTTTTCTTTGTTTCTTTTCCCTTTTAAACTTTCACAAGAACAACACAACTGCTGGCCCACTGGTCGGGTTTGGGAAAATCCCCGGGGCCCACTGGGTCAGGTTTGGGACCTGCGGGGCCATGGGTCAGGTTGGGAACGTGGAGTTGGTCGGGTTTGGGAAACCTGCTAAATTTAAAATGGGGGCCCTGGGCCCTGTATGGGGTTTCAAAACCCCGGTTAGATTGAACGTGACAAATGGGACATCGTTCTGTTCTCCTTTTTTTCCCTTTCCCTGCAAAAAAGAAATTGCACTCTCTCTCCCCTTTTTAGTTGCTTTTATAAATGGACAGGGTTGCTTTTCTTTTTTTTTTTTTCTTTTTTTTTTTTTTCTTTAAATCAGTTGGGCAATCTCTCTCTCACATCTCTCCTTGGGTCCTTCCTTCCCAAAACCTTTTGGTGCTAATCCCTTAAACGGGGGTTTTCCTCTTCACCCCCCCTCTAATTCCCTGCCTTTTCTCGTGCAGGTTTAACCCCCAGAACCCCCTTCCTCCCTCTCGTTGTTTTCCCCTTTTTTTTCTTGGTTTCTTTTGCATCGCTTTCTTTTTAAAATTTTTCCCTTGGGGTCAAAGGGTGAGTACCATTGGTCGTACTTTCCCCCCTTTTTTGAGGTTTACCCCCCTTTAATTCCTTTTGGACTTTCAAATCGTAAATGTCAAAATCTTATCCCTTTCCCTCTCTTGGTGGTCAATGGGTTTTTTAATTTAAATTTTGCGGGTTTTTTTACCCCCACCACCCCACTACCTTCCCCCTTCCTACTTAAAACCGGGGGCCGTCTGGTTTAACTTGTGGGCGTTTGGTCCTCCCCAAATTAACGGACAGTCTGACCCGGGCCCCGAGCCCCCGGGTTCTGGCCAGCCCAAATAGAGGGTTCGCGTCAGCCACTCAGCTGTCGGGCCGTTCCCGAAAAGAACAAAAAATAGCCCCCTCGCTGGGGCCAAAAATTGGCCGGACGCGCCCCCCTTTTAAATCTCTGCCGGGACCACCAGGATTTTTGAGTTGGAGTTATGTCCAAAAAAATTGGCTGGCGACTGCCCACGACTTCGGTTTTTCCCTTTTTCTGTCCGTGACACTCTCTTTTCTCCCCTTTCTCTCTTCTCTCTCTCCCCTTTCTTTCTTTCTTTATTATTTTCCCTCGTTTTTCAGTAGAAATTTAGTAGGAATTTGTGTTATAGTTTTTGTAGTTTTTAAGGGTTTGTTTTAGTAGTAGTTTTTAGTAGTAGTTTTGTGTGTAGTAGTTCTTGTTGTTGTTGTTGTTTTTTCTTCTTCTCGTTTTTTTTCAATGTTGGGTTGTTTTTGGGCGGGTTGTTGTTGTAATGTCGTGTTTTATTTTCTTCTTTTTTTTATCTACTCCCCTCCTCCTCCCCCTCCCCCATCCCCCCTCCCCCTCCTCCTCCTTCTTCTTCTTCTTCTTCTTCTTCTTCTTCTTCTTTTTTTTTCTTTTTCCCTGGCTGTTCGCCGATTGTTGGGAGTTTGCGCCCCGAGAATCTTTCTAATCCCCCCTTTTAAGGGGGCCCGGGGTCTTCCGGGGGCTATCCCTACCTCTGTCCCTCTTTTGAGATAGAGAAAGGGGAGAGGGGGGAGAGGGGTGAGAGAAGAGAGAAAATAGAGGGGAACGAGGGGGAGGGGGAGAGAAAATTTTGGGGTTTGGAGAGAGAGAGAGAAAAAGATGAAAAAAAAGGGACGAGAGAGAGAGAGAAAGGGGAGAGAAAATTGAGAGGAGGAAACAAGAGGGGCAAAACAGCCGGGACAGACGGGACAAAGAGCCCAGACAGACAGACAGACGGGAAAAACAGACAGACAGACAACTTGCGGGGGGACTGATTAAATGCCTGCCCGACTACCCCGGGTCTTTAAAACCCCAACCCAGTTTTTGAAAAGTTAGGAAAAAAAGGGAACGGAAAAGACAAAAAGGGGGGAAAGCCGTTTAAAACGGACCCATTTTCTTGGGAGAGCATGCCTTTTGGTGTGTGTGTGTGTGTGTTGTGGGGGGGGTTTGTGTGGGGTGTGTTTTGTGTGTGTGTGTTTTGTGGGGGTGTGGGTGTGTTGGGGGTGATTTTTGTTTTCTGTGTTTTTGTGCGAATGAATGTGCATGTGCATGTGTGCATGTGCGTTTTGTTTTGTTTTAAAGGGGGTGCATGCATGAAAAATCCCATGGTGTGTGTGTGTTTTGGTGTGTGTATGTGTGTGTGTGGGGGTGTGTGTGTTTTGTTTTTGTGTGTTTTTGTTTTTGTTTTGGGGGTTGTGTGTGTTTTTCTGTTCTGTCTGTCTTTCTGTTTTGTCTCTTTCCTCTTTTTCTCTGTCTTTTCTCTTTTTCCGCTCTCTCCCCTGTTTTTCTCTTTTCTCTCGGGGGGCCTGTTTCAGTACTGGAAAAGACAAAACTTTTGCCGATTGTTTCGATTCCCATAATAATGTTTTGGGAATTCTGTTTTTGGCCAAAAAAAGAAAAAACGCGGCCCGTTTCCTTTTCCCCCAAAAAGGAACTTTAATGGTTATTATTTTAAAGTTAATGTTAAGGTTTTTTGTTTCGTATGTTTGCTTTTTTGGTTTTTATATGTCTAGTAAAAACATTTCTTGGGGAAATTTTAAATTTAACATATTTGGGGGTTTTTTAACAGTTTGTTTTTCCTGCAGAAAAAAATTTAGCCTCGGGGGAAAGGGGGATCGGGGTGGTTTTAGTATGTCGGTTTTGAAATGACTTTTTCCCTTATGTTGAACAATTTTCATATCAAATACGAAACTGTGGTCCCCAATTTTGAAATTTAAAAAAGGACTTGTTTGTTCTGGACAAAAGAGGGTTCTATATTTTTTTCCCTTTTTGTACCTTGGGGGTTGCCGTATTATGTTTATTTCGAGACTAAAAAGGGGTTTTGCGTTTTCTGGGGTTTTTAAAATTAACTGTTTGTATTTTGACTTTTTTTTTAATGACGTGTATGTGTTGTTGTGTGGAGTTTTGGAACAAGCAGAACTTCTAACATTTCACTTGTTTGTCAGAGGTAGATAATGATAATATTTTGGTTGCAAATTTTGCGAGTAATCCATTAAATGTTGGTAGATGTTCCCGGGGATAAATGTTGGGAAATAATTTTGGTAATTTTGTTTTTGGGGAATATGTGTACTGTTTTATGGATTTGTGATTTTAACTTTTTGGATTGTGTAAAGGGACCTTGAAGGTCGCTACACATACGTGTCAAAAAATGGTTGGTTTTAAATGATTATTTTATTTGTTTTTTAATTATTTGGTGTTGTTAAGTGATTCGTGTGGGGAAACTGAACGTGTTGTAAACGTATTGAAATCAGCCATTTGCCTGTTGAATTTCAGGGTCAAATCGGGGAAAGTTTCCCCAAAATACTGGGTTTTAGATACGAATGCTTTATTGGAAAAAATGTGTGGAATGATGATTATTTGGTGTTTTTTTGTAAATCAAATAAAAACGTCAAAACATTTACAGGTTTTAAAATGGAAAATTTGCAACACCCTTAATTGTTTTGACTTTTAACAAAGGGAACGGGGTGTCATTTAAACCCATATGTAAAAAGGGAAGCGGGGGGGAGAAGACATAAAAAAAACAATTTAAGATGTTTTGAAAGGGTTGCCCAGCCCTAAAGACTGGTTTGATGCGAGGGAAAGACCCTGTTAAAATCACATGTTCGTGGATTGCTGAAAAAATTTGCTGCTTTCCCCTTTGCGCTGAAAAATCGTCACGAGTTTGAAAGGCAAGACGGAATATAAGCATTTAAAAAAAGAGAAAGGGGAAAAACATTTTAAATTTGAAAAAATTTAATGCCCGGTTTTTTATTTTCATCTGTAAATTTCAAAAACATTTTTTTTGGGACACTGTGAAAAAAAGTTTTTTTTTAAAACCCAAAACCCAGCCCCCAAATTTTGCATCAGTTAGATATTGGTTGGGTTTTTTTTTAAAATTCCCTACGGGACAAATAACAAAGTTTTTTGATGGGATATTACGTTTTGTGAACACAATAAAGGGAAACTGAAATGTATTTTAATCCCCCCCAATTTTCCAAAGAAGAATTTTTGGTTCCCATGGGAAAAAATCAAACACCAAAAAAGCTCCCGGGGACGGTTTGGAAATTTTTGGAGAGTTTTTTAAAATTTACTGTGGGAAATCTGATCCTTTTTGCTTTTCTAGAAAACGTTTTTCAATCTTTTTTTGTAAAGGAATTTACCCCGGGAAAAAAATTTTGGTCAGAATCCTTATTATACCCTGTAAAAGGGAAAGGAAATGCAAACTATCCCAATAACTCCCGGGAGGCATTTCTCTTTGTGATGCTTCTAGTAAGTTGTATAGCACATCTTTAAAAAACCGTAGGTACAGGAAAAGGGTTTGAGGGGAAAAAAATCTTACGGGGGAGAATACCAAAGGGAAATTTAAAAAGTTAAAAAATTTTTATGTTGATCAAAATTTTTACCTGATGGCGTTTTTTCAAAAAAACCCAAATTTTCTTTCAATCGTAAACTATATGTTGCTTTCATTGAAATTTTTAAAAAACTTTCGATTTATTTTAAAAAGAAGCTTTTATGGGCCCTTTTTGTTTTTAAAAAAAAAAGGTTTTTTTATGGGGAAATTATTTTTTTTGTATAGTAAATATGTTTAAAGTTGTAAAATCTAGAGTAAGGGAAATGGAGGGAAATTGGGCAGATTATTTTTATTTTGTACTAGTTTGGGGTTAAAAAAAGGGGACGTTTGTAGTCCTTTTTCTTTTTTTTTGGTTTTTATTAACGAATTAACTTTGAAGTTATAAATTTAATTTGGTGACATGGAGCCCAATTTTCGGATGACCTTTTTTGAAAATGTTTATTCTTTTCTAAGGCAGACGATGTTGTTTTGTTATCTGAAAACAGTTATTGGTTTAAAAAACGTTGAATTTAAATTTTGGGCGCGCTGCCGCTTCTCTCCACTGAAAGTAAATATGCGAAAAGTAATATAATTGTATTCAGAAAGGGTGGCCCATTTGGGGGAAGAGAACACTGGAAATTTTAACGGAATAATATGCCAGTCGTAAAAGTATACAAACATTTAGGAAAACTATTTTTCAACCCGATTTTTGCTTTTTAAATTTGCTTGGGAAAGATCTTGCAAGTAAAAACAAAGCACGTGTTTGGTGTTTAAAGAGGAAATATCAAGTTTTTGGGGAAAAAAGTTTATTCGAAGTATTTTTTGAAATTTTTATTTTACTCCCCAAAAACAAAAACCCCTTGTTCAATTTCGGTGCTGAAATTTTTGGGGTTTTGGGGTAAAGCCCGCCCGGGGGATTGGGAAAAAAGTCCATTTTTTTTGGCCCCGAAGAGATTTCTTGGGGGTTTCAAAACAAACGTCCCAAGGGTTTGGTTTACGGGGAAATAACGATAACCCAATTTACTTGAATTTTCCCCCGTTTGATGTGTTAGGTACTGGTTAAAACTGTTACCAAAAGAATTTATTTTTGATTACCGAAGAAAGTTTTAAAAATGCTGGTTTTTAGATTTCCCGGGGAAAAAAAAAGTGGGCCACAAAAAATGAGAATTTAAAATACAACAAAGGGTTTTTGGTTATGCCCCGGTTTTTAATTTAGGGAGGGAGGGGTTTAACCGGGCCCTTTTTTCGAAAAGCCCGTACCAGGATGGTTGATATCAGTGGCAAGAATGGAATTCTCCATGAAAGTTAAATACTAGTTTTTTTTTGTTAGACAATATTAAAAAAAACCCCACATGTTTTCCCAAAATTACTTTCAATTTAAAAAGGAGAAATTTTGAAATTTATTGTTTACAAGGGTTTTGATTTGGATTTTCGGATATGTAGTTTAAACTTTTTCGTTACAGGCAAAAATTCCAATTCTGATCTTTTCCTGTCCATTATGTAAAAAAGCGGGGTGAAAAAATGAAGTTCAAATTTTTTACTGCAGTTTTACTGCCTTGGGGTGATCTTTTGGGTGAATTCATCCCCTATTTTTTTATCGACAACCCTCCTTTTTTTTTTGGGGACTCATCTTCCCTATCTTCCCCCCAAAAAAAAAATGTTTTTAAAAAAAAATTGCATTTTTTTACTTACATAAAGCTTTTTAAACGCCCGGAAAATTTGCATGTTCTTGATTAAGTTAATTTTTTTGCTTTTCCTTTTTTCCCGATTTGTTTATAATTTTCACTTTTTGAAACATGTTTAAACCACCCCTTCATTAAAGGGGGCCCCGGGGGTATTTTTGAATAAATAATTTCCCTATGTTTTCCGTATCTCTCTCTCCCCTGTTCCTCTGTAATCTCTGCCTTCTCTCTATGTTTTCTCTTTTGTCTCTCTGTCTCTCTGTCTGTCTCGCCCTCTTCTGTCTTCCCCTCTGTCTCTCTCTTCTCTCTCTCTCTCTTCTCTCTCCCCGGGTTTTTCTGTCTCTCTTCCTTTCCCGTCTCTTTCTGTCTCTCTTTTCTCTTCTCTCTCTTTTCTTTTATCTCTCTTCTTCTTTATTTTTTCTCTCTTCTCCCTCCTTTCTCTCTCTCTCTCTTTTCTCTCTTCTCTTCCCCTCTTCACTCTCACCCCAAACGGAAATGGTGACATTATTTAACAACCCCCCCCACATATCACTTTGCCCCCTTTCCCCCCCTTTCCCGGTCCTCCTTAGGGGGAAGGAAAGAATGGACGGAAAAAGGCCCGGGGGGCGGAAAAAAAAAGAAAAAACAACAACAAAAAACAACAACAACAACAACAACAACAAAACAACAACAACAAAAAAAAAAGGAAAGGGAAAAAAGGTTGTTTTTGGGGAAGGGTTTGTGAGCAATTTCCTCAAGGAATAGCCGGACGTAAGGGTTAAGAAAGTGGGGGGGGGGTGGGTGGGGGGGGGGGGAAGTTGGGGAAAAGTGATGGGGTTTTTTGAACAAGGCCCGGGGGCCCCTTTTTTTGCACTCCCTCTGCCCATATCAACAAAACACCCCACACCCCAAACACACAAAAAAAACAAAACACACACACACCCCACACCCCAAAATCAACCCGCACGACGCACCACCCCCACGCCAAAACACGCACGCCCCCGCACGCACGCACGCACCCCACGGGACGCAGCACGCCACAACACACACCAAAACCACACACAACAAGCACACCACAAACACAAAACACACACCACACACACCAAAACACACACCACACACACAAACACAAGCACAAACCCCACCAAAACACACACACACCACAAAACCCCCACACACACACACACACACTTTCCCCCCACAAACACACAACACCCCCACACACCACACCACACACACACCCACACACACCACACACCACACTCAAAAACACACTTTCATGTGCAACCCCTCCCGCCCCCGAAAAATGCTGTCAAGAGAAATGGATCCCAAATTTTTAAAAGGCCCCCAAAGGGTTTTATGGTTCAGTTGATTTTTATCATTTAAACCCCGTGTGAACTATCGGCAGTGTTGAGTTGACAGTCTAAAAAGTGTTTTCTGCCCCCCGCTAGGGTTTGCCCCCCTTAAAAAGGCCCTTTTGTCTTGTCTTATCCGGGCTCCCTTTCTTTTCCCAATTTTTTTTCAAATACTGGTTGGGCTGGATGACCTGCTAGCGGTAGGCCCGCAATCAGTCCCTGCTTGTTGTTGTCTGTCTGTTGGCCGTCTCTCTATCTCTCGTTGTCTGTCAGTCTGTCTTCTGTTGTCTGTCTCTTCTGTCTCTCCCCTCTTCTCTCTCTCTCTCTCTCTCTCTCTCTCTCTCTCTCTTTTTCTCTCTCTCTCTTTGTTTTCTCTTTCTGTCAGTGTGTGTGAACTTTTATGTTTTCTGTGCCTCCCCCCAAACCTTCTTTTCCTTTGGTGAGTTTGATAGACACAGGTAGAGAGGGGAAGGGCGTGAGGGGGAGGGAAAATGACAGAGAGAAGGACAGAAAAAAATGGAGGACTTTCAACAAAAAAAAATCACTAAAATAAAAAGGGGGAGAAAACCCCCCCTTTGGCTCATTCATAATTTGTTTGTTTTATTTGTATATGCGTGGCAGGGGCATTTCACACACTTTTTTGTGTGAGTGTGTGTGTTTTGTGTGTGTGTGTGTGTGGGTGTGTGGTGTGTGTTTTGTGTGTGGGTTGTGTGTTTTGGTGGTGTTTGGGGTTTTTTGGTTTTGTGGGTGTGTGGGTTTTTGATTTTTTTGTGTGTGTGTTTTTGTTTGTTTTGTGTTTTGTGTGTGTGTGTGTTTTTGTTTTTTTGGGGGGTTTTTGTGTTTTTGTGTTTGGGGGGGCGCACGCCAAAGCAACCCGGGGGGCCCCCGTGTTTTTGGGTCTTTAAAAAATCTCAAAATTTATTTTTCCTTTTTTTTCCCAATTTTATTTTGGGTCCCGAAAACTGTTCTGAAATGCCCCAAAACTTCAGGGTAAAAAAACAAGTTCAATTGTTTCTGCCCGAAAAAAGCAGATCTTGGAAAAATCTAAGGGCTTTTTGGGGGAGATTTAGGGTGGGGGGGGAAAAAAGGGGTTTGTGGAAGGGGAATGAAAAAAGAAAAAAAATAGAGGAAGGGAGGGTTTTTTTTAGGGGTTTGTTTGCTTTTACGTAAATTTTTAGGGTTTTTGGGGGCGTTTTTGTTTGGGAAAAAAAGGGGGGGGCCCCCCAAAAAAAAAAAACACAACCAAAACCAAAAAAACACATGCGCCCCAACAAAACTCACACACACACCCCCAAAACTGCGGGGCCCCCACCCCCAAAAACCCCCACACCCCACCCCCCCCCAACACACACACACACAGGCCCCCACACCCACCCACCCCCACAACACAAAACCCAAAACCACACACACCACACACCCCACCCCACACACACCCCCAAAAAACCCCACCCCAAAACACCGGGCCCACACACCCCACAAAACCCAAAAATTTTAAAGCGCCACACACCCCACCACACAACACACACCCCCACACACACACACCCCCACCCCACAAAACACCACACCACACACACACAAAAACACAAAAACACACACAAAACTCACAAAAACCCCCCACCAATTTTGGGGAAAAAACCCAAAATTATTTCGGCCACCCCGAAACCACCCCCTCAAATTTCCCTTTTTTAAAAAAAACCCCAAACACCCCAAAAACCCAACACCCCCCCAAGGGGAAATCCCCCCAACCCCCCAAAAATTTCTTACCTTTTTCCCCCTTTTAAAAAAAGGGGAAAAGGGGGAAAAAAAGGGGAAGGGAACTCTTGGGAAAAAACCAACACAACACAAAAAAAACAAAACTTAACCCCAAAAACCCAAAAAATGCCCCATTGGGTGCAACCAAACGGGTTTTTTTTTTAAAAAGGGTGGGGAAAAGGGAAAAGGCAGGTTAAAAACTCTATGCTGAAAACACACACACACCACACACAAACACAAAACACACACACACACACCCCCCACCCTACAACCACCAACACCCCACACAAACCCCCCCCACACTGCCCCACCCCAAAACACACACACATTTTTGGGTGGGTGGGGAAAAGGGTGTTTAAAAAAGGGGCCGGTGAGGGATTATGATCCCTATGTGAAACAAAAACACACACACACACAAAAACACACACACCCAACAAACACACCCCCCAACCCACAACACCCCACACCCACCCCAAAACCCCACAAATGGGGAGCATTTAAACATGCACAACGTACAAAAATTTTTAAAAACACCCCGTGGGGTTAAAGGGTTTTGAAAATTTATGCCAAATTAAAGGTGAGGGAAGCCGGTGGATTTCCCTTTTCTGCCCCAAAAAAAAAACCCCCAAAACAAAAAAAAAACCCCAAACCCAAAACCCCCCCCTCTCTTTCCTCTCCCCTCTCCTTTTCTCCCCCCTTTTTCTTCTTTTCTTCTTTTCCCCTTTCTCTCCCTTTCTTGTTTCCCCCCCTTTCCCTGCTCCCTTTTTCTCTCTCCCCTTTTTTCTCTCTTTCTTTCCCCTCCCTTTTTTTTTCTCTCTCTCTCTTTTCTCTTCTTCTGATCTTCTTTTTCTCTCTCTCTTTTCTTTTTTCTTTTTCCCCCTTCTGGCTCTCTCTCTCTCGTCTTCTGTCTGTTTTTGGGGCCCCCGGGTTAGTGGGGAGGGGGGTTTTCAGGGGAACAAAAAAAGCCCCTGGTTGTTCTGAAAACCATCACGCTTCCTCTGAACTCCCCCCCCCCCCCCCCCACTCCTTCACTCTTACTGTTCTTGCTATTCTCTTGAGGCAATGCTTACCCCCTCCCCTACAACCTTTGTTTCCTCCTTTTTCTTTTTCTCTCTCCTTTTTGTTGTTGTTGTTATCTTTTGTGTCCGAATCTGGCCCTCTCCGTCCATTCCTCGTTCCCGACGAAAGGGATGACAAAGAACAGGAGGAGAGCAAAGTGGGTGATGTGGGAGGGGTGTTAACATGATGTCACCATTTCCGCTTGGGTGAGAGAAAGAGAGAGAGAGAGGGGAGAGAGAGAAGAGAGAGAGGGGAGAGAGGGGGAGAGAGAGAGAGACAGAGAGAGACGACAGAGAGAGAGATGAACAGACGACAGAGAGACAGAGAGAGAGACAGAGAGAAAGAGAGAGACAGAGAGAAAAACCCCAAAAAGGACTGAGAGAGAGGTGAGAGAGAGACAGGGGGAGCGGCCCGACAGACAAGAAAACACAGAGAGGGGACAGAGAGAGAGAAGGAGCCCGAGAAGAGACAGAGAGAGAGAGGGCACAAGGGGAGAAGAGAGAGAGAGAAGAAGGAGAGAGAGAGAGAGAAGGGGGAAAAAGAGGAAAAAAAGAGAGAGAAAAAAAGGGGAAAAAGAGAGGAGAGAGAGAGAGAGAGAGAGGAGAAAAAGAGAGGAGAGAAGAGAGGGGAGAGAGAACAAGAAGACAGACAAAAGGGAAGACAGACAGAAAAAAGAGACTGCCCAACGGGACGGGAAAAGGCAGGGAC
>CM031600.1:23277949-23285449 GCA_018398815.1 Conus ventricosus | reverse complement strand
AATGATAGGTTGTGGTTTCTAGATTATTAGGAGGTGGTGATATCTTTGTGATGGTTTGTGGAAAGGTGGATAGATAATGATGAAAAAAAAAAAAAATAAAAAAAAAGAAAAAGTGTGGGTGGGGGGGGGGTGATTTAGGGAAGGATACAAACAAATTAAGATTAGATAGTGGAGGGTTGCTGTAACTACTGTATGAAGTGAGTGAAGAGGATGTGGTGGTGGTGTATGTAAGTGTGTGTGTAAGTGTGTGTATAAGAGTGTGTGATGGTAGGGGAAATACCAACAGATGTGGAAAGTTGGTATGGTGTTTTGTTATTGATTGGATATAGAATGCCTTGGGTGTAGTTGCCCAGTTTGGAATGAGAGGGGGATTCTTGAGTTGTGCGTTCAAACTGTCACTCTGTGACAGCCATAGAGCCATAACTTTGACATGGTCGATGTTGTGTTGGTGTGGGGTGAAGTTAGCGAGACCGTTTGGGTCGTGGTGGCGAGATCACCAGATGTGCAGCGCTGCTGTTTCAAGTGGTGCGTGACGTTTCGCCATGTAATCTTGCCTACACTGGCAGGGATGGCATATATATGTTGCGGCTCGGACATGAAAATGTCCTTTGACTGTGAGGAGTTTTTGGCCCTGTAAATGTGTCTGGTTGGTGAGGGCAGTTTTGCAGTCTGGTGGAGCAGGGTAGTACCTGGTGTGTAGCTGTGTTCTGTTCAAACTGGATCGCACGAGGAGGTCTTTGAGTGTTTTGTCACGTTTGAATGTATCATGGTTTGTAAAGCGGGTTTGTGGTTATTATAATGTGCCAATTGGATTTGAGGATCCTACCAGATGGGAGGTGAGCGGGTGGTAGAGGATAGGCTTGGGTCTTCTCTTGTGGATGCTGGGTGTCCAGAGCGAGATGTTCTGGATACAGCTATGGGGCGCGGAGTCTGCAATTGATATGGAACTGTATCCGCGTTGGTGAAGATTTGACATTTTGGCTGCTTTGTGTAGTGAAGGTCTTCTCGCTGGAGCAGAGTCTGCGGAGACGCGAAATTGTGAGTATGGAGCTGGCCTTTAGTGTGTGGTGGTGGGAGGATGATCGTCTAGTTAGCTGTGCGACGGTGGTTTGTAGAAAATGGAGTTTTGAAAAAGGGTAGGCCTTCTTCTAGGAGATGGATGTCTAGGAAGTTACCGACTGCGAATGGTAGGTAAGTCGGAATAGATGGATGAAGTCTGGGCAAAGTTGAGGACGTTAGAGGTCTAGTTTTTGGCATAGATGTGGCTCCCAGTCCATCATCGATATACCTTTGGTAACATTCAGGTGGTGGCCTGTGTAAGTGTTGAGTAGCGGTGTCCAAGTTCCCATGAAGAGGCAAGCATAGGCTGTCCCATTTTGGTACCCATGCAACACCACTATTTTGTGAAGGTTGCTTGTTGAATTGAAATTTTCATGAGAGGACCTAATTCAGCGAGTCTGACCAAGTGTGTGGGAGGGTGTTTGTTGGTTGGGGGGGCCGTTGTCAAGGAAATATGAGGGCTCCTTATCCATCATTGTGGGGATGAAGTGTAGAGTGCCCACGTCAAGTGTGAAGAGGAGGCTGGGTTGAAAAGCGGGTCTGTGTTGTGCAGTTAATCATGTTCGTGTGTGGTTGTGTCTTTGCGATGTGGGAGGCTTTGTACTATGGGTTTGAAAGGAGGAATCTAGGTATTGCGAAATGTGTTCAGTGGGGCAGCTGCAGCTGAAACAATGGGGTCTGGCAGTGGGGTTCCTTTGTGTATTTGGGGAGTAGGTTAGAAGTGGCTGTTGGTGTCTGTCCATAATGGAGGATTTGGGCTGTATGGGTAGCTTGTTTTGAATTCTGATTTCTTCTTTGGAATTGAGTTAGCAATGAGTTTTCCTGGTGTAAGGGGTGATGTTGTGAGGGGGGTGTAGAAATTTGTTTGGACAGTTTGTTTTGTGCTTCTGCGATGTATAAGTTGTTTGTCCCAAACACAACTGCACCACCCTTGTTCTGCTGTTTGATGACAAGGTCCTGTCGTTCTCGTAGTGATTGAGGCTTTTTTGTTGGTTTGTAAAGTTGCAGTGTCGGACAGGTTGATTTGATCCGGCGATGTCTATTTTGCAAGTTTTTATGTAAGTTTCAACTTCACTGGATTTGGTTTGAGGGTTGGTTGGCGTGCATTGGGGGTTTGAAATAGTTAGTGCAGGTGTCGAGTTTGGGTGGTGGGGGCCTGGTATGTTTTCAATGCTGCCATCCACCGAAGTTTCCTAAAAAACCTTCCGAACTCAATGTGATCTGGTGCATGTTGGTGGTGGGTTGAGTGGGATGAATTTCAGTCCTTTTGTTAAGACTGATCTTCATTCATCGTCAGAGAGGAGGTTGTCAGGGAATGCAGTACAAGAGGTGGTGGTGACAGATGTGGTAGTGGGTCAGGTTGGTGGGTGTGAAGCAAATGTCCGGGCGAGTAGTTTGTTTTGTCTGTTTTGTAATTGTGAAAGGTTTGTTTTGTTAGTCGGTTGGCAGTGGTTGTAAATTGAGTTGTTGGTGTATGGATGAGTTTCCTGAGTTTGAGGCAGGTGCTGTGGGCATGATGATTGTTGTTTGTTGTTTGAAACAGAACCACAGCTACACCACCAGTACACACCCTGCTCCAAACCAAACTGCAAAATCTGCCCCCCTCACCAAAACCAGACACCATCTACAGGGCCCCAAAAACTCTTTCACAGCAAACGCACATTTTCAGTCAGAGCCGCAACATTATATATGCCATCCACGCCAGCTGTGTGGCAAGATCTATCATAGGGGAAACGTCACGCACACTTGACACACGCATCGCTGACATCCTGGCTGTGATCCGCCAACACCGACTCCAACCCGTCGCCCCTACACTTCAACCACACCCAACACAACATCGACCATGTCCAAAGTATGGCCACTCTTGCAGTCACAGAGTGAAGCTTTGAACGCCCAACACAGAATCCCACTCATTTCCAAACTGGGCACACTACACCCCCAAGCATCATATCCAACAATAACCAAACAACACAATACCCACCTCTTCCACATCATTGGCAATATCCCTACCAACACACACACATACACACACACATACACCCAACACGACATACACCACCACCAAACATCCTCTTCACGCACTCATACAGTAGTTACAGCACCCCTCCATCGATCTAGCTTATTTTGGTTTTGATCCTTCCCTAAATCCCCCCCCCCACACACTCACAACCTTTCTTCTTTTTTTTTTTTTTTTTATTTTTTTTTTTTGTTATTTTTTTTTTTTTTTTTTTTTTTTTTTCATCATTATCTATCCCCCATTACCACAACCAACACAAAGATATCACACCAGCCTAATAAACGAGACACCACAACCCATCAATATCACTCCACACACAACACTACCCTACGCAACCACCCCCCCCCCCCCCCCCCCCTCCTCTGTTTCCTCTCCCATAATCCCCCTGGACTTTTGTCATTCTCCGTTCCGCCTTCTGAAGCATTACGGATAAGTCATTTTTCATTCCCCCTTTTTGTTTTTCGTATTTGTACTGTTCCCTCATGGTAAATGTGATTATTTTTCGCCTGATGAAGACCCAATGGTTGAAATCATCGGTCTTGTCTTGGCCTTTGTTAGTCAATGTCATTGCGTAAGTTCTAAACCTATTCCTGATCTTGCTTCGTTCGCACGCCTTCAGGTCACTCCATTTTGAAATTTTACAACCAAGGTTAAAGCTTAAGCCGTAGAAAAAATAAATACCAAGATATATATGAAGCATTCACTACGGCATTTCGACTCCCATTATCAGGTCCACCTTCTCTGGCGGCGAGAATACCCGCCCTTTCTAACACAATTTATATTAATTTTCGTCATGTTTATTTTAAGCTGCCAATGCAGCAGAAGCTCTTTCTAAACTGTATCCGCGGGGTTTGTATAAAGCCAAATACAGTTTCAGACATTAACACAACATCGTCCATGCTACCAAAAGCAATGACAATTTCCAAAAAAATCATTTATAACTTTGCTCCAGTCTTCCAAACATGGTAACTTCTAATCTCCAGTTCATTAATAAATAATGAAAACAATATAGGACTGCACACATCACCTTGCATAACACCAGTCGTGCAGTTTATGCAATCAGTCAAAGACCCACCCGCTCTCACTACTAGCTTTTGGATGGAGTCATACAGCTCGTGACACTTCGATAAAATTTCCCTCTGATTCCATTTTTAAACAAAATATGCCACAAAATAACTTCATTACCCAGACTCAAAGGCTTTTTCGAAATCAATACAAGTCAGCATATAATTTGCCGATTCAAACAAACATTGTTTTTTTACAAATGCCATAAAGTAACAAATGATCTATTGTAGAATAGCAAAATCACAATACCACTCATCTAATTTTCGGCAACGAGGCCTTTTTCAAGAGAAAAAAACAAAAACAAATAGCAACTATGTAATGTCCAATCTTCGTATTAGTCACGTCCTGGCATTACTATAAAAATCATATCTGGTGGCAAATAAAGTACGAAACGGTATCTAGTTCACAAATTACGGGCCTTTCTCTTACCAGACTACACTCCACATTCATACAGTCAATCCTCAAAACTATTTTTACATTTACCTTGCTCTGTTTTTTCATGCACTCAGCTGCTTCTTACAAGCAACTGTTAAATAAACAAAGAGCTTCATTATATCTACATCAATTAACACTGATCGCCATGTTCAACTCTCTGTTAATCTCAGGGAGCAACACTATAATCACAAAATACATTAGAATACGTCTTATTCCAAACATAAACTTTTCCAATGAAAATTTAGAAACCTACTTTCTGTGTAATTCATGAGCAGTCATTTGGACACTGAGGTCATCACAAAGCCGATGGGTCTACTCGATGCTCTCATCACTGTAATGTTACAATCATTCGAGAAACTCAAAACATATCTCGTGACATTAAAAAAAATCAATTACACTATTACCACCTCTCTCAGAAAAATATTGTAGCGACATTAAGTTCGCCCCTGACAACATACCATTCATGATACACAAATTCCAAGCGTGCACCATATGATTAACATTTTACCATAGTTATTCAATACATTATCTTCAGATTTCGGGGTGTACATAAAGGAGTACTACATAACTGATCATCAATAGGTAACCCATCATCTTCCTAAATCATGGAAACAGTTTGAAGTACACTGTTCAAATCACCACTTAATAAAACATAAACATCATCAAAGCAAGTATAACAATCACTCACAAATTCTTCAAGCATACCTAGTCCATTTTCAATATCAAATTTGTGTAATACGTGAACCAATCGGTGGGGTACGTAAGCACCTATGTACAAGGAAACTTTGTTGCGGCAAAACAGAGAGTAATCAATGACAAAAGCACCACAGTTACAATTTATTATCATAATAGCTTAATGAACGAGCCCGAGCTCGTGTTTAACAAGACATACCAGACCACCAGAACGCCTTCCCACGAGCTGTAAGTGAGTAAGGGGGGGGGACAGGTTTGCAATACGATGTATAACCACAAAACACAGATGAATGAAAGTCTTTCCCAGGAATGTGTCTTCAAAACATATGAAGCCAAAAGAACAAACAAAAGAGACAAATTCTTTATCATGCAATTTAGACAATAAAACCATTCACATTCCATGGAGAAAAGAAAAGGATTTAGAAATGTTTAATTTACAAAGAAAACAATCTGAACTGCCACTGTCAGCAACCCGGGAGAAGCATTTGCACGTGGGCCGTTTATGACTGCGCGTCATACACCAGATACGGATTCAACCAACACACGCTCACTGTTTACACACACATGAGTTCAGTTTGTGTTGAATCGCTAGCGCAAACCAACCAGGTCCAACCGTTTCCAAACGATCAGCACTTGCCAACGCTCTGTGTCATACCCTTCGGGGTGACAGCAAAACCGTTCACCAATGAAGTTTGTATCCCTCTGATAAAAAACCACACACAATGTCTTCGGGCCGGCCACTGTCCTATTTCATTTCCACCAGCCTGGTCATAGAATCGACCAGAATATTTTCTTACCGTCTATCAGGAGGTAGGTTTGAAAACCATTGTACTCGTATTCCTTCATTGCGAGCTTTTCCTTTAAGTGTGGAATCAAAACCATTTCCTGACTTCTTCTTACACGGTAGAAAAGTCTTCACCAATGAAAACCTGACTTCCCCTGAGCTTTGCCCATTGCCTTTAGCACCTCAACCTTCTGTTTTAGAATACATATCGGCAATATCACAGGAGTCAGACTAGAACTTATTCGGTGAACCCTGGTCCCAAATTCCACAAAGAGAAGAGACAAGAGAGAGACAGAGAGAGAGAGAACAGAGAGAGAGGGTGCCAGCTTGGTTGCTTTTTTTGTGTATTGGGCATTCTCATTTTTCAGCCAAAGCAGCGAGCGTCATCCGCGTGAGGAATGCAGTAAATTATTGCTGCAGAGATAAAGCATTATCCGCTTGTCGTGTAAATTGTCATATGTTGTGCTGCGTGCAGTGAGCATGCATGCATATGTGTGTAGTGTGGTGTGTGGTGTGTGTGAGTGTGTTGTGTGTGTCGTGTGTGTGTGGGCATGAGCGTGCAGGTGCGTTGTGCGTGCGTGTGCGTGCGTGTGTGGTGTGGTGTGTGTGTGTGTGTGTGTGTGTGTGTGTGTGTGTGTGTGTGTTGTGTGGTGTGTGTTCGGCATAGTGTATCATCACCTGCTCTCTCCCTATTCACTACCCTTTATTCGCACCAATCGTGTTGTTGTGTGAGTGTGTGTGTGTGTGGTGTGTGGTGTGTGTGAGGTGTGTGTGTGTGTGTGTTGAGTGTTCAGCATAGAGTGTCTTCATCCCGTCCTCTCTCTAACCACCGCCCCTTTCTACACCCCAAGTAAACTTCAAGATTGGATCTCCTACCCCTAGGGGGATCCCTTAAACCTGGAGACATCTTGCAAATGAGTTTTTTCTCTAAATTTCATCTACAAAACTGTCGTTGCCAGGCAACGATCCGCCTCTGTCCCAAGGCATCCAGTCGGGGCGGCTTTTCTTCCACTCTTAAAGATGGCTGTGTGTGTGTGTGTGTGTGTGTGGTGTGTGTGTGAGTGTGTGTGTGTGTGTGTGTGTGTGTATGTTGTGTGTGCCGTGTGTTCGTGCATGCGACGCTGGCGCGCGGCGCGCGCGCGTGAGTGTGTGTTGTGTGGTGGGTGGTGTTGTTGTGTGTGTCGTTGTGTGTGTTTGTGTGGTGTACCAACTCCGTGCCACAAAGCGTAGTTTATTCGTCCAAATACATCTCTTCCACTAAAAACCACAACACCCTCCCCCTTAGCTGTTCCCTTACCCACACCCCCCCACCCGCTCCGCCACTAGAAATCTTCTCCGCATACCCCTGAAGATCGCTTTTTCAGCAGCACAATTAAAAGATTCAGCTTTGATCTATCCTCTGAATTTTGACATTTCAACACTCAGAACTGACCAAACGATTGGAACA
>CM031600.1:23267949-23272949 GCA_018398815.1 Conus ventricosus | reverse complement strand
ATCAAGTTTCAAACGCCGTATCGTCGAGCAGGAAACGGAATCAATGTCGTCAGTCCAATGTGTTTCCTATTCTGTATCAAACGAGGAAAGATGGGGAAAGATTTCCTTTCGTATCCTTACATGAAACGTTTGTCTGGTCAAAGTGTTGAGCTGCTTACTGAAATTTAATGACAGTGTGTGTTCCCTGGTCATGTGAGAAGTTCTCAACATTCTGGGACAAAACTGGCAATATTATCTTTCCTACCCCTCCCTCCATCCCTCCTGTGGGATTGCTTTATTATCTTTTCAGTATTAGATAGCAATGACTTTTGATCACCGAAAAAATATTGAGAAGAAACATAAAAATCATTCAACGTCAATAAATCAGTTCAGTATTTTGACAGAAAGGACTCTTTTACACGAGTGGGGTTACGAAGGGATCTTTCCCCCTACTTTCCCTTCATGTTAGAAAGAATCATTCTCGACGACAAGCGTCGTAAAAGGAATAACTTTTCTGGTTGGCTTTAGAAGTTTTAACCGTCAGCTTGAAAACTAATCTGTTGAAACTAGCTATTGGGCATACTTTGTAAATGGTTGATATGCAGCGCCATGCATTGAAGCCACCTGACACAAAGGCTCTGGAAGTGTTTGATTCAGTTGAACACATCAAGGCCCATTTTGGCGTGAGCCGGGTGGGGATGGTTGGAACACCATTGTCCATAAACTCCCAACCCACCACCAAACAGCTGTAACGCATACACTCCCCAGAAGAAACCCAGACGTCCCAAAGAAATCTGAGCTAAACAGTCCCGACAGAGAAAAAGGCAAAGGGTGACTTGAGACGGCCCCCAAACAGCAGCAGACAGAGGCAGGTGGACATCCCTTACCATCGCCTCCAGTGCCAACAGCATACAGAAGATCATACTGAGCCTGAACATCACTCTGCCTTATTTATATAGATATATATATATATATAATATATAATATAATATATATATATATACTATATAATATATAATATAGATTTCAAAGTGATTAAAATACCCAAAATGAAATTTTTTGAGTGCTCATCCCCGTGGGGGAGAACATTTGTTAAAATAAGTACTAAAAAAGAGAATCGACAATTTGTTTCTAGCGGCGTTGCGCAGTCATCAGCACGCCGCTAGAAACAAATTTTGTCGATTATTCTCTTTTTAGTACCATATTTAAACACACACACACCCATATATATAATATATATATAATATATAATAAAGTATATATATATATAAATATATATATATTTATATATATATATATATATATCATATATATACTTTTCACAGACAAATGTAGCTTATTTTGTTGTTTCATGAGTTTCTTGGTGGGGCGGATTGCACCTTTTGTTTTTTTTTTTTTTAAAGAATTCAACAAACATAACTATGATATACACACCAGCCGTTTTCTGGGATACATCCTGCTTAAAAACCTAAAAAGGCAGATGAGTCATGTTAAGCAACGTTCTGAGGCACTGAGAGAAAACAAATCAGGTTTCCGAAATACCGGTATCTGACTCCAGGAGTTTAGGATATGTTTGGTGATTTTTCCTCCCCTTTGGAGAGTGTCTCTCCCCTTGGAGACTTATAAGCTTGCTGAAGCCTCATTATGAGAAGCATTAATTATTCCCCGTTACACCAAACTGTTTAGTTAGGCAGACTTACTACCACTGCAGATATGATAGCTTAACTTCCCCCTAGTTTCTTCAATCTAAAACATAAGAGCAAGCTTTGTTTAGAACTGAATATTCTTGCAGTCATTGCAACACCAAGCATGCTCTGTAAGTTGCTGAATGGTGCCAGTTTACGCATACCTTGAATTTATTTGTTACTATATAAATATATAATATATAATATATAAATATATAAATATAAATATATATATATATATATATATATGAGTTTACTCTCTCTCTCTCCCTCTCTCTCCTCTCGCTCTATATATATATATATGATATATATAATAGTTTTCCCCCACTACTTAATGTTCACATCTCTCTCTCTCTCTCTCTCTCTCTCACTTCCAATCATCTCTCTCTCTCCTCTCTCTATAATTATATATATATATATATATATATATATATAATATAGAGATATATATATAATCGCCGATTCAACGCCCACTCAGTTCACCTTGATAGATGAAGCCGATTCCATTATGGGATCACCAAGGGCCGATGGTTTAAGGACTCACGTAGATGATTATAGGTACGGATTCCCTAGCATGACCTGCGGTATTGCTACCAGTGCACATTTCCCATCAGAAGCATCATGCTGAAATACTCAGGGTGGAGTCGCTAATCCCACCTACGCTGCAGTATACCTTGGCGACCACTGCTCGGATCAAAGTGTGTCCAAGTCTATTCGTGGGGCAAGGGAGTAAGTGTAAGCGAGGAGGAGGAGAGGGAAGCAGCAGACATGAATGTATAGACCGACCACTCCACGCAAAACACTGGCAAACCTGTAAACTAGCAGGTGTGGACTAAAAACAGGATGTCAAGCGCCTTGTACGAACTTTTCTAGAAATAGAAGCAACCCACCCATCCGAACACCACCACTCTAAAAAAAAAAACCTTTTTAAAAAAGGTCATCAACAGAACGTTTCTGTTCAGTTATGCACTTCCATTATCATTGAATAATGAAAAGTGTTGGTGGCATAAGAAAAAAACAACAACAAAAATCCACGTACAGCTTGGAATCGTATCAGTTTCTCTCCCTGTTTATCGGAACTTGTGCAAGTACCAAGTCTGAAATATCAAATCTTTAAACACACTACACACACACACACACACACACACACACACACACACACAACACACACACACACTACACACACACAACACACAACCACACACTCTCTCACTCTCTCTCTCTCTCTCTCTCTCCCTCTCTCTCTCTCTCTACTCTCTCTCTCTCGTCTCTCTCACAGAAAAGTGAAATAACAAGAGTTGGTAAGCGGCTGAAGGAATGAATGAACAAAATAACCAACAATGAATGAACGAATGATGATGAAATGGATGAAGAATGAATGAATGGATGAATGAAAGGAATGAATGGATGAATGAATGATGAATTGGATAAATGAAAATGATGAATGAATAATGAATGATGAATGAAATGAATGAATGAATGAATGAAACAAAAAGACCTCATAAATGCATCCATCATTTTGTGATGAATAAGCTTATTGCATGGGCTTCCATTTTTCAGACCACTTTATAGGGAAAATCCTCCAGACATCTCAGTTTCATACATTATAATTGGCGATTGACAGACAGACCAGACTGTCGCATGTAGGTAAAGGGAACAAAGAAAGGAGAAAAACATTTACAGGAAATGATTAAAATACAATTTTCCCCCCCCTTATCATTGATGTTGCGTGAATCAAAACGTCATCAAACACCCACTCAGTATTTCTCTTTCTGTCTTCTCGCTTCTGTCTTCCTGTCTGTCCTGCTGTCGTCTATCCGTCTGTCTGTCTGTCTGTTCTGTCTTTCTGTCTTCTTCCTCCCTCCCCTCCCCTCTCTGCTCTCTCTCATCTCTCTCTCTCTCTCCCTCCTCTCTCTCTCATCTCTCTCTCTCTCCCTCCTCTCTCTCTCTCTCCTCCAATTCTTTGTTCTTCTACTAGAATCTTCTCTTTTTTCTTCTTGTCCGTCGTCGTCGTGGTTGTTGCGTTTGGTGTGTGTTATTGTTTATGCTGTTGTTGCTCTTGTAGTGCTGTTACTGTTGTTGGCTTGATAATGTGTTGTTGTTGTTTGTTGCTGTTTACTTGTTGTTATTATTGTTGTTGTTATTGTTATTATTGTTGTTGTTATTGTATTATTTTTGTTGTTATTGTTGTTATTGTTGTTTTTCTTCTTCTTCTTTTCTTCTTGGTTTCCTTCTTTTTCGTTCCTTGGACGGCACTCTGAGGCTTCATTGGTGAGAATTTTGCACATGAGAACATTTCTAATTGCTGCATAAAGGTAGCCATACTCCGTCTTTGGGAATGTTCTCTCTCTCCTCTCTCTCTCTCTCTCTCTCTCTCTCCTCCCCCTCCTCTCTCTCTTTGCAATGCTGTGTGTGTGTGGTGTGTGTGTGTGTGTGTGTGTGTGTGTGTGTGTGGTGTGTGTGTGTGTGTGTGTGTGTGTGTCTTCGTCGTTTTTGTTTTTGATTTCATGCTCTTTTTTATGGATTGACTACACTGTTCACGCTCTCCTCCACTCTCCCACTCCTTCGCTCTCACCCCCCCCCCCCCCCACCCCCTGCCTGTTTTTCTTGTTCGCTTTATTGATTTTACTTGTCCACATCACTGGACATTAAAAAAAAATGATGCTCTGTCGACCATCCTCTTCCACCTCTGAGGATTTCTCTCTCACTGGCCATAAAGACACAACAGATACCGTAAATACCATCGTAAAATTCGACATACCCACTCTTTCCATCTCTCTCTCTCTCTCTTTCTCTCTCTCTCTCTCTCTCTCTCTCTCTCTCTCTCTCTCTCTCTCTCTCTCTCTCTCTCCTCTCTCTCTCTCTCTCTCTCTCCTGCTCCCTCCCTCTCTCTCTCTCCCTCTCTCTCTCTCTTTCTCTCTCTCCCTCCCTCTCTCTCTCCCTCTCTCTTTCTCTCTCTCTCTCTCTCTCTCTCTCTCTCTCCCTCTCTCTCTCCCTCTCCTCTCTCCCTCTCTCTCTCTTCCCCCCTCTCTCTCAGCCCCTGCCCTCCTGTTGTCTGTCTGTCTGTCTGTCTGTCTGTCTGTCTGTCTGTCTGTCTCTCTCTCTCTCTCTCTCTCTCCTCTCTCTCTCTCTCTCTCTCCTCCTCTCCTCTCTCTCTCTCTCTTTCCACCATTTCCCTGTCTCCTATTCGCATTTTCCCACACCCCTCCTGTGTAAAAAAAGTCTTAGGCAGCTGAGCAATCTGAGAGACTAAGAAATCGTTAGGGTCACGGGTGAAAACATGCTGGTGTTTTGTAAATCCTATGATGAGCGGCCTTGAAAAGCCTGGAAAGGATC
>CM031600.1:23259495-23261995 GCA_018398815.1 Conus ventricosus | reverse complement strand
CTAATTGCCTCATCACAGGAGAAAGAGTTACCTCTTTGTTTGTTATTTCTGTTTACTGTTCCCGACTCATCCAACATTTCCCTTTTTAAAAAATGAAGGTGGTAAGAAGAAGGAGGGCAAGATCTAAAAAAAAGGGGGGGGAAAAAGGAAGAAACCAAAGAAAGGGGAGGAGGGGAAAGAGGAGTAGGATAAGACAGCGGAGCGAAAGACAGAAGAGGAAGAAAAGAAAGGAAGAGGAAAGAAGAGGAAGACGAGCAGTAGGAAAAGGGGGTGAAAAAGAAATTAAAGGAAGGGGGGGAGGGAAAGAAAGATAGAGAAAGAAGGAGAAAAAGAAGAAGGAAAAAAAAAAGCAGAAAAAAAAAAGAAGAGGCGGAGGATGAGGCGAAAGAAAAAGAGGAGAGAAAAAAAGGACGAAAAGGAGAAGAAGAAAAAAGAATGAGAGGGAGGAAAAGAAGACAGAAGGGGGAAATTGAAAAGGACGAGGGGGGGAAAAAAAGAGGAAGAAGTGGGAAGGACAACATGATGGGTCAAGACAGAACAGTAGCCAGAGGGCGAGGAAGAGAGAAGGAGGGGGGAAGAGAAGGGAGGAGGGTAGAAAGAGAAAGGAGGAGAAGAAAGCGGAAAAAAGGAAGGTGAAGAGAGAAACAGAAGGGTAAGGAAGAGGGGAGAGGGGAAGAGAAGGGAGGAAGGAAGGAAGAGAAGAGGAGGGAAAGAATAGAGAAAAAAAAGGAAGGGGAAACGAGATGAAAGAAGGAAGGAGAGAGAGGGGAGAAGGAGAAAGAGGAGGGAGAAGGAGGAGAGAGAGAGAGGAGGGAAGAGAAGGGAGGAAAGAGAGAAGAAGGGGAGAGAAAGGAAGAGAGATGAAGAAGATAGAGAGAGAGAGAGAGAGAGAGAGAGAAAAGAGAGAGAGAGAGGAAAAAAGAGAGAGAGAAGGAAAGAGGAAATGAAGAGAAGAGAGGGGAGAAGAGAAAAGAGAAGGAGAGGGGAAGAAAGAGGAGATGAAGAGGGAAAGAAGAGGAAAGAAAGAAAAGAAGGAAAGAGACAGAAGGAAGAGAAGGGTAAAGAGAAGGAAGAGGAGTGGAAGCGGAAAAAACAGAGAAGGAAGAGGGATAGGGAAAAGAAAGAAGGAAGATGTGACAGAGGACCAAGTATGGAAGAGGAAGGAAAGAGAAGGGAAAGGGGAAAAAAAAAAAGAGAAAGGAGGAGAGGGGAATGGAGGAGGGGATAAGGGAAAGGAGGAAGAAGTGGGGGCGGGAAAAAAGAAAGGAGAAGGGGAAAAAGAGGAGGAAGGGAAAGAAAGAGGAGGAGGGGAGGAAGAAGGAAAGTCAACGAAGGAGCAGGATGGCAGAGAAGAAAGAGGAGGGAGTAAGACAAACACGAATGAGGAGAAAGGAGAGTAAAAAAAAAAAAGGAATAGGAAAGAAATGAAAAGAAGGCGGAAAAGAAAGGATCAGAAGAAGGAGGGGAAGAAACAAAAGAAGGAGGAAGAAGAAGGAGGAGGAGGAAGAGAAAAGGGAGGGAAAAAGAAGAGATGAACAAGGCGGAGGAAGAGAACGGAAGGGGGAGGGAAGGGAAGAGAAGGTGGGAGGAAGAGAAGAAGGGGGGAAGGGGGGGGAAAAGAAAAGAAGAAGAATGGAGTGGAGGAGGAAGAACAGAAACAAAAAAAATGGTGGAGGGGGAAGAAGAGAAGGAGAACCAAGTGATGGAAGAGAAGGGGGAATAGGAGAAAGAGAAGAAGAAGGAGGAGACGAAGAGGAAAGGAAGGGAGAGGGGGGGGGAGGGGAGAAAGAGAAGATTGAGGAGGGGACAGTGAATAAGGAAGGGGGGGGAGGAAGATGGAGGAAGGTAAGGAAGAGAAGGAGCAGGAAGAGGGGGAAGAGAAGTAGGGGTAGAAGGAAGAAAATGAGGAGGAGAAGAAGAGAAGCAGGAAGGGAAGGAAGGAGGAGGCGAAGGAAAAGAAGGAACGGAGGAGGAGAAAAGGAGCAGGAGGGGAAAGGGAAAAGAAGAAGGAGGAAGAATAAAAGAGAGTGGTAAGAAAGAGAAGGTAAGGAAGGGGAAGGAATGAGAAGGAGGAAGAAGAGAAGGAGAAGGAGGAGGAAGGAAAATGAGGAAGGGAAGGGAAGGAAGAGAGGAGGAAGAAGAGAAGGGAGGAGAGGAGGAGGGGGAGGAGAGGAGGAAAGATGAGAAGGGAAGGGAAGGAAGAGGAGGAGGAGGAGGAGGAGGAGGAAGGAAGAAGAAGAAAGGAAGGAAGAGAGAATGAGAAGGGAAGGGGAAAGGGAAGAGGAGGAGGAGGAAAGGAAGAAGAAAGGAGAAGGAAGAAGAGAAGGAGCTGGTGAGGAAGGCAAACGGTGAAAGAGAAGGCAAAGAAGGAGGAGGAAGAAGAAGAGAAGGAGGCGAAGGAAAGACGAACAGGAGAAGGGAGGGAAGAGAAGGGGGTGGAGGTACAGGAGAGAGAAGGAGGAGGTGCCATAGAAGATGAAAAAGAATGAACGGAGAAGAG
>CM031600.1:23246995-23249495 GCA_018398815.1 Conus ventricosus | reverse complement strand
TTTGGAAACCTCCACTTACGTAACTGATCCAGCCTTTTAAGCGCGCGTGCGCACGTGCGTGCGCCACCGCGCGCGCGCGCCACCGCCGTTTGCGTAGGTGTGGGTTCGAACTCTGTGCGCGCGTGCGCGCGCGCGCGCGCGCGAGTGTGTGTGTGTGTGTGTGTGTGTGTGTGTGTGTGTGTGTGTGTGTGTGTGTTTGGTAGAAAGAAAAATATATAGATAGATAATAAGACAGATAGGTAGACAGAGAGACGCACAGACACATGCATTCATACATACATACATATATTTATAAACAGACGTAAAGACAGCCAAAGCCGTATAAACAGGCAAAGAGATAGAGAGATGAAGAGAGATAAGACAGACAGACACATTGATAGACAGGCGCATAGCCAGCTGCCTACCTAACGAGATTGCGCCTGCGTTTGGGGTTATCGTGGAAGGTTTCGGTCAGCTGCAGTCCCATTATCATCCGCAAGGCCACAAATCACACTTTCAGGGTGAACAAAAGGTAGAAAAGAAAGATCTCTCTCTCTCTCTGTCTGTCTGTCTGTCTGTCTGTCTCTGTCTCTCTCTCTCTCTCTCTCTCTCTCTCTCTCTCTCTCTCTCTCTCTCTCTCTCTCTCTCTCTCTCGTGGATGGTTTCGGTCAGATTCAGTCCCATTATTGTCCATGGGGCCACAATTCACTCTTTCAGGGTAAACAAAAGGTAGAGAAGAAAGATCACACACACACACACACACACACACACACACACACACACACAGTCAGACAGACAGACAGACAGTTCATAACATTAACTTTTTAATTGAAATACTGACGACAGGTAAAACTAGGTTACGCTGAGTGCGTCAGTCGTTGTAAGCTGAAGTGCTTCCACCTGTCCCTTTATCCACCCACCCCCACCCCATCCAGGCGAGGGGGACGGGGGTGGGGGGTGGGGGGGGGTGGGGCAGGGTGATGACTCTCGTTCATGTGTATGGTCCCAGCCACAGTGACAAACCAGAGACTTCCTTTAAACAAAATGATTGTAATAGTCAACAACATCGGTATGTATCGTTGTTGGATCCAAAAACAAAAATCAAACAGTTGGTGGTAGGCTTAAAAGTAACTTAATATTTTCATATAACTTAAAAATTTGGAATCGTATCGACAGATCGATGACTTCTCTTGAAAAAAAAAAAGATATGGCGGGTTGTTGTTGTTGTTTTTTTTGTCCATAGAATCACATTTATTACATGATGCATATATTCCCCCACCACCCCACCCCTGATAAATACCTGTTTTCGAAACAGGGTACAGTTGATGTCAATCTTGATGATGATGGTGCACGTGACGCGCCTCAACTGTCTGCAGATGACAAACACCTGCTTGGATGACCCGACTTGTTGACCCCTGTTCTGCACTGAAATAAAATAAAAAATAAAAAATAAAAATAAAACAGTAAGAGTCCAGAGTGGTATGGAGTTAATGGGGGGGGGGGGGGGGGGTTCAATGGGTTTTTTTTCCATAGTTGTTAGTCAGATTCTAGTTCGTTCTGTCCATAAAGTTTCAAAACTGAGTGACTGGGGCGGAAAATGAAGCAAAACTTAGAAAGAGAGGGGGGTTACTTACCGCCGAGGACATAGACAAACAAAATACAGGACAAGACACAACGCATTTCGACCTCTTGGGTCTTCTTCAGGCAAAAACAAATAACATTTTATGACAGTGAAAATGGCCATTTTGATCGTGCGCCGAATATGAGAAAGATAAGTGGTTTCTCGTTCTTCGTTGTCACTGTCCTATATTAATGTTATTTGTTTTTGCCTGAAGAAGACCCAAGAGGTCGAAATGCATTGTGTCTTGTCCGGTGCTTTGTTTGTCAGTGTCCTTGGCGGTAACTAACCCCCTGTCCATGAAGGTTTCAGAGAATGAGGACCCGTTTGTCACACAACGCTAAGGCGTTCTGGTAATCCATTCTCATAGAGGATACATCAAAACAACGCTTAAAAACTGGTGGCTCATTTCTTTATCCGATGCTGCAAACACAATTTGTTCGTCTGTTTATCCTCTTTACCTAACATTTGCATTGCCAGCAATAATCTATCATGGATAAACAAATTTTAAAAAAAAAACGAAAGGGACATTAACCTGTGGATGAAGTTGGAGTATGGCTGCCTTAATCGCGGGATTAAAAAAAACGGTCATACACACGCAGGTGTCAGAATAATCAACTTGATTGTGGATACTCTACGGAAAGAAGAAGAAGAAGAAGAAGAACTGGGGAACGCATTCGAAAAAACACATGTTATTATAAACAGAAAAGAATACCATACCGTTACTACCTTTCCCCTTTTCAGTAATCTTATTGCGTGAAGTATACTGGTGGCTAAAATTCTGTCTTCTCACAGTGATCGATCTTAAGTGTAATCCATGCTTCTAGCTCTGCTTAGGCGATCTGTACATACAGATCTAGGTTCCTCCATGTTTGGTTTCAACCTCTGCTTAGCTTTCTCGGC
>CM031600.1:23234495-23239495 GCA_018398815.1 Conus ventricosus | reverse complement strand
GCATGACTGGCATGATTTGAACATCCAATGGAATTAGAGGGAGATAACTTCGGGGACGAGGCGGTAAAAATACTGACCAATGGTACTCGCCCTTTTTGGACAGATCGGAACGAATAAGAAGGGTGTGAGAGTGAGAGAACGGGGGAAGAGGAGGAAAACGAACAGACAGAGAGAGAGAGGGGAGAAGTTCGGGGGAGTAGACTCTCGCCTACAGGAAGGCAGGGAGAGGAGAACGAACAGGGAGAGAGAGATGAGGAGGTTCTGGGTATAGTCTCTGCAGGAGAGAAAAGGCAGGGAGATGAAGAGCAGAACGAGGGGAGAACGAACAGAGAGACAGAGAGAGAGAGGTCTGAGTGTAATCTCTGAGGGGAGAAAAGCAGAGAGATGAGGGGAGGAGAGAAGAGAAACCAAGTTGAGAGATTAGCATGAGATAGTCTGCAGAGGAAGGACTGAGGAGAGATGTGGAGAGAGAGAGAGTTGCTAACTAATGAAGAAGAAAAGAAAGAAAGAGAAAAAAAAGAAAAGAAAAGCAACCATGTCCATTGATAAGAGCAGACTAGAAGAGAGAGAGAGAGAGTGCAATGCGTTAATGCAGGAAGAAAGAAAGGAGAACAGATCGATGTTGATAGTCACTGTTCTATCCTCACTGGGGTTCGACCTCATACTTGGCCAGCGCCACTTTCATCAGCAGTCCAGCCTGACCGGTGCCAGCAGTCCAGCTTGACCGGTGCAAGCAGACCAACACCAGTGCGGCAGTTGTGTCGTGTTGTGAAGTGACAGTGAAAAGAAAAAGAAAAGAAAAGAAAAGACAGTGATTCGTGAATAGTTAAGATCACTGGCCAGGTAAAGTAGAAATTTATTTATACCCGGGTTAGTTAATGATGTTTTAGACAAATGATTTTGTGAAGTTCAGGAAGAGAGAATGTTTTATTTTGTTTGATTCCATATGTATTGATGGTTCGTTCTATGAACATGTGTAGTAAAGTTATAGACTTTACTAGTGGTTTGATGTGACGAATGCATGATATATGAATGAGATCGTAAGCAGCTGTGAGTGTGTTTGGGCTGTGCGCTAGTCCTTCCTCCATCGACATCACCCAGGTTGACAATTTATTGGCGAGCCTGCCAGGATATTCTGGCCATTTATTATAATTGTTCAACTTCTCAGAGAGGAAGCTGGGTGGGATTCAAGTATTGTAATCCTAAGACAAGGGGGTTGTCTTACTGTATGTTCCAAGATAGTTAAATACTAGGCTTGGCATTGCTTCCAAGATAGTTAATACTAGGCTTGGCATTTCAGCCCCAGAGTACTTATTTCGCACAGATTGCCTATAATTCGCTCTCATAGTTGGGTCAGGCGCTGGGCGTCTTATAAAAAACTAACTACGTTGTCCCAAGCTAATATTATCATTCATAGGATCGTGCTATTACGTCACTCGTGTCGGTAACCACCAGTTTGGCTGTCGTAGTTATAAAATCTTGTTCAAAAAAAAAAAAGAGAAACAATGGCGGAAGAAAAGAAACACCCCTATTGAACAACTCGTGAGCGTCGCTCGTGATTTAGGCTATTCGGGAGAAGAGTTGCGAGCATTCGTTGAAAACCAGCAAAAGATGGAAAGGGATGAACGCGCGGAAAGACGCCGTGTCGCAGTAGAAATAGCATTAGCAGAGCAGGAAAGGACTAAAACTAGCGAAACGCAGGAAACAGAAAGAATAAGGCAGGCGCAAGAGACAGAAAGAATGAGGCAGGAAACAGAAAGGTTAAGGATTCAGGCTAATAATAATCAGGCTAGGGAAGAAAACGGAAAGATTAAAGGTTCAATTAGAGCTAGAGAAAGTGAGAATACAGAGGGAGACCACCGAGGATGGGAGTTCAATTTCCAGTGACTCTGTGCGCAGTTACGCTCCCCGACCCAAGTTGCCAAAATTCTCGGAAGGGACCGATTCGATTGACGCATACATCAGTCGTTTCGAAACGTTTGCGACCAGTCAGGGTTGGCCTCCAGAAGAGTGGGCAGTCATTTTGTCGGCGTTACTGACGGGTAAGGCATTGCAGATTTTCACTGCATTGCCAGCAGACACCCAATCTGATTTCGGCGCTGTGAAGAATCATTGATGAAGGGATTTGACTCACAGAGGAAGGATTCAGAAAGAAATTTCGTTCAGCTAGATTGCAAGCAGGGGAAACGTACACTCAGTTTGGTGCACGTTTAGACCACTATTTTGAGAAATGGTTAGAGTTGAGTGGTACAAAGAAGGAGTTCGCTGAATTGAAAGAGCTAGTTATGAAAGAACAGATTTTGTCAGGTTGCGGCCCTGAGTTAACCATACATTTGAAAGAGGACAGCCAGAGACAGCAGGGGAGTTGTTGAAGTTCGCAGAGGTGTATAGAGAGGCACGTTTGGGCACTAAGGTGCAGGAGAAACAGGTGCTAGGCACAGGTGAGAAGAGTGCAAGGAGACTAGGAGAGTTTTCTGCAAAGTCTGCAAACCCAGTGGTGGGGCAGAAGGAAGGGCAAAGGGACATTAGGTGTTTCATTTGTCACAAGAAGGGACATGTGGCGAGGGATTGTCGCATGAGGTTCCAGAAGGCAGCAGCCTTGCAAGAGGTGGATAAGGGTCGTCAAGGGAAACGACCTGCAGTGGAACCAAAGGGGATTCAGTCTGAAGAGGGTGGAGTGCAGCCTATGGCTAGCACTGGACAGCAGTCAGTGTCAGGGATGGAGGGCACTAGGCTGAGTGGTTCGTTACCAGTGGAAGAAGGGTGGATTGGCCAGCAGAGGGTGAAAGTGTTACGAGACACTGGTGTTCATGTGGTGTAGTACGAACAACGCTGGTCGATAAAGGGGATTTGACAGGGCAAATCCAGACCTGTACTCTAATCGATGGCACTGTGAGGGAGTTTCCAGTTGCTAAAGATAGAAGTACGTACCCTTACTTCTCAGGCGAGTTGTCTGCGTTGGTGATGGAGAGAAACCCCTTCACGATTTGATCATTGGAAATATTCCAGGGGCAGCAGTTCAGACACGGAGCAAGAAGGAGGAAAAGGTTGTTAAAACCGTTAGTCGTTCCAGCAAGGAAGTCAGGCATAGATGTGTCGGCTGATGATGTTTAGGGCAGCACAGGAACAGACCCTTCGCTCGTGAAGTCTTGGGAGTTGGCAAGAGGTGGAGAGAAACAGGAGGTTAGAGGAGGTGAGACAGAATTTCTTGTGAAAGGCGGGCTGTTGTACCGAGTGTTCACCAAGGGGAAAACAGGTAGGTGACCACTCAGTTAGAGGTACCAGCAGGTTATCGTGACACTGTCATGTCAGTGGGTCACGAGTCGCTCATGGCGGGTCATCTCGGCACCAGCAAAACCGCTGACCGAATCTTTGATGACTTTCATTGGCCAGGAGCAATGGCAGACATAAAACGTTTCTGCATGTCATGTGATGTGTGTCAAAGATCAGCCACAAGAGGGGTGAAGAGGAAGGCACCTCTTAAACATCCCCCTTTAATTGACACACCATTCAGGAGAGTGGCCGTCGATCTGATTGGCCCAATCTCGCCCTGTTCCAAAGGTGGGCACAGGTATGAGACATGTAAGGTTGCAAGGGAAGGTTTGCAGGAGGCTAGGGTCGGTCAGAAGAAGCAATATGACAGGAAGGTGAGGAAGCAATCCCCAAGGTGGGAGATCAAGTCCTGTTACTGCTTCCACGGGTCACAACAAGCTGCTGATGCATTGGAAAGGACCATTCACCATCACTGAAAGGGTCGGTCGGGATTACCGAATTGATGTGAATGGGAAACCAAAACTTTTCCATGCAAATTTCCTCCGCAAATATATTCAGCGTGAGACTCAGCACATAGGCGCAGCAGCAATCATTGATGAGGTGAAAGAGACCAGCAGAAGAAGAGGAGATTTTGTTGCCTGAGTTTCCAGGAGAGAAGAGTCATACAGGGATGTGTCACTGTATGAAGGGCTAGACAGTAGGAGACAGGAGGAAGTTAGGGGGCTCCTAGAACGGTATAGGGCGTCCCTGACTGATAAACCAGGCAGGACAACTCTAGAAACATGTACGGTGGAGTTAACATCGCAGAAACCCGTACATGTGAAAGCCTACCCGATCCCATATGCCACCAAGCAAGTGATCGAGGAGGAGGTAGAAAAGATGTTGGACCTTGGGGTGATTGAACCGTCCAAATCATCATATAGTGCACCCGTCGTCTTAGTGAGGAAAAAGTCAGGTGAGCATCGATTCTGTGTCGACTATAGACGTCTGAACAGTGTCACCAAGGTCGATGCAGAGGTCATACCGAACATGGAAGACCTGTTCGCTCAGATCGCACAAGCAAGAGCCAGTATTTCACCAGGATAGATCTGAGCAAGGGTTACTGGCAAATAGCCCTGAGTGAGGACTCAGAGGAAGTCAGTCATATCCAGGTGCTTTGTTGATAATATGTGTTGATTACAGTTATGTTGAGTGGATATGGGTTCATTCCCAGTTGGCTATGGTTCATATTTTTGTGTGAGACTTGTTCATGTGAATGTAGTTATGCTTGGAGCATACAGTCGCTTGTGTAGTGATGCATTATTTGCAATAAGTGAGGATGGAGATTCCTCAGTGAAGTGTCATGGATCGTGATCATATTATATTGTGCTTTTCATAAGAATTGTGAAGAGAAGATATGGGCAAATCCGCAGGTAGGGGAATTGCATAAGTGCGCACAGAGGTCGTTATAAAATGAGTTGAAATAACGCAAGAGCGCACGTCAATGATAACTCATTGGAGTGGTATTCACTAATGATATATTTTATAATTTGTAAACCGTTGGTTGTAAAGTATTTTTCAAACTTTGCACGTGTAGCTGTGGTTCAGCAAATTCGGTTGTTGTCTTTTTTGTACCGTTGTTTTGAGACAATGCGGTGCATAGTCTTTTGCAAGGGGGAAATTGTCACGGTTCAAAATTCAACACAACCAAAGTGTGGTCCGTCGCCGGCCACTTCAACTGGACATAG
>CM031600.1:23228586-23231086 GCA_018398815.1 Conus ventricosus | reverse complement strand
TCGCTGGGCTGTGCTGACTGTCATTGCCCGAGTCCTGGGGTCCTTGGGGCACACCCCACCTGCTACATCCCCCCAAACCCCTTCCTCCCCCCCCCTCTCTCTCTCTCTCTCTCTCTCTGCCTCCGTGTGTGTGTGTGTGTGTGTGGTGTGTGTGTGTGTGTGTGTGTGTTGTGTGTGTGTGTTGTGTGTGTGTGCTTGTGTGTGTGGTGTGTGTGTGTGTGTGTGTGTGTGTGTGTGTGTGTGTGTGTGTGTGTGTGTGGTGTGGTGTGTGTGCGTGTGTGTGTGTGTTTTGTGTGTGTTCGTTCGTTCGTTCTTTGTTTTTACGTCTTTTCACCATAAGTGATATTAGACCAAGGTATGCGTGAGTGAGTGCATTCTGTCTGTGAGTGTGTGAGAGTGTAAATCTGTGAGGTAATGAAAACTGTGAACACTGCATCAACAGTAAAGAGGAAATGTTAAAGATACATATAACAAACAAAAAGCAAAATACAGAAACGTGGGTGGGTGGATGTGTCCCTGACCACTAATTTACATTGGGGAAAAAAAAATTACGGGGAATGACCTGATGGGGGTGTGAATTAGGGATTCAGCAATTTGTAGTAAAACCTTTGTGTCATGTAATAAATCTTCTATGTTTTCCTCCGAAACATTCTTTGCTGAGACTGAATCAGGTAGAAAACATCGGAGACTTTTACAATGAAATAAATGTGATTACTGTGATTTGTGCACCACACATGCAATTACATTTTTGGAGAATTTTGTTTTTAAAGCGTTAATTTTTATGCGGAAAAAAAGGGAAGTGACAAGTCTAGAATAATATAACGGTGCATTTGATAACTTCCTTGATACAATTTCCAACGGAACTGCAGCTGTTTTTTTGTGTTAGAGTCTTTTCATCATAACGTCTGCTAAATCTTTTCCATGCTGTTGTTTCTAGCAGCCTGTAATTTTCATGTAGGAGAAAGGAAGTGTCATGTCTACAGTCTTTTCTAAACCTTTTGCACCTCTTTTAGCAGCTCTGTCGGCCATTTCGTTTCCATTTATGTTACAGTGCGAAGGCCCCCAACAAAACTCAATGACTGTGCCATTAGCCGACAAACAATGTAATAAATAATGAATTTCGTACACAAGGTCAGGCCGTGTATCGGTACTGAAGGAGTTCAGTGAACATAAAACCGATTTAGAATCCACCAATATCACAGTTTTAAATACTGTCATTGGAATGTTCACCAAGAATTCTAAAGCAAGCATGATGGCTGTCAATTCGGCTGTAAAATTGACAGTTTTTTGCCAATGTAAAAAACATTTTCAATTTTCAATGCCGGTATGACAAAGGCCGCACCAACATTATCATTGTCAAGCAAGGAGCCGTCTGTGAAAACCTGAAGATGATTTTGATATTTTTCATAGATATGTGATTTTGCAATTGAATTCATAACATTTACATTTTCTTCTTTTCTCAATTTAGAATAGCTGATATCATATGATGGTTTTAATGTTTCCCATGGTGGTATAGGCGTGAATGATGGTCTTACTGACTGTCTTTGATGTTTATTCCTGAACTTTCATTAAATTAGAGGTTATGTTGCTATTGTCATTAGCGACGATATATTGTTTGCCCTTTTAGGAAAATCACACTCAGTTCTTTGTTTCAATTCTTCCCAATGAAATTGTCATTGTACTTGCTCTCAACACAAATTTTGAAGTAGCAAGTTCACGATAATCATCAAGCGGTAAGTTTTCTAGCTGCTCTGTATTTTTCTTTGTTTGACGCATGACTCGGAAGGCCAAGAGCTAGTTTATAGGCTTTACAGTCAATACTTTGTAATTTTTGTAATAGGTATTTTGGAGCACTAAAATAAATTTCTTGTCCATAAGAAAGTTTGGACCCTAACAAGTGCTGTAGAAAGATGAATTAAGGTTTCAGGGTCCATTCCCCAAGGTAATCTACAAATGGTCTTTAAAAGATTTAGGCTATGTCTTGCCTTTGTTAGAATATACTCAAAATACATATCCATGTCAGCTTTGATGTAAGAATTAATCCCAAGAACTTGACGTTTTGTTTATATTCTAAAGGTTCACCAAGCAGTTTTAAGATCGGTAATTTTGCTGGATTACTACCAGAGTTAAATAATATCATATTAGTTTTTTCAGGGGATAACGATAGTCCATTTTGAAACATGTATTTTTCAATGTTATCAAGGTCAAACTGGTATAATCTTCTTATGTAATTTTGGGGTCTTTGTGGTGTCGACTTTTTTAAGATTACGTCCATCCACATACATATATCATCTGCATATTGGACGAGAGTTACTTTGCTTGATACCGCCTTTGGCAGGTCATGTATCATGTTGTTGAAAAGTACAGGTGCAATCACTGAGCCTTGAGGGATACCATGTCTAGACTCCTTGGGGCAGAGTATGTTGTTCCCACTCTGGCCACCATTGACCTGTTTGTTAGAAAATTGTTGATATATCTGTAGACATTTCCAGATAGTCCA
>CM031600.1:23208586-23223586 GCA_018398815.1 Conus ventricosus | reverse complement strand
GTTTGGGGGTTTCCCCCATCGGATGGTCGATTCCCATAACAAGAGCTCCTGATCTGGTATGACCATCAACGTCAGTGTCACGAGCCAGAGGGACCGCCGCGCTTTGAGGTGTACACGCCCGGACACATGGACACCGGTGGAAACCTCCCATAAACACTACCAGCTCCCAAAAAACTACCAAGGGGAAGTTATCAAACAAGGTTGAAATGGGAAGGCACCATACCAAACCCCACGAGATAACTTCCCTTTGAAAAGAGCATCTGCCTGTGAAATAGTTTAAATCTATCGACAGCCTCGCCCCCCAAAACGAATTCTTTCCCTTGCCGATGGACGATTTTTATTTTATTTTACGCCTCTTGATTTCAAACTCAGTACCCTCTTGTTATATACATCAACGGAAAAGGTAAAAAGTTTTATTTACCTACGTATGATTTTTAATACGTTTAGTTGGTACCCAAAACGTGTATGCGGATAAAAAAAGAAAAAGAAAAAAAAAAAAAAAAAAAAAAAAAAAAAGAAGAAAAAATAGAAAAGAAAAAAGTAAGAAATTTGACTGCCGTTATAAAGACGTTCGAGTTCCCTGTTCTAAGTGTTTGGTCAAAAATATTCCATCTCTTGTAAAAGAAGTAACAGCGCGGCCCATTAGCTTGTACCTACGCTAAGTAAGACGTAACTGCGCCTATGACCTGGTTTGAAGTAAACCGGTGGACTTTGGTTCAGCCAGCCCTTACCTCCACGACCGGGCTGAGCGTGACATTACAGACATGGCGACACAATAGACATGGCGACAAACAGACATGGCGACATATAGACACGGATATATATTTTTATATATATATATTTATATATATATATATATATATATATTTATATTTATTCACAATGCTTGGGTTATTTTAACAGCAGAACTGACCACTCAGACTGTTCCTATCTTCTTTTTTTTTAATCTCCTTGCATCCCTTTAATGGATCTTCAAGAATAGGCTCAAAGATTGTCCCCTATTTGTTTTATTGTTTGAATAATGCTTTTGTTTTTCAGCAACTTTTTTCATCTCCACACTTTTGTTTTGTTCCATTTATACGCTTCGTGGCTGCTTTTTGAGGGCGCTGTTGGATTCTTTTTGGAACCCTTGGTGGTGAGAACACCACAGAATTATGGACTGTGGTGTCTCTCTATCTGACACCAAGAGCACTGACACGATCAGCCGCGTCTCCCTGATGAGTCCGAGCCATCGGACGAAAGGCCTAGGAGCAGACAATACAAATACATGTGCTTTCGAAAGAGATTACGACGACTCTCTCAGGCAGTAAGTGAAGGGCTTCTCATACTTATAATATATTCTCTCCCCTTTCCTTCATTTTTAATTTTTTTTAATTATAAAGTTCAAATCTTTGCCAAGTCATTATTTAAAACGACTGAAGATTGTTATACCTGCACTTGTTTTCCCCCCCTACTTAATTGTTCAGCATTTATATATATTATATATATTTATATTATATATATTACATGCACGCGCGCACACTCACACACACACACGGTTATATATATATATATATATATTTTGCACCGCAACTATAGACATTGTGACATATAGGCACAGTAACATAATTTAGCCACGCTGACATGTAGATACTGTGACATACGGACACGGTGGTATGCAGTCACACTGACGTACAGACATGGTGATATATAGACATGGTGACATAAGAAATGTTATAGACACAGTAACATGTAGATACCGTAATATATATATAGACATTGTGATATATAAACACGGTGACATACAACATAATGACTGCAACATCAACAACAATTATTATTATGATTCTCATTATTAATTTGATAATAATAGAATTGGTAATAGATATGATGATGATGATGATAACTTCTTTTACCTGGTGCTGATATACAAATCACGAGTCCAAAGAGCTATAGGGTCCGATTTCATGCCTAGGGCATGGCATTAATTACCAGCCGAGTCGTGACAAAAGTGGACGACAGGATTTCTCTCCCTTGAGGCGAGTCGTCCAAGTCTGTATGACGGACAGACAGCAGTACATTCTGCCGTGTCGTCCACAATCAGATGACGGGAACATAAAAAATTCCTACACTTTCCATGAAATGGTCCAAGGAAAATAAGCTCTGTAACTAGTCTTGGGGATGTTGGAACGAGTTGTCGACCATACTTTCAGTGGCCTATTGTGAACTTGGCTGACCCAGGAGCTTAAAACAAAGCAATGCGGGCGCAGCGCGGCGCGCGGACTTTTTCCGTCCCAGAAAAAAGTCGGTCGGAAAGGGGTGGAAGAAATTTTCGTCAAATGAAGCGTTTGAAATGTACTACAAAGGGACTGGTGATGAGGGGGTTGAGTGTTTGTTCTTTCCTGTGAACCTAACAAAAGACTGTCGTTGTTGTAGAGCACCGAAAAAAATAATTAAAAAGGGGCCAAATCTGTGCGTCGGAGGGAATGGCGCTGTGTGCGAGGTGCGGCCCCCGGGATGTGCCGTCGTGCCGTGTAGGTGGAGAGAGCCGAACCCTCTTTTTTTCGCCCCCAATGACATGCCCAGGAATCCATGAACTGGGGGTACAGCCAGGGCTTTTTGATGTGTAAAAAATTGCCCCAACTAGTGGTTCGAGTCCGCCGTCACCCTTGCGGTCGAAAACTGATTTTGAAGCTTTTGGGGCGGTGCCGAAAAAAAAACCAAGAGGTAAAATAAAGACATGATTCTCAAGGGGGAAAAAAACACAAAAGAAAACGGGGGAGGGGGGGGGGGGGGGGGATGGGGAAAAAATGCCCATTCTGTTTCTTTAAAACGGCACTTAATTTCCCTTTCAACCTTCCAAAAAAATGCCCTCTTCCCCACTGCCATTCCCCCATCACCTGAATAAAACCCTACCCCTCTTCTCATTCTTCTTAACCCTTTGGGTTTTTCCCCCCTAAGCTGGTTTTGGCTGCTAAATGGCGGTAAAAAAAAACATGGCAACACACAAACTTACCCCCTTTGTTGGTGTGGGATTCCCCTTCCCTTTTAAAAGGGGGGTTTTGTCCGAGGGTTCACCCGCGAACGCAGAGAAAAAGAAGAGAAGACCCTTCCCCTCTCCCCCCCCCCCCCCCAACCCGGTCCTACCCCTTCTTCAATGCTATCCCCCTACCGTCTTCTTCCTTTTCCATGGGAAAAAGCCGCCTGTGTAAATGAAAACAAGTGTTGCTTTATAAACGTTTAAAGCAAAGGTCTGAAATTAGAAAAGAAAAAAGAAAGAAACGGAAAAATTTGAAGTGACGGCAATTATTCTAAAACACCCCGGACAAAAACACAACCAGCAAGAAAAAAAAAATGGAGGAGAGAGAGAGGAGGAGAGAGAGAGAGGGGGAAGAGAGATTAGGTCGTAGTCTGGTGCTTTCTTTTAAATAAAATTCCCTCTCCCCCAACCTGGGCCCATCCCCCTCCACCCCCAAATCCCCCCTTTTTCCCCCCCCTTCCCCCCCAAAACCCACCTCCCTCCCCCCCACTCTTCACTGTTACCAGCGTCACTCCCTCTGATTAAAGAAACTGAAGAAAATAAGCAAAAAACTTGATGCATTTTTCTCCCCCTCCTCCCCCTCCTCCTCATCATCATCATCATCATCCCCTTCTCATCCAATCATCATCAAAACTAACACTTTCATCATCACATCATTCGTCGTCGTCGTCGTCGGTCATCTTTTCTCCTTCCTCTCTTTGTTTCATCGTCCCATGGCTGTTGGTTTGAGAGAAAGATGAGGTGTTAAGGATTCGTCGGACTGTTTTTTCATAGACAACAAGTAGAGAGAGGAGAGAGAGAGGGAGAAAGAAAAGAATGAGAGAGGAGAGAGAGGAAGAGAGAGAGGGGAGAGAGGGTTAAAAAAAAAGTGGGGTTGGGGAATAATTTTGGGGGTAAAGGGGGTACGAAAACACTGCTTAAACGTTTTCTTGGGAAAAAACCAACCAACCAACAACAAAAAACCCAAAAACCCCTTCGTTAAAATTTTTCCCCTCCAGTCCTCGTCTCCCCTTCCGACGAACTGTCTGAAAGTGGGGGGTTTCTGCGGGGGGAAAATCTTGGGTGGGGGGTGGTGGTGGTGATTGTGGCAGGTTCCGTTCAACCCCGGGTGACATTCCGGGGCTGGGGTTTGGACCGATTCTTCGCGATAATCAACTTTCCCATTGACTGTGGGGGGGGAGGGGGCCGGGCTTGAGAAAAGGGAAATGAGGAGAGAGAGGGAGAGAGGGGGAGAGAGAGAGAGAGAGAGAGAGAGAGGGGCGTGTGCGCGGGCACACCACACACACCGCCACACACCACACACCCACAACCAACAACCACCACACACACACCCCACACCCCTCCCCTTTCTCTCTCTCTTTCTCTCTCTGCACACACACACACACACACACCACCCCACAAACACCACACCACACAACACACACCACAACAGACTTAATTGCAGTTTTTCAAAAGCATTTTTTTTAATTCGATGAAAAAGAAATTCCCCAGCACGTATGTATGAAAAATACAGTACTTTAAAAAAACTCATATATAAACATTACACTCGGCACATTACATACAAAAACTCATAAAAAACATAAACTTTAAAATTTTTACAAAATTTTAATACTACTACATACACACACATACATATTACATACTAATACATACAAAATTTACATACTTACAGATGCATGCATGCATGCATACTACATTCAAAATTCATAATAATACAAAAATACATGCATGCATGCAGCAACTACAAATCAACATACATACATCATCCCAAATGTACGTAAAAACATAACTACGTGAAGTTAAAGGATTTATGCTGGTAGTAGAACAAAGAAGGGAAAGATACACGTTCGCCCAAAAAAAATGAAAAAAGAAACAAACGGGGGATAGAAAGCTTTTGGGGGAAATAAAAAGTGAAACAAGTGGGTTGTGATGTTTGTTTCTACTTGGAAGGAGGCGTTGGAGGGTGGGGGAGGGGAAGGGGGGGGAAGGGGGAAAAGGGGGAGGGTGCAGCCTGAGTCCCCCAGCCCAATCCCCCCAAAACCTTAAAATGGGTCCTCAGCGGAAGATTTATGCAAATTTTCGCCATTTACATGGAATACGCGGTGTAAAAAGACCCCCCCCCCCCTTCTCCATTATCCCCTTTCCCTGTCCCCTCCTCCCCACATCTCTCTTTGATAAAAATTTCCCGAGGGAAATTTTCACACGGCGTTTTCTCTGGAACCTTCTTTGTTGGGGGTGGTTTCTACCTTTTTTTTGGGGCCCCCCCCCCCCCCCCCCCCCCCCCCCCCCCCCCCCCCCACCCCCCCCCCCCCCCCCCCCCCTTTCCCCTTTTATTTCCCCTTTTCCCCCCCAAAACCCCCTTTCGGCTGGGTTGAGCTTCTTGGAATGAAAAGGATTTCATTGTAGCCCCCCTCTGGATTTCATTGTAGCCACGCCACTGGATTTTGTTTAGCCAGCCCTTGGACTTAAATTTTAGCCATGCCCTTGGATTTTATTGTTGCCACACCCTTTGGATTTCTTGTAGCCCCCCCACTGGTTTTGTTACAGCCACGCCCCTTGGATTTTTTGCTGTCACCCATGGATTTATTGTGGCTAACCCTTGGATTTTGTAAAGCCCGCCCCTTTTCGATTTTTAGCCCCCCCACTGGTTTTTTGTAGCCCCCCACTGGATTTTTTAGTAAAACGCCCCCTGGTTTTGTTATAGCCACGCCCATTGGAGTTTTTGTGCCCGCCCCCCGGATTTAATTGTGGTCCGCCCCCCCGGTTTTTTTTACCCCCCACGCCCCTTGGGGTTTATTGGGGGCCACCCCCCCCACTGGATACACGCCCCCCGGATTTTTTGTAGCCAAAGCCCATGGATTTTTTTTAGCCACGCCCCCCCTTGGGTTTATTGTAGCCCCCCCATGGTTTTTTTTTTTTGCCACAACCCCTGGTTTTATTTTTGCCCGCCCGTGGGTTTATTGTAGCCCCGCCACATTCAATGAATCTTTTTTTGGCCCCGCCTTTGGATTTTGTGTAGCCCCCTTGAGAACCTATGTGGCCAAGTCTGTTTTGGATGCTACTGGATCATTGCCAGGCCCATGGATTTAGTGTGGCCATGCCAAGCAACTCAGGGTGGCCCCCGCTGTCAGGATATCTTTGTGCCCCGTCCAGGTATATTGTAGTAAGCCCCTGGATCTTACTATAGCCACGCTCCTGGTCTCATTGTGCTAAAGCCTGGATCTTATATTGCCCGCTCCCTGGTCATACCTAGCCCCGTACCGGATGTGACTTTTAACATGAACGCCCTTCATCACCTTACTTCCTTCCCTTTTGTCCCTATCGTCCGCTTCTTTTGTTTCATGTTAATGCAGTTTTAAGAGAATTTGGGGGGGGGGGGGGGGGGTCTTACTTCTAAAAATATTTTGCCAAAGTTTTTTTCTTTGGGGAAATTTTTAAAAAAAAGGTTCGTGTTTTCTTTTTTCCTTTTCTGTTCCCGCTTGATCGTCTTGTCTGTTTTACTTTTTTCTCCCTTGTCTTTCTGTATTTTTTTTCCATTTTCCTTTTTTTATTTGATCCCCCTTTCTGATCTCCCCCCCCCCTTCCCCACCTCCTTCATTACTCCCCCTTTTCCCATTTTCTGTTTTAGTCATTTTTCTTTTTCAATTATCTCCCTCCTTATTCACTCTTTTTTTTTTTAAAATTTTCTTTGCTAATTCCCCCCCCCCCCCCCCCCCTTTTTCGCTTCTTCCTTCTTCGGGGTTTCCTTTTCAATGATTTATTTCTTATGGTATGATTTTCTTTTTGTAACCTAGTTTTAAAAAAAATTTTTTTAAGTTTTTTATTTTTTTGTTCTCCTTTATGTAAAAAGTTGTTGTCGCTGTTGTGTTTTGAGGAGATGTTTCTCTCAAAGTGTTGACAAAGCTTAAAAAAAAAACCTTGTGGGGTCTTCGGGGTGTCAAAAATTGGTTATATCTGTCCCCTTTCTCACTTTTCTTGTTCCTCGTTGGGTGTGCCCTGTTTTTTGTTTTTAGTAAATTCCCCGTACCGACGACAGTTGCCCCTGTGCCAGACCTTGAGGGCACCTGTCCCATGCCATGCCCCCGTAGTACCACTGGGAAGTTCGCCCGTGTGCGCACCTTGAGGGCACCCTGCTCCCATGCCATGGCCCTCGCTTGTACCGATGAGAAAATTGCCGTGTACCAGCACCCTTTAGGGACGCTCCCCGCCTTTGCCCTCGTTGAAAGACTGGGGAAGTTCGCCAGGTTTTCGCACCTTGGGGACCTGTCCCATTCATAGCCTCGCTTGTCCCCGCTGGAAATTCCCGTGTGCCGCACCTTGGGGGGCCCCGTCCATGCCTAGCCCCTGCTTGTACAGACTGAGAAGTTGAGGAGAAAAATTAGGGGCCCGGCCCCTGTAGTGGGAAATTTAAGATGAGAAAATATGTCGACCAGCCCACCTTGGGCTCTGTCAGCCTAGCCCCGCAAAGAAGACTAGAAGTTGTTTCCAGCCAGTTGGGGTTTGTCCCTTTGCCTAACCCTCCTATTACACACGAGAAAGTATTCGCCCCGCATTAGGGTTGCCCCTGGGTTTTTTTGTCACGACTAGAAAACTGTCCCAGCCAGCAACCTTAGGGGAATTTTTTTCTTTAGCCCAAGCCTGCTTTTACCGATGGAGTAGTCAGACCAGCCCGCACCTTGGGATTGCTTCTTGCTTGTCCCGCTATGTAACATGAGAAAAAATGTCAGAAAAAGAGAAACCCCTTTGGGGAATTGTTCAGCCCTAGCTGTAGCAGTGGGAAATAGGCAGAACCAGCCTTGAGGAATTACTTTCCAGGCCAAAGCCGGAATTACAGGAATGAGAAGTTTGCCAGCAGGAAAAGAATTGGTTTCCAAGAACCTCCTCCCACAGAAGGTTGGAAAAGAGGGAAAGAGGACGGAAAAGGGGGGGGGGGGGGGCCGGGGGCGGGGGGGTCTCGTTTTTTGTCCAAAACTTTTTCTGGCATTAAAAAAAGGAAAAAGGGGGATTTTAAAAGAGAAAAGGGGGTTTTCAGAAAGGATAAAATGCCTCTTTCAATTTGCTTTTCCAAAAATTACGAAAGTTGTTTACGCTAAACGGTTGAGATCGTCCAATCCCGCTTGGTTTTCACGAAACCCGGGGGGCAGGACAACTAGAAGAAAACGCTTCTGGCCCTTGGAGTCAGACTGGGGAGTGGGCGCCACGGGAAGGTTGATGATTCTTTTCCCGCCAAGCCTTCTTGGGTAAAAAAGTTTGCAGAAACAATTTTAATTTTTTTGGTTTTTAGTACTTGGAAGGGGGTTGTTTGGCCCCCAAGAGGAGAAAAGGGGGGGGGGGGGGGGGGCCCGGGGCCCGGGCCTGAAAAACGCGCGGGGGCCTTTTTTTTTCCCTTTGTTTGTAATTTTGGTTAACTTGAACGGGGAAAATTTATTTGGGGTGGTAAAAAATATTGGAATAAACTGTCCTCTTTGTTACAGTAAAAGCCAAATCAAAATTTAAAAAAAGCCTTTAAAAAAAAATAACGGGAATCGTTTTTTAACTTAAAATGTACTGGCCTTGGGAAGAAATGACTAGTTGCAAGTGGGTGTGCAGATAAGGGACTGTGTGTATTGCAGCCAGACTCTCTTTTATTCCAGCACGTAGCGTCTGTGTTAATTTTAGTTGAGTTTTATTGTTATTCTTTTGATGCTTTTTTGTACTCCCAGTTCTTATAGAACAGGGAGTACTTTACAATGGGAACGACGAAATGCTGTCTGTGTGTCTGTCCGTCCGTGGTCAAAATGTGTTCCACTCGCTCCAGACAAAACTACTGGGCCGATCTTTCTGAAAATTTGTAGATTATGTTCATTATGGGTCACGGATGGTGCCCGATGTTTTATTGTACCGTTATAGCCGTTACTAACGGCTTTAACGGCCCACAACGGTTTTTCTTCTTTATGGAAAATCTCAGAAAGCACTTGGCCGATGTTTCTGAAAATTTGTAGGTATGTTCATTATGGGTCACAGATGATGGCCGATGTTTACCAGAATAGCCGTTACTAACGGCTTATAACGGCCAAAACGGTTTCTCCTCTTTATGGAATATCTCACACGTATTCAGATAAACGGGAGTACGTTTGTATGTTTTGCATCTTGTTTTCCATTCTTCTTCTTTGTGTTGCTCATCTCTTCACTACTTTTTTTTTTTTTTTTTAACCGGCATTTCATCTTTTCTTCTATTCCAGCTCACTGACGTCATTTACTTGGGGTTGATTGCTAGATGTCATTTTGAATGACCTAACATTTGGCTGATTGTTCTCCTTCATCGTGCCTTTCTTCTGGTCACACTTCTTTTTGTGACTGACCGATGGTGTTATGACATGATGTATTGTCAGCGTATGAAGCTTTTTAAAGTGGGATCAATGGTGCTATGACACTGTACTGAACAATGCCTGCAAACATTGACGCACAATTGTGTTGTTCAGTTCTGTGCTACTATTTCACGGTCTGTGATATAAGAATCATTGCAATTAGCTTGAACTACGAGCAAGTGTCGTTACTTTTACATTAAAACAACAAACAAAACAAAATAAAAATGGAACGATGTGTTTGCCCAGAAATTCAATGAAAGTTTCAGACATGAAGATGGAATCCCAGCTGGAAACTTTCATTGCTGTCTATGGATTATTATGCCACATATCACTGAAAGAAAAAAATCATGTGGCCCCTTCATTTTACACGCATCCCTTAGAACATTATTCCCACGCGCTTATAGTGCACAGCCACACCGAACTCTTATTTGTTGTCGTAGCCTCCGCACTGCAGTTCGCAGGGAACGGTCAAAATCAAGTCGCTGCAATGCAACCCACCGGAGGTGACACTGCACTGCGGCTGAGTCTCTTGACTGTGTTCATTGATGACTAAACACTTGTAAATTTTGGTCCAAACCAAAGCCATCATATCTCTGTCAAGGGAAAAACAAAAACAAAACAACATCGTTTCCTTGGCTGGAAGACTCCAGCAGGAGAAGAACATCATCATCATCGTGGAAGACCATTGAATGCAGCTAAGAGAGCTCACCTTCTGTGTCTGCTAACCCTCTCCTTTTTTTCTCCTTTTTTTTTACTAACAGACAAAGAAGGGCGAGGGAAGAAGACGACAAGCGGCCATCAATAGCTGTCCCAAACGAAGCCCCGGCTTGCTCCCCGCGCCCACTTTGCATACAGAGCGGATCCCAGGGGCCAAGCATCGCGCGCATTTCACCCTCTCTGCGCGCTTCTCAAGCCGCGAAATTGGATTAACCGTTGTCCCTGTGTTTTGCATTGATGAGAAGGAGAGGGAATGCCATGGGAAGGAAAAGTTGGGTGGGGGTGGGGTGGGAAGCGGTTGGGGGGGTGGGGGGGGGGGGGGGGGGGGGGAGGAGGCGCAGGAAAGGAAAGAAGGGGATGATGAGGTTTGGGTGGGTATGAGGGCGTCTCTCCCTTTCTTCATTGCTGCTCTGCCCCTGGACAACGGCTGGCGCTGGGTTGCTTTTGATTGATGAGCTTGCTGTGGGTGCGTTCAGTTGTGGTGAGTTTGTGTGTGGCTGCATTCAGTTGGTGAATTTTGTTATGGACTGCATTCAATTGGTGAGTTTGTTATGGCTGCGTTCAGGTGATGAGTTTGTTGTGGCTGCATTCAGTTGGTGAGTTTGTTATGGCTGCATTCCGTTGGCGAGTTTGCTGTAGCTGCTTTCAGTTGGTGAGTTTGTTATAGCTGCATTCAGTTGGTGAGTTTGTTATGGCTGTATTTAGTTGGTGAGTTTGTTGTAGCTGCTTTCAGTTGGTGAGTTGGCTGTGGCTGCTTTCAGTTGGTGAGTTGGCTGTGGCTGCTTTCAATTGGTGAGTTGGCAGATGGTGAGTTGGCTATGGGTGCATTCAGTTGGTGAGTTTGTTGTGGCTGCATTCAGTTGGTGAATTTTGTTTGACTGCATTCAATTGGTGAGTTTGTTATGGCTGCATTCAGGTGATGAGTTTGTTGTGGCTGCATTCAGTTGGTGAGTTTGTTATGGCTGCATTCCGTTGGCGGTTTGCTGTAGCTGCTTTCAGTTGGTGAGTTTGTTATAGCTGCATTCAGTGGTGAGTTTGTCATGGCTGTATTTAGTTGGTGAGTTTGTTGTAGCTGCTTTCAGTTGGTGAGTTGGCTGTGGCTGCTTTCAGTTGGTGAGTTGGCTTGGCTGCATTCAGTTGGTGAGTTTGTTATGGCTGCATTCAGCAGTCCCGACCGACCGACGACAGACAAATAGACAGACAGACAGACTGACACACAAAAAACATCACAGAGAGAGAGAGAGAGAGAGAGGAGAGAGGGGAGAGGGAGAGAGAGAGAGAGAGAGAGATGTCCATGAGTTGTTGAACATCCATCTCTTAAATGCGGAGGCTCACATACATACTTATGTACTCAACACGACACAATATTCCGCCGTACGTCATACAACTTTGCACAGAGCAGTCAGTCCCGATACGGAAGGTACGCCATGTAAGACAACGTGATACAACACAAAGTAACGTAACGCAACGCGATACAATACAATGCAATACAATGCAATACAATGCAATACAGTGCAATACAGTGCAATACAATGCAATACAGTGCAATACAATGCAATACAGTACAAATACAGTGCAATAAAATTTGCAATACAGTACAATACAATGCAATACAGTGCAATACAGTAACAGTACAGTGCAAATACAATGCAATTACAGTCCCAATACAGTGCAATACAATGCAATACAGTACAATACAGTTCAATGCAGCATCATGCATACAATACAAACACACTACAATGCAATCTGAAGTGGTACAAACAATGCAAAGGGAATACAAAAAAATGTTTTTTTTTAAGGCTCAGTGCGGTGGGACCCTGTGATTACAATGCGATTTGATGTCATACAATGCGCTGCAAAACAAAAAAATGCAATGCAATTCGTTCAGTACCATCCAATCAAATCCAATACATTAGAATACAGCAATGCAAAAAGCTTAAATAAAAGAAAATCACATGATCACCTCAGGATTATCTTACTAGATAGATTTGATCATCCCAATAGTATGGGATCAGTGCCATGCCACCCAAACTAAATAAATAAATAAATGAATGAATGAATAAATGACAAATAAAGAATAGATAAACAAACACACAAATAAATAAACGAATAACCAATCGATCGATCGACCGACAAACCAACCAAACAAGCACCGAAGCTTCCAAAACGAGGTCTTCCTCGCCTCGTTGGGGGTGACTGCGGACCAATCGAAACCATCGAGACATGTTATGCTCACAGCTGGGCCAATTAGCGGTCGTGAATTATTTATGTCTGGCTGGCGACGTCGTCGACTTATCAGAGTTTAAGAAGACGCTCAACACAAGTCCTAGCCTCCCTCCTTCCCCCTCCCCTCCTCCGCTTCTACCTTCCCCATCCCCTCTCTACCCCTCAACCCTTCCTTCCTCCTTACGTGTCCCCCCCCCCCCCCCCCCCCAACTTCCAACACACATCCCTCCCTTTCTGGGCACCCATGTTTTAAAAAAAAAAAAAAAACACGGAATTCTCTGGCCTGGTAACGGATGGCGGTGAAAATAACCCAATTATGATGCAGTCGGATAATTAAGTTAATTCTGTTAGACAGCTGGTTTAATTACGAAGGAAAAAAGATATGATGGACTTCATGATCAAGGACAAAACGAAGGCAGCAGATTAAAGAGAGAGAGAGAGAGAGAGAGAGAGAGAGAGAAGAGAGAGAGAGAGAGAGCAAGGAAACAAAGAAAGTGTGTGGTGTGTGTGTGTGTGTGTGTGTGTGTGTGTGTGTGTGTGTTGTGTGTGAAAGAGAGAGAGAGAGAGAGAGAGAGAGAGAGAGAGAGAAGAGAGAGAGAGAGAGAGAGAGAAGACACGTAATTAAGTCAGCTTAGTTATAAAGTTACGTTAAACATATGTGCTGTGTGTAGTAATCTCTCAATCTCTCTCTCTCTCTCTCTCTCTCTCTTCTCTCTCTCCTCTCCTCTCTCATCTCTCTCTCTCTCTCTCCTCTCATCTCCTCTCTCTCACTCAAATCTCTCTCTCGTCTCTCTCTCTCTCTCTCCTCTCTCTCTCTTTGTGTGTGCATGTATGTATGTGTTAGTAAGTGTGTATGTTGAGAGAGAGAGAGAGAGAGAGAGAGAGAGAGAGAGAGAGAGAAGAGAGAGAGAGAGAGATTCGTTGGCAATAGAATAATCATTCATAATCTTTACCATTTTTCCCTGTGAAGTGCTTCTTTTCATGTTAAATTCAAGGGACAAGATTTCATAGAAGATGGCAAATTGTTCCTTATTGTTCCTCCAGAATATGTTAAGCTAAGATTTGTAGAGATTGTTGCGAAAAGAAACCTTGTGCACATGTCTGTTATCATTGACTATTCTTATTTTCTTTTTCTATTTTCCCCCCACTAAGCACTATTATCAATCCACCATAATCACAACCGTCACTAATATAATCATACCATTCTACAAAACAAGCTACAAACCCCATTGTTTCACACACACACACCCTTCCCCCGCCCCCGCTTTTCCCCCACCCTCCCTCCCTATTTCCTCTCCCATGATCCCCTCCTGGGGCCTCGTTTCCGTCCGGCGGCCGTTTAGATCGTGCGCCGAATATGAGAAGATTAGTGGTTTTTCGTTCTTCGTTTTCACTGTCCTAAACGTTATTTGTTTTTGCCTGAAGAAGACCCAAGAGGTCGAAATGCATTGTGTCTTGTCCGGTACTTTGTTTGTCTGTGTCCTTGACGGTAACTAACCCCCTCTCTTTCTAAATTTTGCTTCATTTTCCGCCCTCAGTCACTCCGTTTTGAAACTGACTAAAACGTTTTGGATAGCTTTCTTCGGAGCTTTTCCCTTTATTACATTGTACATACATATGAATGTGTTGATGCAGAGTCTATCGTTAAATGGTAAAATCTTGAACGTTTTATAATCAGTCACGGCTAAGGTATTCGATTTCAGCTGCATTAAGTTTATGGTACTTTTATGAAAACAACACGCTTGTTTCAAAACCAGAATTGCCTCATAAAGTGTAGGCATAATTGATAAAAAGATAAAATGTGCATAAAATAATAATTTCCAAGGCTAAACGTTCAGAACACATTTCTTTTGCTAGCTGATTGCTTTAGAAATACGTTTACCATGATCAATAATGTGATCGTAACAGGATGAGTCATTTTTAGAGATAACCCCTAACACTTTCTGTGATGCTACCTCTTCGATCGTTTGAGCTTTGACATATTCTGATGGAAATGGGAGCTCATTTTTGCTGTTTCTGTTGTGTGGTCACAAACAAACAGTTTTTGTTTGTTTAAATTTATGTACATGTGGCTTATTTCCGTCCATGTAATCAATCTACTGACATTGTTCAGAAAATTGATTAACTAAAATGGTAGGATTACCCCTACACTAGTTGATTGAAGTGAAGTGTCACTAACAAACACTTCACAATTGTACTCTGCACAAAAAGCAAATCACTTATTAAAATAGAAAACAGGAGTGGTCGCAGTATTGATGCTTGAGAAGTACCAAATTTCAAGGGCAGCAGCTCTGATTTGTTGGAACTTGTTTTAACAAGCTACTGAAAAAAAGGGAGAGAATGATCTTTGATAGTTTGTAGTATGTAATTTTTTTTGCAATAAGATGCAAATGGTTGATAACATCAAATACTTTGCAAAGTCGACGAAAAGAACTACAGTTAACTCATAGTTGTTCAGATCATGCAGATATTAATTTATAAGCTGTACAGACAACGTATGATAGGAGTGGTTTTCTCAAAAACCTGACTGATTTTCATGAATTAAATCACGGTACATAAGATGAGAACATAAGTATGTTTAGACAAATCTTTCAAGTGATTTTTGACAAAAGGGCTAGTATTGACAGATCTATAGTTAGAGGTATTAGCAGGGTCGCGACTTTTGTGCAGAGGTATAACTTAAGCTCGTTT
>CM031600.1:23198586-23206086 GCA_018398815.1 Conus ventricosus | reverse complement strand
TCAGCCAGTTCCATACTTTAATGATCCTTGATTACCATGTGCGCGCGCGCGCGCGCGCGCGCGTGTGTGTGTGTGTGTGTGTGTGTGTGTGTGTGTGTGTGTGTGTGTGTGTGTGCTTATGTTTGTGTATGTAGAAATTATCTCGTCTATAGGCATATTGCTTTGATGTTTGGACGAACGAACGTACGAACGAAGTTTAATGATGTTAGGCTGTAATACCCATTAAGCAAATCGACGCGAAGGACAACAACAAAACGCGACTCAATTTCGATTTCATTAACATGGAAACCACAGCAATGTCCTTTTCTTTCACTTTACATGACGAATTCGAGAACGAGAACATGTCACTGGTATTCACTGTCAGTTCTGTAGACGACGGTAACCCCAGGTAAAACTGGATCAGTCCGTGGACAGCGTGCAGGCGCCATAGAGCACATGCTTGGGTCTCTGCATGCTTCGTGTTGCCGCTGCGTCTTCTTTTCCGAAGGCAGGCCAATTTAACACATTCCTCCGATGACATGTGTCTTTCTTCCTGCTTGTCAAAACAGAATAAGCAATCGTCTTCCGAACACGATCGCAGGAATATTCTAGAACGACGTCGTCTGATTCACACAGCAGCACACCCACGTCATCCGTTTGATGGAGCACGACCTTCCGAAAAGCTTGATTTCTGTGCGGATCTCGGAATCGTCTCTGCACCTGTCGTTCTGTAAGAGTAGCGGCATAACCCTTAACCATTCCCGTGTCAAAAACCAGCGATAATTTTGTCTATAGCTTGCTCCAGACTTGTGTCGATGTCGATGTCCGACGGGTGGATTTCTGGGCCCCTGCTGTTACACTCCTACAGATCGGAATGCAAACACCGAAGCGTATCCTGAATATGCGACGTGTCATCATCATCTCGAATCGACTTGATGTGTTCCTCCTGTGTTGTGTACTATGTTCATCCAATTCGGTGTTAGGTACGGCCAGTTTATTTGCGACACAAGTGGTACCGAGACCAGCTCCAACCTGTTCATGTCGTCCGTTATGCTGCTTCGATCTCTCTTGATCCCGTCGCTCCTGGCTGGAGGAGGGGGGAGGGGGGGGGTGCAAAGGGGTACAAGATAATGGGCAGAATTCTATTTTTATTTTTTTAATGTGTGTGTGTGTGTGTGTGTGTGTGTGTGTGTGTGTGTGTGTGTGTGTGTGTGTGTGTGTGTATGTGCGTGCGCGCGTGTATGTGTGCGTGAAAGAGTGTGTTTGTGAGAGTGAATGCATGTGTGTACGAGTGCTCGAGTATGAATGTGTGTGTGTGCGTGTGTGTGTGTGTGTGTGTGTGTGTGTGTGTGTGTGTGTGTGTGTGTGTGTGTGTGTGGGCGCGCGGATGTGTGTGCGCGTGTGTGTGTGGGCGTGTGTATGTCTGTGTGTGCGAGTGTGTAAGTTTGAGTATATGTGAGGGTATGGGTGTGTTTGTTTTGAGATGTGTGTGTTTGTGTATTTATGTAAGTGTGTGTGTGTGTGTGTGTGTGTGTGTGTGTGTGTGTGTGTGTGTGTGTGTGTGTGCGTGTATGTGTGTGTGTGTGTGTGTGTGTGTGTGTGTGTGTGTGTGTGTGTGTGTGTGCGTGTATGTGTGCGCACGTATTTTTGTGTGTTAATTATGCTTCTTTGCTTTGAATGAAAAACGTTCATATTCTGTTCATAATGTTTTCTTAAATGTCAGTACAACCGTGAGTTAATCTGACAATAAATTGGTTTCAGTCAGTCAGTGTGTGTGTGTGTGTCTGCGTGCGCGCGCGCGCACGTGTGTGTGTGTGTGTGTGTGTGTGTGTGTGTGTGTGTGTGTGTGTGTGTGTGTGTGTGTGTATGTGTGCGTGTGTGTGTGTGTGTGTGTGTGTGTGTGTGTGTGTGTGTGTGTGTGTGTGTGTGTGCGCGCGCGAGCGCGCGCGCGCGCGTATTTTATTCTTTTTTGTGTTTTTCAGCTTCAACGGGAAACTCTAAACTACAATGTTATGGACGCCGAAGTCAAGTATCACAGTTATTCTATGGCATTTCTTTCGAATGTTTCCATTCTGCCGCTTCCTGGTGTAACGAAAAGTTTTAACTCCCCAAATGGTTTAACTCCTAGGGAGTTAAACTGTTCATTTGTAAATTTTAGCTCCCTGGGAGTTAAACTAGAATACAAAAATCTAACTCCCTCTGTGTTTCAGTTTGACTCCAGGGGAGTTATTCTGACATACCACCAGAATGACTCCCACCCACCACCCACTACCCACTCCCCGCACATCGCTCCCACCCATGCATCTTTTATATATATTTTCGAAATGTGTGTGTGTGTGTGTGTAATCCTACACTAACTTGCCAGATCAAGACTTGTCAGGTAGAATTGTTTCATTCGATTTTATTCGTTTCTGTGAATTAGTCACGTGTCCTGAACTGAAAAATGTGTGTGTTTTTCTGATTGGCTGGCCGACTTTCGTTTTTAGTTTGGCACACGCACAGCCCCACACCTGTGACGAGTCACTTGACAACTTCATCAGAACGGTCCCAAGCAGCCACCCTCTTGTACAAATTATACAGAAACAGACACCATCCACCCCCACCCCCCTTTCCCTATCCCCTGTGTCTCACACACAAATTTTTAATCTATGCCAACCCTTTTTCTCCTTCCTTCTCTCCCAGATGTAGCCAGTCAATACAAACAAAATTTTACGTCACGTCGCGACTACTCGTCATTCTCTCCCCACCTTCCTTACCCTCTCAATGCCCTCCCCCCCCCCCCTCACTACCTAATTTGGCGGCATGACACAATGAAAATTGAAAATTTTCCATTTCTACACCATATGAGTGTAATGGCCTACGCTTATGGGTGACTGTTTGATAGTCGCATAGATTCCATGAGAGAGAGAGAGAGAGAGAGAGAGAGAGAGAGAGAGAACGCCAAAGACTGAAGGTACAGTATTTCTACCAAAGGCATCAAACCATTAATTCATGTATATACAGACTTACATACAGAATATATACAAAAAGGTAGAGTAAAATGTCAAGGACATGCATAGATGGGCACATGAATATGTAAACGGACATTTCCTTTCCCTATGATGATGATGATCATAGACCTTAAATCCCCTTCTCCATTCTCTTACAGAAAGACATCTGGGAATAGGTGGGTGGGGAGTCATCTTAGTCATGATCAGATTAACTCCCCCTCTGTTACAAAGTAACTCCCTGGGAGTCAGAAAACACGTGTACACATTAACTCCCAGGGGAGTTACTCTAAACTGTGAAAAACTTACCCCACCCCCCCCTTAGTGGGCAGGGAGTTAAACCTTAACACACCTGGATTAACTCCCGGGAGTTAATCGGGATAGAGTACAGACTAACTCCCAGGGGGGTCATTCTGTTACAGGGTGGGAGTTAAGTCTGATATATGTACAAAATGACTCCCCCTTAATGTTTTCAAGAATTTGTTGAGACTTGTACAAAAAAAAGATTTTAGAACATTTTGAAGTTTTACTGAGTGGAGTTACTTTGGCATAGGGTGGGAGTCATTCTAGTTTAACTCCCGGGGAGTTAAAATTTTACATATGAACAGTTTAACTCCTTGGGAGTTAAACCATTCGGGGAGTTAAAACTTTTCGTGACACTGGCTGCTTTACCAGGCCATCAGATTGCGAAGTCCTCGTGTGGCAGTGAGAAGAACTGTACAAATACAAGCGGCACTTTTCGGTTACAGACCATAGGCGGGTCATACCTGTCCAAGCCGAGGTTAGTGGCCAGTCAGACTCAGGTTACAACTGTCAATTTGACCTAGGTGTGATACATCAAACTGCTAGCCTGACAACATTCAGTGCATCCTGTATGAAGCGGTCTCCTGCGCTCCCCTCTCATTCCCACTTCTCCTCCCACTCTCAGCTGTGTCTTTTTTTGTTTTTTAAACTGTTGGTACTAAAAAGAGTTTTCTGAACGAAGATCTAATGGTAATAGTTATGATATTTATAAAATAATAATAGTAATGATATAATTATTATTATTACTCATAATGATGATGATGATGATGATGATGATAATAATAATTCAATCAAGATAATAATACAATAGTGAACTTCTTATGTACAGCATTAAATCCATAGTAATAAATCTTGCTCAATGTACTTTACCAAAGCAAGATGTTAAATTGAGGAGAGAGAGAGAGAGAGAGAGAGAGAGAGAGAGAAGAGAGAGAGAGAGAGAGAGAGAGAGAGAGAGAGAGGAGTTTATTTAATATAGGAAATGTGAATTCACGAACATTTACACATCGCGACGTGCATGACATTAGCATGTCAAAAAAACTGTTGCATGTGTGAAACAAAAACTAAGAAGCATCAATGCAAGGCACGAAAGATAATATCCATACATAATGAAACTATGGCACGTGCAGCATCCATGAGGGAGGAGACTTTTATCTGAAGTCACTGAATACAGGGCATGATGGAAAAGAAAAAAAAAGAAACCCGACATTTCTCCGAGTAGATATAACTCGGATATGCTAAGTCTGGATCTTGTCAGCATTTGCCACAAAAATCTGTTCAAACCAGTCTGTCAGTACAATTTTACATTGTGTGACGTTGTGAATGTACGAAAATCTACGAACCGATCGTTATCATTCATGTGACGATCATCAGTCTTTGAATACTTTCATAAAGAAAAGAGCACGACGTATGGTGTACTCTTTCCATACATAATTATTCCCTTGCAGATCCAACATGTTGGAAACTTTTGATACATATATACATATTTACACACACACACACACACACACACACACACACACACACACACACACACACACACACACACACACACACGTTAGCATGTATGTAGATATTGAAGCACATTTTACTGGTCTTGTGCAGTAATGTGTGTGTGTGTGTGTGTGTGTGTGTGTGTGTGTGTGTGTGTGTGTGTGTGTGTGTGTGTGTGTACATGAGAGAGAGAGAGAGAGAGAGAGAGAGAGAGAGAGAGAGAGAGAGAGAGAGAAGCAGACAGACAGACAGAGATTGTGTGTTGTATGCTTGTTGATGTGTAAGTATATAGAATATATAATGCTTTTGTTTGAGCGCATGTGCGGTCTTGGAATTTAAGGCTGGGGTCCTTACAAACGAATATCATTACGTTAGTATTATATATGTACGCCTCTCTGTAGGACCTCTATTTATTTCACTCACACCACACTACAATATCAGACGCTTAATATAATTACACACACACACATCTGTAATCTAACTTATGGTTTCTCAGAAAAAGAACCAAAGCAAAACAAGAAAATAAAAGACAGAAACCAACGAAACCTGCCCTGCCACTATTCCTACACCACTCTTTTCCAATTAAGCTTCGGCAGACTCGGAACCCTTCAAAACTCATTTAGCACCCACAGAAAATCACAGCGAAACGTAAACTCGCCGAACGGGTTGGAAGACGCGACTTCACCCGAAGAAACCTTGACCTTTTAGGGGTTGAGTGGAAGGTGTTGGTGTGGGCGGGAGGTGGGGGGGGGGGGGGGGGGGGGGGGGGGGGGGTGGAGGAGGATTATTATATCGCACGTGCTGGTAAGTCGTTACGGTTGTTTCAGAGGTGGAAAGAGCCAGGGAGGAGCCAGTGACTTCCTGCCGGTTTCTGAATGCATGGTACGTGGTGAAATGGTGTGGACGGGGGCTCTTTTCGGTCCACACTGTATCTACCACGCTTTCTGGAAATGTGTGAGGAGTTTCCTCTCTTCTGGCACTAGCGTTGAATGTGATTTTTGTTGTTGTTGTTGTTGTTGTTGTTGTTTTTGTTGAGAAATCTGAATTTGTATCTTTCTTTATTGTCGTTCCTCCTTTTTTTTCATTTTCTTTTTGTTTCTTTCTTTCTTTCTTTTCTTTTTGCCTTTGTGGCCCATTCACATTTCTTCCAGAAAACCTGTACACAGTCCTCCCGTACTATTTATAGTTTATAGCATGATTTGTTTTTCTTTTAAATGGCTACTAGGTATTGACACTGCGAACACTATTCAGAGTGAACGCTAATTTGTTCATTTGTGGCAGTGGCTGTTAGCGCATATGGCTTTTTATTTATTTAAAAAAAAAATCATTTTCATTATTTTCTTTGTGCACTTATCTGGTTTGCTCTCTGTTTAATTAGTGGGTGATGTATGCACCAGAAGAGCTGTCGCTCTGGGCATGGGCCAGTTGTATCTTCCTTGATGTTAGTAGTTCAGCTTTGGATTCTCTCTTGAGGGCACATAAGACCGTATGGCGAAAGCTTGGCTGTGTCTGGAGTGGCACTGTCTTCATCTGTCCCTGGGCAGGGGTGGTTGGGTCTGTGGGGTGTGCTCGGCAGCTGGAGGGTGGTGTTTTTCGCCTGTGGGCTCTGCAGTCATGAAATACGGGCTGGTACACCCATGGGGATGCTACTTTAAGGCTGTTATGAGCTGCATCTTCTAGTCTGATTTACCTCTGTTCAGGAGCAGTTATGTCCCTTGATATCTTAATGGAGTGTCCTGCGCGTGCCTGTACCCATCGTCAACACAGCGCAGGCCTCCAAGGGTGGTACAGGACTGCTCTAAAGGCGGGTGAAGACAGTGCTTCTCTGGGTCCTCCCCAGCACCTTCGGGTGTTTCTTTTTCTTTTCTTCAGCTGCCGTGTTAGGAATGTGTTTTATACACATGTGCATTTTGCGAATTGTTTTATGTGCATTTTGTAGATTGTTTTAGGCTGGATGTACTAGGCTGGATGTACTTTTCAGTTTAGGATGTTTGTCTCTGTCTCATGACCATTCAGAAAGTGCTCAGCGTGGCTGGATGGATTTTGATAAAACTGACGCTAATAACTGGTGTTGTTTCCTCCATCTATTTTTCCCCATCCTTTTTTGGTTCTATGCTGAGAACTCCCGGGTTCCACAGAATGTGACAAAAGGCGTTTTGTCCCAGACAGTTTAGAGATGGGACCAAAACAAATGAAAGACCTAGTTGAACGAGGTTGTGCGTGCATAGCTTGCATGGACTGCATGAACATATTAAATCACTTAACCTGTTGTGGGGAAGTTGTGGGATGAGTTTTTCTTAGTCACTGTTGACATGTCTTTCGCCTTGTAAAGGCTTCCAGTGCCAGGGGCTGGGCACGCATTCAATTGTTGGTGTCAGGTAATGGGCACGGACTGGCGTCAGGTTTTCGCCAGGTTACGGGCATTGCTACCTTCTAGGGGATTGGGAGGAAATCTTGAAAATGGGACAGTCAAGGAACACCCAAGAACATTGACTTGGAAGAGCTACTGGAGTGAAGTGCCAGAGGCAGGGGTTGAAAAGGAAATCTTCACAACTGTGGTGATGTTAAATCTTGTCACCCCCCACCCCCACCCCCGCTGTTCTTACCCAGGCCATGACAAACATAAAGCATTTATGTATGTGAATAAAAGGGTGTGGCTTAATACGGTTTCAACAGAGTGTCCTTTCCCAGTGGGTGAACGCGTTTTTGATTTTGAGCGACAGAGAGTACAGATAGC
>CM031600.1:23183586-23196086 GCA_018398815.1 Conus ventricosus | reverse complement strand
ATATTAATAACAATTTAGATGGAACACAAACTGTATCCTTTTGAATAGAACATTTGTACTTTGATACAAGAAAAAATGTACGGACAAAAAGGCCCCAATCAAAACGTTTAATGAATTACATTTTGTGTAAAAATCGACTGTTTCAATCTTGGAATGCTTGGGATATTTTGTAGCGTGACAGGGTCTACATTGTTTACAGTTAGTATGACGTGACCGAAACTTCAACAAGAAGAGAAATGGGATTTGTTGCTTGCAGTGAGGCTCTTGCCCCGAATTTCAGCACTCCACTAATTTCAGCAGGCATGTTTACGAAGGAAACTACTGCTGTTATAAGACCTTTTTGTGCAGAAAACTATCATTTTCATGAGACATTTTCTACTGTGGCAGCTTCTGTTTTCATACCACCGTTTTTATAGAGAAAACTGCTATTTTCAAAAGACCTTTTTTAAGTGAGAAAACTTGTTTTCATAACACGTTTCCATGGAGAAAACTACTGTTTTCTAAGGAACGTTTTTTTTTGTGGCAAAAACTACTACTTTCATTTCAAAAGACCGTTTTTGTTCCAAGACAGGAAACTGAAAAACCTGCTGTTTTCATGGGGGAAAAAACCCTTCTGTTTTTATAAGATCACTTGCAGGAAGAAAAGTATGTGAGACTGTTTTGTTAGAAAGAAACCGACTGTTTTAAGGACACCGTTTTGAAAGGGTATACTGTTTTCACTAGGCATAAAACAAGTTGTGTGTGTGTGTGTGTGTGTGTGTGTGTGTGTGTGTGTGTGTGTGTGTGTGTGTGTGGTGTGTGTTTGTGTGTGTGTGTGTGTGTGTGTGTGTGTGTGTGTGTGTGTGTGTGTGTGTGTACAAAACTGCTGCTTCCATAAGGCCTTTTCTTTAAAGGAGGAAACCCTTTCGATTTGATGTTGTTTTTTTATGGGAAACATGTTTCCATTAGACCCTTTGGGTGTGTGCCTGTGTGTGTGTGTGTGTGTGTGTGTGTGTGTGTGTGTGTGTGTGTGTGTGTGTGTGTGTGTGGAGGGGGTGGTGGTGGGGAGGGTCGAATGCTATTTCCATGAGACCCTTTGGGTGTGCATGTGTGTGTGTGTGGATGGGTTGTGGTGGTGCAGAGGGTCGAATGCTATTCCTGAGAGACCATTTTCAGAGGAATGGTACTGTTTCCATGAGTTGTTTGTTTGTTTGTTTGTTTGCTTGGGGTTTTTTTTGTAACTAGTTCTTATGAAAGCGGTATTTTCTATGTAAAGATTATAAAAAAAATAAATCTTTTCGCAGCTAGAGAACTTTATGCTGGGTGGATCAGTCAGTATGCTCTGTGCCCTCAAAAGCAAGATGGAAGTCACAGAGTGCATTGCAAAGAGTGAGGGGATCGCATTTTCTATCATCTTTTCCCCCTTCTTTGACTGACTTTGTAACATCTGGCAGGTGAATGCCCCAGTGTGTATTTGACATATCGCAGAGCTCAACATCTTTATTTATAGTCTTACAGTAGACTCCACTTATAAGAAATTCAGATGACGGAAAGCTCGCCTATAAGAAAGGTAGGCCTGCTTTGCATCACTAAAACGCCTGAGATGTAAGAAACCCGTTTTAAGACAATCTTACCTAAAGAAGACACTTTTATTTTCCAGGTCGTGAGAGATTTCAGCTATGAGAAAACCTCAGTTGTGCGAAAGACTTCTATCAAATGGCCGGATTTTTTTTTCCCCCTAGCGACAATTGTTAGGAAAGTGCATCTGCGTCACCTCGCACGATGACAATGAAGAAAGCACCAGCACCGGATGTAATCCAGACAGAACGACCGAGCACAGGCACTTGATTAGCAGACAAGCAGAACTGCATTTTTAGCTTTCGTGCATACTACACAATTACCACAAAAACAGTCAAAGACTTGACGGCGCCTGATAATTATCAGTTCTGGCTATTTTTGTCATTCTTGCCATTCATGTTTCTGGCGCCTTGTGTGTGTGTGTGTGTGTGTGTGTGTGTGTGTGTGTGTGTGTGTGTGTGTGTGTGAGAGAGAGAGAGAGAGAGAGAGAGAGAGAGAGAGAGAGAGAGAGAGAGAGAGAGAGAGAGAAGGTTTTGCATTTGAATACATTGATAATAATCTACATGGAACGCAAACTGTTTCCTTTTCAACAAGAGAATTTGTACTTTGACATAATGGAAACATGTCTGAACAGAGGTCAGGTACTTTGACATTTGTATGGGGCAAGAAGGCGCCAATCAGAACGTTTATTCAATTACCTCTTGTACAGAATCGTTTATTTCAATATTCCAATGCTTGGGATATTTTGTAGCGTGACAGGGTCAACATTGTTCAAAGTTAGCATGACGAACCGAAGCTTGAACGAGCTGAAAGATGGGATGTCTTGCTATATAGTGGGGTCCTTGTCCCGAATCGCTCCACTAATTTCAGCAGACATGATTGTGGAGGAAACTACTGCTGTTATAAGACCTTTCGGTATAGAAAAGCTACCATTTCTATGTCATTATTTTCTATTGAACAACTTATATTTTCAAAAGGCTATTCTTATAGAGAAAACTGATATTTTCAAAAGTCTTTTTTTTTAAAATAGAGCAAACTTGTTTTCATAACACTCAAAGTATAGAGAAAACTACTGTTTTCTTTTGACTGTTTTTGTGGAGAAACCCCATACTTTTTTCATGACTGTCTTGCGATAGAGGAAATAAGGAAAACTACTGTTTTCACAGGGAAAAAGAATAATGAAAAAAATGCTGCTTTCATACGATCACTTTTAGGAAGAAAACTACATAGACTGTTTTTATAGAGAAAACTACCGTTTCTAGGAAACCGTTTTGAAAGGAACACTGTTTTCACCAGGCCTAAAACCTGTGTGTGTGTGTGTGTGTGTGTGTGTGTGTGTGTGTGTGTGTGTGTGTGTGTGTGTGTGTAGAAAACTGTTGCTTCCACAGCCGTTTTTCTTTATTTAAGGAATCTGTTTTCATTTGATCTTTTTTTCTATGTGAAACTTTTGTTGGGGGAAGGTCAAAACTGTTTCCATGAGACGTTTTTTTTTCTTTATCAAAGAAACGAGCATTTTTAGGAGACATTTTTATGGGAAAATGGGACTGTTTTCATGAGTTTTTAAACTAATATTTATGAAAACAGTATTGTTTCAATTACGATTATAAAACCTATTCACCTATTTACCAATCATTAAACGTAAACCTTTTTTTAAGTTAGCAAACTGTGATACTGGGTGGATCAGCCAGTATGCTCTGTGCCCTCATAAGCAAGATGGAAATCATGGAGTGCATTGAAAATAGTGAGGAGGGTTGCATTTCCTACAACCTTGTGTGTGTGTGTGTGTGTGTGTGTGTGTGTGTGTGTGTGTGTGTGTGTGTGTGTGTGTGTCACTGACCTTGAATTAACTGGTAGGTAAACGCCCCAGTGTGTATTTAGCGAATCACGGAACATCAACACATTTATTTATAGTCTTGCAGTAGACTCTGTTTATAAGAAATTCAGATGTAAAAAAACTCGTCTACAAGAAAGGCGGGCCTGCTTTGCATCAACAATACACTTCGGATATAAGAAACTTCTTACAAGACAATCTTGCCTAAAGAACACACTGCTTTGTTTTCCAGGTCGTACCCGACTTCGGCCGCAAGATAACCACAGCTGCGTGAAAGACTTCTATCAAATTGCTGGGTTCTTCCCCTGCGACGGTTGTTAGGAAAGTGCATCTGCGTCACCTCACTCCATGACAATGACGAAATCACCGGCACCGGATGTAATGCAGACAGAACGACCGAGCACAGCGACTTGATTATCAGAGAGGCAGAGGTGCATTTCTTGCTTTCCTCTATACAACACATTTGCTACAAAAACTGTTCAAGTCTGCAGGCTTCGGCGGCGCCTGATGTCAGTTCAAGCTATTTTTTTTTACACTCTAGCCATTCATGTCTCTGATGCGTCCGACCCACGCGCGCGCGCGTGCGCATGTGTGTGTGTGTGTGTCTGTCTGTGTATGTATGCGCTCGCGCATGTGTGTGTGTGTGTGTGTGTGTGTGTGTGTGTGTGTGTGTGTGTGTGTGTGTGTGTGCGCTTGCGTGTGTGTGTGTGTGTGTGTGTGTGTGTGTGTGTGTGTGTGTGTGTGTGCGTGCGTGCGTGTGTGTGTGTGTGTGTGTGTGTGTGTGTGTGTGTGTGTGTGTGTGTGTGTGTGTGTGTGATACAAACAGAGATCTGAGCTGCTGGAGCATTATCACACACACACCCCTCCCTGTCATTCTCACCCCTTCCTCTTGCAATTGATTTTGACTTCAACAGGTACTTTGGGTGTAATTAGGGCTACCTCTCTTCTGTCCTGGGTAATCTCAAACATGAGAGACATGTGCCCAAAGATAACGATGACGTCGTCGTCAATGACTGCGGTGATGCATGCACACTGTCTGTATCTTTGACCAAGCACAAACCGCTTTAATATTGCACACTTAGTTACTTCACGGGCCGTCTGCCTTGATAAACCTGAGGCACCGCAGCTCGATGACCTGGTATCAATATTCGTTTTCGGACATGAATCATTACAGTGTGAGTCAGACAATCATTCATTATTGTTCCCAGACAGCAAGGGTCCTAGGACCCACCTAGGTTCTGGCTAGATTCAGCTTGTCCAAGCTGGAGCTAGCTAGAACTAGGTGGACCCTAGTACCCTTGCTGTAAGGGTTCATCGTTTTTCACCAAGGAGTCTTCATTTTACCACTTCCTTTAGCAAAGGGCATGTGCGGGTTATATCCGTCTATCATAAACCTGCCGAAATCTGACATGGATGACGGCGATGTCTGAATACTTAGAATGAATGCCTTTCAGAGTCCTATCCAAAGGATCTCTTCTCCATCCCAAGGGAAACAGGAAATTGAAATGAAATCTCGAAAAAACAGAATATTGTGTTACATAGTTATCTTTTGAGAACAGTTGTGCTTATTTTCCCTTCTAGAACAAAAATAAAGAAGTGATCGGTGTATTTGCTTCACACAGAGAGAGAGAGAGAGAGAGAGAGAGAGAGAGAGAGAGAGAGAGAGAGAGAGAGAGAGAGAGAGAGAGAGTGAGAGAGAGAGAGAGAGAATGCTCTCAAGCAGAGCAAACAAGAAAACGACACACACACACACACACACACACACACACACACACACACACACACAGACGCGCGCGCGCGCGCACTCACGCACGCACGCAAGCACGCACGTACGCACGCACGCACGCACACACGAACACACACACACATCTCTCTCTCTCTCTCTCTCTCTCTCTCACACACACACACACACACACACACACACACACACACACACAACACACACACACACACACACAGAAAGAGGGAGAGAGAGGAGGTGGGAATACCCCCTTCCTCCCTCCCTTCCTGTCCCTCTCCCTATCTCTCCACTCACAAACACACAGACCCATCCCCACACTGCACACACAAGCAGTTCACTACCCCCTTCCGACTCCTACTTCTCCCCTCTTTCACACACACACACACACACACACACACACACACACACAGACACACACACACACACACACACACACACACACACACACACACCACACACACACACGCACGCACGCTCACACACGCACGCACACACACACACACACACACACACACACACACACACACACACACACACACACACACACATGCGCGTGTGTGCGTACACACATACAGACATGCACACACATGCGCATAATGCAGGTACACTCACACGCACGCACAACTACACGCACACGCACACAGACACCGATTCACAGACACAGACGCACACACACACACACACACACACTCTCTCTCTCTCTCTCTCTCTCTCTCTCTCTCTCTCTCACACACACACACACACACACTCACACACACACACACACACACACACACACACACACACACACACACACACACACACACACACACACACACACCTGTCCGATAATTAGCCAGCTGAGGAAGCTGGCTACCCTGTAATGAGCAAACGCTGTACCGCCGGACTTGGACTACATCTGCCCGGTGTCAGAGTACAGGAAGCATGGAACAAACAACCCTCACTCAGGAAACAACCCTGAGTGACTGACAACAAGGAGAAACAGCGCCACGCCCGATGGCTAGCGTGGATCGTACCAGATTGTGTCCACCCTTGAATGTAGTCCCCCGGAGAAGAATCGAGTTAGAAAACACAGCACAGAATATGGACCCCCCAAAATCGAGTATGAAAATACAGCAGAGAATATGGACCCAAAAGAATCGAGTGTGAAAATACAACACAGAATAATTATGGACCCAAAGGAATCGAGTGTGAAAATACAGCACAGAATACGGACCCAAAGAATCGAGTATGAAAATACAGCACAGAATACGGACCCAAGGAATCGAGTATAAAAAATACAGCACAGAATACGGACCCAAGGAATCGAGTATGAAAATACAGCACAGAATACGGACCCAAGGAATCGAGTATAAAAATACAGCACAGAATGTTGACCCAAAAGAATCGAGTATGAAAATACGGCACAGAATACGGACCCAAAGGAATCGAGTATGAAAATACGGCACAGAATGTTGACCCAAAAGAATCGAGTATGAAAATACGGCACAGAATACGGACCCAAAAAATTCGAGTATGAAAATCCAACACAGAATACGGACCCAAAGGAATCGAGTATGAAAATACGGCACAGAATATGGACCCAAAGGAATCGAGTATGAAAATACGGCACAGAATGTGGACCCAAAAGAATCGAGTATGAAAATGCAGCACAGAATGTTGACCAGTCACCTGACTGGTTGCTTATGCTGCACTGACTTAACACACAACACACACACACACACACACACACACACACACACACACACACACACACACACACACACACACACACACACACACACACACACCGAAAACAAACATACAAAAACCCCAGGGATTTGGTTTGGATTGAAGATGAAGTGGAGCGTCAAAGGAAGAAAAAACTGCACACAAGACTAGGTTGTTGACACTTCTTCTTTTTTTTTGTTTTTGTAGATCCGTTTCTTTTGTTTATGGTACAGTGATTCTCCAAATTTAGATTCTTTTAATATATAAATAAAGAACCTTTCCCGAGGTAGAACATTTTCATGTTTTTCTTTTCTTTCACGTTTTTCTTTTCTTTCTTCTCTTTTCTTTTTTTTAAATTTTTTATTTTTATTTTTTGCTGTTCTTGGCTCTACTAATTTAACTCCCTGATAATTCTCTCTCCCTCGTGGTAGAGACCTGCATATACCATGCAAGGAAGCGTACAGTACAAACCTGTCATGCAGTTTCCGACCAGTATGTGGGGCCTCATGGCATTATATCTTCATCATCCTCATCCTCATTGTCAACGTTGAATAAATTTTTAAAAAGAAGAAAAAGTCCCCAATCTTACTGCCCTTCATGCCCTGCTCTAAAGGTGACCTCAGTTTCGATTTCCGCTCACGGTCTGTTCCCTCGCCGAGTTTGTTCTCGGTGAGTTCATGGGGACGTGTCGTTTGCCGGACATGGTGGAGTCCTCAGGAAGGGGAAGGGATCACTCACGCGCGCAGGTTCTGCGATTAAGCATTTATTATGGTCGGTAGAGGGCCTTAGCAGGTGGTGTTCTGCGTACGTGCTGGATCAGAAAAGCCAGCACTGAAGTGACTTAGCAGCGGTGCCCTGCAGTGTCTCCTCTTGTGGGGTGCCACATGACGTCATGATATTGACTGCTCCCTGCGGATTGCCGGAGGAAAATACAGGACGTGGATGTGGACGGGGAATCGTTGTGAGCGGTGGGGGTGGGTGAGGAGGGGATAATGGCATTGAAGTCGCACGGAAATTCAGACAGAAAAAAGACTTCCTGCCATTGAAATACTGTTTTCTGGACTTTTTTTGTGTCTTTATGTATACACAAAACGTAGCTCTAAGCAAAGACATCCCCACAAATATTACGTTTTTTAAAAGAATATTTTAGTCTTTGTTTTGACTAAATTTGTCTCCCAACAATGACCCCTTCCCCTTTGAAAGACTTTTAAAAAATGCCTTAATGCTATTAACCTCTCGACAAAGGTAACTTCCCCTGTGAAGGCGCATTGTTCCAGAACTGTTCTGGCGCTGAGTCTGTTGTAGACTGACCACTCCCCCCCCCCCCCCCCCCCCACCAGCATCTTGTCCTTGATAGCCTCCTTCATCCTCAATGTAAATCACATCATTGCTGTCTAAGGGACAGACGGGGCCGGAATACCTCAGTGGTAGAGTGCCTGACTCATGATCCTGCTGATCCTGGTGTTACGGGTTCAAACCACGGCCAGGCCGTGTCAGTACAGTTAGGGGTTGTGGGTTGGATACGCGGGTGGAGGTTTTCTCGGAATTGACATTGGTTCTCACTCCATTTCCTGAAAAGTATTTCGAATGAGACGATAGACTGGTGGTGTTCCATGTGCGAACGCGCGCATGAGATCTTAACACACACATAAACTTCTTTCACCAACTTTCGTTGTTATGAATGGCACTGTCTACACACCGCAAACATGCTTTGTGACACCGCATACCTTGTTCAGAATGGACGCTGGCTGTCTGTCCGGCAGTTTCCATGAGCCAATACCACATCTTCATGTAGTTTGTGTAGCACCATCACGTCTTGCTTTGTTTCTTTTTGTGTGTGTTCGTAATCTACGTATTTTTCCTGTTTATTTGTGAAGACTGGAGGTGACAAATAAAGGGGAAATGCCCGGCGTCCCCAGCACGACCTAGTGTTACCCCCTGTAAGGGCGCCAATAGTTCAGCTGTCATGTTGCGAGTTGTGTAATTAGTGTCCGCATTAGCCCCCCCCCCCCCTTTTTTTTTTTTTCCATGTCTCGTCTTTCCATGCTACCTCAGAGCCATTGGGCCTACGTCGCTCATTTCGGCTCCCCGCCCACAGCTAAAACCCTACCTTGTCCCTCCCTAGGCCCAGCTCCGGCGATCCACAGAGCCCAGTCAGTGTCCATTCGTCATGAGGCAACCCACCAGAGGAGACACTGCACTGCTGCCGAGTCACTTCGATGGTAATCAGTGGTGACTGTTCTGATTCAACGCACGCAGGACACCACCTACTAAGCCTCCTATTGACGTCGACAATAGCTTAATCGGAAATGAAATGAGGTAGGGAACAGTAAACGATAAACAGTAAACAAGTGGGGTATGTTTTGCTCCCATAAGGAAACCTAACACAGAGTAACTTTTATTCAAGACTGGCACAGCCTTTTAAACTTGAATAAAGTCGGACAAATACATAGACGAACAATCTAATAGTGGGGAAAAAAAACAAGCGCAGGCCAACAACTGAACTGTCTGGCAAAGATTTGGACTTGAGGGGAGGGGAGAGTTTGAAGATGGAGAAACTGGGAAAATGAAATTAAAAAAAAAAAAATTACAGATATGAAAACTCTTCACTAGCTGCATAAGGGAACCATCGCAATCCCTTTTGAAGGCAGATATATTTGTATTGCCTGCTCCGAGGCCTTTCGCCCGCTGGATCGGGACTCACCAGGGAGACACGGCCGGCTGTGTCTGCGACCCGGCGTCAAATAGAGACACACCACAGTCCATAATACTGTGGTGTTCTCACCACCATGGGTGCAAAAAAGAATCCAATAGCACCCCCAGAGCAGCCAGCGAAGAGTAGTAAATGCAACCAAACGAAAGTGTGGGGAGGAAAAAAAGTTGCTGTAAAATTAAAGACATTATGCAAATAATATAAAATGTAGGGGACAGTCTTTGAGCCTACGCCTGAGGATCCACCCAAAGATGCAAGGGAGATCAAAAGACAAACACACAGACGGACAGAAACAAATGCAAATAACCTCAATTTAATCAAAGCAAAATCGAAATGAAATGAGGTAGGGAACAGTAAACGATAAACAGTAAACAAGTGGGGTATGTTTTGCTCCCATAAGGAAACCTAACACAGAGTAACTTTTATTCAAGACTGGCACAGCCTTTTAAACTTGAATAAAGTCGGACAAATACATAGACGAACAATCTAATAGTGGGGAAAAAAACAAGCGCAGGCCAACAACTGAACTGTCTGGCAAAGATTTGGACTTGAGGGGAGGGAGAGGGGAGTTTGAAGATGGAGAAACTGGGAAAATGAAATTAAAAAAAAATAAAAAAATTACAGATATGAAAACTCTTCACTAGCTGCATAAGGGAACCATCGCAATCCCTTTTGAAGGCAGATATATTTGTATTGCCTGCTCCGAGGCCTTTCGCCTGCTGGATCGGGACTCACCAGGGAGACACGGCCGGCTGTGTCTGCGCCCCCGGCGTCAAATAGAGACACACCACAGTCCATAATACTGTGGCGTTCTCACCACCATGGGTGCAAAAAAGAATCCAATAGCACCCCAATAATAGCTTAGTCACGGAGCCAGCGTGAGTGAGCTCTCCCTCTGGAGGTCGCCACTACAGCCGTCTAATGACAGAACCCATAAATTTGCCCATACCGATGATCCTAACGGAACCAAGGGCATAGCCAGGGACAGCAAATTGAAACTGAGATGAGAGATGAAGGGCGACAGGACTTGATACTTTTAGTATTTGTCGATAACGAAGAGGATGAAGAAGGTGATGCTGCAGGTTTCCATTCCGGCCTAAAGCTGCAAGACAGGGCTGTACTCTACGCTTACTTTCATCCACCAGACCCGGGAGATACACAGACCGTTCCTTTTTCAGGACAGGACTGGATTTTCACTGTAAGGTGATCGCCCTCAAACGGTCCCGTGCAGTCGGCGGAACGTAAAACATCATGAGCTGAATTAAATTGTCGTTTTCACTCCATCTCACCAAGATACTCCCATCAATGAATTGTCGCTTTGTCTCCATGGCACCCAGATTGTCCGTCAATGTTTACAGCCGTGAGCTCTCTGTGCATTGCAGACACGCATGCGTCCCTCCCCACCTAACCCTTTCTAACCCTTTAATCTCTCGCGTAATTGCCAGTGTGCCTTTTTCGCCATTCTGAATGTGTTGAGCATCACGTTTCACATTGGCTAATCAAACTTCACTCAAACTTCAAATTGAAACCTAATTAAAGTCAAACCAAGCTGTGATTCAGAATCTAACCACGCTCCAGCTATTTCTACAAAAAGAATCTAGTGAAACACCAGCTTCAATAGGAACTTAAAAAATCCCAAACAATCTTAGACTGATCAAACTCTAGATGAAAACCTCATCAAAATTCAATCAAATCTCATTCAAAAACTTGACCAAACTCCAGTCGAACTCTAGAATCCGATACTAATGAAATTCTAATCAAACTCTTAATCAAAACCTAATTGAAGTGCAATAGATTTCTGAAATCAAAACCTAATCAAAGCTGGAAACGGACGTTTCACGCTGCAGGTAAGTCCTTTGTTTTCTTTGTTTTTCCTATCTTAAACATTCTCCCGTTTGTCACATTTGTTGCCTTTGCCTGTTGAAGACTTTAAGGTCGAAACCCATTGCTTCTGTAACGTTATTTGTTCGAGCTGTTCTACAGGCAGCCTGGTCAAGCACTCTGTATTTTACTAATCAACTACAGTCTCTGCCAGTCTCTCGCTCACGGTTTCTTTCTTCCTTTCTTTCGTTTCTTTTTTTTTCCTCGCGCCGTTAGCTGTTGCTGAACACGGTATAAATGACCAAACATCTCCCGAGATCCAGGCACATAATTATACGCTGTAACAGAAAAAGATAAAAGAAAAATATCTGTTAATCCGCTAGATAACAAGGGACAAACAAAGTACAAGACAAAACACGACGCGTTTCGACCTCTTAGGTCTTCTTCAGGCAAGATAAACAACATTCAGGACAATGAAAACGAAGAACGAACGATCACTTATCTTCTCGAATTCGGCGCAAGAGGGATGTGGGATGAAGACAAAGTTTAAACTGTTCTGGCCTGTATGATTGACCAAGCTGCATTCAGGACGGCAAAAATTTGACTGTATGGCCGAGGAAACCGTTAAGAAATACATAACGTACGTTCATGCCCGCAAATCTGAAACCGTCAGGTTCAGATAAAGCTAGAACAGACTTACAGGAAGAACGCTGGAACAGTCGCATTGAAAACGGACTGTTACAAAGCCGTCAAAATGTCCTGCAGTTGTGTGTTGTAAAGAGAAAAGAAGAGATAATGCGTGAAAGAGATACGAAGCTTTCAAAAGTGAATGGTGGAAAGGGAAGTTTCCTCTCGAACATTCTATATTAATTTGCTTTTTTTTCACGCTTTCAACAGTGTTAGGGTTTTATTTTTTCTTGTTCTCAGAGACATTCTACATTTTTGTTCGTAATTATTTAATAAAGTTTCCTTCCCGAATATCACTTGTTCTTAGATGCATTCCACCTTCATTCTGATCAATATTTCATTCTGTTTTCTTTTCCATCTTATTTTTCATCTTTTATGGAAGATCGGGAGACAAAGAGATAGAAACAGACAACGCTTTCATGTTTGTCTCCCACAGAAAG
>CM031600.1:23171086-23176086 GCA_018398815.1 Conus ventricosus | reverse complement strand
CGCGCGCACACACACACACACACACACACACACACACACACACACACACACACACACACACACACACACACACACACATACACACACACGCACGCACACGCACGCACGCACGCACGAAAGCATGCACACACACACACACACACACACACACACACACACACACACACACACACACACACACACACACACACACGCACGCACGCACGCACGCACGCACGCACGCACGCACGCACGCACGCACGCACGCACACACACACACCACACACACACACACACACACACACACACACACACACGAACTTACTATACGAATGAAAACATTTGAACAATTGGTGAAGGCATATTTAAACTGTGTTGCTGCCATGACAGAGCAGCTAAATGTATTCTCTGTCTTTAACCACTTTATTTCCATATTAGCAGCTAAATGTATTCTCTGTCTTTAACCACTTTATTTCCATATTAGCAGCTAAATGTATTCTCTGTCTTTAACCACTTTATTTCCATATTAGCAGCTAAATGTATTCTCTGTCTTTAACCACTTTATTTCCATATTAGCAGCTAAATGTATTCTCTGTCTTTAACCACTTTATTTCCATATTAGCAGCTAAATGTATTCTCTGTCTTTAACCACTTTATTTCCATATTAGCAGCTAAATGTATGCTCAGTCTTTAACCACTTTATTTCCATATTAGCAGCTAAATGTATTCTCTGTCTTTAACCACTTTATTTCCATATTAGCAGCTAAATGTATTCTCTGTCTTTAACCACTTTATTTCCATATTAGCAGCTAACTGTATTCTCTGTCTTTAACCACTTTATTTCCATATTGTTTATAGCCAAGCCGACGACCACAGGGGGCCATTTCAGGGTTGTCACCTCATAAAAATGGATTCTGCAACTGTTTGCGGGAAGAAAAGAAATGACAGCAATGAATCAGTTCGTTTCAATCACACTCAATGCTCTCTAAACTGGATCCATGTTCCACAACAACAAAAAAATCTGAAATGAAATCTAATATATAAATGGCAAATTCTGTCTGTACAGATCTGTTGACACGGCCAAGAATGATGATGAAGGAGTCCTTTATCCACAAGAACTCCTGAACTCCATTGAGATTTCTGGACTTCCACCGCATGAACTGTTGCTGAAATCAGGAGTCCCCATTATCATTCTCCGCTCACTGGACCCGCCAAAGGTGATCAATGGCACCCGATGTGTCTTCACCAGACTGCACAGGAATGTTGTAGAAGCGAAAATATCATGTGGCCCCACAAAGGTGAACCGGTGCTGCTCCCCAGAATTCCTCTGGAACCCATGGACTCACCCCTGCCATTCCAGTTCTGACGGCTTCAGTTTCCCATGAAACCAGCTTTCGATCTGACAATCATCAAGAGCCAGGGTCAGACATTTTCATCCCTTGGGGCAGACCTGACCGCTCCGTGTTTTACACATGGAATATTCTACGTTGCAGCATCACGAACTGGAAACGCAGAAACACTGACTCTACTTGCGCCAAACAGGGAGACCAAAAATGTTGTCTACCCAGAGGCCCTCCAATAGACATGATACATCGTGAAAATGCAATCTTTTCACAGAGTTGTCATGTTTGAGTTGGATTTAACGTCCGTGTCCAAATCAAGGATATGCAGACGGCTGGTCCGTCACACTAGCCTGACACCTGCGGGGCCAGGGTGCACATCGGGGTGAACTACTGTCATTTTAGCTGGAAACATTCCACGTTAAAATTTCCAAGACCAAGCCGGGATTCGAAGCCACGACCTTTGGATCATGAGTCCAGCACCTTATCCACTAGGTTATGGCGGCCCCTACAGAGTTGTCATTTTGGAGCACTTCAATCAAGGAATTGAGAATGCATCGGTAAGTTCACAAAGTACAGGCATCCCTCTATGGACTGTGCATCGTATTACGAAAAAAATTCGTGAGGGAAAACAGATTGAGAGGCAAGAAGGGAGTGGGCGTCCGAAGAAACTGGGTGAAGTAGATAGGAGGAGGCTGGGGCAATTGGTTCAGCATGGGAAAGACGAAACAAACCCAAGCTGAATTTTATTGTATTGTCTTTTAAGTGGTGAGAGAGATGGGTGGCCAGAAAAATATTGTACAGATATACCCGAGCGAAGCCGGGTACACCGGCTAGTGACCAATAAATCATGTTTTTAACTTTCACCTCCAAAACTCTCGTGAAAACAGCGATTTTTTTTTCAAAGTAATTTTCTTCATGAAATGACTGTTCTTAACGTGAAAATAGTAAATTATTACCTTTGAAGATTTTCTTCTTTTTTTTTAACAATAAAATCTTTATTTTGTTTCATTCCTTTTTGTGGGATGACGGTTGATGACAACAAGCAAACGGTCATCAACAAGACTTCAAAACTAAAACAAAAAAAAAAAAAAAGACAGACGAGAATTAAAAAAAAAAGAAAAAAAAAGAAAAAAGGGAATGAAAAATCAAACGAAGAATGACACGAATCGTATTGCTGAAGCTCGCCTGTTACAGCTGGTATAACATCTCCTGCCTTACACGTTCGAATCGTTGAGGACATCCCCCTGTGGGGATACCTGGGGGTCTTTTGTACAAATAGTTCCCCCTTCCTTCTGGACATTCTGTGCTAGTAACATCCCCTTTTCCTTTCGCTCTCAGTAACTCGGTCTCCTCCTTTTATTTTGCTGTACTGTCGTCTACTGTCCTTTCTGTCTACCATATCTTTTATCCATGTCTCCTCCTTTTGCTGTACTGTCGTCTACTATCCTTTCTGTCTACCATATCTTTTATCTCTCTTTTTTTTTTCTCGACAACCTCTTCCCACAAATTTCTGCACTCAACGAAATCGGAGTGAACTGACTATACTCTCGAGTATAGTGTGAGTATCCCAACAGGGTAAAACGAGTTCACACGCTACCAGATACTGGAATGCTGAAGAAGAAGAAGAAGAAGAAGAAGAAGAAGAAGTTGAGGACGAAGGGGAGCGTGGGGCGGCCGGGGTGTGTCAGGGAAGGCAGCCCACCAACTCCCACTGATGGATGGAGGAGGAGGAGGAGGATCCGCAGCTGTCAGCTGTCAGGTCTGTTGTGTGCAAGATGAATGGGATGGTGAAGAGAATCCCGTCAGTTTCGAACTGTGTGTGTGTGTGTGTGTGTGTGTGTGGTGTGTGTGTGTGTGTGTGTGTGTGTGTGTGTGTGTGTGTGTGTGTGTGTGTGTGTGTGTGTGTGTGTGTGTGTGTGTGTGTGTTGTGTGTGTGTGTGTGTGTGTGTGTGTGTGTGTGTGTGTGTGTGTGTGTGTGTGTGTGTGTGTGTGTGTGTGTGTGTGTGTGTGTGTGTGTGTGTGTGTGTGTGTGGAGGGGGAGGGGAGGGATTTGTGCAAAGTTACTTTTCGCCCTCCTCGTACTATAAAGTTTTCTGCTTCTTCATCTTTTTTTCCAAAGAGAATCAAAGACAGGTTACTAGGTGGCCAAAAGAATGGAGCGAGCGAGTAACAATACACAGGCAGCGCGTTTCGACTTTTGGAAGGCTTCTGCAAGGCAAAACAAATATAAATGATAAACATGGAAAAATGGGGGAAAAATAAAAGGGGGTTAGGTATGAGTTAAGGGGAGGTGTTGTCAGGTCCATTTTGCTTGCCCTCTTGAAGTATATATTAGAGTTGCCCTGAGGAAGGCCTTCAGCGTCGAAACGCGTTGATAATGTCTGGCCCCCATGGTCGTTAGAAGGTGCAGGAACACAGCTGTGATTTCTCTCTTGCTTTTTAGCTCATAACCACAGTCACTTCTATTCGACTTTCAAACAGTTCCTTGTTCTCACATATTGATAACTATAGTGTTCCCCTGCCTCCCGCTTCTCCCCCTTCTCCATCCACCCCCCCCCCCACCTCCGTTACCGACCGTCTGTCCACCCCCTACCCCCTCACTCTTTTGCCTTTGACCAGCTTCCCGTTCGTCAAAGACCTCCTCCTTAAAATCCCATCATAGCTCGCTCCCCTCTACCCCTTTCCTCCCCCCTCATCCCCCCTTTCCCCTTACCACGGTCTTCCTCTTTCCGTCACCTCCGCCGACTTCTCCTTTGCCTTATACTTGCTGAGGATCATGGTATCATTTTGTTTCGCCACATTGCCGCATTAACAATGCGACAAAATCTGACTGTCTAACACAAAAGGGATTCCATCTTGATCGGCGCAATACGCTCATGAGTCGCCATGCCAAATTATGTATCAATCAGACCAAAGCTGAGGTTTTGGAGAGAGAGAGAGAGAGAGGGGGAGAGAGAGAGAGAGAGAAGAGAGAGAGAGGAGAGAGAGAGAGAGAGAGAGGGGGGGGAGAGAGAGAGAGAGAAGAGAGAGAGAGAGAGAGAGAGAGAGAGAGAGAGAGAGAGAGAGAGAGAGAGAGAGAGAGAGAGAGAGATTCAGATTCAGATTCAGATCTTTATTCTGTTAGGCCATAGCCCCTCAGAAGGGGGTACAAAGATAGAACAATATTCTGTAACCAAAGCAAAGAAGCGAACAAAATAAGCATAACCACAAAAACAATCTTTTAAAGTTTAAACCTTCGAAGCATTAATTAATTTCACTGCACATAGTTTACTATTTGCAAATTCTACTACACAGAAATAACAATCAAGAATACACTGATGAAAAATTAACCTATGCTGCGACAAATCTCCAAATCTTAAATGCTTTGCTCAAATATAATGCGAACTGCTTTACAAGAGTTTCATTCCTTGATGTCATTAACATGATTAGCTTAAACAAGCATGGTTGTCTATAGTATTTTTGCGGAATAAACTCTTGTCGAACATTACTTAGTTCCTGGCAAGAGAAAATAAAATGAACTTCATTATCAAGTGCCTCGTGGCATAATGGGCAAAGGAAATTATCATCACCGCGTTGTCTATAGCAATTGAAATGTCTATTTATTTCTGTGATACCGAATCTAAATTTTATTAAGATGTATCTCAAATATTTGTCGAGGTTCATAGAAAAATACACGGG
>CM031600.1:23113586-23138586 GCA_018398815.1 Conus ventricosus | reverse complement strand
AATGGCTTGGAGTCATGGTAGGCTAGGATAATAATAATAATAATAATAATAATAATAATAATAATAATAATAATAATAATAATAATAATAATAATAATAATAATAATAATGATAAAAATAATAATAAGATTAGGTGGTGTGCCTGTGACTACCATTACAAACCATACGGCCACGCACATTAAAACAATGACACTTAAAATTATGTGTCATCTTCCTTTTGGAAGATACTTATAACATTTTTATTAACTTTATTTTCGGGGGAGGAGAAAGGAGGAGGGTTGGAGTGGATAATATATGGTGGGGATGGGGGGGGGGAGGGGGGGGAAGCAAAGGATTTTTTTAAAAAACTACTTTCATGCGTTTTGACTTTTAATTGATTAGTTAGTTGTTGGTTTTAAGTATTTAGTTTTATGTTAATCTTCACTTATGACTTATGTAAAGATATTCGCACACTTACACATCCACAACTATCTCACACACACACACAATTACAAACACACACAATTAAAAACACACACACACACACACACACACACACACACACACACACACACACACACACACACACACACACACACACACACACACACACACACACACACACACACACACACACACACACACACTTCGCGTGCACGTGCACCCATACATATACACATGCATGCATTATGTGCTCGCTTGCAATTACTTCCGTACACATTCACCTTTTTTTTTTCTTTTTCTTTTTTCTTTTTTTTTTTTTGGGGGGGGGGGGGGGGTATAATATCACGAATAGTGGATAGACGTTAAATGAAAGACACACACACTTAAAATTAAGTAAAATGTGTTTATGAAATATTGCCCAGGTTGGTGTGCCAACACGACAAATAAAAGATATTCAGTACAGGACATTTTCCCATTTGGCGACCTACAACAAAAACATTTGGCTTGGAGTCATGGTAGACCTATGAAAATAATAAAAATGTTAAGTGGTGTAAAGAGTCCAGTGAAATTATGGCAATCTGTTTTTCTTTTTAAGTTGAACTGGTGTGGAAATTTCTTTGTGGACAAAAACACTTGTGGACCGGTGGTGCGTCGGAAGTTCAGCTTACTTGAGCAACACACAGAATTTGCGATTAGGGAGAAAAATGATCATGAGCGATTTTTAAGAGAATCAGTTTTGAGAAAAGTGATGTGAACACATTCTTTGGCATCAAAATGACATACTGACTGAACAGAAATTGAAAACAAAAGCTTGATTTGAATTGTGTACCCTTTTGGGGAGGTACCTGTATTATGTTGATGATCGTAGAATTTGGCTACCTGAGAAAAAACAGAACTCTGGTTTTTACGTTATTCAGTTTACGCACCATGTCTGGATGACAAATTGTACTGTACAGTGTTTTAAGTAACCAACCTAAATTTAAGGCATAGGGTACCTAGTTTGTATGACTTTACTGCAGGTATCATCCTTTTTGGTTGTCCGTCACATGTGGATACAACACCACGCCGTCATTATCATTCAATTAATCTATTTTTTTCTATTGTAGATCCACCACCATGCATGCATAGGTCATCTGCATGTAAGATGCTGATATGCTTAAATAGTTCACAACTCAGCATATCACTTGCGTGTAACGATAGTATTATTCTGAAGCACGTTTAAGTAGCCATAACAATGCCACAATATCTTTCAGTTTTCTTTCTGATTGCTTCATACGCTTATTTATATTTTTTTACAGTTGCAGAATTACTTGTCCTCTTTCTGTCTGTCTGTCTGTATCTGTCTCTTGCCCCCCCCCTCTCTCTCTCTCTCTCTCTCTCTCTCTCTCTCTCTCTCTCTCTCTCTCTCTCTGGGTCCTGATAACACACCCGCACCCGCATTTCTATTCAAACTCGCCCTGCCTCACATTGTTGAGTCTCTTACATACACATACATAATTTATCTATCAAAAGCAATGGCCTCACTCAAGCATTCAGTATGGCAAAGTGATCCTCCTTCCAAAATCAAATGATTCGTCGGATCCGAATAAATCCAGACCTATATCCTTACTATCAGTTCTATCCAACTCCCTCGAAAGACACATACACGCACACGTATCTCAGTTCATGGGATAAAAGAAACTATTTCACCCATTCCAATCTGGATTTTCATATAATCATTCCTACCACACAGCATTATCACTAATGTGTGACTCCTGGCTTTCAAATGTTAACTAGTTACAAATGACAGGAGTGGTCTTTCTTGACTTCAAAAAGGCGTTTGATCTTGTTGGTCATTCCATTCTTTTAAAGAAACTGTCTGTCTGTTTGAACCATTCATCGACAGTCTTATTATTCCAAAACACGTTTGAATGATAGGACTCAGTATGTACTGCTTAATAACAAAACCTCTTCAGACTTTGTCAGACAGGAGTCCCACAAGGCTCAGTACTAGGCCTCCTCTTATTCTATATCTTCATCAATGATTTACCATTGTCCATATCAGAGAAAAGAGTCACGACAGATTTATTTTCTGATGACTCGTCACCCCACACAAATGGTAGCGGTCTACAAACAATAGAAAAGTCTCTCCCAAAAAGTCTAAATGAAGTGTCAAACTGGTGTAATTCAAAGTCAATGGTCATACACGCGGCCAAAATCAAATCTATGATTATAGCTACCCGCCAAAAGTACCAACTGACTCCTCTTTGCGTAACACTTCAGGTGAATGGCACTTCTATCGAACAGGTAGATGAGCATTATGTTCTAGGGATAAAGACAGATAAAGTATTGAAATGGCAATCTCATCTCGATAATTTATGCAAAATCATTTTTAAAAGCCTTTACCAGCTATCTCAATCAAAGCGCTATGTCAACAGTACCGCACATAAACTGTTTTTCAACGCACACATAATGTCACATATCAATTACGCTTCAACGGTATGAGACAGGAGTAGTGATGTCCACAAATAAAGCTGAACTTTCTCCATAGACGCGCAGCAAAGCTGCTCCATCCAGCCGTACCTCTAACAACAGATGGAGAGAAAAAAAAGCACTGACCACACTTACTCTGAGTAAACAATTGCAGTTCAACAAAGGTATCATTTATGTTTACAATTTCGACAGATACCACGCCATGGTATATCAATGCCCATTTTACAAGATTGAACAGCTTTTCTAGCTCAAAGAAATTCCTTCTTCCCTACCACGTACTGATCAACACGAAACCAGCCTAGGTTTATCTGGACCATCGAAGATAATATCAGACAATAAGCAGCTGTACAATCTACACTAACATTCACAAAATATCTTTGTGATTTCCAGAACGAGAAAGTACAGTAAAGTCGTTTGTTTGACGTCTGTCCCTCACAGATTATGTTAAACAATAAACAGTTCTGCAATCTACACTAAATGATTCTCACATGACTTTACAAACCTATCAAACAGATCTTAGATATTAACAGCAGTTGAAAACTTTGTAATAAAATCTAGCCACTTCAGTTTGAGCAACCAACGCCGCAATATCCATGATGCAGGGATCATACAAAACGTGGCCTATATTTTGATAGTGAGTGACGTTAATATCTTTCTTCTTTCTAATGGTTGGACCGAAACAGACAAAACCATGACAGGAGACTCCCAAGTTTAGATAAAAGCGGGAGGAGGGAAGAGGTGATTCGTCTTCCAACATTTTCAAAAATCAGGGGAAAGAGGAGTGGGTGGGTGGGGGGGGGGGGGGGGGGGGGGGGGAGGGGCGTATTTATTCCAAAATTTCATGAAAAGCTTGGGAAGGGAGGGGGGGAGATGAAGAGGGACTCATCTTCTGAAGTCTCATAAAGCCGGAGGGGGGGGGGGGGGGCGAAAAAGATGAAGAGAGACTCATCTTCTGAAGTTTCATAAAAGCGGGAAAGAACGGGGAGAGAAGAGGAGGGTATCCAAATTCATGAAAAGCGGGGGGTGGGGGGTGGTGGTGGTGGTGAGAGACCTCTTAAACCATGGATTATTGATTTATTCATTTTTTTAAATGTACTTTTGGCTTCAAATATCGGCAGTGTGGGTGGGAGGACAGAAGATAGTGTGGCTACCCTTATATTTTCTTTTGTCATTCATTTGTGTTCTGCCAAGCTGTGCATAACGTTGTCTCCTTTGAAAGCGCGCACGTGTATGTGCGTGTGTATAAAAGCTGCTTTCTCTACATAAAACGAGCGCGCGCAAACAACACACACACACACACACACACACACACACACACACACACACACACACACACACACACACACACACACACACACACACACAGGCATGAGTATGCTCCCTCTCTCTCTCTCTCTCTCTGTCTCTCTCACACACACACACACATACACACACACACACACACGCACGCACGCACGCACGCACGCACGCACACACACACACACACACACACACACACACACACACACACACACACACACACACACACACACACTGTTTGCTCGTGTTTGGGGTGGATGGGAGAGAGAGAGAGAGAGAGAGAGAGAGGAGAGAGAGAGAGAGAGAGAGAGAGAGAGAGAGAGAGAGGAGAGAGAGGAGAGAACTGTGTTCCACGATGTTTTCATTTTCGTATGCGAACACACACACACACACACACACACACACACACACACACACACATCCGTGTGCTCGTGCACCAACGACAAGGCAGTGCATTGAAAACAGGTCCTTGGTGACCAGCTTGTGAGCGACGTTTCGAGGTCGGTGAAAGTCGCTGTCTTTCGCTCGTGCTGCGCGTGTTTCTGTACAGGTCAGAGTGTGGGGGGTTACAGCAAATGGCAAGTAGTAACAAAGTTTGAACAGATTAAAAATCGCTCTGGCTCCGTGAAAAAAAAGTTTTGTTGAATGTTAAAAAGATGATTTTGTCCGGAAATTGGTGTCGGTAACGTAGTTCAATGCCAGATGTCAGGGAAAGTAGCAGAATGATACATGTGAACTCCTTGAGTTTCTACGCCATTGATAGGGCACAAGGATTTTGGAGTGAAAAGTCTGGCAGACGGCAGGAAAAATGAAGGGTCATGTGGATCGTAATCGCATAGAAAAAGAAACGGACATGAGATCTGCCTCAGAGTCAGCTATGGTATGGGGTCAAGGGCTGGACCGTGTGATGAATTGTTTTGGTATTGGCTGATCTGATGAAAAAAAGCCAGGTGCCATTTTGAGTTTAATACAGAATATTTAGCGGTTTGGAGCCTAAACTGTAACCGTGAACTCGGACCAATGGTCCCCGCCTGTTGTGTGAGCAACCAGTCTGCGCATGCTCCAGAAGTGGACGCACCAGGGTCAGAACAACATGGAGAAGAAGAACCACCACCATCTCGACACCAAAAACGAATACATTTCTCGTCAGTGGTCTTGGCAGAAGTTGTTTGTTTTGGGTGACATTGATGCTGGGCATTATCTACATCAACCCATTCGTGCTTTTCTGCTTCAATTAACTTTCTGAAACTTGAGTGGTAGTGCTACTCACGGGAGAAAGCGGCTGTTTTGTACTTCCAAGCAGAAGGACAAGCTTTAACACCAGGACCGATGTGAATATCACTTGGTGTCGGCTCACGCCTGTGTTGACAGTGATTGACAACCACCCCGGTGGGTAAGTTATTATTCCTCTGTGTGTGTGTGTGTGTGTGTGTGTGTGTTTGTGTGTGTGTGTAGTTCGGTCACACGTACTTTGTAGACAACTAATTAAGAGAATTTTCAGAAAGTTATCAGAATATAGTCACCAAGTACATACAACACACACACACACACACACACACACACACACACACACACACACACGCACACACACACACACGCACACACACACACACGTACACACACGCACACACACACACGTACGCACGCACACACACGCACGCACGCACGCACGCACACGCACGCACACGCACGCACACGCACATACTCACAAAGGCGGTGGGGTGGGGGGGGGGGGGTTGCTATCAATCGATCGAGCACCATCCCATTAAATTCTTTATTAAACGGTTAATTTCTTTCAAATGTCAAATGGAGAAAAATGAAATTGTTTTAAAAAAGGGGGTGGGGGGGGGGTGCTCAACCGAAAGAAAGCCCCCCCCCCCCCGCCACACACACACCGGGGTGGGGAGGGGGGGGGGGGGATGGGGGAGTGGGGATTAGATTGGAGAGAAAAAGGGGCTATTGGATAGACGGATCAGAGAAAAACATCTGAAGTGTGTGTGTGCGTTTGTGTGGTTTTGTCGTCATTATTTCTTCTTCAGTTTAACGTATATCCACATTAACTAATTACAGATAGACGTGCGCGTGCGTGCGTGCGTGCGTGCGTGTGTGTGTGTGTGTCTGTAGGGGTTGTTGTTGTTGGTGTTTCGTATTCAATTTAAAGGCTGTCGACATTGGTGGTATAAGATTCGAAATTGATTCTTTCCTCCGTTCCAGGGAAATCTCATCAATCGAATCAAGAAAGGTAAATATTTATAGGTAACAAATAGGTAAATAAAAAAAAATCAATCGATCAGTCAGTCGAGCAGTTTGAGCATCAGTCACGTTTATTCACCCTTTAATGTTATATAAAAAATCTGTCCATTGTTTTCTCTCGCAACGACGGCAAACAGTTCATATTGTCCTTACTGGTGAAAAAGGAAAACGATGGTACTTAGTTTATGAGCAGTCACTTGTAATGAACAGAAAGGCTCGCAAACTATAAGAACCCTTTAACAAGATTTCCTTCCCTTCCCCTCTGTCTCTGACTGTCTCCAGACTCGGGAAAACTCAAATTGGGAAGAGAAAAGAAATGTATACTGGAAATAACTCGTTTCCTATCATCTACATGGGCTTCTTCCTGTTACTTGTGAAAGACATTGTGTTAAATTCTCGCTGCATTGCATGCTCCCAAAGCATTTAAGAACGTTGTCAATATTTGCTGCATCTATGTATGCTCCATGAATGTTTGACGTCTCGAAGCTCTTTACTGTAGAGAGCAGAGGGGTGCGAAGGGAAATCTTCCACTTCAGTCATCCTTTCCTTTCCGGTCTTCGTCTTTTAGTTCAGAAAATGTCGTCACCGGCCTTTCTCACATTGTCCTCATCACTGGCCTTTCTCATATTGTCCTCATCACCGGCCTTTCTCACATTGTCCTCATCACTGGCCTTTCTCACATTGTCCTCATCACTGGCCTTTCTCACATTGTCATCATCACTGGCCTTTCTCACATTGTCCTCATCACCGGCCTTTCTCACTTTGTCCTCATCACTGGCCTTTCTCACATTGTCCTCATCGTCACTGGCCTTTTTCACATTGTCCTCATCACTGGCCTTTCTCACATTGTCCTCATCATCACTGGCCTTTCTCACATTGTCCTCATCACTGGCCTTTCTCACATTGTCCTCATCACTGGCCTTTCTCACATTGTCCTCATCATCACTGGCCTTTCTCACATTGTCCTCATCACTGGCCTTTCTCACATTGTTCTCATCACTGGCCTTTCTCACATTGTTCTCATCACTGGCCTTTCTCACATTGTCCTCATCACTGGCCTTTCTCACATTGTCCTCATCATCACTGGCCTTTCTCACATTGTTCTCATCACTGGCCTTTCTCACATTGTCCTCATCACAGGCCTTTCTCACATTGTCCTCATCATCACTGGCCTTTCTCACATTGTTCTCATCACTGGCCTTTCTCACATTGTTCTCATCACTGGCCTTTCTCACATTGTCCTCATCATCACTGGCCTTTCTCACATTGTCCTCATCATCACTGGCCTTTCTCACATTGTCCTCATCACTGGCCTTTCTCACATTGTCCTCATCACTGGCCTTTCTCACATTGTCCTCATCATCACTGGCCTTTCTCACATTGTCATCATCACTGGCCTTTTCACATTGTCCTCATCACTGGCCTTTCTCACATTGTCCTCATCATCACTGGCCTTTCTCACATTGTCCTCATCACTGGCCTTTCTCACATTGTCATCATCACTGGCCTTTCTCACATTGTTCTCATCATCACTGGCCTTTCTCACATTGTCCTCATCACTGGCCTTGCTCACATTGTCCTTATCATCACTGGCCTTTCTCACATTGTCCTCATCACTGGCCTTTCTCACATTGTCCTCATCACTGGCCTTTCTCACATTGTCCTTATCATCACTGGCCTTTCTCACATCATCACTGGCCTTTCTCACATTGTCCTTATCATCACTGGCCTTTCTCACATTGTCCTCATCACTGGCCTTTCTCACATTGTCCTCATCATCACCGGCCTTTCTCACATTGTCCTCATCATCACTGGCCTTTCTCACATTGTCCTCATCACTGGCCTTTCTCACATTGTCCTCATCATCACTGGCCTTTCTCACATTGTTCTCATCATCACTGGCCTTTCTCACATTGTCCTCATCACTGCCCTTTCTCACATTGTCATCATCACTGGCCTTTCTCACATTGTCCTCATCACTGGCCTTTCTCACATTGTTCTCATCACCACTGGCCTTTCTCACATTGTTCTCATCACTGGCCTTTTTCACATTGTCCTCATCACTGGCCTTTCTCACATTGTCATCACCACTGGCCTTTCTCACATTGTCCTCATCATCACTGGCCTTCCTCACATTGTCCTCCTCATCACTGGCCTTTCTCACATTGTCCTCATCACCACTGGCCTTTCTCACATTGTTCTCATCACTGGCCTTTTTCACATTGTCCTCATCATCACTGGCCTTTCTCACATTGTCCTCATCACCACTGGCCTTTCTCACATTGTCCTCATCATCACTGGCCTTTCTCACATTGTCCTCATCACCACTGGCCTTTCTCACATTGTCCTCATCACTGGCCTTTTGCACATTGTCCTCATCACTGGCCTTTTGCACATTGTCCTCATCACTGGCCTTTCTCACATTGTCCTCATCATCACTGGCCTTTCTCACATTGTTCTCATCACTGGCCTTTCTCACATTGTTCTTATCACTGGCCTTTCTCACATTGTCCTCATCGTCACTGGCCTTTTTCACATTGTCATCATCACTGGCCTTTCTCACATTGTCCTCATCATCACTGGCCTTTCTCACATTGTCCTCATCACTGGCCTTTCTCACATTGTCCTCATCACTGGCCTTTCTCACATTGTCCTCATCACCACTGGCCTTTCTCACATTGTCCTTATCACTGGCCTTTCTCACATTGTCCTCATCATCACTGGCCTTTCTCACATTGTCATCATTACTGGCCTTTCTCACATTGTCCTCATCACTGGCCTTTCTCACATTGTCCTCATCACCACTGGCCTTTCTCACATTGTTCTCATCGTCACTGGCCTTTCTCACATTGTCCTCATCACTGGCCTTTCTCACATTGTCCTCATCACTGGCCTTTCTCACATTGTCCTCATCATCACTGGCCTTTCTCACATTGTCCTCATCACCACTGGCCTTTCTCACATTGTTCTTATCACTGGCCTTTCTCACATTGTCCTCATCACTGGCCTTTCTCACATTGTCCTCATCACTGGCCTTTCTCACATTGTCCTCATCACTGGCCTTTCTCACATTGTCCTCATCATCACTGGCCTTTCTCACATTGTCCTCATCATCACTGGCCTTTCTCACATTGTTCTCATCACTGGCCTTTCTCGCATTGTCCTCATCACTGGCCTTTCTCACATTGTCCTCATCACTGGCCTTTCTCACATTGTCCTCATCACTGGCCTTTCTCACATTGTTCTCATCACTGGCCTTTCTCACATTGTCCTCATCACTGGCCTTTCTCACATTGTCATCACTGGCCTTTCTCACATTGTCCTCATCACTGGCCTTTCTCACATTGTCCTCATCATCACTGGCCTTTCTCACATTGTCCTCATCATCACTGGCCTATCTCACATTGTTCTCATCACTGGCCTTTCTCACATTGTCCTCATCACTGGCCTTTCTCACATTGTCATCATCATCACTGGCCTTTCTCACATTGTCCTCATCATCACTGGCCTTTCTCACATTGTTCTCATCACTGGCCTTTCTCACATTGTCCTCATCACTGGCCTTTCTCACATTGTTCTCATCACTGGCCTTTCTCACATTGTCCTCATCATCACTGGCCTTTCTCACATTGTCCTCATCACTGGCCTTTCTCACATTGTCCTCATCATCACTGGCCTTTCTCACATTGTCCTCATCATCACTGGCCTTTCTCACATTGTCCCCATCATCAGTGGCCTTTCTCACATTGTCCTCATCATCACTGGCCTTTCTCACATTGTCCTCATCATCACTGGCCTTTTTCACATTGTCCTCATCACTGGCCTTTCTCACATTGTCCTCATCACTGGCCTTTCTCACATTGTCCTCATCATCACTGGCCTTTCTCACATTGTCCTCATCATCACTGGCCTCTCTCACATTGTTCTCATCACTGGCCTTTCTCACATTGTCCTCATCACTGGCCTTTCTCACATTGTCCTCATCACTGGCCTTTCTCACATTGTTCTCGTCATCGCTGGCCTTTCTCACATTGTCCTCATCATCACTGGCCTTTCTCACATTGTCCTCATCATCACTGGCCTTTCTCACATTGTCCTCATCATCACTGGCCTTTCTCACATTGTCCTCATCACTGGCCTTTCTCACATTGCCCTCGTCATCACTGGCCTTTCTCACATTGTCCTCATCATCACTGGCCTTTCTCACATTGTCCTCATCACTGGCCTTTCTCACATTGCCCTCGTCGTCCTTGCTCACCATGTTCCATCCTTCGTTTGCTCACCCTGTCTTCATCGTTTTCTTCCTCAAGCCATTTAACCTTTCCTTGGTTTTTAACCTGTGGCGCCCTCATTCACCCTTTTTTGCTCAGGTTTCTTATCCGTTCTTTCATTCCTCATCATGTCTCATCCGTTCTTTCTCCCCTGTCGTGTTCTCAATCACCATGTCATTTCTTACACGTGGTGTTCTCATACACCTTTTCTTTCCTATCATGTCATCGTGTGTTTTCCTTCCTCACTGTTTTCGCCCGTCTTTTTTTTCCTCACCATCTTTTTTTCATCTGTCCTTTCGTTTCTCACCATTTTTTCCCCATCCGTTTGTTCTCGTGGTTTTTCCGTCTATATTTCTGGCATGTCCTCCAACCTTTTTCTTTTCTTCCTTGCACTCGCCCATCCTTCCACCTTCACGATCGTCATCCATCTCCCCTATGTCATGATATCCCCGCCCATCTTTCTTTCTTTTTATCATCTTCAACCGTCTGTTCCTTGTCACAAAAGTGTTAGTTTCCCCTAAAGAAAAACAAACGAGCAAAAAACCACCTTCGTCCTCTTTCCTTTCTCATGCAGCCTGCATTCATTTTCCTTTCTCGTAATGTCCTCGTCCATATTTAGTTCTCATAATGTCCTCGTCCATCTTTAGTTCTCATAATGTCCTCGTCCATCTTTAGTTCTCATAATGTCCTCATCCATCTTTAGTTCTCATAATGTCCTCATCCATCTTTAGTTCTCATAATGTCCTCATCCATCTTTAGTTCTCATAGTGTCCTTATCCATCTATCCATTTGGATAATGTTCTCATCCATCCTTTCTTTCTGATTGTGTCTTCATCCATTCTTCCTTCCTGATAATGTTCTCATCCATCTTTCCTTTCTCATTTTTTCCGCGTTCATCTGTCCTTTATTTTTTCCTCATTCATCTTTCCTTTCTCGTAATGTCCTCATCCATTTTTCCTTTTTTCATGATGTCCTCATCCATTTTTCCTTTTTTCATGATGTCCTCATCCATTTTTCCTTTTTTCATGATGTCCTCATCCATTTTTCCTTTTTTCATGATGTCCTCATCCATTTTTCCTTTTTTCATGATGTCCTCATCCATCTTTCCTTTTTTCATGATGTCTTCATCCATTTTTCCTTTCTGATAATGTTCTCATCATATTTCCTTTCTCGTAGTGTCCTTGTCTATTTTTTTCTTTCTGATAATGTCCTCATCCATTTTACCTTTCTCGAGATGTCTTCATCCATCTTACCTTTCTCATGAAGTCGTCATTCATCTTTCCTTTTACATGATGTCCTCATCCATCGTTCCTTTCTTGGATTCCTTCTCCGTTTACTTTCTCATAATACCTTCATGCATCTTTTCTGTTCTTGTAACGTCTCTGTCCACCATCCGTTTTTTCCATTCTGCCCACATTCACCTATACTTCGTCTTATAGCTCTCATCATCTTACCTGTCTCACCATATCCTTAGCTATCTTTCTTTCCCTTGATTCTTTGGTGTCCTCAGCAATCTTTCCTTTGTGTTGATATCCTCATCCACCTTCCTTTCTACAGCACATCTTCACACATCTTTATTTCATCACTATGTCCTCATCTGTCTGCTTTAGTCACAAAGTCCGTAAATATCTTCTTTCTCACGGTTTCTAAATCCATTTTCCTTCTGCAAAATATGCTTATGCATATTTCCTTCCTTATGCCGTTTCTTTCAACTGTCCTTTTCATGATGATCTTGTTCATCTTCCTTTTCTAATTATGTCCATATCTCTTTTCCTTTCTCACTATGTCCAAGTGTACCCTTCCTATCTCTTAGTAACGTCATTTTCCGGCCTCATGACATAATCAGCTATCCATCTTTTCTCATTATGTGATCATCCATTGTTTTCCTTTTACAATATCCTCATCTATTTTCTCGTCCTCATGATGTCTATATCCATCGTTCCTTTCTCGTGACGTCCTCTTCCGGCTTTCTCGTGATGTCCTTACTGGCCTATCGTTTCTCATGCTATTCTCATCTATTTTGCCTTTTCCATGATGTTCACGCTCAATCATTCCTTTCTTATGATGTCCACACCCCTCTTTCCTGTCTCATAATGTCTATACCCACCTTTCCTTTCTCAACATGTTCATACCCATCTCGTCTTTCCCATAATGTCCACATCCATCTTTCTTTCACGATGTCTCCACCCATTTTAGCTTTCCCAGATTCAATTTCCTCTTGTCAGTATGTCCTCATCCCTCATTACATTACATAATGTCCTCGCCCTTCTTTTTTTCTTAGACCGAGAGTGTCCTAAACCATCTATTCTTTCTGACCGTGTCCATATCCATCTTTGCTTGTTGTGACGTCCACACCGATCCTTTGCATGTTTCTGTCTCTGTAAGAGGCGCATTCGGATATATTCCTCTTTTCTTTCCTTTCTCATGATGTCATTATCTGTCTTTCCATAATCATGATAACCACACTGTATCATACTTCAGCCGTATACTTCAACCATGATACTTTAGCCATGATACTTCTGTCGTAAGACGTAGGACATCCGTGCATTCCTCGCAACATGTTACTTAATTCGTGATGTGTAGAATATCCGTTTGCACGTGGCGCCATGTTGCTTTCGCCGTAAGATATAGGATACCCAGTCCACACCTGGCGTTATTTTCACCACAAGGTGTAGGGAAAGCTGATGCACGCCTTGCTTGTTGCTGTCTTTGTAGGGTGTTGAACACCCGATGCACGCCTGTTACTTTCACCTTAAAGTGTAGGATACTCGGTTCACGCCTAACAGTATGTTACTTTCGCCGTAAAGTGTGGGATACCCGATCTTCGCCAACTGCTATGTTAATGTCGCCATTAAGTGTAAGATACCCGGTGCATGCCTAGCATTATGTTACTAAGTCTGTAAGGTGTGAAATTTTTTAGAACGCCTGTCACCGGCGACATGTCCTCTCTGTGGCAACGTCTGTGTTCCCCGTCAGCTCGGAACCTTGGAATACCTTGATAAAATAACAGATCAGCTGTCTTTGATGTTGATTCAGTCACTGTCATTCTGTTGTTGATCAGCTGTCTGTGATGTTGATTCAGTCACTGTCATTCTGTTGTTGATCAGCTGTCTGTGATGTTGATTCAGTCACTGTCATTCTGTTGTTGATCAGCTGTCTGTGATGTTGATTCAGTCACTGTCATTTTGTTGTTGATCAGCTGTCTGATGTTGATTCAGTCACTGTCATTTTGTTGTAGTCCGGCCGACCACCGGTAGCCATTTGAGGGCTGTCGCCATGCAGAGGACAGAAAGTTCTGTCAGAGCACACACACACGCACACACGCACACACGCACACATGCACACACGCACGCACGCACGCACCTGCAGGCATGCAGACAGGCACACACGCGCATACGCGTACACACACACACACACACACACACACACACACACACACACACACACACACACACACACACACACAGGGGGGGGGGGGGGGGAGGAGGGGGCAAGTAAACGGCACACGTACATACAGTCATGTAAACCAAAGCATGTTACACAAGTCTGGACGATTGGCATCTTGGCGCCTATAAAACTAAGCCATGCTGAATGCGTCTAGACATTGGATCTTGTCATAAGTAAACATGGATTTCAACTTTGGCCTAACGATTGCTTTCTCTCTCCCTTTGTTTTGGGGTTTTGGTGGTTTGGACAGCGGCTTCGGTTATTTTTTTTTTCCTGTCTGCTTCCCATATTCTGTGCCTTTATTTTCTTTATTATTGCTCGTTGAAGTCATCGGGATCAAAAGTCGTGACAGTCATTGTATACGGACAGAAAGAAATATTTCTTTGCGAAAACTCCTCCATGATAAAATTTGGCAGTCATCTGGGGGCACTCGGGGATGAAATGCGGGGCAGCTTCTCTCTTTCTCATTCCTGCCGATGTGTGATCATTTCGGGCAGATTTCTTGCACGTTCAGTTTTTTTTCTTAAACAAGTTGTATTCTATTTGCTTTTCCTCGATGTCAAATTTTATTTTTCCATGCCCCTCCATCCCAGCCACACTTTTACACTAAAATATGAAACTTTTGGACCATGCATTTATTCTTCTCTTCTCATTTGACCATACTGGATTTGTGATATGGAAAGGGATGTCGAAGAACCTATAAAATGGACATATCAATCGCACTTAGCTATGATCATAGAGTTGAGAGGCTCGTGTGAAACGATCGTCTTTTTAGCGCCTTGTTCTATCATACAGCAGCGCCCTCTGACGGCCTTAACCCTTTTCCTTCCTGTCTCCAGCGTCGGTTTTAGAACTGTCTCCCCCCACCTTTTTTTCCCCCTTTCTTTCTTTTTCTTTCCTTTTTTCTTTCTTTCTTCCATATATCTGTTCCTTCTTCAGCATGCAGTCAAGACAAAATTAGATTCTCTCAATGGGTGCTGACCAATCAATCTGGGTATATTGGTTGACGAAACTCCCGTTTCAACGACTCTCTTCCCTTGCGTTACTTGCACCTTACACGTTGAGCGCAGAAGAATCGACTCCTCCCGTTCCTGACTTGGTGAAGAAGCTGTCTCTACTTTCATGCGCTCCTTTGTCCAGTGTATAGTAGATGAAGGAAACTCTTTTCTAGTCCTGAGGAGCTAGCCTCAATTAAATCCAGAACAGTGCTGCGCGACGCGTTTTGGGATCTTCTTACCATGCTTCTGTTGCATCTGTCTCTTTTGTCCCCCTTCGCCGGTCGGACGTTGAATAAGAGATATATTCCACTCTCTCTCTCTCTCTCTCTCTCTCTCTCTCTCTCTCTCTCTCTCTCTCTCTCTCCTGTCATTTGAGTCCCTTGAAGACCAGGCTCCAGCGTGCCACTCTGAACCCCTCCGTCTGTCTACATCTCTTCATCTTCGTTCTGTCGCTCACATCCATTATGTACAGACTCTCTTCTTTTAGGCCAAAACTATACAGCCAACGTTCTTCTTTCTGACATGCGCCTGTACAGGCTTCCTTCGTTTTAGGCCCAAATCCTACTACCAACGTTTTCCTTTCATACGAGGGTCCCTCCATCTGTAATCAGCTCCCTTTCTCTGTTCGCAGAGCAGACCTTACAAGTTTTACAGCTTACCGAAAACTGTTTCTTTGAAGAAGCGTTCTGACCCTTACCCATCGTTCATTTGTTTCAGTTTACATCGTCTTTGTTGGGCATGGAATGAGTGAGTGAGTGTGTGTGTGTGTGTGTGTGTGTGTGTGTGTGTGTGTGTGTGTGTGTGTGTGTGTGCGTGCACGCTTGTGCATGCGTGTGCATTCGAAATGTATGTGCTGAACGCCATTGTTTACAAAATGTCAGATCTTGTCATGACTGTCGTGATGTTCTGGGCATACAGCAGCAGCAGCAGCAGCGACAGTAGTATGATAAGTAGAAGTAGTAGGAAAACTAATACTGATAATTGCGATATTGTGATGTCGCTAAGTAATTGCTGCCAAGTTGACAAAAGTTAAGTTTCCGTATGATTAATATGAAATTAAATTAAGGTGGAAGGCGGGGGGGGGGGGGGGGGGGGGGGCTACATTTCTACAAGCTTCAACGTGATTCACGTTCAACGAAAATTTAAACGGGTTCAGGGGATTTGAGTAATGACTGGGTTCTGACGAGCTTTTGAGTATAGTGGGTATATAGCATTTAAAACGAGGTGTCGAGAATTCGGACATCTATCTGCACGCTTATCTATAAAATTAAATTCACTTCAGGAGAATTTGGTCAGTGTTAACACCGTAAGATTTAGTGCAGTCAGAGAATAATAAACAAGGAAGGGAAGCTGGGAGATTAGTAACAAACAAGCGAACAGTGGGACGTTCTCCGGAGAAGAAAAAGACACAGAACACCTTCCCAGTGCCGCATACAGTATCATTCAGCTAGCACACAATAAGTGAATAAAGAAATACGCACACGACCACACTGGACACTTACCTCCGTCGGGACAATGGTCAGGGACTGATAGGACACAACGGATACTTAGGTTTAGTGAGGTTGAGCTCAGAAAAAGAGAAAAAGGCTACTGTCTTCCACTTCCCTTGTTTGCGGCTTAGCATCGAATGCAGAAAGGCTGCTGTAACTTTGAAACTCTTGTTTATCTGAAAAGAGTTCTTTCGATAGTACTGGTTTTAATCGGATAGATGGCTTGATTCTTGCGCGCGCGAGCGCACACACACACACACATACACGCGCGCGCGCTCGCACACACACATAGGCGCGCTCGCGCGCGCGCACACACACACACACACACACACACACACACACACACATATACATATACACATATACATATACACACACACACACACACACACACACACACACACACACACACACACACACACACACACACACACACATACATACATAATACATACATACATACATACATACATACATACACACAAACACGCACACAAATAAACGCGCGTGCACGCGCGCACGCACACACACACACACACACCACACCACACACCACACACACACACACACACACACACACACACACATATACACACACACAGGCACGCTCGCTCACACACACACACACTCCATGCCCTTGTGCGCGCGCCAAGACAGGGACGGACGGACAGACAGCGCGCGCGCACGCACGCACGCACGCACGCACGCACGCACGCACGCACGCACGCACGCACGCACGCACGCACGCACGCACACACACACACACACCACACACACACACACACACACACACACACACACAGAGGCAGAAAGACAGACAGCAATAGGCGTGGGGGTGGGGGGTGGGAGGGGGAGACAGAGTGAGAGACAGACAGACAAATAGCGACGGACGGACGGGGGTGGGGGTGGGGTGGGGGAAGGGGGAGACAGAGAGACAGACGGGCGATTGGGGAGAGGTTTGAGAGAGAGAGATAGAGACAGAGAGACAGACAGCAATAGGCCGAGGGGGGGGGGGGGGGGGGGGAACAGAGAGAGAGACACAGACAAATAGCGACAGACGGAGGGGGAGGGGGGGGGGAGACAGAGAGATAGACGGACGGTTGGGGGATGGGGAAGGAGGGAGAGAGAGAGAGAGAGATTCTATTTCGGCCCCGTCATGGCCTTTTCCTCACTTATTCTCACGATCCGTCTTCAAACCCGACTTCCTGCCCTTCGAGACAAGTTCCAACAATCAACCTCACCTTGGTGGACGTCCGCCCGAACCCTCGGCACCAGGATCAACCCCAGTGCCTGTCAAACGGTGGTTCCAAGCGCCTTCCCTCCTGAATGTCCCCCCTCTATCGATCGACTTTAGACTGGGGTCAGCAGAGGGTGCCATCTCCTTGGTTCCAGACAAAAGCGATCCTCCGCCCACCAAACAATATCTAGATCACAGGTGCTTTTAGAAAAATTTTAAAAAGCAAACAAATCCTCTACTGCTAAAAGGGCCAATGACAGTAGTCAGATGGTATTAAATACGGCTAAAGACTCGTGAATACTCTGTTACTTGGACTAAGAAAAAAAAAAAGAAGGAAAATCGGAAATGAAATGAGGCAGGGAACAGTAAACGATAAACAGTAAACAAGTGGGTATGTTTTGCTCCATAAGAATAAAAGTTACTCTGTGTTTAGGTTTTCTTATGGTAGCAAAACATACCCACTTGTTTACTGGACTAAGAAAGTTAATGTTATCATCGAATAAAGGGCGACGGGGGTTGGGATGGGGGTAGGGAGGGGGGCGAGGGGACTTTACCCTAACGGGGCCAATGCCGCGCAGTCAGATGGTATTAAATACGCCTAATGACTCGTGGATACTCCGTTAGTGGACTTGGAAAAACATAATATCATGGAATCAAACAGGGGAGGGGGGGGGGGGGGGGGGGCAGGATATGGGTGTCTCCACAGCTAACAGGGCCAATGGCGCAGTCAGATGGTATTAAAAACGCCTAATGACTCGTGAATGCCTTGTTGCGTGGCCTATGAAAAGATGAATGTGATCATAGACTAAAGCGGGGCCAATGGCGCAGTCAGACGGTATTGAATACGCTGATGACTCGTGAATGCCCTGTTAGGTGGACTGAAAAAAAAAGGTTGGTATTATCATCGAATAAAGGAGAGGAGGGGACACAACAAATAGCAGGGCCAATGGCGCAGTCAGATGGTATTAAACACGCCTGATGACTCGTGAATGTCCTGTTCTATGGCTAAAAAAGTTATCATCAGATAGAAAGGGGAGGGGTGGGGGTGAGGAACTACCCAGATAAGAGGGCCGGTAGCGCAGTCAGATGGTATTAAACACGCTAATGACTCGTGAATGCCTGTTATTTGGACTTAGAAAAAGGTTGTTATTTCATTCAGGGGTACAAAAGAAAACAGATAACGGGGCCAATGGCGCAGTCAGATGGTATTAAACACGCCTAATGACTCGTGAATGCCTTGTTGTATGGCCTAAGAAAGTGATACCATCATCAAATATGAAAAGGGAAGGGGGGGGGGGGGGGGTGACTATACAGCTAACAGGGCCGGTTAGCGCAGTCAGATGGTATTAAATACGTCTATATGACTCAGTGAATGCCTTATTAGAAAAGGTTGATTTTTATTTAAATCAGGGGTTTAAAAAATATATCAGCTAACAGGGCCAATGGCGCAGTCAGATGGTATTAAACACGCCTAATGACTCGTGAATGCCCTGTTACATGGACAAGGCTAAAGTTACCATATAATAACATAAAAACAACTAATTAATTAACTGTTGGAAGCATGGTTTGGGTCAGATGACCATCGCCAGCACAGGTCGGGTCACGGACTTCTAGAACCTTGGAGAGCTGGCGCCTGTGTTGGTCCGAGAGGAGAGGGGAGCAAAGAGCCCGGAGAGGGGGGTCAGCGGACGCCGTTTGTGGAGGTGGATAGAAAAAGACACAGAACACCTTCCCAGGCCGCATACAGTATCCATTCAGCTAGCACACAATAAGTGAATAAAGAAATACGCACACGACCACACTGGACACTTACCTCCGTCGGGAACAATGGTCCGGGACTGAAGGAACACAACGGATACTAGTTTTAGTAGAGGTTGAGCTCAGAAAAGATAAAAGGGCTACTGTCTTCCACTTCCCTTGTTTGCGGCTTAGCATCGAATGCAGAAAGGCTGCTGTAACTTTGAAACTCTTGTTTATCTGAAAAGAGTTCGTTCGATAGTACTGGGTTTTTAATCGGATAGATGGCTTGATTCTTGCCGCGGCAGCGCACACACACACACACATACACGCGCGCGCGCTTCGCACACACACAAGGCGCGCTCGCGCCCGCGCACACACACACACAACACACCACACACACACACAACCTTCATAGACATATACACATATACATATACACACACACACACATCCACAACACACAACACACACACACACACACACGGACACACACACACACACACACATACATACATACATACAGTACATACATACATACAATACATACATACAATACATACACACAAACACGCACACAAATAAACCGCGTTCACGGCGCGCACGCACACACACACACACACACATCACACACACACACACACACACACACACACACACACACACATATACACACACACAGTGGCACGCTCGCTCCACACACACACACACTCCATGCCCTTGTGCGCGCAGCCAAGACAGGACGGACGACAGACACGCGCGCGCACGCACGCACGCACGCACGCACGCACGCACGCACGCACGCACGCCGCACGCACGCACGCACCACGCACGCACACACACACACACACACACACACCACCACAACACACACACATCACACACACACACACGAGGCAGAAAAAGACAGACAGCAATAGGCGTGGGGTGGGGTGTGAGGGAGACAGAGTGAGAGACAGTCAGACAAATAGCGACGGAACGGACGGGGTGGGTGGTGTGAGGGAAGGGAAGACAGAAGACAGACGGGCATTGGGAGAGGGTTAAGAGAAAAGATAGAGACCCAGAGAGACAGACAGCAATAGGCCGAGGGGGGGGGGGGGGGGGGGGGGGGGGGGGGAGGGGGGGGGGGGGGGGGAACAAGAGTGAGACACAGACAATAGGCGAACTGAACGAGGGGGAGGGGGGGGAGACAGAGAGATAGACGGACGGTTGGGGATGGGGAAGGAGGGATAGAGAGAGAGAGAGATTCTATTTCGCCCCGACATGGCCTTTCCTCACTTTATTTCTCACATCCGTCTTCAAACCCGACTTCCTGCCCTTCGAGAGACAAGTTCCAACAATCAACCTCACCTTGGTGACGTCCGCCCCGAACCCTCGGCCACCAGGATCAACCCCATGCCCGGCGAGACGGGGAGGTTCCAGAGGCGCCTTCCCGGTCGCTTGAAATGTGTCCCACCCGCTAGCTAGATCGACTTGTAGAGACTGGGGGCGTGCAGGTGGGTGTAAATTATTAATGTAAATATTTTGTGAGTTAAGGAAGAAATAATTTATTGTAATTGATAGGGAGTTGTGTTTTTTGGGGTTTTTAATTATTTGGAGAGTTATGAGGTTTTGGGGGGAAATGATTATGTTGATTGGGGTGGTTTGTAAGTTTGTAAAGGTTGTAGAGGGGGAAGTGTAGGTTGTTTTTTTTTTTGTTGGTTTTGAGGTTTTGGTATGTGGATGTTATGTTTTAGTGTTTAATGTTTATTGGGGGTTGGGGGGGAGAAATTTTTGTTTTGGTGAGGGGGTGGGGGAAGGTGGGGTATTTTATTGTAAAATATGGGGTAGTAGTTGTTAGGTTTGGTGATGGAGTTGTTTGAGTAGGGGGTGGGGTTGGGATTAGGGTAAAGTTAGGAATTGAAGAATGATTGTGGTTTGTAGTGTAAGTATGTATATGGTTTGAAAGTGGGGTGGTAGTGTGTTTTTATTTTTGAATGTTGATTTATGTGGGGTGGGGGGTGTGGGGAGGGGGTGGGGCAGATATGGTGTCCTCCACAGCTTAACAACCGGGCCAAATGCGCAGTCAGATGGAATTCAAAACGCCTAAAGACTCGTGAAAGCCTTGATGCTGGCCTCAGAAAAGATGACTGTGATCAATAGAACTAACATGCGGGGCCAATGGCGCAGCATACATAAACGGTATTGAATACTCCTGATGACACGTGAATGCCCTGTAAGGTGGGACTGAAAAAAAAAGGTTGGTTGATTAAAACATCGACTCAATGCTCTATAGGTTCCCCCCTCACCCCCTCGGCGTGCCACTGGCGCAGACCAGATGTATTAAACACGACCTGCTGACTCGAGGCATGTCCTGTTCTATGGCCTAAAAAAAGTTATCGATCAGATTAGACCAGGAGGGTGTGTTGCGGAACTACCCAGATCAAGGATGGGGGGCCGGTAGCGCATCAGATGGAATTACACACGCCTATGACTCGTGAATCCCTGTTATTTGGACTTAGAAAAAGGTTGTTATTTCAATCAGGGGTTACAAAAGAAAACAGATACGGGCCAATTGGCGCAGTCAATGGCTAATAAACACCCTAATGACTCGTGGAATGCCTTGTTGTATGGCTAAGAAAAAAGTGTACGCATCATCAAATATGAAAAGGGAAGGGGGGGTGGGGGGGGTGACTAAAACAGCTAACCAGTGGCCGTAGCGCAGTCAGATGGTATTAAATACGTCTAAAGACTCGTGAATGCCTTACTAGAAAAGTGAATTTTTATTTAATCAGGGGTTTTATAGAAAAAATATATCAGCTAACGAAACAGGGCCAATGCGCGAGTCCAGATGGTATTATACAACGCCTAATGACCGTGAATGCCCTGTAACAAACATGGCCAAGGCTTAAAGTTACAATATATTAACAAACAAACAACTATAATTAACTGTTGGAAGCATGCGTTTGGGGTCATGATGGACCATCATCGCCATCACAGGTCGGGTCACGAATCTCTAGAACCGTGGAGAGCTGCGCCCCTGTTTTGGTCCGAAGGAGAGGCGCCAAAGACCCAGAGGCGTCATGACGAACCGCCGTTTGAATGGTGATGGCAGGTGGGATAGGGCGGGGGGGGGGGGCGTTGATCTTATGTGCTGAGGTTTCGGGGTCGTTCTGTTAAGGGGGGTTTTTGGTATGGAATCCTTCTCAAAGGAGGATAGGTGTTGAGGGTAAGAGGGTGGACCAGGAATGACTGAGGAGAAAGTCTGGTGGTTCTGAATAGATCTGTGAGTGCAAGTACGTAGTATGGTATAAACACAGAACATAACGCCGCGCGCACGCACACACACGCACGCACACACTCACCATATCAACGCACACACCACACACCCACACACACGCGCGCCCCACACGCATACACGCGCACGCACGCAACGCATCACGTACACATAAATACCCAGCCACACACGCACACGAGCGCGCGCATACACACTCGCAAGGACACACCCGCACGTAAACCGCACATAAAAACGGACACACAAAAACACAGTTACACACATACCTCGCGCGACAAACACGCATGATAGGACGCGCGCCCCGCACGCGGCGCCGCACACACAACACACAACGGCACGCACGCACGCACGCCCTCACACAACACAACACACACACACACACAAACCCACACACACACACACACACACACACACACACACACCTCATACACGACACACACACAAACGATCAAACGTCGCGAACGTACACAAGCACACACATACACATACTCACTACACGCATTCCACGAGCACGCACGCGCATGCGCACATAAACACACACAAACACCTAATATCCACAATCACCAACCCCCACCACCCCACCACACCACACCCCCCCCCCCATCTCCCACCCCCCCCACACACACACACACAACACACACACACACACGATCTCACAACGAGTACGCGCTCACTCACTCAACTTCTACACTCCCATTCACTCACTCACCACTCACTCCCTCTTCACAATCACACTCGCTCACTCTCAAACACAACTCACACACACACACACACAACACACACTACTCACTCACCCTCACAACACTCACTCACACTCACAAAGACCACACAAATTAAAGCATTCACACACACACCACACACACACACACACACCACCACCACCACCACATCTGCAGACACACCTATACTGAATAATAGGAGGGAGTGTGGAGAAACGGACAGACCGTAACAGAACGGATATACTACCTCACAAGCACTGCAAGACTTTAACAGATCCAAATTCCCTCTCTTCCTCCGTCCCCTCCGTTCACCTTACACTCCCCCCCATCCCTCTCTTCCCGACCGCCACACAACACACACACACACACACCACACACACACACACACCACACACACACACACACAACACACACGCACACAACACACACAGAGGCACACACACCACATACACACAGAGGCGCGCGCGCACACAACACACACCCACACACAACACACACACACACACACACACACACACACGCCACGCACGCACGCGCGCGCGGCGCGCGCGCGCACACACACAGCACACAGACACTGACGCACACACACACACACACACACACACACACACACACACACACACACACACACACACACACTACACACACAACACACAGCACACACACCACTACTCACTCACTCACGTCCCGACTCCAAAGACACACAAATAAAAGCATACACACACACACACACACACACACAACGGCGCACACACACACACACACACAAACACACTCACAAACACACACAGCACACGCACTCACACTTAACGACGGAGAACTACGCGCGCATCCCCAGACATATCTCATCATTGAGCATCGCGCTATTGAATCTTACCTTTTGTTTCACCTGCTTTAAGCCATTAACAGCAAAATGGGATACAGCCAATGACCCACTAGGTAGTGACCATGTGCCAATACTGTTATCTTTTAAAGAAGTTCCGTTGGACTCTGAAGTTAGTGGTGTAGATGTGTATACCCAAATTTAATTACATAAAGGCAGATTGCGAAACTTTCAAAAATACCATCACTGAGAAGACTGAGATGAAGTTATTTGTGAGGATGTTAACCACTTTTTGATAGACAATCAGAAAGCAGGTCTTTGAGCTGCTGCTTTAGCTATTCCCCAAAAAAGGACCAAAAAGGAGTGTAAACATCTAGGGAAGATGTCCTGGTGGAATCAGGTTGCGCGGAGGCCGTAAAAGCAAAAACATTTAGCTTATCTAATGGCTAAAAGTTAGAAAAAGTACCTGTTCAAGAGATAAAAGATGCAGCTCATAAAGAAATGTGCAGTACAAAAATAAAAGCAAACAGAGTTACAATACAGCGCAAGCAATAACC
>CM031600.1:23106086-23108586 GCA_018398815.1 Conus ventricosus | reverse complement strand
TGCTGCGATTTCTTTTGTGACACCGGTGGAAGTGTTCAACAATACTTCGTTGCTGGGATTTCTTGCGCATCCGTGAAGCTAGTGTTAAAGCTGATTCAGTGTAGACCGTGTGCAAAGCCAGGTTCAGTGTTTGATCCTGTTCAGGTTGAGCGTCGACACTCGCCAGGGTGGTAAGTCAGACGGGATAACCGGAACAGGAAGGCCGGTCGGAGGGGGTGGGGAATGGAGAGGAAGAGAGGGACGGTGGGGGGTAGGGAGGTGGGAGGTGGGTGGGGGGTGTTTACGCAACACTACTCCGATACCATCAGAGCATCAGCACATCGATACACGGAAGCCCCAGGCGTATTTTGAAGTCGTCTTACAATGGCCTGGATGCTTTACCCTGACCTTACCATTTAATGGGGTGGGTATGGGTATCGGTGGAGAGGTTGGGTTGGGGATTGCTGAGGCAGTTATGCTGAATCACGTTGATTAAAGAAATCTTGGCCTTTAAAAAAAAAAAAAATGATCCATGCGAGTTTTGAGTCTCGGTCTCAGTATTAACTGGCAGTCTTTTTCTTCATAAATGATTATGGCCCTGATATGGTTTACGTCTAATCAACTCAAAATAAGCTAGTCACAAAAAGTTAAGGGCCAGACAGAAAAACTCTCACCAAAATAAAACGACATAACGCACAGGAAAACAGCTTATACCGTATTTTATTTCATGTCTTTAGCTTTCATGTCAATGCCATTGCAATTGTGTCAATTCAATTTTTCTGGACAAAATCAAGGATCAAACATCATAACCCCTCTTTTTGAAAATCACAAAATTGACAATTCACAAGAAAGTTTATTGAAAAGCTTCAGTAGTGCGTATGTCCGCCATTTGCACCCACACATTCCACGCATCTAGGCCTCATGGACTGGATCAGAGTCACAAGGGTCTGTTGAGGCATGGCGTTCCACTCCTGCAGCAGAAATTGGAACAGTTGGTGGAGGTCAACAGGAGGAGGGTGGTTGTCGTGGACGCGGCGTTCCAGATGGTCCCAAAAGTTCTCAATAGGGTTCAAATCAGGCGAACGCGATGGCCAGTCCAGTCGTGGAACCTGCTGCTGCCTCAGGTAGTCGTTCACCACACGGGCGCGGTGTGGAGTGGCGTTGTCGTCCATGAGGGTGGCACCGGGTCCCATGGCTTGCAGAGTGGGGATAATCAACGGCCTCACGATTTCATCTCTGTACCTTACGCCAGTAAGTCTGCCTGGCACAAGATGAAGGGGTGTCCTGCCATGAAGGTGGATGCCTCCCCATACCATCAGGGAGCCGCCTCCATAGCGATCGTGCTCACGAACACAGCCATCAGCAAGCCTCTCCCCTGGACGACGCCAGACGCGTACCCAGCCATCATTTCGGGACAGGGAGAATCTTGACTCATCGGTGAAGAGGATGGTGCTCCATTGCTGCCTCGTCCATCGCTGATGACGTCGACACCACCTCCTTCTGGCCTGTCGATGGTGCTGTGTTAGTGGGAGACGGACGGCAGGCCTTCTTGAGCGGAGGTTGAAACTGTGAAGGCGACCTCGGACGGTCTGGCGACTTGCGTTAATGTTAGTCGTTCTTCTCAGCTCCTGTCTCAGAGTGGTTGCATTGATGGTTCTGCTGCAGACTGCTGTCAGCATCAAGTAGCGATCGTCTTGCCCGTTGGTGATTCTTGGCCGCCCTGAGCGTGGTCGTTCCTCGGCTCTTCCAGTGTCTTGGTATCGCTGGTGAAGGCGTTGAATGACTGAGTGGCTCGCTCCCAGACGTCTTGCCACCTCTCTTCCAGAAATGCCATCTTGGAGCCATCCCAGAGCCCGGCCGCGATCTAGTGTTGACAGTTTTCGTCTTGGAGGCATGGTTATTGCAGCCCCGATTAGCGGTCATTTTATACCCACCGCAGGCAAATTGTCATTGAAAAGTGTTCAACATAGGCAGGCCTTGCACGTGCACTGTGCCGATTTCTCAATTCAAAACTGCTGTGTAATCTGCGCCTGGCCAAACTTCATGCATTATTCACGGATTTTTGGTGTTTTGGCTGAGCGCATTTTCTCGACCCGAAAAATGCGTCGTCTGGAAGATTATTTCGGTCATACAGTGTGGTGTGTGAGCTGTCAGAATAGCTCAGAATGAAACACGCTGCGCTTTGTTTTACGAGCATTCAGACCCATTACTTAGAGTACCCCAAAATCTAAGGCGGCCCTTAACTTTTTGTGACTAGTATATATTAATCCAGATAGACACCGCATATAACTCTTTATAGATATCCCGCTTTTGCCCCTATTCCCGCTCACGTAGGATTTTCTGATGTTCATCACAACACTTTTAAAAAAAAATTCCTTTCCTTTGTTTCTCATTTGCATTCTTTCACTCCAGGGTATTGTACTTTTCCGGCAAATTTCTCTCTACTCCCTACTTTTCAAGTTCACTTCTCGATGATCCCCAGAGGTCTTTCACTTTATCGTATAAACATGCTTTGGACATG
>CM031600.1:23076086-23103586 GCA_018398815.1 Conus ventricosus | reverse complement strand
TTGCATGAGTGTCTTGCATGCGCACACGCATGGTTGAATATGTGAATGTGCGCGTGCACGCGCGCATGATTGGATATGTATATGTGTGCGAACGCGTGCGTCTGTGTGTTTGTGTCTACGCGCGCAGTGTGCGTGTGTGTGTGCGTGCGTGCGGCGCGCGCGCGCGCGCGCGCGCGCGCGCCGTGTGTGTGTGTGTGTGTGTGTGTGTGTGTGTGTGTGTGTGTTGTGTGCTCGCGTGCGTAGTTGTATATGTATGTATTAGTGCGTATGCATAGGCATAGTTATATAGGTTGATGTGTACGTGCGCGCGCGCGAACGCACGCTTGCGCTTGTGTATATATGTATGTTTGCATGTGTGTGTGTTTTGTGTGTCCGCGCTCGTCGTGTGTGTGTGTGTGTGTGTGTTGCTTGCTTGCTTGCTTGCTCGCTGGTTGTGTGTGTGTGTGCGCGCGCGCGCGCGCGTGCGTGCGTGCGTGCGTGCGTGCGTGTGTGTGTGTGGAGAGAGAGAGAGAGAGGGGGGGAGGGGAGTCATGAGTCGGCATTTTCGCGCAACCATGTAAATTGATGAGTTTGTGGAGGATATTAGGACAGGGACTGGATGGGGGTGGAGAGGTGTGGAGGAGTAATAGGACAGGGGACTAGATGGGGGTGGAGAGGTGGGGAGGAGTATTAGGACAGGGAGATGGGGTGGAGAGGTGTGGAGGAGTATTAGGACAGGGGACTAGATGGGGGTGGAGAGGTGTGGAGGAGTATTAGGACAGGGGACTAGATGGGGGTGGAGAGTGTGGAGGAGTAATAGGACAGGGACTAGATGGGGTGAGAGGTGTGGAGGAGTAATAGGACAGGGGACTAGATGGGGGTGGAGAGGTGGGAAGGAGTATTAGGACAGGGGACTAGATGGGGGTGGAGAGGTGTGGAGTATTAGGACAGGGACTAGATGGGGGTGGAGAGGTCTGGAGGAGTATTAGGACAGGGGACTAGATGGGGTGGAGAGGTGTGTAGGAGTAATAGGACAGGGACTAGATGGGGGTGGAGAGGTGTGGAGGAGTAATAGGACAGGGGACTAGATGGGTGTGGAGAGGTGTGGAGGAGTATTAGGACAGGGGACTAGATGGGGTGGAGAGGTGTGGAGGAGTATTAGGACAGGGGACTAGATGGGGGTGGAGAGGTGTGGAGGAGTATTAGGACAGGGGACTAGATGGGGGTGGAGAGGTGTGGAGGAGTAAAAGGACAGGGGACTAGATGGGGGTGGAGAGGTGTGGAGGAGTAATAGGACAGGGACTAGATGGGGGTGGAGAGGTGTGGAGTAATAGGACAGGGACTAGATGGGGGTGGAGAGGTGGGAAGGAGTATTAGGACAGGGACTAGATGGGGTGGAGAGGTGTGGAGGAGTATTAGGACAGGGGACTAGATGGGGTGGAGAGGTGTGGAGTATTAGGACAGGGGACTAGATGGGGGGAGAGGTGTGGAGAGTATTAGGACAGGGGACTAGATGGGGGTGGAGAGGTGTGGAGTATTAGGACAGGGACTAGATGGGGGAGAGGTGTGGAGGAGTATTAGGACAGGGGACTAGATGGGGGGGGAGAGGTGTGGAGGAGTATTAGGACAGGGACTAGATGGGGGGGGGGGGAGAGGTGTGGAGGAGTATTAGGACAGGGACTAGATGGGGGTGGAGAGGTGTGGAAGAAAGGGCGGGGGAACACGTGTATGTAACTTTTAAAATGAAATCTGTTTCTGTTTCGACGAATTGTACTGTTTTTGAATGACTTTAGCAAACATGGTTTAACCACATTTTGTGTGTTGTTGTTTTTTGCACAATGCTGGTAATACGGTTTAAGTTGATATTAGTCGCAGTTTTTCTCAGTCTGTCTGTCTCTGTCTGTGTCTTTTTCTCTGTCTGTCTGTGTGTGTGTGTGTTTGTGTGTGTGTGTGTGTGTGTGTGTGTGTGTGTGTGTGTGTGTGTGTGTACTTGAAACCTTTTGTCTTGTGCTTACTATTCTTCTTCATTGATTCGTTAATGTTTATGGCATTGACTGCGAAGGTGGTATAGCTTGCTTTTACTATTTTCTGTTGTGTTATAAGAATACGTTTTCGCATTTGTCATTAAAAGCTTACAATAACAAATAACAAGCAAAACTGCTCTAAAATTTGAAAAGTTAGTAGAATAACCGAAGGTTTAAATGATGCAAATGAACTTTACACAAAAGTACAATTTGCTTCTTTCACCTGTTTGATCAGGTCCAACAGCGCCTGTCATGCCTCACTGAGAAAACCGACGGGTCAGATTTGATAATGATTGTATTGTACTGACAACAGATGAAAACATTAACACTTTGTCATCTGAGAAAGATGATAACGTAAGCATTTTCTTTTCTGAGACTGAAGACCATAAATTACGGAAACCGTGCGACCAAAGTACTTTAAAAAAAAAAAAAAAAAAAAAAAAGTTGATGGATGGCTTGGTCCTGGAATCATGCACACGCACCGGATTTTAAGAAATCATTTAACAGTACAAGAAAAATGTTGTCTTGGTGTCACTAATATCGATTTCTTTTTCCTAGGTCCGTGTGAAGTCATTGGGGCATCGCGCTGAAGAACTGTTCGCCGTATTCCTTCAATTCTGTCGGTTCGTGTTCCGAGGCCTTCGGCTGTGCTGATGGTGCCCCTGTCCAGTCTGCAGTGTAGGCGGTCCATCTTATCACCGTCTTCCCCTTGGTCTCGCTCTCCTTCAACACTTTCCTGGATGATTGTTTTTGCGGGGACGTTGGATCTTCATGACAATGTCAACGTAGTTTCTTTGCTTTGCTGGTGTCGGCAAATCTTCGTATGGCCCGAAGTCCTGTTCAGTGGTCTGGCGTACTTGTTCAGTAGTGAAATGATCAGGATATCTGTTGTATAGCATCTTGCGATGACCTTTCATTTCTACCATTCGGTTCTTTCTGCCACGTTCATGTCACGTCTGTGTATAGAAAAATGAAATGCACCCGTGCATGCAGGAGTCGGGATTTGTGTTTCACTGGGATGTGATTTACTTTCCATACAGGGATCAGTCTGCACAGAACTGATGTCTTTGCTGCTCTTGAGAGGATATCTAATTTAGATTCCCCCATCGCTTCAAGTAAATCTCGGACATGTGAACTATTTAACAGTTACTAGATGAAATGAATCCCAGATATATGAACTTTTTTTGTTTAACAGTTCCTAGCTTCTATCGATGGTTATATCAGTACTGGAGGTGGCGTTGAGGCTGGCCATTAGATTGGTCTTCTCGGTGTTGATATCCAAACTGTCTCGTAGACGTTTCATCCAGTGTTTTAACAAGCTTGGCGAGTTCTTGGTCAGTGTTCGCCGGGCCACCAACGTCATCTGCAAAGTGAAGGTTCGTGAGAGACATTTTTTGCAGTGCTGATCATGGTGTCATGATCTTAAAGTGGATCTTTCATGATGCAATCCAGAACTGTGTTGAAAAGCACGGGAGAGAAAAAAGGGGTCCTGACTGATATGTGGAACCACGTTTCAGTCGCGCGCTTTGTGAGTACTGCACTGGTCACTTTGGCGTATACTTGAAGGATGTTGTTGATTAACTTTGTCCCGAGATCAGAGTTCTTCATAAAGGCCTATAGCACCTCTCGGCGGACTCTGTCAAACGCCTCTTTGAAGTCGGTGAAGACATGATAGAACTGGTGTTGCTGGTGTTTGTGGTGAAGGATTAGAGATCTGCTCGATGATAATCCAGCCTTTCAGATACAGTGATGTCACTCTGCAACTGTAATCTGTTCAGAATGATTTTAAACATTACGTTGCTTGCATTGCTGATCCAACTGATCTTGCGGTTGTTCTGGCAGTGTTGAGGATTTCCTCTCTTTGGTGGTGTGTCACTTAGTGATCGTGTCCCTTTGGCTTTAGCCACTCGCTAGTGTGCCAGATTTTGTTGCAGATGGCAGTTAATATATCAGTTACTGCCTTTCCGCCATATTGAAGTGTTCTGCAGGAATGTTGTTGATTCTTGCAGCCTTGCCATGTTTCGGCGACTGCCACGACTTCTTCGACAGAGCGTTGAAAACCATCTTCATTTGATGAATCTTTAACTGTTAGCATGGTTAGATCTCTTTTGTTCTGTTAGTCGTAGAGCTCAACGCAAAGTTCCTTTGTCTTTTTATGATGTTTTCTTTCTGTATGAGACAGTTAACGTCTTTGTCCAGAGTGGTGCAGACTTGACTTGGCATTGGTAATTCTTTTCAAAGGTTTGAAGGCTTTTTCGTCGATGTTAGCCAGGTGTTTGTACAAGTTGTCACGCTTTTATCTTCGTCCCCTGTGACATTCAACGTTAGCATGCTCTTCTCTCTTCATTCCGTCCATCATTCATTTTCATCTCATTTCCACTCATTTCTCTTCGTCATTCATCACACTCGCATTCTCCTTTTCTATCCCGTATGACATTCACTATCACCACGTTCTCCTGTTCCCATTCCGTCCGTCCTTTGTCATGCTTAAAGTTCTGCCCTTGATCGTTCGTTCATCATTCTGGAGTTCGCTCAGTCAATCGTCAGTCTCGTGATCTTTTCTTTTTGTCCTAGGACAATTCATTCATTTATCGTTGTGGCGTTCCCTTCTTTCCCTCCGGTCCATCATTGATATTTCTCCAGTCGTTGTCGTCGTCTCATCTTGACCGTCATTGTTCATTTCCACGTTCTCCTTTTTTCTTTCCAGTCTACCGTTTATCGGTTTCACGTTTTACTCATCCGTTCCTGTCTATCATTCATCCCTCTCACGTTCTGCTCATGGCATCTTGTCTATCAGTCATCGTTCTCACGTTCTGCTCATGGCATCTTGTCTATCAGTCATCATTCTCACGTTCTGCTCATGGCATCTTGTCTATCAGTCATCATTCTCACGTTCTGCTCATGGCATCTTGTCTATCAGTCATTCTCTCGTTCTGCTCATGGCATCTTGTCTATCAGTCATCATTCTCACGTTTTGCTCATGGCATCTTGTCTATCAGTCATCATTCTCACGTTCTGCTCATGGCATCTTGTCTATCAGTCATCATTCTCACGTTCTGCTCATGGCATCTTGTCTATCAGTCATCATTCTCACGTTCTGCTCATGGCATCTTGTCTATCAGTCATCATTCTCACGTTCTGCTCATGGCATCTTGTCTATCAGTCATCATTCTCACGTTCTGCTCATGGCATCTTGTCTATCAGTCATCATTCTCGAGGTGTCTTCCTCTCAGTCTCCTTCCTCCTCCTCTTCCTTCTCATCGTCATCCTACTCCTCACCATCTCCCTCTCGCCCGTCAGTGAGAGGGAGGGAGGGAGGGAGGGAGGGAGGGAGGGAGGGAGGGGAGAGAGAGAGAGAGAGAGAGAGAGAGAGAGAGAGAGAGAGAGAGAGAGAGAGATGAAATAATGTTGGAAGATTATTTTCAACACACATTTAAAGATCATTTTTATTCTTATTTCATGTATAGTTTTACTCTTTCTTTATTCGTCCGGTTCTGTTTTCATTCTATGATTTTATGCTTTTTTTCTAGCTTATTTCATTTAAAGTTTTATATTTCTCGTAATCAGTTATGACTGATCAGCCATTTCATTGAAATAACGACATGGATACACGCATATACGCACACATGTATGTACATATATGGCTACGTTCATACGCAAGGCAGCACAAGTACACGCGCGCACGCACGCACGCGCACGCGCGCGCGCGCACACACACACACACAACACACACACACACACACACACACACACACACACACACACACACACACACACACACACACACACACACACAGACAGAGAGAGAGAGAGGCTCACGTGCGCCCAAAAACAGGACTACAATACACATTGACACATGCGCACACACACACACGCGTGCGGACACACGAACGCAAACACATACACACACATGCGCGCGCTCGAGCACGCACTCATACATATACATGCGCACGCGCACACACACACACACACACACACACACACACACACACACACACACAACACACACACACACACACTCTCTCTCTATCTCTCTCTCTCTCTCTCTCTCTCTCTCTCTCTCTCTCTCTCTCTCTCTCTGTCCATCACTAAGTCAGCAATAAAAACTTCCCTACATCCCACTTTCTAACAACTAGATGGTTCAAAGCCATACCAAGCAAGGTTTCTCGGTCGTGAAAGCAGTTAGTTGACCAAGTAACATTTCGTGTGTGTGTGTGTGTGCGCGCGTGTGTATGTGAGAGAGACAGGAAGAGAATGTATACATTAATCAGAAGAAGACTTATTAAAACTTAAGGAAACATTTCAGGAAAAATAATGACAGAAATGTAAAGTAACTGAATGTTAAGCAGGTAAATAGAGTAGACGGCGGCGGTGATGTAACTGATACAATCAAGCTTGGATTTATAAATACGTATATGGGGAAAAAAAAAAAAAAAAAGAGAGAGAGAGAGAGAGAGAGAGAATTCGTTCCGTCATTTATCTATCATTTTATTTATCTGGTTTGGTAGTTACTATTCAAGAAATAATTTATTATTTGATTACCGTATGTATTTCTCAATTCTTTTATTTATTTATTTATTTATTCATATATTTACTTTATCTCTGAGCAATATGTTGCGGTGTGTACGCCCTGCGATGTGGTCATCACTATATTACCAATGGGAAGTTTTAGGTTTTTCTGATTTTACATCCAAGATTTAAAAGTGCTGGATTAAAGTTAATAAGAGTTGCAACGACAGGTTTGTTTTCTTTTCTCCCCCCAGTTCCCCGCCCATTCCCCGCTATGTGTGTTACAACCGTTTATGCTCTTTTTTATGGCGCTGGAAGACTGGAACAACTGGAACATGAAATGAAGAGATATCGTTGGAATATCCTAGGGCTGTGCGAAGTACGCTGGAAAAATTTCGGAGAGATAAACACCCCAGAAGGCCACAAATTCTACTACAGTGGCAGGGAAGATTATCACGAACACGGGGTAGGGTTTCTAGTCAACAAGAACACAATCAATAGTGTAATGGTTTGCAGACCGGTCTCAAGTCGAATCATGACCTTACGTCTGAGGGCAAAACCATTTAACATCACCATCCTACAGGGTTATGCCCCACATTCGGCTAAAAGCGACGAAGAAGTCGAAGAATTCTATGGCCAGGTACAGGAAGCGCTCGACGAAATACCAAAAAAAGATATAGTGGTACAAGGTGACTGGAATGCTAGATCGGAAAAGACTCGTGCAAAGACTGGAAAGACACATGTGGACCCTATTGTAACACCCTAACAAATGAGAGAGGACTGAGACTCCTGGAATTTGCAAAGTCAAACAACCTGAAGATAACGAACACCTTCGGTCCACACAAGATGTCCAGGAGAATAACATGGCATAGTCCCTGGAGGATTGTATCACAATCAAATCGATTACAATCATGGTAAAACAACGCTTTCAATCGAGTGTCAACATTGCCAGAACCAGAAGCTTCCCTGGAGCAGACATTGGAAGCGACCACGAAATGGTCCTCATGACATTCGCACTCCGCCTCAAAAACAACCAAAAGAAAGGAAACATCAGGCTAAAGTTCAATCTGGAGAAGCTAAAAGACCCTAACAAAGGAAGCATTTCAAGCAAATATTGGAGGTAAATTTGCACCTCTACTTGTCCTGGCAAACGAAGACATCAACATAGAATCCTTCACCGACTCCTTCAACAAAGCTGTCACAGAAACAGCAGCAGAAGTGCTTGGCAAACATCGGCCGAAGAAGAATCCATGGGTCACCGACGAAATTCTGGAACTTTGTGACAAACGTCGGGAATTGAAAAACAAAAAGAACAACCCCGAAGGAAAAGAGTACAATGATGCTAACAAGAAGGTTAAAACTGAGATGAAGGCAGCAATGGAAACTTGGATTGACAACCAATGCCAAGAGATTGATAATAAGCTGAAAAACAACAACAGCAAAACAGCCTACAAAATTGTCAAGGACCTAACGGGAAAGAAACAAGCCAAGACAACGATCCATGACAAAAACGGTAAATGTCTCGACGATGATGAAAAGATACTACAACGATGGACAGAATATTGTTCCGAGCTTTACTCGCACAACGCTGAGGGAAATCCATCAATCCTTGTCGCGCCGGAACCAACAAATAACAGCAAGGATAATATAACACGTGATGAAATCATTAGAGCCTTATCATCAATGAAAGCAGGAAAATCGCCCGGTGTTGACAACATACCGGCAGAATTGATCAAGGCAGGAGGAGATCCAATGGTGGACATGTTACTTACAATATGCAACAGAATTTGGGAAACCGGGGAATGGCCTACTCCCTGGACGCAGTCACTTATCATCACGTTACCAAAGAAAGGCAACCTACAGCAATGCCAAAATTATCGCACGATTAGCCTCATCAGCCACCCAAGCAAAGTTATGCTGAAAGTAATCCTGAATAGACTGAACCCACAAGCAGAAAAGATCATCGCTGAAGAACAGGCGGGGTTCAGGCCAGGACGAAGTACCATAGAGCAGATATTCAATCTAAGAATACTGTGTGAGAAGTACAACCAACACCAACAACATCTGTACCACGTATTCATAGACTTCAAGAAGGCCTTCGACCGAGTGTGGCACGAAGCATTATGGGCAACAATAAAACTCTTCAACATCAATGCCAACCTCATCAGAATTATTGAAAGCCTCTACAATAAAGCCACCAGTGCCGTTTTCTTCGGTAACAACACAGGCGAGTGGTTCCGAACTACCGTTGGAGTGCGACAGGGCTGTCTACTCTCCCCCACACTTTTCAATGTCTTCCTTGAAAGAATTATGACCGATGCGCTAGAAGACCATGAAGGAACCGTAAATATTGGAGGGAGAACCATCACCAACCTCCGTTTTGCCGACGACATAGATGGACTAGCCGGAAACGAACAAGAGCTAGTGCACCTGATCAATAGACTCAACAACACCTCTGCTGATTATGGTATGGAAATAAGTGCGGAAAAGACAAAGGTCATGACTAACAACCCAATCGGCTTTAACCCAAGACATAACCATCAACAGCAGAAAGCTTGAGCCAGTCAACACATTTAAGTACTTGGGGGCAACAATCTCAGAGGAAGGATCAAGACCTGAAATCATCTCAAGAGTCGCTCAGACCACAGCCACGCTATCTAAGCTAACGCCTCTTTGGAGAAACAAAAACATCTCCATCAGCTCAAAGATTAGACTGATGCGATCCTTAGTTATGGCGATATTCTTATATGCTTGTGAGTCATGGACGTTGAAATCAGACCTTGAGAAAAAGATCCAAACAATGGAAATGAGGTGCTTCAGACGACTCCTTGGCATCTCATACAGAGATCACATCAGCAATGTGGAAGTTAAACAGCGCATTGAGAATGAAATTGGTCCATATGTCGATCTCCTAACCTCAGTACAAAGACGCAAATTGAAATGGTATGGACACATCATACGATCAATAGGCCTTGCCAAGACAGTCATGCAGGGCACAGTACCAGGACAAAGGCGAAGAGGTCGACAAAGGAAAAGATGGGAGGATAACATCACGGAGTGGACAGGCCTGCGGCTGAGAAATACATTACGGAGGGCAGAGAACAGAGAGGAATGAAGGATGGTTGTCACTGCTTCAGGGGTGCCCCCACGGACCGACGTCTAAGGGATCAAGTCAAGTCAAGTCATGTTCTTTTCATTCTTTTGTGAACTATTTGTGACTTTTTTTCGTATTTTTCTGTCTTCATTCCTTCCTTCGTTTCGTTCATCTGTTTTGTTCGTTCATCGTTTTTTTCTTTTGTGCGTTTGTTCGGTCGGTTGGTTGTTCGGTCGCTCGATCTGTCATTCATCCGCTCAGTCGATCGGTCGCTCGATCTGTCATTCATCCGCTCAGTCGATCGGTCGCTCGATCTGTCATTCATCCGCTCAGTCGATCGGTCGCTCGATCTGTCATTCATCCGCTCAGTCGATCGGTCGCTCGATCTGTCATTCATCCGCTCAGTCGATCGGTCGCTCGATCTGTCATTCATCCGCTCAGTCGATCGGTCGCTCGATCTGTCATTCAGTCGATCGGTCGCTCGATCTGTCATTCATTCGCTCAGTCGATCGGTTCGCTCGATCTGTCATTCATTCGCTCAGTCGATCGGTCGCTCGATCTGTCATTCATCCGCTCAGTCGATCGGTCGCTCGATCTGTCATTCATCCGCTCAGTCGATCGGTCGCTCGATCTGTCATTCATCCGCTCAGTCGATCGGTCGCTCGATCTGTCATTCATTCGCTCAGTCGATCGGTCGCTCGATCTGTCATTCATCCGCTCAGTCGATCGGTCGCTCGATCTGTCATTCATCCGCTCAGTCGATCGGTCGCTCGATCTGTCATTCATCCGCTCAGTCGATCGGTCGCTCGATCTGTCATTCATCCGCTCAGTCGATCGGTCGCTCGATCTGTCATTCATCCGCTCAGTCGATCGGTCGCTCGATCTGTCATTCATTCGCTCAGTCGATCGGTCGCTCGATCTGTCATTCATCCGCTCAGTCGATCGGTCGCTCGATCTGTCATTCATCCGCTCAGTCGATCGGTCGCTCGATCTGTCATTCATTCGCTCAGTCGATCGGTCGCTCGATCTGTCATTCATTCGCTCAGTCGATCGGTCGCTCGATCTGTCATTCATTCGCTCAGTCGATCGGTCGCTCGATCTGTCATTCATCCGCTCAGTCGATCGGTCGCTCGATCTGTCATTCATTCGCTCAGTCGATCGGTCGCTCGATCTGTCATTCATTCGCTCAGTCGATCGGTCGCTCGATCTGTCATTCATTCGCTCAGTCGATCGTTCTGTCGTTCGTTCGTGAGTTTGTTCGGTCGCTCGCTCATTCAGTTATTCATTCGGTCAGTCGGACGTTTCAGACATTCATTCGTTTAGTCGGCTGTTTGATCATTCGTTCGTTGTGCATTCGTTCGGTCGATCGCTCTTTCAGTCATTCATTCGCTCGGTCGCTTTGTCATGCATTCATTCAGTCGGTCGTTCGATCATTCATTCGTTTCTGTCGGCCAGTCGATCGTTCAGAGTCATTCCTTTTTTTCAGTCTGTCGTTCAGACATTCAGTTTGGACAGTCGGTCGGTCGTTCATTCGTTCGTTCAATCATTCAGTCGGCCGTTCAGTCAGTCTTTCGAGCAGTCGGTCTTTCAGACATTCATTTGTTCAGTCGGACAGTCGCTCATTCATTCGTTCGGTCAGTCGGTCACTCATTCGTTCAGTCGCTCGTTCCGTCATTCATTCGTTCAGTCGGTCGTCGAGTAATTCATTCGGTCAGTCGATCGTTCAGTCATTTATTCGTTCAGTCGGTCGTTCAGTCATTCATTCGGACAGTCGCTCGTTCATTCGTTCGGTCAGTCGGTCACTCATTCGTTCAGTCGCTCGTTCCGTCATTCATTCGTTCAGTCGGTCGTTGAGTAATCCATTCGTTCACTCGGTCAGTCGATCGTTCACTCATTCATTCGTTTAGTCGGTCGTTCATTCATTCATTCGTTCAGTCAGTCGTTCTGTCATTCATTCGTGCAGTCGGTTAGGCGGTTGTTCATTCATTAATTCGTTTAGACAGTCGTTCAGTCAGTCATTCGTATGGTCGGTCAGTTGATCGTTTCACTCATTCATTCGGTCAGTCGGTCGATCAGTCATTCCTTCGGTCAGTCTCGTTCGGTCATTCAGTCGGTCATTCATTCATTCGGGTATTCGGTCGTTTAGTCGTTCATTCTTTCAGTCGGTCAGTCATTCATTCGTTCAATTGGTCAGTTGATCGTCGGTCATTTATTGTATCATTCAGTCACTTGTTCGTTCAATCAATTGGTCGGTTAAGTCATTCATTCGTTCAGTCGTTATTCATTCATTCCTTCAGTTGGTCAGTCAGTCAATTTATTCAGTTGGTCGTTCATTCGGTCAGTCGGTCGTTCACTTATTCATGCGTTCAGTCATTCATTCGTTCAGTCATTCGTTCCTTCAATCCGTCGGTGGGTCGTTCAACCATTTAAAGTTCAATCGGTCATTCAGTCAGTCGGTCAGTCCATCGTTCAGTCATTCATTCATTCAGTTGCTGGGTCAGTCATTCATCAATCGATCTGTCGTTCGTTCAGTCATTCATTCGCTCAGTCGGTCGCTCAGTCGGTAAGTCGATCGTCAAGTCATTCATTCATTCATTCCGTCAGTCTGTCGGTCATTCGCTCAGTCGGTAAGTCGATCGTCAAGTCAATCATTCGTTCAGTCGCTAGGTCAGTCGTTCGGTCATTCATCCATTCAGTCGGTCAGTCGTTCGTTCAGTCATTCATTGTCTCAGTCGGTCTTCAATTCATTCATACGTTCAGTCGGTCGTTCATTCGGCCAGTCGGTCCTTCAGTCAGTCATTCGTTCAGTCGGTCGTTCATTCATTCAGTCGGTAAGTCGGTCGTTCAGTCGGTCATTCGTCCAGCCGGTCGTTCAGTCATTTATTCGGTCAGTCGGTTTAGCAATTAATTCATTCGTTCAGTCCGTCAGTCGGTCGTTCAGTCAGTCATTCGTTCAGTCGGTCGTGCAGTCGTTCATCCGTTCAGTAGGTTAGTCGGTCGTTCAGTCGGCAGGCTAGGCTGAGGCTCGGATGCAGGGCGTGACATGGGGTGGGGGTTCACTGGACGCGGATGCTGTTCGTGACCAGCAGGATGGGCGAACGTGGAAGGGGGATGGGGAGAAGCGAATGCAGGGTATGCGTGCGAGGGTGCGGGTGACATGGATGCAGGGAATACCATAGGTATGGCGTCGTGGATGCAGGGAATACCATAGGTATGGCGTCGTGGATGCAGGGAATACCACAGGTATGGCGTCGTGGATGAAGGGAATACCATAGGTATGGCGTCGTGGATGAAGGGAATACCATAGGTACGGCGTCGTGGATGAAGGGAATACCATAGGTGTGGCGTCGTGGATGCAGGGAATACCATAGGTACGGCGTCGTGGATGCAGGGAATACCATAGGTATGGCGTCGTGGATGCAGATTGTGACATGGATGGGGTGAGGGAGTCACGGATGCAGTGTACGTCATGGTGGCGGGTATGGAAGACGCGAATACAGCGTATTAAATTGGGGGGGGGGGGGGGGGGGGGGTGGGGGTACGGCGGTCGTGAATGCAGGGCGTGCCATGGATGGGGGAATGAGTGGAGGGAGGGGAGGTGCAAATATTAGGGCATTGTTGGGGGATGGGGGTGGAGAGGCGCAGATACAGGGCATAACATGGATGGGGGTGCAGAGGGCTCGGATGCAGAGTGTGACATTGGTGGAATACAGGGAACACGCTTCACATGGATGGAGTAGGGGGCGCGGATTTCCGATCATGATAAAAGGTTGGGATATGGGGAGGTGGGGGTTGGGTGGAGGTGGTGAGGGGGAGGGGAGTTAGCGCCTGACATGGTTGGGATCGCAGGAGGGTGGGGGAGGTTGATTTCAGGACCTGACCTGGATTAGAGTATGGGAAGCGCGGGTTTCAGAGCATGACACTGATGGGGGTTAGGATAGGGGGGATACAGAGCGTGACATGGGAGAGAGTACAGGATGCACAGATTTGTGGGTAAGACATGGGTGGACGTACGGGGGCTTCGTTGCACGGCGTGACATGGGTGGCCATACTTGGGGAGTGAGGGTGTGGATGAAGGGCGTGACGTGGGTGGGCGTATTGGGGCAGAGGGGGCAGATGAAGGGCGTGACGTGGGGGGGGGGGGGGGGGGGCAGATGAAGGGCGTGACGTGGGTGGGCGAATTGGGGCAGAGGGGACAGATGAAGGGCGTGACGTGGGTGGGCGTATAGGGCAGAGGGGGCAGATGAAGGGTGTGATGTAGTTGGATGGGGCAAAGGGGGCAGCTGAATGGCGTAACGTGCGTGTATTGGGGCGGGGAGGGGGGGGGGGGGAGGGGAGGGAGGATGAAGTGCGTGACGTTGGTGGGCGTATTGAGGAAGAGCTTAGAGGCAACATGGATGCACGGCGAGACGTGGGGGAGGGGGGGGGGGGCGGGGGCGGGGGCGGGGGCGGGGGCTGTATAGAGGTTGACAGGGGCGCGGATGAGAGGCTTGACCTGCATGGGCGTATTTGGGCAGAAAGGGCATGGAAGCAAGGTGGGCACGACACGGGTGGACGTACAGGGGCAGACGAGGCATGGATGAAGGGCGTGACTTGGGTGGGTATATTGGGGCAGATGGGGGGCGGGGGGGGGGGGAGATGGATGAAGGGCGTGACATGGTGGGCGTATCGGAGTAGACGGGGCGCGGATGAAGGGCGTAAGATGGTGGGCGTAGTTGGGCAGAGGGAGAACAGATGGAAGAGCATGACGTGGGTGGGTGTACAGGGCGGAGGCGCCGAGATGAAGGACGTGACGTAGATGGGCTGATCAGGGCCGACAGAGTGCAGATGAAGGGCATGACATGGTGGGTGTTATTGGGACAAAGGGGGCGCCACGTGGAGGACGTGACGTGGGTGGGGGAACTGGAGGAGGGGTAGTTGGAGCGGATGGAGCGTGAGAAATGATGGGCATTATGGGGGAGGGGGAGGTTAATGCACATGGGTAGGCGTCATGGGGAGGAGGGAGCTCGTGAGCAGGGTCTGTCACGGATGGCCGAACTGGGGGAGGGGGGGGGGGATGGAAAAGGCACGGACGCAGGGTGGTGACATGGATGGGTGTACGTGGGAGGAGGTGGGGAGGAGCAAACGAAAGGTAGGACGTGCGGAGGTACCGGAGACGTGGATCCAGGGTATGCTACAGGTACTGCGTTGTGGATTAAGAGCGTGACGTGGATGGGCGTATTGGGGCAGAGGGAGCATGGATGCCGGGGGTACGTGATACGGGTGGGTGTATTGGGGCAGAGGGAGCATGGATGCCGGGGGTACGTGATACGGGTGGGTGTATTAGGGCAGAGGGAGCATGGATGCCGGGGGTACGTGATACGGGTGGGTGTATTAGGGCAGAGGGAGGCGCGGGTAAAGAACGCGACGTAAGTGGGCGTATTGGGGGCGCACTGAGGAAGGGTGTGACATGGTGGGCATACTGAGCCAGAGGGGTGTGTGTGGATGCAGGGCGTGATGTGGGGGGGGGGGGGTTATTGGGGGGAAAAGGGGGCGCAGATGAAGAGCGCTTAATGGTGGGCGTACTGGGGCAGAGGGAGTGGATGACGATCTTGACGTGGGTGTCTTATTGGGGCAGAGGGAGTGGATGACGATCTTGACGTGGGTGTCTTATTGGGGCAGAGGGAGTGGATGACGATCTTGACGTGGGTGTCTTATTGGGGCAGAGGGAGTGGATGACGATCTTGACGTGGGTGTCTTATTGGGGCAGAGGGAGTGGATGACGATCTTGACGTGGATGTCTTATTGGGGCAGAGGGAGGTGGATGAAGGGTGTGGCGTGGCAGAGGACGGGCAGATGAAGGGCGTGACGTGGTGGCGGGCGTATTGTGCAGAGGGGGGCACGGATGAAGGGCGTGACAGTGTGCCTTATTGGGGGCAAAGGTTAAGCGGATGAAGGTCGAGCCATGGTGGGTGATACTGGGCAGAGAGGCACGGATGTATTGGGGAGGAGGGGGCACAGATGCAGGATGGGACATAGGTGGGCGCGGAATGCAAGGTGTGACATGGCTGGGCGAACTGAGGGTAGTGTGTGTGGGGGGGGGGGGGGGGGGGGGCGGAATCGGTTGCAGCGCTCGAAATGGATGAGTGGTATGCACATGGGTGGACATACTGGGTTGGAAGGAGCTTGTAGGCTGGGCGTCACATGGGTGGGTGTATGGGAGAGTGTAGCACGGATCATGATGTGGTGTGGATCGGTGAACGGAGGTGGGGGAGAGAGGGAGGATGTCATGGACAAAAATAGAAAAACCGAATTCGTGGTCAGTCGCCAGCCAGTTCAAGTGGACATAAGTCCAAACTCAAACATCCTGGTTTTCAGGCAGACGACTACATGTGTCGCGTCAGCCAATTAGGCACAGCGAAGAGGCTATTTTTAGTCCTCACGGAGACAGCACCGTCCAGCAGACAAAGTGGCTTGACCTTCGTCTCAATAGGTCTGGCCAGACGGATCTCGGCGTCTGGGTCAGACTGATGCAGTTAATTTGCGAGACCAGCACCCACAGTTAAGCCAGACGTCGCCGGTTGAAGTAGGAAGGGGGAAGGTATTGTGTGGTGGGGGTGAAATCAAGCTAATTAATTAAATGACCCATTGACCACCACAGAGAGCAAGGCCGGTAGATGTGACTTTGACGATTTGAATGTCCAATGGAATTAGAGGGAGGTAACCTCAGTACGAGGCGGGAAAAATTCTGACCAATGGTACTCGCCCTTCTGACACATAGGATGAGAATAAGAAAGCGAGGAGAGAACGGGAAGAAGGGAGGAACGAAAAACAGAAAGAGAGGAAGAGGTTCTGGGAGTGCTCTGCACGAGAGAAAGGCAGAGAGATGAGGGAGGAGTGAAGATAACCGAGTTGAAGCATTAGCACCAGATAGAGTCTGCAGAGGAAGACTAAGGAGAGATGTTGAGAGAGAGAGTTGCTAACTGATGAAGAGAAAAAAAAAGAAAAAGAAAGAAAAGCAACCATGTCCATTTGATAGAGCAGACTAGAAGAGAGAGAGAGTGCAATGCGTTAATGCAGGAAGAAAGAAAGAACAGATCGATGTCTGGTAGTCACTGTTCAATATGAACCGGGGTTCGACCTCATACCTGGCAGCGCCACTTTCATCAGCAGTCCAACCTGACCAACGCCAGCGGTCTAACCTGACCAGTGCCAGCAGTCCAACCTGACCAGTGCCGGCGGACCAACCTGACCAGTGCCAGCAGTTGTGTCGTGACTGGTGTTTGTGAAAGTGACAGTGAAAAGCAAAGAAAGAAGAAAAGGAAAGACGGTGATTCATAATTGGGTCTAAGATCACCTGGCCAGGTAAAGTAGAAAATCTATTTAGACCCGGCTTAGTTATGATGATTTAGATAAATGGTTTTGTGAAGTTCAAGGAAAGAGAGAATGTTTTATTTTGTTTGACTCCATGCGCATTGATGTTTCTTTCCATGATTATGTGTAGTAAAGTTATAGACTTTACTAGTGGTTTGATGTGACGAATGCATGATATGATATGAATGAGATTGTAAGCAAGCTGTGAGTGTGTTTTGGGCTGGGGCGCTAGTCCTTCCTCCACTGACATACCCCGAGGTTGACAGAGGAGAGGTACGTACGTGGGGCGCACGATGTATGGGCATATGTGTAAAGGGGGTGGGGAGGAGCAGATATGGGATATGACGTGTGGGGGGTATGGGGGACGTGCGTGACATCCCATTTTGTCTACTCCCATTTCGTCTACTCCCATTTCGTCTACTACTCCCCATTTCGTCTATTTCCATACTGACCATACTGCAAGGCTCCCCCCTGGCGTAACCAGTGTCCCAGTCTACTCAAAGCAGAATCGATGGTCTTTAGATTAGAGTAGGGCGAAGCCGAGAGGGACGAAGGACGAATGAACGAAGGCCGTTAGGCCAAGTCGTGCTCACACATTTCTGAGTAGGCGAAATGGGAGTAGACCAAATGGGAAGTAACCGGGGGACGTGGATGCAGAGGATGCCATGGGTACAGCGTCGTGAATGCAGGTGTAACATGGATGGGGGTAAGGGGGTGGATGCAGCGGGTGGTATGGGTGGGGGGACACACACGCACACGCACACGCACACACACGCACTTGCACACACACACGCACACACACACACACACACACACACACACACACCACACACATCACCATCACCACAAACGCACACATACACACACCACCACCACCACTGTCACTACCATCACACGCACACGCCACACACCACACACACAACCACACAAACCACAACCACAACCTACACCACCACCAGTAACTACCACACACACACACACCACACACACACACACACACACATGCACAACCTACACCACCACGAGTACTACCACACACACACACGCACACACACACAACCTACACCACCACCAGTACTACCACACACGCACACACACCCCAACCTACACCACCAGCTGTACTACCACACACACACACACACACACTCAACCTCGGGGTATGTCAGTGGAGGAAGGACTAGCGCACAGCCCAAACACACTCACAGCTTGCTTACAATCTCATTCATTATCATGCATTCGTCACATCAAACCACTAGTAAAGTCTATAACTTTACTACACATGATCATAGAACCAAACATCAATGCATATGGAGTCAAACAAAATAAAACATTCTCTCTTTCCTTGAACTTCACAAAACCATTTATCTAAATCATCATTAACTAACCCGGGTATAAATAGATTTCTACTTTACCTGGCCAGGTGATTTTAAACTTTTCACGAATCAGTCTTTTCTTTTTTTCTTTTTTTTTTTGTTTCTTTTCACTGTCACTTTCACAGCAAACAAACTGCTGGCACGGTGGGTTTGGATGCGGGCATGGTCGGGTTTGGGATGTGCCTGGTGGGGTTTAAAGCCGCGGGCGTTGGTCAGGTTACTTTTTGGGAAAGTGGCGGGGCAGGTATGAGGTAAAAACCCCTTCAGATGAACGTGATACGACTCGATTTTTTCCCCCTTTCTTTTTTCCCTGCTTAACCATTGCATTCCCCCTCTTTCTAGTCGCTCTATTAAAAAGGGCATGGTTGCTTTCTTTTTTTTTTTTTTCCCTTTTTTTTTTTTCTCTTTCAGTTTAGCAACTCTCTCTCCTCCAATCCTCCTTACCCCTTCCCTCGCAGACTCCTTGGGCAAATGCTACAGCTGGGTTCTTTCACTCCCCTCATCTCTCGCTCTTCTTCGCAGACCTCCCCAAAACCCTCCCCTCTCTCTTTTTTTTTCGTTCTCTCTTCTCCCTATATTTTTACTCCCTTTATACGAGGTTACCCCCCTCATTCCCTTTGGCTTTCCCAAAAACCCGTAAACCCCCATCTCCCGGCCCTTCTCTGTGGGGGTTTCAATGGTCAAAAATAATTAGCTAGTTTTTCACCCCCATACACTCCCTCCCCCCCTCCTACTTTGCCCCGGGCGAGTCCGACAAATTGTGGACATGCCTACAAATTGGGCTGGATGAGTCTGACCGGGCCCCCAAGGGCCCCGTCTGGCCAACCTATCGAGGCGTTGGTCAAGGGCTTAGTCTTTGGGGACTGATGCTGTCTCCATGTGGGCAAAAAATAGCCCCCCCCCGTGCTTAATGGGCTGACCCGAAAATGGGGCCGCTCCTGGCGCCCAAATTTTTGATTTTGGGGGTTATCCCCGTTGAGGGCTGCGACTACCACGACTTGGGGTTTCCTTTTTTTTTGTCCGGCAATACCCCCCCTTTGAAAAAACCCATGCTCCGATTGTCTAAAACAAGGGTAAAAAAAGCAACAACCAAATTTTTTTTGGACACCAAGTACAGGGCAAAGTTTTGCAAAATAATTTACAAAAAACGGTTTTGAAAATTAAAGATAATCTTTATAAATATCCCCCCATTGGTTTAATCATTGCTGCGTTTTGCCTCATTCAATATTTTTTGATAACCTTGTCGCACCTGTGCAATTCCCCTACCTGGGGATTTGCCCCCTTTTTCTCTTCACAATTTTTAAAAAAGCACAATTAATAGACAACGTCCATAAACCCCTCACTGAGGAACCCACCCCATTTATCGCAAACTTGCATTACTCAAAAGCGCGTATGTCCAAACATAACTACATTTTACAGAAAAAGTCCGCCAAAAACATATGAACCTAGCCAAAGGGGGGAATAAACCCCCAACCACTCAACTCACCGTAATCAACACATATTATTTAACAAAGTGCTAGGCACCCCGAATACTGCTCCCCGAGTTGCAGCTTGCTAGACTAATGACTTAAAAAATCAGCTCCACATTCGTCGACCTGGGATGTTGACTCGATACCTTTGGGTGCGTGCATTGCCCAGGGGCAGCACCCCGCTGTTTTTCACGTCCTTGTGCTGGTCCACGCTGAATTTAAAATTTTCGGAGGAAATTTGCTGGAAAAGTTTTTGGGTTTCCCCTTCACATCAATTTGGTAATCCCGATCACCTTTTCATGAGGTGAATGGTTTTTTTTCCCAAAAAGCTCAGCACTTGTTTTGACCGTGGGAAGCAGTCAGGACTTTATCTCCCCCTTTAGGGTTTTTTTCCCCATTTGTCTATTGCTTTTCGAACGCCCCCGGCCTCCCGCAAAATTTTCCCTTTTTCAACCTTACAGTCTCATACCCCTCCCACCTTTTGGAACAGGGCGAGTTGGGCAATAATCAACACCCCTCCCCCAAGGGTTCAAATTTAAAGGGGGGTGTTTAAGGGCGCCTTTCCCCTTCAACCCCCTTTTTGGGACCTTTGACACACATCACATGACATGCAGAAAAACTTTATGTCTGCCTTGCCCCCGCCAATGAAAAACATCAAAGATCGGGCAGCTGTTTTCCTGCCCAGATGACCCCCCCATGACGACTCGTGACCCATACATGACATTCCATAACCTGGTACCTTGATTTTCACCTTACCTGTCTTCCCGTTGGTGAACACTCGTCAACAAAAACCCCCTTCACAAGAATTCTGTCCCGGGCCCCTCAACCCCCTGTTTCTCTCCCCTCTTGCCAACTCCAAGACTTACGAGCGAAGGGCTTTTCTGCGTCCCCCAAAAACCCTAGGCGACACATTACCTGACTTCCTTGCTGGGAAAGAAATGGGTTTACAACCCTTTTTTTTTCCTTCTTGCCCTTTTTTTGAACGCTGCCCTGTAGCGCAACAAACTCGGATCCCCTGGATCCCTTGCACCGGAATATTTCCTGATCAAATCATAAAGGGGTTTCTCCATCAACCACGCAAAAATCCCGAGAAGTAAGGGGGACGTATTTTATCTTTGGGAACTGGGAACCCTCACAGGCCATCTTAAGTCAGGGCTGGATTTTCCCTTCAAATCCCCTCCTCGACCAGCTTGTTCTTACTTTTAACCCCCAGAAAAAACCCGTTCTCGTAAAAACTTTTTTCACCCTCCCGCTGGCCCAAACCACCCTTCTTCCACGGGAAGAAACCCCTCAGCCTTGCCCCCATCCCTGACACTGAGTGTCCAGTGCTAGCCCTAGGCCGCACCTAAACCCCCCTTCAGTTTTTGGGCCCTTTTGGTTTCCCCTGCAGGTCGTCGTTTCCCTTGCGCCCTTATCACCTCTTTCAAGGCTGCTGCCTTCGGAAAAACCCCATGCGACAATCCCTCGGGACTGTCCCCCTTTTTGTGACAAAAGAAAACCAGTCCCTTTGTCCTCCTTTTTTTGCCCCACCCCGGGGTTTCAACTTTGCAGAAAATTTTCCAGTCCCTTGCACTCTTTTTCCCCCTGTACCGGCACCTGTTTCCCTGCACCTTAGTGCTCAAACGTGCCTTTTCCCCGTACACCCTGCTAACTTCAGCAATCTCCTGCGGGTTTTGGCTGTCTCTCTTTCAAAAATTCGTTAACTTGGACTGCAACCCCAAAATCTGTTCCTTCATAACCAGCTCTTCAAATCACGAATCCTTTTTTGACCCCCTCAACTCTAAAACCCCTTTTTAAAATAGTGATCTAACGTGCACCAAACTGAGTGTACGTTTAAACCCGCTTGTAATCTAGCGTCGAAATTCTTTCAAACCCTCCTGTGAGGGCAAATCCCTTCATCAACGACTCCTTCACACACCAAAATAGATTGTTGGTTGCTGGTAACGCAGTGAAAAATCTGTTGCCTTACCTGTCAATAGCGCGACAAAATGGGCTGCCCACTCTTTGAAGGCCAACCCTGACAGAGCAAACGTTTCAAAACGACTGATGTAGCATCAATGAAACTGTTCCTTCCGGAATTTCGGAAAATTTGGGGCGGGGGGGGTAATGCGCACAGGGTCACGGGGGACTGAAATCCATCACGGGGGTCTCCCCTTTTTATTCTCACTCGCTCTAATCTGATTAATCCTTAAACTTCTGTTTCCCCCGCGTTTTTCTTTTTTGTTTCCACGTTTTTTTCTTTTCCTGCGTTAAAACAGCCCCGAATCCTTAACTTTTTGTTTCGTTCATCTCTTTCCCCTTTTGTTGGGGGTTTTAACAATGCCGACCCCCTTCCCCCCAGTAGCCAAAACCAAACACACCACAAGTTGTTTAATGGGGTTTTTCTTTTCGTCCGCCATTATATTTCTTTTTTTTTTTTTTTAAAAAGATTTTATTACTACGACAGCCCCAAAATGGGGTTTCCGAAGGTGACGTAAAAAGCACAATCCATGAAAGATAATTTAGCTTGGGGCAACCCTAATTTGTTTTTTAAAAACCCAGCCGCCCAACAGAGAGCGAATTATAGGCAATCTGTGCGAAATAAGTACTCTGGGGCTGAAATGCCAGGCCTAGTGTTAACTATCTTGGAAGCAATGCCAAGCCTAGTATTTAACTATCTTGGGAACATACAGTAAGACACTACCTTGTCTTAGGATTACGATACTTGAATCCCACCCAGCTTCCTCTCTGAGAAGTTGAACAATTATAATAAATGGGCCAGAATATCCTGCAGGCTCGCCAATAAATTGTCAACCTCGGGGTATGTCAGTGGAGGAAGGACTAGCGCACAGCCCAAACACACTCACAGCTTGCTTACAAATCTCATTCAAAATATCATGCATTCGTCACATCAAACCACTAGTAAAGTCTATAACTTTACTACACATGATCATAGAACCAAGCATCAATGCATATGGAGTCAAACAAAATAAAACATTCTCTCTTTCCTTGAACTTCACAAAACCATTTATCTAAATCATCATTAACTAACCCGGGTATAAATAGATTTCTACTTTACCTGGCCAGGTGATCTTAAACTATTCACGAATCACTGTCTTTTCTTTTCTTCTTTTTTTCTTTGTTTTCTTTTCACTGTCACTTTCACAAGCATGACACAACTGCTGGCACGGGTCAGGTTGGACTGCTGGCACGGGTCAGGTTGGACTGCTGGCACTGGTCAGGTTGGACTGCTGGCACTGGTCAGGTTAGACCGCTGGCGTTGGTCAGGTTACTGCTTGATGAAAGTGGCGCGGCCAGGTATGAGGTCAAACCCCGTTCAGATTGAACAGTGACTATCAACATCGATCTGTTCTCCTTTCTTTCTTCCTGCATTAACACATTGCACTCTCTCTCTCTCTCTCTCTTCTAGTCTGCTCTATCAAATGGACATGGTTGCTTTTCTTTTCTTTTTCTTTTTCTCTTTTTTTTTCTCTTCATCAGTTAGCAACTCTCTCTCTCCCACATCTCTCCTTAGTCCTTCCTCTGCAGACTCTCTAAAGGTGCTAATGCTACAGCTCGGGTTTTTCTTCACTCCCCTCATCTCTCTGCTCTTCTCTCGTCAGAGCCTACCTCAGAACCCTCTCCCCCTCTCTCCTTGTTTTTCGTTCTTTTCATCTCTCCCTGTTCCTCTCACGCATCGCTTTCTTATTATCATCCCATGTGTCAAAGGGTGAGTACCCATTGGTCAGTATTTTTACTGCCTTATACTGAGGTTACCTCCCTCTAATTCCATTGGACGTTCAAACCGTCAAGTCGCATCTACTGGCCTAGCTCTCTGTGGTGGTCAATGGTCATTTAAATTAATTAGCTAGATTTCACCCCCACTACACAGTACCTCTAACCCCCCTCCTACTTTGAAACCGGCGACGTCCGACTTAATTGTGGACACTGGTCCTACAAATTGGCTGGATGAGTCTGACCCAGGCGCCGAGACCCGTCTGCCAGACCTATCGAGGCGTCGGTCAAGCGGCTTAGTCTGTCTGGGAATGATGCTGTCTCCATGTAGGACTAAAAATAGCCCCCTCCATGCTTAATTGGCTGACCCCGACACATGAGGCCGTCTGCCTGGCTCCCAGACTGTTTTGACTTGGGCTTATGCCCAGTTGAGCTGGCTGGCGACTGACCACGACTTCGGGTTTTCCTTTTTTTGTCCGTGACACACACACACACACACACACATAACACACACACACACACACACACACACACACACACACACACACACACACACACACACAACCTACACCACCACCAGTACTACCACGCACACACACACGCGCGCGCGCGTGCATGCACACACGTGGCGTCCACCCCACCCCACACCATCCTCTCATACACGGGCGGCCCCGCACACTCAAACAAACACGGAGACATACAGAAAGGCGCTCGCACGCCCACACGCACGCCCGCCCACATACATACACACACGCACGCACACGCGCGCGCGCACACACGTACACGCGCACACCCCGTACTCGCACACACACACACACACACACACACACACATCCCCGCCGATCTGAATCAACCACCCCCGGTTTCATGTTGCCGCAGCAGCGAATGGGGAAAACAAGAGACTCCAAAAACGACGTCAGCTGAACGGGCATTTCCTCAATCACCCGCAGTGCCACTCCAGCAGCTACCTCGCTGTCGGCGAACGCGATAAACGGCGAAATTTCTCGCCGGCGTACTCTCTCTCTCAGTGCCAGAGAGAAGGCGAAACCAAACGCATTGTTCGGCCATTACAACCAACTCAATCTGCCGCCGCCGGACTGTGAGGGAGCGTCAGACGCCGAGTTGACTCGATTGGCCGAAATCGCCCTCCGCCAAACAAGCTTTTTCTCTTTCTTCTTTTTCTTTCTTTCCTTCTTTTTTTTTTTCCCCCTCCTCCGACCTTTCCTCCTTGCTGAGCCTTATCCAATCAGCCTCCCGCTGTCGCGTGTCGAATGTCACCGCCTCAGCCCCCCCCCCCCCCCCCCCCCCCACACAACACCTCCCCTCCCCAATCCGCTTTCCCTTTCTTCCCTGCGCGTCCGGTCGTTGTTTGGTTTGTGCGGTTGGAATATTGTGCGTCTTCTGCCGCCCTGGAAGTAAATTGAACAGATTAATGAACAAAGAGATAAATAAATACAATAAATAGATAAGTCAATAAATGAGTAAATAAATAAATAAACGATGTACGAGTGCGCGCGCGCGTGTGTGTAAGAGATTATTTAATTTTGGACGCTGATGTGATGATGAAAATATTTTTCGTTTTACGATATGCTTCAGGTTTGTCTTTTAATACAGAGAGCTGACTGCCTTTTCACAATCAACGCATCAATCGTAGCGCGCGGTTTATGCCATCCAGGTTGTTCATCGAGAATTTGAGTCTGGTGGTCTGCTTGCTCACCTTGTAGTCTACAGCTGACAGCGAATTTCAAGCCACGATAGCTAACTCCGTCTTGTTGATTTTTTGTTGTTGTTTTTGTCGTTGCTGTTGTCGCTTTTATGGCAGGTTTTCCTCCACCATCTCGCCGCTGAGCAAACTTCCTTTGTGAAGAAACTATCCCAGGAAACCTGCGCCTGAACGTGTGGTACATTCGTGACTGCAATAACATTTCTCCATGTCCTCACATGCCCAGATCAACAAAGAAATCTACAGAATCACGCTTATACAGAGCCCACGTTGATATAATTAGGAGTGAGGGGATGGGCCGGGGAGTCGGGGGGGGGGGGGGGGGGGGGGGGGGGGGGGGGGAGAGGGGGAAGGAACCCAGTCCCCATTAGGAACCCAGCCCCCTGTAGGAACCCAGCGCACTGACATCCGTTGGAGGGTGGGCAAAGATGGGAGTAAACCTCGCCCGAACTATAAACGAGCTGTCAGCAGACCCAGATTAACTCTTGGGCTTTATCTCCTTGTCGGGGAGAGGCTGCAAACTTTATCATCCGGGACAGACCCTAGGTCCCGGGTGGGGGTGAGGTGGGTAGAAGGTGAAGTGAGGGAAGAGGAAGACAATTAAGTCGCCGAGTTCAGGAAAGGAGTGAAAAGTGTGTGTGTGTGTGTGTGTGTGGTGGTCTGTTTTACGTCTTTCCACATTACGTGATATTAGACGGGAAAAAAAAAGAAAAAAAAAGAGGGGGGGGGGGAGGGGTAAGAAAAAAAGGTTAACACTATGAGGTAAAATAACTAACTTATCAACAGCAAAGAAGAAAAAAACCACTAAAAACCCACACCAAAAAAAAACCCCGAAATATGTAACTCTTCTGTCTCATCGCACCACTGACTGTTATATGTTATAAATATTTGCCAATTGGACTTTTAGCTAAGTGCCAAAAGAAAAGATACGTTTCACTTGCTGACAGTGACCGGAAAACGTTTTGACTAGGCTGTACAGACGTATTTGGGATGAATTTTTTCATTAGTTACACAAAAGAATGTGATCAGTTGATATGCTATGACCACATATACAATGTACATTTTTGACATACTTTGTTTTAAAACAATCCAATTTCCATCTACAGATCAAGGAACTTATCTGTCGTCTACGATAAATGTTTTGATCGTACTTACTTAACATTTCATGAATACTTCTCATTTCATCGTGTAAACCAAAACACCCAGTTTCTCTTTCTATCAAATGAAAATTAGAAAATTGTACTTTCTCTGCCAAAGTATAGCACTCTTGCATTGACATAGAGAAGTTCAAAAATTGCGAATCTGATGATCGTTTTGCTCCTCTCTTTGCCAGAACATCAACCTTTTCATTATAGTATAACCCACAGTGGGAGGGCACCCAAAGAAATGTTATTTCAGTGTCTGGGCGAGAGGAAGTGTACTAAATTATTTATTTCGGTGATCATCTCGGGTCGAACTTTTAATCTAAAATTCTTCATTGCAGTAAGAACTGACTTGGAATCTACGCATAAAACAACTTTAAATAAATTTTGAGGGTAATCAACAACACACTTTAAAGCCATAATTATAGCAGTTAACTCAGCAGTGAATATAGATTTTTTTTCCCCAAGATAATAGGACTTTTCTTCGTTAAGACCTGGGATAATGTATGCTGCACCTGCATGTTCACTGATTAATGATCCATCAGTGTATATCTTAAAATGGTTGGAATAGTGATCATGCAAATGCATTTTGATATTGGATAATAACAAATGAGTATTTTCAGCCTTTGTTGAAAATCTGTGTGTGTGCGTGCGTGTGTGTGTGCGTGTATGCACATGCGCGCACATGTGAGGCTCAGAGTTCTGTTTATGCAATAACTAATAGATCATTTTATGTCCACACCTATGCAGTGTCGTGTAAAGCAATACAATGTAGTACTTTCTTTTTTTTTTAAACTGTAGGGAGAGGTTGACAGTAGAAGGTCTTCAGAGAAGACCCTCCCCCCTGCTCCCTCTCAGACAAATGCTTCAGCCCTCAGCTGCTTGCACTCTCTAGGAGGGCCGAGCCTCGTCCAGATCACGACTCCTACATGCCCTTCTGCTGTCAGGAGTATGTTAGGCGCTGCCGGGATTGGAACCTACATATCCTGGATCATTGGGCCTCTCAGGACGTGTCTTCTTTTCGACGGATATCTAACCACCATACCAAATGGACAAATCTTAAAATAATGTTAGCGAACCGCCAAGAGAAACGTGGAAAAACCGAGTCAGAAGACAAAAC
>CM031600.1:23066086-23068586 GCA_018398815.1 Conus ventricosus | reverse complement strand
ACACACACACACACGCACACACACACACACACACACACATATATATATATATATATATACAACAAACTAATAAATTCCAAGGATAAGTACCGAGCACCGTTCCAGCAACTTACAGAGCAGCTTGGGTTGCAATGACTGCAAGAAATATTGAATTATAAACAAAGCTTGCTCTTATGTCTTAGATTGAAGAAATAGGGGGAGATAAGCATTCATACTGCAGTGCAGATGATTCTGCCTAACTAACAGTATGTGCTTGAGTGGGTGATGGGGAAAAATAAAATAAATGCTTCTCAAAATGAGCCTCAGCAAGCTTATATTCTCCAAGGGGAGAGACATCCTCCAATAGGGAGGGAAACTCACTAACATATAACTCCCGGTCATATACCGATATTTCGAAACTTGGTGGTTTCTCCTCAGTGACCGCGGAAAGTGGTAATTTGACTCCTCTGCCTTTCAGTTTTAAGAAGAATGCAATCCCAGAAAAGGCTGGTGTGCAATACTGTAGTATGTTTTGTTGAGTTTTCAAAAAAACAACCAAAGGTGCCATCTAAGAAGCAAAAGAAAATCATGAAAGAGCAAAACAAGCTACATTTTCTTGTGAAAAGTAGAAAATATAAAATTAGTTTGTTGTATTTTAGTCCCTTGCGGATTCATTCCAAGAACTGGCCCTCAGCACTTGTGTCTTAGAGGATATCTTTTTATATTTTCTACTTTTCACAAGAAAATGTAGCTTGTTTTGCTCTTTCATGATTTTCTTTTGCTTTCTTAGATGGCACCTTTGGTTGTTTTTTTTGAAAACTCAACAAACATACTACAGTATTGCACACCAGCCTTTTCTGGGATTGCATTCTTCTTAAAACTGAAAAGGCAGAGGAGTCAAATTACCACTTTCCGCGTCACTGAGGAGAAACCACCAAGTTTCGAAATATCAGTATATGACCAGGAGTTATATGTTAGTGAGTTTCCCTCCCTATTGGAGGATGTCTCTCCCCTTGGAGAATATAAGCTTGCTGAAGGCTCATTTTGAGAAGCATTTATTTTATTTTTCCCCATCCACCCACTCAAGCACATACTGTTAGTTAGGCAGAATCATCTGCCAACTGCAGGTATGAATGCTTATCTCCCCCTATTTCTTCAATCTAAAGACATAAGAGCAAGCTTTGTTTATAATTCAATATTTCTTGCAGTCATTGCAACACCAAGCTGCTCTGTAAGTTGCTGGAACGGTGCTCGGTACTTATCCTTGGAATTTATTAGTTTGTTGTATTTTAGTCCCTTGCGGATTCATTCCAAGAACTGGCCCTCAGCACTTGTGTCTTAGAGGATATCTTTTATATTTCTACTTTTCACAAGAAAAATGTAGCTTGTTTTGCTCTTTCATGATTTTCTTTTGCTTCTTAGATGGCACCTTTGGTTGTTTTTTTGAAAACTCAACAAACATACTACAGTATTGCACACCAGCCTTTTCTGGATTGCATTCTTCTTAAACTGAAAAGGCAGAGGAGTCAAATTACCACTTTCCGCGGTCACTGAGGAGAAACCACCAAGTTTCGAAATATCGGTATATGACCAGGAGTTATATGTTAGTGAGTTTTCCCTCCTATTGGAGGATGTCTCTCTCCCCTTGGAGAATATAAGCTTGCTGAAGGCTCATTTTGAAAGCATTTATTTTATTTTTCCCCATCCACCCACTCAAGCACATACTGTTAGTTAGGCAGAATCATCTGCCACTGCAGTATGAATGCTTATCTCCCCCTATTTTTTCAATCTAAGACATAAGAGCAAGCTTGTTTATAATTCAATATTTTGCAGTCATTGCAAACACCAACCTGCTCTGTAAGTTGCTGGAACGGTGCTCGGTACTTACCTTGGAATTTATTAGTTTGTTGTATTTTAGTCCCTTGCGGATTTATTCCAAGAACTGGCCCTCAGCACTTGTGTCTTAGAGATATCTTTTTATATTTTCTACTTTTCACAAGAAAATGTAGCTTGTTTTGCTCTTTCATGATTTTCTTTTGCTTCTTAGATGCACTTTTGGTTGTTTTTTTGGAAAACTCAACAAACATACTACAGTATTGCACACCAGCCTTTTCTGGGATTGCATTCTTCTTAAAATTGAAAAGGCAGAGAGTCAAATTACCACTTTCCGCGGTCCACTGAGGAGAAACCACCAAGTTTCGAAATATCGGTATATTGACCAGGAGTTATATGTTAGTGAGTTTCCCTCCCTATTGGAGGATGTCTCTCCCCCCTTGGAGAATATAAGCTTGCTGAAGGCTCATTTTGAGAAGCATTTATTTTATTTTTCCCCATCCACCCACTCAAGCACATCTGTTAGTTAGGCAGAATCATCTGCCACTGCAGTATGAATGCTTATCTCCCCCTATTTCTTCAATCTAAGACATAAGAGCAAGCTTGTTTATAATTCAATTATATTATATATATATTATATATATATTTATATTCATACATGCACACATTACATCATTGCACATGCATA
>CM031600.1:23056086-23061086 GCA_018398815.1 Conus ventricosus | reverse complement strand
GTTCCCGACTTGCATGTTTGGGCAGTAAAGGAGGTAAATGTAATGTAACTAACATTGTTTCGTTTTTTTACCACAAGGTCCAAATATCCCAAACACAAAATGGCTTCACTGTTCAGCCAGCCCAGTCAAAAAAATACTTGTCAGTTGGTGACTTTAATGCCCATCGGCTTTTGGGAAAAGGAGGGTCAACCATAACTAGAAACCGCTTATTGAGAACTAGTTGACTCATCTCTCTACCTTTTAAACAAAGGGGAACTATAACTCGCTTTCCCAGACAATCCAAACAAAATCTGTGCCCTAGATTTAACATAATATCCCCAGATTTGCGGTTTCTTGTGATTGGCAAACTCTTAATGACACATAATTTAATAGTGACCTTACCTATTGTTTTACATTTGAAAACGATGAGACCTGAAACAAACAATGTAACAACGATAAAGTTCCAAAAAATTTTTGTTAAAATTTCTAACTGGAATAAATTTCATTCTGTTAAGCTCATTTATATTGATGAAGAACAAATTTATAGTCAAGATGTAGATCATTGATGATCGATTTCAAAGACTGTACTGTCGGCTGGTAGTGAATAAATTTCCCAACAGAAAAATCGGTAAATCAAGAAACATTTGGTAATGTCTGGTGGAATGAGACTGTCAAGACTAAAGAAGAGAAACAAATAAAATAAAAGAATTTTAAAAGAAAAAAGATCCCAAGGAAACGTTAAAAGCTTCTTGAGAAGAAAAGAGAAAGAAACGCAAAAAAACAAAGTAATGCACAAGAAAAAGCGGCAATATTGGTCTTCACTTTGTGAGAATGAGGTGTCAAATTTTAAAATATGCAAAAAACTTGGACACATTTAAAAAACAATGAACAAATGGGGTTAATCTACCGCAGTGCCTATCACTTTAAAACAATTCAGAGTTTCCATCAAATTTTGATAAGCTGAACTTTTGTGATCATTTGCAAAAACATTTGCATTGAACAATTAACAACTATAAACACCTTAAAATAAAGAAAAGAAAAATTATGTAATAGTCCACACCATTTGAAGATCATTTGTCTGATACCTAAATTAACATTGCAGGAAGTCAAAGAATGTTTATGAATTTGAATAAGAATAAATCAGTGGGCCTAGACGGCATTTCTAATGAAATGTTAAGTCACTCCACAAAATTATGATATATTTTTGCAATCAATTTTCAAAAATGTTGGACAGATGGCAACATCCTTTCAAATTGGAAGCATTTATTATTGTTCCAATTCACAAGAATGGGAAACCCTCAGAGATATACATAGTTATGCCCTTTTGCATTAACTAAATACATGTAAATTGATGGAAAGATTGCTTTTAAAAAGACTTCTTCATCATTGTAATAAACATACAATATACCAATCAACCAAAGCTGCATTTCAGACAGGCAGATCATCAATAGAACATTTGGTCAATCACAAGCATGTAAAGCATCAATTTGCACTCGTAAAAAAACGTACTTGAAAACGTTTTTGATATACGAAAAGCCTATGACAAGTTTGGAAACAAGCGGCTTTTTGTTTTAAATTAAAGAATATTGTATTAAGAAACATGTACAATATATTCAATGTTTTCTTATCGTAGGCATTTTAAAACAAAAGTAGGAAATACTATTTTTAACCAAGACCTTTAAAATGGGCTTACCCAAGGATCGAATTCTCAATTTTGTTTAATTTTTGATTTCTGATCTACCCAAAGGTCTTTCTAAAGAACAGAGTTAGCCCATTTGCTGGACGATATATGTCTATGGGTTTAAAGTAAGATGAAAAGAAATACTCCGTTAAGATCACTAAATTTTATTAAAAATTAAATACCAACTCAAACAAAATAAAATCAGTACATTTTTACACGAAAACGGGCTATCCCTTTCCCTGAAAAAAACGAATTTGATGCTTTTTATTCTGGAAATGATCCAAAAAAGCTTCCAGTTTTCACATTAGACGGCACTTATTTAAACTATGTTAAAAGCGTTAAATTCTTAGGTGTAATCCTAAGTAGAAAACTAACATGGAATACTCATATTGACCATATTTTAAATAAAGCAAAAAAAAGTCTGAATTTCCTTAAAATTGTCAGTAAACACTCTTGGGGGCAAGACACTAAAAGTTTAACTGTTTTAGCAACTGCCCTTGTACGCTCAAGATTACATATGTCAGGAAGTATTTTTAATGCACCAAAATATCTCCTAAATAAACTTCAGAGCACTGATTGCAAAGCCTTCAAAATTGCCCTAGGGGTACCACCATACGTCAAACTTGGGGACATAAACGAAGTGGAGTTCTACCTCTATCTGAAATTAGAAAAAGCTTCTACTTTAAAAATCATCTTAAAAAGTTTCTCACAAAAAAATTTTTGCTCAGAAGAGGTATGTTTAGATTCGGAAAAGGATTTGGAAAACGTGCACAATATATACAATCCACAAAATCTATCTATTTCGTTTTCCTCGGATTTCTAAAAGATACAAAAATAGATAAAAATAATATCGCCGGAACCTACGTTTTCACCATTCCAAAATGGGTACAATCAAAAGCTTCCTTTGACATTGACTACAATAATTTAACTAAAAAGGATTCTCCAACATTTTGAGAAATTTGTCTACACTCACTTAAAAAAATAAGTACAGCCATCACTTAAAATATTCACAGATGGCTCAGTATTAGATGAAAATAGCCGGGGCAGCTTCATAATTCCTAGCTTAAAAATAGAAAAGTTATTTCATCTTGGTAAAAAGTCTGTCTATATATAGCGCAGAATTACTTGCTATACTCAAATCATTGGATTTCATTTTTAATTTCCCCATTTAAAAAACAGTCAAGTCGTAATATGCGTATTCAAAAGCAGCATTGAATGGTATTAAGTCTTCAAGTTCATGTGTACGATTAGACATGATAACTGAAAAATTTAAACATATAGTACACCTTCTTTCCCAAAAGGCCCTTAATATTTCTTTTTTGTTGGGTGCCTTCTCATTGTGGTATATCGGCAAATGAACAAGTAGACAAAGTTGCAAAAAAGGGAGCTCAAAACCTTAGCGGCACAGTAACAATAAACGTTCGCTTGATCTGACAGAATGTTTTCCTATATAAATAAAAAATCCATGATAATGCGACAAAAACACTGAGGAACTCGGACATATATTATTATAACAATTGCATCAAATGTAATGACAAAAAACAATGGGATAACATCATACAAAAGATTATTTTGTCATCCAGGAGAATGAAAGTCTAATCCATTAGGCTTCGTTTAAATTCGTTTAAAACAAAATATTGCAAAGATATTAATGTATGTGTGGGGGTTCTATAAGTGTCAATCATTTACTGATTCATTGTCCCAAAACAAAAGGCTTTTTAATAAATCAGGTATTAAGGGGTTTTTTTGATGGATCGACTCTTTTACCACTATCTAGTATATTAAACAATTTTGTTTCTCTTGAATCGATTTCTAAATGTTTATTAGGACTGTTCACTTAATATTTATCTTTAGCATTTGTGATTGTTACAGTTACAATTTTAGTTTAAGTTAAAAGTTCTGATGAATAGGGTGGGGTGGAGGGTTTGATACATTCATTAGTACCCCTTTAAAACTTCACTTCCCTAAAAAAATGCATTCTCTCCCTTCCTTACATCAAGCTCACTCTACACTATAATATTGTCGAATCACTTTTAGTGGAAGGACGTTAAACTGAAGAACAAACCACACACACACACACCCCCACACACACACACACACCACACACACACACACACACACACACAACACACATACAAAACCCCACCAATTATATATATAATATATTTTATATTTTAAAATATATTTTATATATATTATATATATTTTTATATATATATAATATATATATATATATATACACGCACACTACACGCACACACGCACCTTCGCATGCGCGCACTCACATTAATTCAAAAATTACACATACAGAGAGTGGAAGGTGGAATAACAGACAGCAGACAAAAAGAGAGAGAGAAGGTAGCGAGCGTCGAAAGCTGAGAGCCTCAACAAAACGCCTCCAGCCTCTGCCCCGAATTTTCTCTAAAAGAGACTATCACTTATGTGCATGCATGCGCTGGTATCACTGGTATCGTTTCACGTGCTGGCTGTAGAATCTTTAACAGACTACTTAGCGAAGGCATAGAATGCTAGAAGTTGTAAATAATTGCCATAAAAAAACTATTAGTATACTTTATTGCTTACTAATATCTTAATATTGTTTTTTTTCCCCGTTTGAATCGCAATCTGATTTCTTAACAGCGTCCAAATGATTTAAAAGTAAAAGGTCTTATTTGAAAATAACCCAAGCTTTTTTGTTGTTATTTTTTAAAAATGTGTTTTTTATGTTATAAGAAGTTTCTCACTGATAATTTCTCTCTTTACTTGAAAACAAAATAGTTATCGATGTTTTCGTAGCGATGATTGATCTTTTGATCGTGAAAAAGAAAAACAAGAATCATCACTTTCTGGTGCCAAAGAAACAGAGAGAGAGAGAGAGCGAGAGAGCGAGAGCGAGAGAGCGATGAGAGAGAGAGAGAGGAGACACTGACACTTTTTTATTGTCCAAAAGTTGTGCAGCCCTTTTAGATAAGGGTGGACAATCATATATGACTAAATGTTATATCATAAATGATCTCAAAACACCTTTATCAAAAGAATATACACCCATCACACGCATGAAAGGGAATATGCACATAATGCACATCAGATGTATACACACGCGCGCGTTTGCGCACGCGCACTACATAGACACACCACGCAGAGGGGAGAGAGAGAGAGAGAGAGAAGAGAGAGAGAGAGAGAGAGAGAGAGAGAGAGAGGGGAGAGAGAGAGAGGTTTCTTTGCCTCTCTCTTTGCATTATCTCCCTCTCTCTCTCTCTCTTTTTCTCTCGCTCTTTTCTCTCTTTCTTCTCTCTTCTCTCTCGCTCTCTCTCTCTCTCTCTCTCTCCCCCCCCCCCCC
>CM031600.1:23040254-23053486 GCA_018398815.1 Conus ventricosus | reverse complement strand
TGGTGGGTTGCTCATGACGACTTGACATCGACTGCTCCTTGTGGATTGCCGGTGCCAGGGCTGCGGGCGGGGGCAAGCCATAGCGTGGCTGTGGATGAGGAGCTGGAATGAAAGGCGTGAGTGGGGCCACTGGAAGGGCACAGTAGATGAGACAGATTTTTTTAAGAAAAATGTACAAGTAATTATTTACAAGAGTTCATGACATAACAGTTCATTTACTGACCTCCTGAGAGCAGACAACCCAAGGTTGCTCTGCCAGTGTCAGCCGTTCGTTTGTTTGCTCTCCCTCCATCCCCCACTCCTCCCCTCCAGACTGGCGATATTAGATGGGGAAAAAAAATGAAGGAACACGTAACGATTAAAAAAAATTACTTTGGCAAATAGACATTGTAGAATAGCTTGCGTCCACTGTGGACGGTGTTGACCGTCTCGTTATATATTTTGTCAGAGCGCAACAGAAAAGCTGGCATGTTACAATCTGGAACGGAAAAAAAAAATAAAATAAAAGGCTTAAAAAAAAAAAGAGACAGAAGAATGGGCCTCACACACACACACACACACACACACACACACACACAACACACACACGCACGCACGCACGCACGCACGCACGCACGCACACACACACACACACACACACACACACACACACACACACACACACACACACACACACACAAGCGGACGGCACCGTAAAGAGAGAGGAGAACGAAGGCAGCCAGACAGGACGACAAACAAGAAAGGAAATGACCAGCACAGAATTTGTTAACAAGTGTGGATACAGAAAAGTAAAGTAGTGACTGCTGTACTCGTATTCAAATAAATAAAGGAAAAGGTGGCAAAAGGAGTACCTGGAGAGGGGATGTCCAACGTTTCGTGTCGTAGACACTTCAACAGGGAATGAAGCTTGATGATAGTTGACTTGGTCACTGAACACAGTTCATGGTTTGAAGGGGTGGAAAGGGCAGAGGTGGGAGTGGTGGACAATATTGAGTGTAGGGGTGATCATAATTCACAATAGAAATGGGGAGTGTTAATGGACAGCAAAGGAAGGGGGAGGGAGGGGGGGAAGGGGGGAAGAAGAAGGGAGGGGGCAGGGGGGGAAAAAGGGGGGGGGGGGAGAAGAAGAAAAGGAGGGGGGGGGGGAAGGGGGGGGAAGGGAGAAAGAGGAGGGCTGATGGTTCATTCCCTGACATTGAGCCCATGTGGGCTCAAGTGCCAAGGCGCTGTATTAACTGGCTTTCCATGTATTTTCGGTAGTTCCCTTCTTGACGACCATTTCTCCCAAAGGGCTGCTACTCTGATGTGGGAAAGATGGTGATGGTCCCGAATTGAAATGGTTTGCCACAGGCGTGTCTTTTCCTGTGAGGATGCTGTCTCTATGTTCTTTAAAACTTCGTTTAGAGATCTGTATGTTTCACCCACATACATCTTGGGACAAAGGGTACAACTAAGAACATAGACTATATTCTGAGTCTGGCAGGTGAAGTGAGACTTCATGTGGAAGCTGCGTCCGGATGGGCCTTGCACAGTAGTTGTCGGATTAAGAAAGTCACAGGTTTTGCATTTGGGTTTCTTGCACTGGAAATTGCCTGGTTGGGTTGGGGGGGATGAAGGGTGGAAGGTAGAGTGCATCAGGTGGTCACCAAGATTTTGTCCCTTTTGAATGCCCACCATAGGTGGTAGACTAAAAATGTTTTGGAGAGCTGGATCCTCCTTCAGAATAGTGAAGTTGCGGAGCAGAACGTTTTTCACAGGTAGATTGTGTGGGTGGTAGGTCAGAGTGGCAATGCATCGGTCATTGTCTGTAGTCATCTTTTCCTTGTCTTGTAGGAGCTGGTGTCTGGGGATGGACTGTGCTCGTTCAAGGGCCATCTGAACTGTAGCTTGTGGGTAGCCTCTAGTAGTGAAGAAGGTAGTCATGGCCGCTGCTTCTTTGGTGTAATTATCATCAGTGCTACATAGTCTGCGAAGTCGAAGAAACTGAGAATATGGGATGCTTTCTTTCATGGCAGGAGGGTGGCTTGATGAGAACAGGAGGTAAGAGTGGGCATCAGTTGGTTTGTAGTGCACTGTTGTGTGGAGAGACTGTGGAGTGCTTTGAATACTGATTTTGATGTCCAAAAATGAGAGGGAAGAGTCCGAGATTTCGTATGTGAATTTGACTGAAGGGTGAAAGGCGTTAGCATAGTCAATGAAGCATTGGAGTTCCTGTATGGGTAGAGTGCTGATTCCAAAACAGTCATCTATGAATCTTTTGAAGACTTCAGGTAGACATCCAGGGTATTGAGCAAAGATTTGTGTCTCAATGTGCCCCATAAAGAGGCAGGCATATGATGGCCCATGCGCGTGCCCATAGCAACTCCTTTGATTTGTTGGTAGGCCTCGTTTCCAAATTCGAAGGAATTCAGAGTTAAAACAAGTTCAGTTAGGCGCAGGATGGTGGTTGGGTCAAAGTCAAAGTCGCTTTGTTTCAGGTAGTGTTTAACAGCGAGAAGTCCATCTTTGTGCGGGATATTAGTATATAATGATGTTCACATCCATTGTGAAGAGGAATTGATGTTCACTGTCAGGTGGGAAGGTGTAATCATAGAAAATCTGCAGGGCATGGTTGGTGTCTTTCACATAGGTTGGTAGGTTGTGGACAAGGGGTTGGAACAACCGATCAAGAAACTGTGACAGTTGAGCAGTTGGGCAGGAGCAGGCTGAGACGATAGGTCTACCAGGGTTGCCGTTCTTGTGAATTTTCGGCTTTACACCCTATGCAATAAACACACGTCAATGTTGATTATCGAAACAACCCGGAATGCAAACCACCAACTGCATGCTACTTTACAAGCAACCAAAGCTTCTAAACTGCAGAACCTCACCAAGGAACAACCCACACTTTCAAGTGCCAACCAGTCACCAGTGGAAAAATTGGTGACAACTATTCCAGATGATCTGTACTTGACTGATCCCCAGCGTCAACTTCTTGCAAAGGGACTAAAGTTTGTTCCCCTTCAACCAAAGGCCCACCAGACAGACATGCATAATGACTGTGAACGATTTTTCCGCCGACTTCGACTCGCGGTCTTCTTTGAGAGCTTCTCACTACCCACAGCACGTAGTGCCACTAACGATCTAGCACAACTGTTCCCCTTTGAAAGGAGTGATTGGACCCCCAAGGATGGACGGTATCCTGCTCTTGACTATTATATTGACAAGTGTAAACACGACATTGATAAATTAAACTTGCCCCCTGTGAGAAAATCCAACCTCACCCAAGCAGAGTTTCAGGCCCTAAAAGAACTGAAACAGAGACCCGACATCATCATCAAAAGAGCAGACAAGGGAGGGGCAGTAGTGGTTTGGCGAAAAGACTTGTATGAAGAAGAAGCCAAACGCCAGCTCTCTGATTCCTCAACTTATGCTCCCATCAAAACCCCAACAACCAAACAAGACAACGCACTGGTCCGGAAGACCATTAAAGAAGCAGTTTTCCAAAGGTCATCTCCCTCAAGAAGCAACAAGAACTATAGTCAAAGAACCTCGCACTGCAAAATTCTACCTGTTTACCGAAAATTCACAAGAACGGCAACCCTGGTAGACCTATCGTCTCAGCCTGCTCCTGCCCAACTGCTCAACTGTCACAGTTTCTTGATCGGTTGTTCCAACCCCTTGTCCACAACCTACCAACCTATGTGAAAAGACACCAACCATGCCCTGCAGATTTTCTATGATTACACCTTCCCACCTGACAGTGAACATCAATTCCTCTTCACAATGGATGTGACATCATTATATACTAATATCCCGCACAAAGATGGACTTCTCGCTGTTAAACACTACCTGAAACAAAGCGACTTTGACTTTGACCCAACCACCATCCTGCGCCTAACTGAACTTGTTTTAACTCTGAATTCCTTCGAATTTGGAAACGAGGCCTACCAACAAATCAAAGGAGTTGCTATGGGCACGCGCATGGGCCCATCATATGCCTGCCTCTTTATGGGGCACATTGAGACACAAATCTTGCTCAATACCCTGGATGTCTACCTGAAGTCTTCAAAAGATTCATAGATGACTGTTTTGGAATCAGCACTCTACCCATACAGGAACTCCAATGCTTCATTGACTATGCTAACGCCTTTCACCCTTCAGTCAAATTCACATACGAAATCTCGGACTCTTCCCTCTCATTTTTGGACATCAAAATCAGTATTCAAAGCACTCCACAGTCTCTCCACACAACAGTGCACTACAAACCAACTGATGCCCACTCTTACCTCCTGTTCTCATCAAGCCACCCTCCTGCCATGAAAGAAAGCATCCATATTCTCAGTTTCTTCGACTTCGCAGACTATGTAGCACTGATGATAATTACACCAAAGAAGCAGCGGCCATGACTACCTTCTTCACTACTAGAGGCTACCCACAAGCTACAGTTCAGATGGCCCTTGAACGAGCACAGTCCATCCCCAGACACCAGCTCCTACAAGACAAGGAAAAGATGACTACAGACAATGACCGATGCATTGCCACTCTGACCTACCACCCACACAATCTACCTGTGAAAAACGTTCTGCTCCGCAACTTCACTATTCTGAAGGAGGATCCAGCTCTCCAAAACATTTTTAGTCTACCACCTATGGTGGCATTCAAAAGGGACAAAAATCTTGGTGACCACCTGATGCACTCTACCTTCCACCCTTCATCCCCCCCAACCCAACCAGGCAATTTCCAGTGCAAGAAACCCAAATGCAAAACCTGTGACTTTCTTAATCCGACAACTACTGTGCAAGGCCCATCCGGACGCAGCTTCCACATGAAGTCTCACTTCACCTGCCAGACTCAGAATATAGTCTATGTTCTTGTTGTACCCTTTGTCCCAAGATGTATGTGGGTGAAACATACAGATCTCTAAACGAACGTTTTAAAGAACATAGAGACAGCATCCTCACAGGAAAAGACACGCCTGTGGCAAACCATTTCAATTCGGACATCACCATCTTTCCCACATCAGAGTAGCAGCCCTTTGGAGAAATGGTCGTCAAGAAGGGAACTACCGAAAATACATGGAAAGCCAGTTAATACAGCGCCTTGGCACCTTGAGCCCACATGGGCTCAATGTCAGGGAATGAACCATCAGCCCTCCTCTTTCTCCTTCCCCTTTCCCCCCCTCCCCCCCCCCCCCCCTCCTTTCATCTCTCCCTCCCCCCCCCCCTTTTCCCCCCCTTGCCCCCTCCCTTCTTCTTCCCCCCTTCCCCCCCTCCCTCCCCTTCCTTTGCTGTCCATTAACACTCCCCCATTTCTATTGTGAATTATGATCACCCCTACACTCAATATTGTCCACCACTCCCACCTCTGCCCTTTCCACCCCTTCAAACCATGAACTGTGTTCAGTGACCCAAGTCAACTATCATCAAGCTTCATTCCCTGTTGAAGTGTCTACGACACGAAACGTTGGACATCCCCTCTCCAGTACTCCTTTTGCCACCTTTTCCCTTTATTTATTTTTAAGTGTGGATACAGTTTGCACCAACAGACCCCACGGCCTGTAGACAGAAGGGAGTGTGGATGGAGAAGACGGGGTAGGGGTTGGGGAGATGGATGGGCGTGGACGGATGTTGGGGGCCGCCTGACAGATCCGAAGAGTGTTCCTTTCAGCTATGTGTCTGTGGACCCTCGGAGGTTCGGTGTGTAGGAGCAGTTCTGGAGGGGGTAGGTGGTCTTGGTCGACGAGGACAATCTTAGGGGAGACGCACAGCAGAGTCCACGATGGGGAACCCGGTGAGCAGTTAGTGTCCCTGAGTCTGTAGCAGGCCTGTTCTCAGCCTTGACCATGGTGGCCACACGCCACAATTAGAATTTTTGCACTAAAACACTATCATTACAATCCATGTAAGCGTTTTAAGGCTTTACCATAAAATTGAGCCATCATTTAATGTTATACTGGTGACTGACCAAAGAGCAACTCCCCACAATTATGTCCCTTGTTTTGGGAGGTTTTCATCGATGAAATCACAAACATCTTCAAATACATGACCTTCCCCCAGTTGACGTCACATTTCGGGTCTTGGCATTCACCCGTGACCCTATCTTTGCGCCAGCTTGAACGCTCCCAAATAGTCCCATTCCTTTGATTTTCATCTGTCTGCTTGGAACCACCTGGGTTCTAGCTTGATGGTCATATGAGAGAAAAGGAAAATCAATTTTCAGACACAAGAAAAAAAAATCTCAAAACGATCTAACTACGTTAGTCTATAGATACTCTACTCCTTAAGCAAGATCTTGGCGCATTAATTTTTGGTGTGCAACCTGGTCCCCTGCCCTTCATCGGAAGAGTAGAGAGTTGCCGTCCCTGCCGGTGCAGAGTGATGAGCCCTCTCTCTTCTTCCGTGTTTCAGTGGTGAAACTGAACTTCTTTTTTTCTTAACAGTCTCCAATATTGATTTCTTCCTCAATGGAGTGATTATTCAACACACTGTTCACGTCATGTTTGTTGTTGCCGTCCTTTTCACATAAAAGTGTTTTCATGAAGTAGAACAGAGACGGCTAATACTTGTGCTGGTGGTACACCGTACAACTGGGAGGTCGAGAATCCCTGCTCCTTTTTTCACTTTTCGAAAAAAACAAACAAACAAACAAAAATGCAAAACATAAAAAATTCTAGTGTTTAACCTCGTTATTTGCTGCGCGTCACCCCGACGGTAATTGTTAGCAAACTGTCGTTTCCAAGAAGCGCAGCAAAACAGAACTATGAGTATTTCGAAGCTGTTTTGTTGAAGAGTATATCACACGGGAGCCGCTTTGACATTTTTGTGGCGAAGTAAGTGCCCAGTGCAGCATACCCTGTGTTACCCCCGCGTCTAATACACTGTTGTAAGAGACAGGTCTGGAAGCTATTTTACGACTAGCTGTAGCCTACTCTGTAGCGATTTTCCCGTTTCACATAAAGAACTATTAAATAGCGCATGGGAGAAGATTGGTAGTTATGCTTCACTTCAAAAACTAAACAGCAAGCGAGAAGCAAACAGGCTCGCTTCAAAATCTTAATATTTAAAAAAAGTTTTATTTGGATCGATTAATTGCATCGATGTTTTAATTAACCTGTGCGGCACAGCATTGAATACTGAAAGACACAGGCACCCAAAACCAAGCAGACAGAATGAAAGAAACAGGCCCCAGAAGCCAGCCACTGTGGGCGGATTTCATTGACAATCGATTTTAAGCACAAGTCGTGCAGCGCAATAATCGATTGTGTGGCATTTTGCGGTGATGAATTCATCTTGTAATATGCCTTCAAAAAAAGAAGACCCCCCCCCCCCCCCTCAAGTTTCAAAACACTCACTATTCCAAACTGTGTCAACCTTTTTGGAATGGGTGTTTCACTTAGAAATAGTATCACGTGACATGGGCCTAAGAAACGTCGCATAATAAAAAAAAAAAATATCCAGAGGAAAAATTCCCCAGTGGAATCAGTTGCCTGCACCGAACCGCCCCGACAAATAAACACGGTTAATTGTCAATGAGCCCCAACCGTGCGGTTTCTTCATGTCTGTATCAGCAACCTCAAATGGCGCTCCAGCACGTCCAGCGGCCGCGGAATAAACCGGAATAAACCCATCTCAAACGAAGCTTTATCATGTGGAGATTGTGAAAGGGGCTGGTCGGGTTTTTACCCGTTACTGAATCGCGGCATAGTCACGTGCCTGCTAGCAGCGCCATTCATTGGCGCATAATGCGAAACCTGAGAGCACTGTTTTGTCAGACTAGAAGTTGTCGTAAAATGAAACACCGCAAAATAGCTTCCAAACCTGTTCCTACCAAAGTATGGTACGGAAAACTGACAAAATGCCATCATCATCTCATCATCATCATCATCATCATCATCATCATCATCATCGCCTATTACCCCTCCTGGGGTACAGGCCGCCAGCCAGACTCAGGCATCTCTGCCAGGCTCTTCTCCAGCTGGTTCAAAGTCATCCCAATGTTCCTGATGTCTGCTTCCAGGTCCCTGCGCCAGGCGTTCTTTGGCCGACCTCTTTTTCGTTTTCCTTGGGGGTTCCATGTTAGGGCTTGTCTGTTGGTGTTGCTTGCAGGCTTCCGCAGCGTAAGTCCAATCCAGCCCCAACGTCGTTTCTTGATTTCCTGTTCTGCGGGCAGCTGGTTTGATCTCTCCCAGAGCTCGTTGTTGTTGATGGTGTTCTGGCCATCGGATGCGGAGAATCTTGCGCAGGCAGTGTTGATGAACACCTGCACTTTCTTGGTGGTGGCAACTGTAGTTCTCCAGGTTTCCGCTCCGTACAATAGAACTGCTTTGATGTTGGTGTTGAAGACCCTTACTTTGGTGTTGACCGAAAGTTCCTTGGAGCTCAGATGTAAATGCCATACTGCATGCATATTTCGGCACTATATGTTTCGCGACTCCAGTTTGGCAAAGGCGTTTGCAGACTAACTAGCTGATCGGTTTCTGTGACTGTCATCATCGTAATCCCCCCCCCCCCCCCACTACCCTCCCTTCCTCAACAACCCCCCACCGACCCGCTGTATTGAAAGTCTTCTTTTCGTACCCCTCTCCAATGCAAGACCTTTTTCCATCGAAATCGAAATCAGTTTAATTAATAAACTCTTGGAAATACTTAGAATATCGAGGGGACATACAATGTCATTGAATTTTTTTTTTTTTTTAGTAAAAGCTCGAGTACGGGAGGAGAGGGAGAGGGGAGGGGAGGAAGTTACCACTGCAAACCTTTCCTCTCCCTCAAAATGTTGATTGATCAATCACATACTGTAATCACGTTGAATGATGTCAGTCCTGCGATTATCATGTGGAATGACGTCAGTTTATGTTTCACCGTTTCGCAAACGTGTGTTTAGCAAGCATCCTGGTAAAAAAAAGGCGGGGGGAAAACGAAAGCTTTGGAGAAGGCACGAACATAAAAAAGAAAAAAGAAAGACTACACGTGCGGAGGATGGAAGTGGAGCCGGGTGGGGGAGGAGAGGGGTTGGGAGGGCAGGAGGACGGAGGGGGGGGGGGGCGAGTAAGGAGAGGAAGCAGTAAACGCTATAAACCGTCGGAGAGTGATTCAGCAACACATCACACAAGGGAATGGCAACTTATTGGGTTTCTCCTCACGATCTCTCGTCGCTCGCAGACAAATCATTCTTCTGGCTTCACGACAGATCTCACCTCACCACCCACCCACCCACCCAACCACCACCCTCCTCTCAACCCACCAACACTCTCCTCGCCTCTCCTCCATCTTTTTTTTTTTTTTTTCTCAGCCTCTTTCGTGGGCAAGCGCAGTTTTGGGGCTTCGGTGCTGTGGATCTCAATCTATAAAAAAAAAAGAAAAAAAAAGAAAGAAACAAGAAGAGAGAGAAGAGAGAGAGAGAGAGAGAGAGGAGAGAGAGAGAGAGAGAGAGAGTGAGAGACGCACGATTGCGCCCAATCCCTATTTTATTCGTTTATTTGTCTGTTTTCCTCAGGATGCGATTCAGAGTGAGAATTTAGATCGTGTCCAGATCCACTTACAAATCGTTACTATTTTTGGTGCATTGAACAGAGGTGAGTGGCGGTTTGAAAGTGGGAGCGGCTGCAGACGGAATTCATGAATTGGAAACAAGACCAAAAACGGAATGACTGCGCTGCCAAACAAAAAAAAACAAACAAAAATTACTAAACTGACAGAATGTTTTTCGACCTATCTTGTTTTCTTCAGGCAAGTCAAATAACGTTTAATTCAATTAAAACAAAGACGATCAGACAGTAACTAATCTCTTCTGACTAGGTGCAAAAATTCTGTCTTTAGGGAGCGACCTAAACCACGGAATGGAACGAGGGTGAAAGGAGAACACTCGGGTTAAAAAGAAGACTGTCAATAGATTAAGCTGCTGCTGTTGCTACTACTACTACTACTGCTATTACTACTACATACTATACTACTACTACTACTACTACTACTGGTAATATATTATACAATAACAATGATAATACTAACAATAATGATATCTGTAACTGTGGTATTAATCACTACTAACAGAAAAAGATGAAGGAGATGAATGAAATGATAATTACAATATAATGGCACCACTACTACTACTACTGCTGCTACTACTACTTACCTACTACTACTACCACTACTACTACTACTACTACTATAACAATAACAACAACAATAATCAAAATGACAATAGTAATAATAACAATGGTAATAATAATAATGATAATAATAATAATTATTATTATTATTATGGTGGAAGGAATAAACATAAGCCATAAGTAAAGTGCTATTGTTGTTATCAATGCTATTCCAATTCTTCTTCTTCTCGGGCGTCGTCGTCGTAGTAGTGCTACCATAACGATATTATTATATCATCCTTTCATCCCTCTTCTTCCTCTTCTTCTGTTAGTGTAGTGATCATCAATGCTACAATAACTAGCATCATTATTGTTAGTAGTATAGTGTATGATTATACTACCATAATAGTAGTAGTAGTTGCTTTCTTTTATGGTTATTATTAATTGTGATTGTTTGCTTGTCTGTCTGCCAGCCTGGGTCAGCCAGATTACGGAGAAACTACTCATCCGATTTTGACGAAATTTGGTGGACAGCGGAATGTGACCCAAGAATGAACACTTCAGATTGTGCTGCAGATCCAAATCGACTGACGGATCCGTTCTGTAAGATTATTACACATCGTTTTCCAGAGAGAAAAAAATGAAAATGTAAAGTTACTCTTTTCGAACGGTAGCTATGTATGGAGCTATCTATTTTCAGGGAGTGTTCAAGCTTTACAGTATTCCTTTACAGCTTGTATTTTTCATATCCTATCGAAAACAAAATCCATGGGAAGCAACTCTTCACTACTGCCACTTTCGCTGGCGGAAAATGGATTCAGTTTTCTCTCATGAACTGACTTGCCCAGAGAGATTTTTTTAAAAAAGTTAACATGAAAAAGAAAACTCCAATTCCACCGACATTTTTCCCTCCCACTTCACAATTAACATACCCTAGTTGTTTGTGTGTTTTTGTTTTTTCCTATTCATATTTTTGTACGTTATATTTTGTGTGGATCTGTATCACGGATTTGTTTGACATTTGCAGGAGTTCGTCTTTTCCCCTCTTACTGCTCTTCCATGATTATTCTGGTTGCATGACGTTGTGTCTCCTTTTTGCTACTCCCAGTTCTTAAAGAACAGGGAGTGCTTTACAATGGGAACGAAGAAATCCTGTCAGTGTGTCTGTCTGTCTTGTCTGTCAGTGGTCAAAATGTGTTCCATTCACTCCAGACAAAACTTCTGTGCCGATCTTTCTAAAAATTTGTAGGTATGTTCATTATGGGTCACGGATGATGCCCGATGTTTTCTTTAACCAGAACAGCCGTTACTAACGGCTATAAATGATAATTTTAAAATTTAAATCCGATAAGGGAAATAACCACCGCACTGTCGAGTTGTTGTTTTTTCCTTCCACAAACTGGAAATTGTCTCCCCTCTGTCACTGTACTCTACTGGGAGTACGTTTATATGCTTTGCATTTTGGTTTTAGCTTTCCTTTGGTCCGATTAAGAGGAGTACAAAAAAGAAAAAGTTAATGCAAGCACGGGTAGATGCATGCTTGTCATCGCTGAATTTCAGAGAATGTTATGAGACTGATTGAATTGTCTCTCCTTTCCCTTTTATCAACCCCCTCCCCCCCCCCCCCCCCTTCCCCTCCTCACCCCGGCCCCTCTCTCTCTCTCTTCTGCGCACTCCCAGCCTTTTTGTTCCCCGCTTCCAGTTTTGTGACTCTGGTGGCCGCTGTTACAAAACGAGCGACCTTTCTCTTAGCTCTGATCACTGTTTCTTGTGCGGCGCGGCTGTTTTGTCAGCCCTGTTTGCATGCCTGGCCATGATCCCACCTCAGAGCTCACGGTGTCTCTTCTTCGTTATTTCTTCTTCTTCTTCTTCTTCTGTCTTTCTTTCCATCCTTCCTTCCTTCCTTCCGTCCTTCCTTCCTTCCTTCCTTCCTCCTTCCGTTCCTTCCTCCCCTTCCTCCTTCCTTCCTTCCTTCCTTCCTTCCTTCCTTCCTTCCGTCCTTCCTCCTCTTCCATCCTTCCTACTTCCTTCCTTCCTTCATTCCTTCTTCCTTCCTTCCTTCCTTCCTTCCGTCTTCCTCCCTTCCTTTCCTTCCTTCATCCTTCCTTCCTTCCTTCCTTCCTTCCGTCCTTCCTCCCTTCCATCCTTCCTAGCCTTCCTTCCTTCCTTCCTTCCTTCCTTCCTTCTTCCTTCCTTCCTCCTTCCATCCTTCCACTTCTGTCCTTCCTTCCTTCCTTCGTCCTTCTCTCTTTCATCCTTCTTTCTTCCACCTGTTCTTGCTCTTGTCCTTCCATTTCTTTACCTTCCCACCTCCTCCTTCCTCCTTCCTTACTCTTCTTCCTTCCTTCTCCCTTCCTTCTTCTTCCTTCCTTCCTTTCTTCCGTTCCTTCCTCTTCCTTCCTTCCTTTCTTCTTCTCTTTATTTTATTCTTCCCCTTGTTCTTGCCTTGTTCTCCATTTCTCTGTAACACCTCCCCCCCTCCTCCATTCCTCCTTTTTTCCTTCTCTTCCTCTTCTTCTTCCTTCCTTTCCTTCCTTCCTTCTCTCTTTTTTCCTCTTTCTTTTTTCTTCCCCTGTTCTTGCCTTGTTCAACATTTTTTAACACCTCCCCTCCTCTCCTCCTCCGTTTTTTCCTTTTTCTTCCTTCTTCTTCTTCTTTCCTCTTCCTTCCCTTCTTTCTTCTTTCTTTCTTTCATTTTTCCCCTTTCTTCTGTTCTCCTTCTCTGTCAATCCATCCTTCTCATTTTTCTTCCTTTGTCCTTCTTCTCTTCCTTCTCGTTCTTCGTTCCATTTCTCTTCTTTCATCCTTCTCCGTTTTTCTTGTTACTTTCTTCTTCCTCTTTCATCTCTTATCTTTCCTCCTCTCCCTCTCTTCTCCTTCTTTCTTATCTGTTTCCTTTCTGTTTCTGTTTCTTCTGTTGTTGTTGTTGTTGTTGTTTTTTCTCCTCTTGCTTTCTTCTCCTCTTCCCCACCCCATCTTTTCCTCTTCTTTCTTCTATTTCTTCTCCCTTCTGTTTTTTCTCTCTTGTTATTTCTCTTTATCCTTGTGTTTTCCACACACCACACACACACACACACACACACACCACACACACACACACACGCACGCACACACGCACGCACGCACGCACGCACGCACACATACACACACACACCACACACAC
>CM031600.1:23010254-23027754 GCA_018398815.1 Conus ventricosus | reverse complement strand
ACCATTTTTCCATACTTCTCGTAGTTTCCCACCTTGCTTTTCCCATTTTTGTTGTTGTTGTTGTTGTTGTTGTTGTTTTTCAGCGAGCTCCTCTGTCTCCTACTTTACTCTGCCCATCACAGTTTCAATTTTCAGTTTCATCAAGGAGACGTCACTGCGTGCGGACTAGTCCATATACGCTACACCACATCCGCTAAGTTTTGAGACCTCACTACGCATGATCTGAAGCTGATGAATAAATGAATTAACAGAGAATTGAAGAAGAGGATGTCTGAGCTGCGCATTAGCCCAACGCGTTGGTCAGACCTTGAGAGAACACACTTTCTCTCACTTGTTTTCTAATTCTTTTCCCTAGTTCTTTGTTACGTACTTCTGATTCCCACTTTTCCTTTTTTTTTTCTTTTTCCCATTTGCCCCAACGTTTTGCTCTGTTCTTCCATTTTTTTTACTTCTTTTTTTTTCCCATACGGTTTTCTCTACTTTTTGTTGTTGTTGCTGTTGTTGTTGTTGTTTTTGCTTTTTCCCTATTCCCCGACGTTTCCATTTCAAGGGGGAAAAAAAATCATTTTTAAGCTGTTGCAGCTAACTTTGTTCACATAAGGGTGAAGACGTCAGTTCTGGTGACGCATGCGCTGTACGCAGGGTACGCAAATGAGCATGACAGACGACACTTCCATCGACATGTCAGTGGAGTTTGTTACGACACTAAACGTTGCTGTGTACAGATTTTTTTTCTTCAAAAATCACTTTTGGCACACGACTGATACTCAACATTTCATTCTCTACAGTGTAGTATCCGGCTATTATGTTTAACAACGGCCTTCTATCATAACAGGACTCTCTTTCTCTCTCTCTCTCTCTCTCTCTCCTCTCTCTCTCTCTCTCTCTCTCTCTCTCTTGATGGAATGTGTTCAAGGGTTGTTTTTTTCATGCATGTGTTCACGCACGAGACCTTGATTTAAAGTCACATCCGATGAAACTATGAAGGAACCGGAGTCTGCACTGACGGTCATTCCGAAGAGCAAATCTCTTCCAACACGGTGTCTGGAGCGGGAATCAAGCCCCGGATCTGGAACCAGAGTCTGACCAATCCAGCCATGACAGGGGTATGAGATCTCCTCTCTGTCACGTTCAGGTACTTTCACTTTCTCACAGAATTTCGTCGTTTTGTTCCAGGGTCGGCACAAAGAACCATTTTAAACTCAGACAGAAAGTGCCAGAGCTACAGTCTGTGGAAGAAGACACACTCTCTCCGTATAGTTACATTGAGGAAAGGGAGACAAATTTTCTGGTCACTCTGTCCGTCAAATTATATAGAGAAAGGGAGACAAATTTTTCTGGTGTCACTCTGTCCGTCAAATTATATAGAGAAAAGGGAGACAAATTTTTCTGGTGTCACTCTGTCCGTCAAATTATATAGAGAAAAGGGAGACAAATTTTTCTGGTGTCACTCTGTCCGTCAAATTATATAGAGAAAAGGGAGACAATTTTTCTGGTGTCACTCTGTCCGTCAAATTATATAGAGAAAAGGGAGACAAATTTTTTCTGGTGTCACTCTGTCCGTCAAATTATATAGAGAAAAGGGAGACAATTTTTTGGTGTCACCCTGTCCGTCAAATTATATAGAGAAAAGGGAGACAATTTTTTTGGTGTCACTCTGTCCGTCAAATTACATAGAGAAAAGGGAGACAAATTTTCTGGTGTCATTCTGTCCGTCAAATTATATAGAGAAAAGGGAGACAATTTTTTCTGGTGTCACTCTGTCCGTCAAATTATATAGAGAAAAGGGAGACAATTTTTTTGGTGTCACTCTGTCCGTCAAATTATATAGAGAAAAGGGAGACAAATTTTCTGGTGTCACTCTGTCCGTCAAATTACATAGAGAAAAGGGAGACAAATTTTCTGGTGTCATTCTGTCCGTCAAATTATATAGAGAAAAGGGAGACAAATTTTCTGGTGTCATTCTGTCCGTCAAATTACTTTGAGAAAAGGAAGACAAATTCTCTGTCCGTCAAATTACTTAGAGAAAAGGAAGACTAGTTTTCTGGTGTCACTCTGTCCGTCAAATTATATAGAGAAAAGGGAGACAAGTTTTCTGGTGTCACACTGTCCATCAAATTACAGAGAGAAAAGGGAGACAAGTTTTCTGGTGTCACTCTGTCCGTCAAATTACGTAGAGAAAAGGGAGACAAATTTTCTGTCCGTCAAATTACATAGAGAAAAGGGAGACAAATTTTCTGGTGTCACTCTGTTCGTCAAATTATGTAGAGAAAAGGGAGACAAATTTTCTGGTGTCACTCTATCCGCGAATTCTGTCCAGAAACTTGTGTTATGTTTTCAGGTGTTCCACACAGTCTATACGTTGTATAGGAATATACCCTCTCCCTCAGTTGATATTGAGAGAACTGAATCAACTTTTCTGTTGTAAACATACACGGACTATAACCTGAAGACCTTCCCCCATCCCACCCCCACCCCCTTCAAATCATGCTGAAAAAAAATGATGCCATGTTTGCGGGTATTCCAAAGAGAGTCTGCACACTGTTTAGGAATACATCATCTACCTCTGTCACACGGAGAAACTGTCTCCAGCTTTTTTTTTGTCTTCAAACACAATATATAGTTTGAAGATGCTCTCTCTCTCTCTCTGTCTCTGCTCTCTCTCTCGTCTCTCTCTCTCTCTCTCTCTCTCTCTCTCTCTCTCTCTCTCTCTCTCGCTCTCTCAGATTATGTTGAGAAAAGTGTGCCGTGTTTTCAGTTGTTCAAAACGTGGGTCTGCACTCTGTTGAAGACGATACCCTCTTTTTAAAATTAGATTCAGAAAGTGTGATAAATTTACAGATGTTCTCAAAATTAATAGTCTACGTTCTGTTGGAGAAGATACCCTCTCCCTCTGAGCACATACGGAAAAGTATATCAAGTTTTCCTAAGTTACAAACGGTCTAAAATGTCAAAGAAGGTACACCCTCCCTCAGGTTATTTTGAGAAGAAGAAAAAATTGTCAAGTTACTAGTCTCATGTCTGCTGAAAAACATGTCCTCTCTCAAATCATGCTCAGAAAAGTGAATCCAGTTTCTCGATGTTCTCAAAGACAGTCCACAGTTAGTTGAAGAAGATGCATTCTTCTTCAAATCATGCACAGAAAACTGTGCTAATTTTTCAGATTTTTTTTTTTTTTTTAGATGGCCGGTCTCTCAAATATTTTGATGGAAACTGTCAAAGAGTTCAGATGTTCTCAAAGAAAATCCACATTATGTTAATTAAAGAAGATGGCTTCTCTCTGTTGAACAGGAGACTCCTATATTCCAGGACTGCCAACAGCCTTTCTCTTCTCTGTGTTCCGTGCCAAGAACTCCAAAGTTCACTATTAATTCTTCTTCTTCTGGCGTGTTGTCGTTTTTAATCCTACGGTACTGGTGTTGAATGACACAGGTAAAATAAAAAAATCAAAATAAATTTTAAAAAAGTAGAAATGGCGGTACATGTAACAACAGTAGAACGCAGTCAGTGTGGTTGAACGTAACTCTGGTGAGCTGACAGACAAAGAGCTAGCAGACTCGCAACAGACGAAAAGAAAAGTGAAGCATACAGGCACCTTCCAGCGTCCTTGTAGTCTGAGCACGTGCGGCGCGAATAGTTGCCACGACCTTCAATAACCCGAGAAAGTGCCTGGAGAGAGAGAGAGAGAGAGAGAGAGAGAGAGAGAGAGAGAGAGAGAGAGAGAGAGAGAGAGAGAGACGGACAGAGAGAGAGAGAGACGGACAGAGAGAGAGAGAGAGAGAGAGAGAGAGAGAAAGAGAGACAGACAGACAGACAGACTGTATTGCTCGTTATTAGCCAGTGACACAGTTGGATAGCCGCAAGCAATCTACCAGTAAATTTGTCATTCAATTGATCAAATAACCAATCACTTACAGAGAGAGAGAGAGAGAGAGAGAGAGAGAGTGTGTGTGTGTGTGTTTGTGTGTGGTGTGGGGGGGGGGGGGGGGGGGGCGTGCGTGCGAGAGAAAGAGAGAGAGAGTGTCAGTGTGTATATGTGTGTGCGTGAGTGTGCGTGCGTGCACATGCGCAAGTGTGTGTGTGTGTGTGTGTGTGTGTGTGTGGTGTGTGTGTGTGTGTGTGTGTGCAAATACATATGTGTGTTGCCTTGATGACCCTGGGTGCATGGATTTGTGGATGCGTACGAAACAAGTACGTGCGTTTGTGTGCCTACGTGTGTGTCCATGCGTATGAATGCGCCGTGTTTTGCACCTAGCAACATCATCTGAAGCAAATCCTTTGGCTGAAAGATGCATCGAACACTCAGACTCCTTTGTTCTCAGGGCATCGGGTCATCACACCTGAAGTGTTCTTGGTATGTGTTGATGGGGCGAGAGAGAGAGAGCGAGAGAGAGAGAGAGGAGAGAGAGAGAGAGAGAGAGAGAGAGAGAGAGAGAGAGAAGAGAGAGGAGAGACAGACAGACAGACGGAGACAGAAAGAGAGAGAGAGAGAGAGAGAGAGAGAGAGAGAGAGAGAGAGAAGAGAGACAGACAGACGACAGAAGACAGACAGAGACAGACAGAGAGCACAGAGAGAGAAGAAAAGAACAGATGTCAGAGAAAGAGGAGAGAGAGGGGGGAGAGGGAGAGAGAGAGAGAGGAGAGAGACAGAGCAGAGAAAGAGAAGAGAGAAGAGAAGAGAGAGACAGAAGACAGAGAAAGAGAGACACAGGCAGAGATAGAGAGGCGAGAGAAAAGAGAGAGACAGACAGACAGACAGACAGACAGAGACAGAAAGAGAGAGAGAGAGAGAGAGAGACGAGAGGAGAGAGAGAGAGGAGAGACACAGAGACACAGAGACACAGAGAGACACAGAGTGAGAAGGGGGAAGGGGGGATGACCAGATGACAAACTTTCAAAACACAATGCGAAAGAACATGAAGGGATCTGCTGGGCTTCCCGGAGCTGGGTAAAGGGATGTCCGCCCACTCAGCAAATTGGAATGCACACAACATTCTCTGCCAAATCTTCATTCCCTGGCTTCCCTAGAGTCAATCTCCGTCAGACAGTCTTTCTCATGCATACAAACGTGTGCGTATCTGTGGAGGTATTTTTTCTGGCTAACTATGTGGCTGGGAGGGTGGAAATGTGTGGTTTTACATCCTTTCCTGAAAGACCGCGCCTCCTGAAAATTGAAATTTGACCAACTAGGTTTCACCAGTCGCCACCTATATACGCATAAAATACGTTGCTATTGCTGCAGTTGTTGTTGTTGTTGTTGTTGTTGTTGTTGTTGTTGTGTGTTGTTGTTGTTGTTGTTCCCTACAGTGTGACTTTTTTTGTTTTATCCCGTTTTTTTTGTTTTGTTTTTTTTCTTCTCTCCGATCTTTCTTGTTCTCCGCTGTTATATCATGTCCACTCTATGAACTTGCCATGTTGTTTCTGCAATCCCAAACACTACCATGTCATCTCTAACACCCCATGACACTGTCATAGTCTGCTCTCTCCGACACCCTTGGGTTGACCATAGACGAACCGTGTTTACTGACTGAACCCATACTGTTTTTGATGGCGCTGGGCTTTGGACAGGAATCCCGCTTTCTCTATCTCTACTAGTTTCCTCACCTACCATCCACGCACTGCCGATCTCTCTCTCTCTCTCCTCTCTCTCTCTCTCTCTCTCTCTCTCTCTCTCTCTCTCTCTCTCTCTCAGTGGAAATCACAATCGTGACTAGACGTTAAACAAAAGATTCAGTCGTTTTCTTCTTCTCTTGGTTCTCCCACTTCCTTCCCCAGTCCTTCTGGTTTCTGTTAGACTGTCTCATGTCCACGTACACACACATGTCTATTGAGAGGTTTTGTCAGATAGCTTTGATGTCTCCATCTATTATTGCTGATGAAGTGCGATCTCGATTTTCTCCTTTTCCTTCAAGCTACCAGACTGGCGAGGGGTTGTTTGGCCCAGTGGATAGAGCGTTGTTGTCTTGATCCAGCGGTCCTGAGTTTGACCCTGCTGGAGACGATTAAGTCAGATTAGATTCTCTTTTATTCTTTGGAGTTTACGTTAATGCAGACTGCGGTTCATTCTTCAGCTCAATGAGATGACGTGCTATTTCACTTTTATACCGTTAGCCAGCAAACTGTTCAATGATCTCCTGTGTATCTGAACAATTTCGCCTTCCCTGCTTGTGAAAACCTACCTGTAAAACAGGATCCGAAGTGGGAGAGATAACCAGCTGTGGAAGGCACGCTTCACTGGGCCTGATGTGAAACTTGCGGGCAAAGACAGTTTCGACAGGCGTCGGGGACATTTACTTCCGGTCATGAAGTTCAGCATGGAGTGGATCGATCGTCTTGCCGAAGTGAGCGGCATATTTGCTAAGTAAATTGAAAAGAAAAAAGGTGTTTTCAAAGAGGCCTACTAGTAAGGTAATAGACGCTGTCCTTCTTTAGGAGTAATCATTTCACAAAATTAACAACGGTAAATAAATGAAATAATGACATGAAGGCTAAAATCTACATTGAACGTGTTATCATTACGGTACGCAGACGTTTGAGAATCAGCCAACAACTTACGAAGCTGTGTTCGATTGGTCAGAATGAGAATCTGTTCCGACTGGCTGATGTTATGGCCTCTAGAACGACTGAATCTTCTTCAGCAGGACGACACATTGCCCTACTGCGCTCCTGCTACAGCGCGTCTACATAGTCATCATTTCTTCCTTTGGCATCTGATGGGAGGATGGTCTCTAACGTCTGCTGAACTGTGAACCCCCAAATGGACAATTTTGTTTTGTGATTTGATATCCAGTTATCTTACAAGAAAGAAAATGAACTAATCTGTTGTTACCATGTATCTTTGAGGCTAAAAAACTAGATTCAAATTGTCATTATTTACTTCATAAGACATTGTTTAAGGCTGGTAGGAGCAAGCAAGAACCTGGAATAGGGACCCGCTCAGTTCATCGTCAAACCGACAACAGGAGCACTGCTTGAAAAGGGGATTTCTGTCCAAGAAACGAAACGACTCGGCAACAGTGCAGGGTATCCTCCGGTGAGTTGCCTTACAGCGACTTGATATCAACAGCTCCCTAAGGACAGCCGGTGGCGAGGCTGCGACAGGCGGGGCCGTGATGTGGCTGTGAAGGGGAAACCAGAACGACCGGTGTGGGAGTTGAAAGAGAAAAGAAAAAACAAAAGATGTCCGTCCACTTGAACATGAAACGCATAAATACCTTCCCCCCGACATTTGTTTTCCATCTGACTGCCTCTGCCTCTACTCTGACGACAGCCCATCAGCTGTGATGGACCCGACCCTTTCTGCGGGGTCTGGAAGGCGATTTCCGCTTTCGCTTTCTCTCTGTCTCTCTCCGTTCTCCGCCGTTCTCCATTTCATTTCTGGTCCCTGTCACACTGTCCCTCATGCATGCTAACATAAGGGACTACGCTTTTTTTCCCCCCAGCAACCACATTTTCAATTTTTCTTTTTTTCTTTTTCCTTTTTCTTTCTTTCTTTTTTTTTTTTTCCTTTTTTTTTTTTCCATTGGTCGCATTCCTCCCACGCTGTTTTGTCTGATTTCGAGATCCTTGAACACAGGCAGGATCCCCTTTGTCACAGTCCCAGTGCGAGCTTTCTGCAGGGAGTTGTTAATGGTGAGTCTAGTCCTATGAGGCACACCTGCCAGAGAGTACACTGCCCAGCCGCTGCATCATTTCGGTGAGGTTCAGTATGACCCGTTTTTAATCTAACACGTGCAGAGAACCCGCCTTTCAACTGCCTATTGAAGACGTTACCCTGCTTTTTATCACAGAGCCAGAGTGACACTAGAATAGTCCGAGGGCGATCTCGGTTAGGATTTGGGTTAGGGTGAGGGTTGGGATTAGGGTTTGGGTTAGAGTTAGGGTTTTATGGTCAGGGTTCTAGGGGTTAAGGTTTAGGATTAGGGTGACAGTTAGGATTAGGGTTAGGGTTATGTTTAAGTTAGGATTAGGGTTTGGGTTAGGGTTCTGTTTATTATAGGGTCACAGTTAGGGCTAGGATTAGAGTCAGGGATAGGGTTCTGGGGTTAGGGTTCTAGTATCAGGGTTATGGTAAGGGATTACGGGTTAGAGTTCTAGTTTTAGGGTTAGGGTTAGAGTTAGGATTCTGGGCTTCGATGGTTAAGTTAAGGGTTAGGGTTCCAGGCTTCGGTTAGGGGAAGGGTTAGGGATAGGGTTAGGGTTATAAGATAGTGTTTTAGGGTTTGGGTTAGGGTGAGGTCAAGGCTGAGGTCGATTGAGGTGACCTGACAAAGGGTTAGTCCTGATCTGACGTGAATCGATTCAGACAGAGAACACGTCGACTCGGATAACTCGTTCACAGTCTCTATTAACAGCAGAAGATTTACAAATCAACACTCAATGACCATCGCACCAGTCCCAAAATAAACATCATGTCCTTCTCACTTTCACTTTCGATCTCTTCACCACTCTCCGCTCTCTTAGTCTCTCAGTTATTTTTAGACTATAAAATCGAATGTTCAAGAACCATGGAGCAAGCAGCCAGTCGACAATCATGGATTGCTCAGGTATGTTCAAGAATCCTGACGTAGCACAATCATGGAGTGTTCAGGTATGTTCAGGAATCCTGACGAAGCACAATCATGGATGTTCAGGTATGTTCAGGAATCCTGACGTAGCACAGACAATCATGGAATGTTCAGGTATGTTCAGGAATCCTGACGTAGCACAGCCAATCATGGAGTGTTCAGGTATGTTTAGGAATCCTGACGTAGCACAGCCAATCATGGGTGTTCAGGTATGTTCAGGAATCCTGACGTAGCACAGCCATTCCAAATTTACGGAACTTTCTAAATCATCCGTGTTGTACTCAATCAAAATACCGGAGACATTCAATGTCTGGAAGCTCCTTGCACTTTCTGCCTTATTTTGGAACTTTAACAATACCTCCCAAATAATCACGCAATTTGTGCATACGTCATTTGTAAACAAAACGTCACATGAAACTTCACAAGTTCACACAAGTTGTTTATTTTGTCTATGAAGGAAAATTATTTTGTGGTGACACACTGCAATATCAAGTCATAAAATACAATGGAATAAATTAAAATGAAATGAGGTATATTACAATGATTTGAATAAAAAGGAGATTTTCATTTGCACCCCCTTCCCCAACCCCTTACAGTCACACTCGTCGGAAAATGGCCCCGTTAACATCCTACCATCCTCTCAACATTGTTCAAAGTTTGATATTTAAATGAGTAGAATACAATAAAATAAAATTATATTAATAAGCTTAAAATTAAACATCAACACTCAACACTTATTTACTTATCTACACATCACAATCCATCTTCTATCCACACACACACACACACACACACACACACACACACACACACACACACACAACACGCGCGCGCGCGCGCCGCGCGCGCGCGCGCGCGCACGCACGCACGCACGCACGCACGCACGCACGCACGCACGCACGCACCGCACGCACGCACACACAACACACACACACACACACACACACACAAACACATTTACACGTACAAAGTGAAACCCAGACGTGTGGCTCTGAATCGACCGCTGATGATAATCAGAAGTGAAACAGTCAGCCGTTGACGACTAAGACACCATAAACGCCAGCCGTTGACGCTAAGACACCATAAACGGCATCGCGCTGCACGGCAGGCGGAGAGTCGGTCCGGTCCGACAGGTGCTGAACGCAAGATCCAGTCTTCTCCCTACGGGCACTGTTGGGCATCATCTCGGCATGCTTCTGTCGACGCTTCTCGAAGGTCTACACATCCATGCTGACAACTATGCAGTAGACCGCGAGCTGTGCTGCCGGCGATTCTCTGTCAGCCATCGGAATGCTGTATGGTTTTAGTGAGGCCTTCAGGTCACGTCTTTGAAGCGCCTTTCTGAGCCGCCGGGTTTTCTCTTTGTAGCTTATTATGCCAGATCACAGACGAGGGTGTATAGGCCCTACTCGCGTACAGGAGTGTACCGTTAGCCGCACATTGTGAATATTCTATCGTTATCCTGCGCAGTTCTCTGAGTTCTGTGTGTAGTAGTAGTAGTAGTAGTAGTAGTAGTAGTAGTAGTAGTAGTAGTAAGTAGTAGTAGATATAGTAGTAGTAGTACTTCAGTTTTACGTCTGTTCACGTATGTGATATTAGACGAAGAGAGAGAGAGAGAGAGAGAGAGAGAGAGAGAGAGAGAGAGAGAGAGAGAGAGAGAGAAGAGACAGAGACAAGAGAGAGAGACAGAGACAGAGAGAAACAGAGACAGAGAGAGAGACAGAGAGAGACAGAGAGAGTGAGTGAGAGTGAGTGAGAGAGAGAGAGTGAGAGAGAGAGAGAGAGCGGAGAGAGAGAGAGCGAGAGAGAGAGAGATGCATAAATGTCTGTGACTATGTAAGTGTACGCATAATGTAGTTATCTAAGTGCATGTGTATGCTTCTAAGCATCCCTACAACATACCTGTAAATAATCTTAAAATAAATGCTTAACTGGACTACAAATTAAAGAAAAAAACAACATTGAAGGATTCTAAATCTGAAAAGACAACACACAAAGACATGCCTGATAATGGTGGTAAATGAGCTTGAAGAGGTAAACGGTCAAACAGCAGATGCTTGCTGGTTATTCTTAGTTCTCCACAGATACATTTTGCTTCGTCTATATGTTTAGTTTTTAATGCATCAAGTTATGATTTATAAAATGCTGAAATGAAATTTCTGTATGGGTACATATTTTTCACTTGTAAATGAGGAATGCTGTTTACATGTTCATAATTAATTAAATGAGTGTTTTTATTAGCCACACCAAGCAACGTAGTTTTGTAGTGTTTTCTGAATCGGCACCAGACGGTTTGCTTTAATAATTGATTGACTTCAGGTAAAGAAAAGGATATATTCAATGGAAAAGGCAGATCAATATTTGTCGCCGAAATGATAGCTGTTATTTTGGCGTTGTCACATTTAATTTCCTTGCCACAATTAATATTTGAAGTAGTTAAGTTATTTGTGTGGATTCAGTGTCTGTTCTGCAAACCATTAATTTCCAAATACCGAAACGAACAACTTTCTTGTAAATGAAATATGCCATCTTACTCATGTTTTGATATGTGAAGGAAATGATGTCACCTTCTGTTGGATTCCATCGCATTGTGGTATATGGGGTAATTAGCTAGCTGATACATGCGCAAAGAGAGGGCCAGAAATGAAAAGTGTGTGTGTGTGTGTGTGTGTGTGTGTGTGTGTGTGTGTGTGTGTGTGTGTGTGTGTGTGTGTGTGTGTGTGTGTGTGTGTGTGTGTGTGTGTGTGTTCGTGTGCGTGTGCGTGTGTACGCGTGCGTGCGTGCGTGTGTGTGAGTTTTGTGTGTGTGTGTGTGTGTGTGTGTGTGTGTGTGTGTGTGTGTGTGTGTGTGTGTGTGTGTGTGTGTGTGTGTGTGTGTATGCACACAGTTTTGAATATTAGTGTGTGCGTACACGCACGTGTGTGCGCGTGCGTGTGGTGTGTGTGTGTGTGTGTGTGTGTGTGTGTGTGTGTGTGTGTGTGTGTGTGTGTGTGTGTGTTGTTAAAAGATAAATGGAAAACGCTGTATTAATTGTCATCCAGTTTCACAGAGCTGTTACCAGGGCGGTTCAAGTTTTTAGCCTTTACGTTGCCACACACACACACACCTCCGCCCTATCCGTCCCCATATCCCCTCTCTGCCCCCCCCCCCCCCTTCCCCCACACTCGACCCAGAGAAATCATTCGCAAGCGAGTGCAAATCATTCTAAAATTCAGACCACGATACCCCAGAGTGAGAGCTGATCTGAATCGTACCATGGTCAGAAATGCAACCCAGGTTTTCGAATTTAACAATTCTTCACAGAGTCTGCAGAAGGGACGCCGTTTTCATTTGTGCAGGGATGGTTTTAACGCGCAGGATCCGCGTCCTTTTCCCCACACTCTTTTTCTGGGAGCGTATCGTTGTGCGCCGTCCGCTGTGCGCCGACCCGCTATGCCGCCGATGAAACGAACAACCCTACCTAACCCTAACCCTAATCCTAACGCTAACCCTAACCCTAATCTAACGCTAACGCTAACCCTAACGTAACGCTAATCCTAACCCTAACCCTAATCCTAATCTATCGCTAACCTAACCCTACGCTAACCCTAACCTAATCTTAACGCTAACCCTACCTAACCCTAAGCCCGCTTAAAGCGGCATAGCGGGTCGGCGGCACAGCGGGTACCTCCCTTTTTCTAATTGTGAATTTATAAGGTGTTTTTTTTTCCCTTTTCAACAAAATTCCTTTTTCTAGTTTCCTTTTTTTCTCTCTCTCATAGTAATGTAAGATTCCAATAGAAGTCGATGTCTGATTATTCACACTGAACTGGAGCTGAACCGACTTTACTGAACTAATAAACGTCGGTCCTAATAATTTGCTCAGAAAATCCGTCCGTCATCATAGAGGCAGACGGGGGTAGGAGCCTGTACAATGTACCAGACGACCTCATCAATGATCGGTGGGGCAAGGAGGAGGATGAGAGGGGGTGGGGTGGGGAAGAGATTGATTTATGCCGCGAAGAGAGAAGAGAGAGAGAGAGAGAGAGAGAGAGAGAGAGAGAGGAGAGGAAAATGAATTAAGGAGGAGATGAAGTATAGCCCGGAGTAAGGCAGATGTAGGCAAGAGTATTGATTCATACACACACACGCACGCGCGCGCGCACACACACACACACACACTCACTCACTCACACACATATATGCGCGCACGCGCGCACGCACGCACTTACTTACACATATATGCACACACACGCACGCACGCACTCACACACACACGTGCGTGCGCGCGCGCACACACACACACACACACACCCTTACACACACACGCGCGCACACACACACACACACACACACACCCCAAAACCACTACCGCAGTACCAGTGACCACGATAGCTAATTAGCACTCAAGGACCGACATCGGCTATGGGTCAGCGCGTAGGTCAGACCTTTCTTGTCCCTTGCCTCCTTCTTCACAACTCTTCCCTTAATTATTCATTCATTCACCTGTAAGCCCCAAGGCTTCGCGACCCTTAGTCATAGCTCAGTGGCTGTGGTGTAAGGTATTACATAAACGACGTAGTGGAGCCGTTTCGTCTCGCACTCTTTGATGGTACTGCAATACTCAACGGTCTTTTGAGACGTGGACTGTCTGTCCCGTTTTGCCTACCAACTAGGTCCATTTCGCCATTGCTAGTGTACAGTTTGTAACTTGCAACCAGTGTCAAGACAAGCAAGACTACTGTGAGTACGTTTTGTGTCTGTCTGTCTCTGTCTCTCTCTGTGTCGTAAGCACAGAACCCGTGTATGTATCAGTTCGTGCGAGCGTGGAAGATATATTGTTTAGTGGTTTTTATCGCTGTTTACTTTTTTTTTTTTTTTTAAGAATCTCCAGTTACTTATTGAGTATACGAGCGAACTGGCAATAGGAGAATCTGTATGGCGAATTTGCATGCACTGAATCGGGAATAGGTGAATCGGGGACCTGGGAATAGGCGAATCGCGAACAGATGAATCTGGAGGACACCGTAAAAGGACTCGCCCGCACGCAGTGACGTCCCTTTATTATTGGATGAAACTGAAACCGAGCAGCCAGTGGAGATGACAGCTAAACAGTGTTTATCGCCCATCCACACCAAATATAGCCATTGCAAGTGCCGTAACGTCGAGTGTCAAGGACGAAGTCCCATCCTCCGCTCTTGGTTTGGATGTGCATTAGAAACTCGTTTCATCAGTTTTACAATTATCATTTTCATGCCATTGCTGTAAAACAAACAATATATATATATATATATATATATATATTGAATTATAAACAAAGCTTGCTCTAATGTCTTAGATTGAAGAAATAGGGGGAGATACGAATTCATATCTGCAGTGGTAGATGATTCTGCCTAACTAACAGTATGTGCTTGAGTGGGTGAATGGGAAAAAATAAAATAAATGCTTCTCAAAATGAGCCTTCAGCAAGCTTATATACTCCAAGGGGGGAGGAGACATTCTCCAATAGAGATGAAAACTCACTAACATATAACTCCTGGTCATATACCGATATTTCGAAACTTGGTTGTTTCTCCTCAGTGACCGCGGAAAGTAGTAATATAACTCCTCTGCCTTTTTCAGTTTTAAGAAGAATGCAGTCCCAGAAAAGGCTGGTGTGCAATACCGTAGTATGTTTGTTGAGTTTTCAAAAAATCAACCAAAGGTGCATCTAAGAAGCAAAAGAAAATCATGAAAGAGCAAAACAAGCTACATTTTCTTGTGAAAAGTAGAAAATATAAAAAGATATCCTCTAAGACACAAGTGCTGAGGGCCAGTTTTGGAATGAATCCGCAAGGGACAAAAATACAACAAACTAATAAATTCCAAGAATAAGTACCGAGCACCGTTCCAGCAACTTACAGAGCAGCTTGGTGTTGCAATATATATATATTTATATATATAATATATATATATATATATATATATATATATATATATATATATATATGCCATTCTTCCGGAACATGTTGCTGCTGATTCTGTTTCTGGGTCCTTCGATCCAACATGTAAGAGTAAAGCATCAGGAAGTGTCTTGACAGATGCACTTGCTTTGGCCACTGCTGGTTTAATGTCCTTTATTGTTCTTGCATTACTCTGGTGCAGGTTACATCCGTAGGACTTCCCTAGTCTGTTGGTGTTTTACTTTCTTTATGACAGGTCATTCACATAGAAAATGTTGGGAAGGCCTTTTAAAATTGGATTTCGTTTGTCTCTTGACTTGGTCTTTAAGTCATTGACGTTTTGTTTTTTGTCTGGACTTGATCTTTAAGTCATTGACGTTTTGTTTGTCTCTGGACTCGGCCTTGAGTTATTGTTGTCATTTTTCTTGCACTGTTCCTTAGACTTCGGCTTATGACGCAAAGAAGCTTTGACGTCATTTTTTGTTTGCGTTATCATTTTCTTCTATCGTTTTGTTTTTATCACTTTCAAGTACATATCTGTTCTGCTTCTTTTCTGTTTTGATTGTTTCTACAGACAGAGCAACCTGAGGAGTTGTCGATGGTCTTGAGACCCAAGCCCACTTCTGCATAAGAGAGGTAGGGGAAGGGCTCTGTCTGGATTGCTATGCTAGCTGAGTCCTTCGTAGATCGCCTGTGTGTGTGTGTGTGTGTGTGTGTGTGTGCGTGGTGTGTGTGTGTGTGTGTGTTTTATGTGATGTCATTGGCAGAAATGCCCCCCCCCTCCCCCAAGCAAGTACAATGAGTGGTGGAAGGTTGTTCTTTTAGTTCAGTTATAAGTTAAGTATCAAATGCAAGCTCCAATGTATGCTACGCCTAAGAATGCTTACGTAGGTTATATATAGTGATTTGGTGTAAAATCCTATTTGTGGCGTGTGGCCTGCGGGCCCCCCAAACACCAAACAGCATGTTGGGCCACACGCCTGCATTGAAAACTGTGGCAGGCTCTGCAAACACCAAACGGCGTGTTGGGCCACACGCCTGTATTGGAAGCTGTGGCAGCTCTGCAAACACCAAACGGCGTGTTGGGCCACACGCCTGCATTGAAAACTGTGGCAGGCTCTGCAAACACCAAACGGCGTGTTGGGCCACACGCCTGCATTGAAAACTGTGGCAGGCTCTGCAAACACCAAACGGCGTGTTGGGTCACATGTCTGTATTGAAAATTGTGGCAGGTTTTGCAAACACCAAACGGCGTGTTGGGCCACACGTCTGCATTGAAAATTGTCACAGGCACTGCAAACACCAAACGGCATGTTGGGCCACACACTGCATTGAAAATTGTGGCAGGCTCTGCAAACACCAAACGGCGTGTTGGGTCACACGTCTGTATTGAAAATTGTGGCAGGTTTTGCAAACACCAAACGGCATGTTGGGCCACACGCCTGCATTGAAAATTGTGGCAGGACCCCCAAACCACAAGTCCTGTGTAGGGCCACACGTCTGTATTGGAGCTTGTGACAGGACTGGAGGTTGTGGGAGGACCCCTAAATACCAAACGGCATGTCGGGCCACACGCCTGCATTGAAAATTGTGGCAAGACTCCCCAAAAACCAAGTGGCGTGTTGGGCCACACGCCTGTATTGGAGGTTGTGGCTGGACAGGAGGCTGTGGCAGGACCCCAAACACCAAGCGGCATGTCGGCCACACGCCTGTATTGGAGGTTGTGGTAGGACCCCCAAACACCAAGTGGCGTGTCGGGCCACACGCTTGTATTGGAGGTTGTGGTGGACATCTAAACACCAAGCGGCATGTCGGGCCACACGCCTGTATTGGAGGTTGTGGAGAACCCCCATACACCAAGCGCATGTCGGGCCACACGCCTGTATTGGAGATTGTGGAGGACATCTAAACACCAAGCGGCATGTCGGGCCACACGCCTGTATTGGAGGTTGTGGGAGGACACCCAAACACCAAGCGGCATGTCGGGCCACACGCCTGTATTGGAGATTGTGGAGGACATCTAAACACCAAGCGGCATGTCGGGCCACACGCCTGTATTGGAGGTTGTGGGAGGACACCCAAACACCAAGCGGCATGTCGGGCCACACGCCTGTATTGGAGGCTGTGGAGGACCCCCAAACACCAAGCGGCATGTCGGGCCACACGCCTGTATTGGAGGTTGTGGGAGGACCCCCAAACACCAAGCGGCATGTCGGGCCACACGCCTGTATTGGAGGCTGTGGAGGACCCCCAAACACCAAGCGGCATGTCGGGCCACACGCCTGTATTGGAGGTTGTGGGAGGACCCCCAAACACCAAGCAGCATGTCGGGCCACACGCCTGTATTGGAGGCTGTGGGAGGACCCCCAAACACCAAGCAGCATGTCGGGCCACACGCCTGTATTGGAGGCTGTGGGAGGACCCCCAAACACCAAGCAGCATGTCGGGCCACACGCCTGTATTGGAGGCTGTGGGAGGACCCCCAAACACCAAGCAGCATGTCGGGCCACACGCCTGTATTGGAGGCTGTGGAGGACCCCCAAACACCAAGCAGCATGTCGGGCCACACGCCTGTATTGGAGGCTGTGGGAGGACCCCCAAACACCAAGCAGCATGTCGGGCCACACGCCTGTATTGGAGGCTGTGGGAGGACCCCCAAACACCAAGCAGCATGTCGGGCCACACGTCTGCATTGAAAACGGTGCCAGGCGCAGCTAACACCAAGCGGTGTGTTAGGTCACACGCCTATATTGAATGACAATGGTGGCAGACTCCGCCATCAATCCAACACTAATCCTGATCCATTGTCACGGCCCACCTCCCCAAACAGATCACGCCGTAAAACTATTTCAGATCAACCCTAATCCAGCTCCTTCATCTCCATCCCCCCTCACCCCCCCCCCCCCCCTCTACCTGCCCCTCACCTCCTCAGTTTCGCTGCGATGTGAACATGTCGTCGATCCAATAATACGCGTTTAGTGTTAAATAGACTTCTTACTCCCATTCTCCTGT
>CM031600.1:22987754-22990254 GCA_018398815.1 Conus ventricosus | reverse complement strand
ACAAGAAGACAGAGACACAGAGGCAAAAGACAGACTGTGCATTCAATGATGTCTAATCTACGGATTTCAACAACGATTTTTTTTTTCTTCTTCAAAATTTATCTTCAACAATTTTCCCTTTTAACACCCTCCTACTCTCACCCCTCTTCCTCCCCCCTCCCCCCTCCAACCGACGCCTCCCCCCTCCCCTTCCCCGAGCCCCACCCAATTCTGCTGCCCGTTCCTCACCCTCAAAAAAAAAAAAACAAAAAAAAAAACCAACAAAAAAACAACAACAGACAAACAGAAAAGAAACACTACAAAAGACAAGAATGCATAAAAATAGACTCTGTTCACGTGTTTTCAGCCAGAAAATGCAAATGGGTCTTGTTTCAAATCCGGATTATAAAAAAAAAAAATTCAAGTGAACGTGGCCAGACACTGCATCAAGATAAAATGGCTTCCAAAAATATCCAGTAAAGAATAAAAACGAGAGAGAGAGAGGAGAGAGAGAGAGAGAGAGAGAGAGAGAGAGAGAGAGAGAGAGAGAGAGAGAGAGAGAGAGAGAGGAGGGGGGGGTGCAGAAAAAGAAAAAGACACCCGCACTATGTCAGCTAAAGGAGCACATGAATATAATCACATTGCGAAACGACATGAGAGCGGAGAGCCATCAGAAGTCCGGGTATTGTGAGGCAAGAGTGGGGGAGTCCACGGTTGCTGGATTCGACACGCGAACCGGGGTTAGCAGTGGTGCAAAAGTTTGATACCGCACACACACACACACACACACACACACACACACACACACACACACACGCACGCACGCACGCACGCACGCACGCACACACACACACACACGCACGCACAACACACACACACACACACACACACACACATGATCACACACACACACACACACACACACACACCACACACACACACTCACTCACTCACAGAGAGAAAGAGAGAGAGAGAGAGAGAGGGAGAGAGAGAGAGAGAGAGAGAGAGAGAGAGAGAAGAGAGAGAGAGACAGACAGACAGACAGACAGACAGACAGACAGAGACAGAGACATAGAGAGAGACATAGAGAGAGATGCCAGTCTGAAGAAGAAGCGTCCTGCGAGAAGACGCAAAGTTTTGTGACAGTATCAAAGGCACGACAAAAAAGCAGAAGAGCACACAAAACAAAGTGTGAAGTAACGACGATTTATTGCACGACACAAAACAGGACAAGAAATTTTCGGCAAAATGCCTTCCTCAGCGACAAAAAAAAAAAAAAGGTGCAGACATAAACATGCACAATACTCCCCTTGTGAAGTCAAAGTGGTGAGTGAAGTAGACAGAGGGACAGTGGAAGAGAGGGTGAGTAGAGTTCAAGGAATAGGGCACGAGGAAAGAGGGTAGAGTAAAGTGAGGAGGAGGAAAAGGAGAAAGGGAGAGAGAGAGAGAGGGGGGGAGGGTGGGGGGGAAAAAGAGGGGAGAGACAGAAAGAGAGTGGAAGGAGAGGAAGAGTGGAGAATGAGAGAGAGAAGAGGAGGGGAAAGAGAGTGAGTGGAGGGGGAGGGTGTGATGGTATGTAGTGGGTGTGTAGCAAATGAATGAAATGAACAAGAGAAAGCACAATAAATAAGATACAATATACTCGAAAAAGCATTTTAAATGACAAGGGGGTGGAGGGGGGAAAGAGAGGGGAGAGACGGAGAGAGAATGGAAGTAGAGGAAGAGTGGAGAATGAGAGAGAGAAGAGGAGGGGAAGGAGAGTGAGTGGAGGGGAGGGTGTGATGGTATGTAGTGGGTGTGTTGCATATGAATGAAATGAACAAGAGAAAGCACAATAAATAAGATACAATAAACTCGAAAAAGCAGTTTAAATGACAAGGGGTGGGGGGGGGGGGGGGAAGGAGGGTCAGCCGCCTAAAGCATCCGACCCAAGTCTGACCCAAGGGTAGGTTGCCCTACCCAAGCACCAAGGGGTGAGAGGGAAAACGGGAGAACCCCGAGAAAAAACAACCACTAGCCAGAACGCAGCTAAGAGCTGCAAGGCTCACCCCCCCCCCCCCCCCCCCCCCCCACACACACACACACACACACAAAACTTGCCCGCGGGCAAAACCAAAACACACACACACACATACAAGTGCGCGCGCGCGCATGAACAAACACGTACGCACTCATATACACGCCAATAAGTGCACACATTGGGGGGGGGGGGTAACAGTGGGGAATAAATGGGAGTATTGTGCATGTTTATGTCTGTACCTTTTTTTTGTTTGTCGCTGAGGAAGGCATTTTGCCGAAAATTTCTTGTCCTGTTTTGTGTCGTGCAATAAATCGTCGTTACTTCACACTTTGTTTTGTGTGCTTCTGCTTTTTTTGTCGTGTTTCAGTAACGCCGCAGTTTGTTCATTTGCAGTATCAAAGGCAGACGTAAACCTGTACTTTGTACTGTGTTCCTAGCGCAGCAACACAACACACACACACACACACACACACACACACACACACACACACACACACACAC
>CM031600.1:22975254-22977754 GCA_018398815.1 Conus ventricosus | reverse complement strand
AAGCAATTTAAAAAAAAATTTAAAAACAAAAAAAAACACAACCCAAGAGCAAGACAATAAGGCCATCAAACAGCAATACGAATGACAAAACGTAGCAACTGAAACGATCAATCAGCCTCAAACTAACACACACACACACACACACACACACACACACACACACACACACACACACACACACACACACACACGCACGCACGCACGCACGCACGCACGCACGCACCCACACACACACGCGCGCGCGCGCGCGCGCAGCCGTGCACGAACTCATGTACGCATTCTCACACCCAACCCACCCACACCCACACCCACACCCACACACTCACACACACCACACACACACACACACACACACACACACACACACACACACACACACACACACACACATACAGCTCCATCATCATCATCTCTCAGACAGGTCGATTCCACCCCGACAATGCCCAAAACTCAAGGCACCGAAATCTTCACATCCCTCTCCTGCTCAACCGTCCATATGGCAGAGAGGCTCATGACAACCCTCCCCGCCTCCCCCCCCCCTCCCATCCACTCCCCCTCCTGCTTCACCCACCTTCCCCAGTCCCCTCCCATGCCCCCCCCCCCCCCCCCCTTCCCCTCACAAATTCTGCTCACCAACTCCCCGTTCGATGAGTTTCACGTCCCGCGCCACCATCTGGTCAACCCGATCCTACCACTTTGGTGTGGAAGGATCGAAAAGTATAGGAGATTGTTAGTGTCAGATAGAAAATAAGATGTAGTTATGATAGCTCGTCACGAAAGTAGAAAATCACGTTTCCTTTCTGTCTGTCTGTCTATCTGTCTGTCCGTCGTCTGTCTGTCTGTCTGTCTGTCTGTCTGTCTCTCGCTCTCTCTCTCTCTCTCTCTCCTCTCTCCTCTCTCTCTCTCTCTCTCTCTCTGTCTGTCTGCATGTCTCTGGGCCATAAGCCTATAAGCAACATTTGTCTCTGTCTCTGTCTCTGTCGCTGTCTCTCTCTCTGTCTCTCTGTCTCTGTCCTCTCTCCCCTTTTCTCTTCCTCTCTCTTTTCTCTCTCCCCTCTCCTCTCCTCTCTCTCCTCTCTCTCTCTCTCCTCTCCCTCCCCCCTCCCCCCCCTCCCCCCCCCCCAATAATGCAATTCTTTCACATAATGTTAATTATTATCCAGCTACCAGCACTTTTTCGAGTGATTTTCGTTACTGTCTTGCCCATAGCACGAATGTGAAGCCATCAATGTCACTGTCTTGCCCATAGCACGAATGTGAAGCCATCAATGTCACTGTCTTGCCCATAGCACGAATGTCAAACCATCAATGTCACTGTCTTGCCCCTAGCACGAATGTGAAGCCATCAACGTCACTGTCTTGCCCATAGCACGAATGTCAAGCCATCAATGTCACTGTCTTGCCCATAGTATGAATGTGAAGCCATCAATATCACTGTCTTGCCCATAGTATGAATGTGAAGCCATCAATATCACTGTCTTGCCCATAGCACAAATATCAAGCCATCAATGTCACTGTCTTGCCCATAGCACGAATGTGAAGCCATCAATGTCACTGTCTTGCCCATAGCACGAATGTGAAGCCATCAATGTCACTGTCTTGCCCATAGCACAAACATCAAGCCATCAATGTCACTGTCTTGCCCATAGCACGAATGTGAAACCATCAATGCCACTGTCTTGCCCATAGCACGAATGTCAAACCATCAATGTCACTGTCTTGCCCATAGCACGAATGTGAAGCCATCAATGTCACTGTCTTGCCCAAAGCACGAATGTGAAGTCATCAATGTCACTGTCTTGCCCAAAGCACGAATGTGAAGCCATCGATGTAGGTAAGCTGCCGTTGCGTATTTATAACTCACACGCATGCGCTTGCTGAATTCTTGCCGAAAGAGGGCGTTGACAGTCAGGAGAAAACTGAGTTTGCATGTCAATTCAGAATTCCAACGCCAGTTGTTTACCCTACAAGAACATGAATTGTGAGTAGATGTTGATGGAATAGCTAATCTTTTTTTTCTTCATTTCATTTGGAAAAATGTGATTGTATGACTTCCGACTCCAGTCATCTCCTGTAGACACAGACTTCTTGGATGAGTAGGACTGGGAAGTGCAACGACCAGAGGATGATGGGGGTAGTTCTACTGTCAACCTACACTTTCTTCTTACCCTCCCTCCCCTCCCCGCCCACACCTTCCCATGCGATAAATGCAACTAATGAAATAAAATGAAAAATAAACAGGGGCGAAAGACTCTGCGGTCTTCCTTTTCCACAAACTTGCCACAACGCTTTTCGATCTACTCATATTTAACTATTTTTTTCTTCTCTCCCCTTTGCTAATTCACTTTTCGTGTACGCTACGTCTTTCCCGACCAATTATCTCTCTCTCTCTCTCTCTCTCTCTCTCTCTCTCTCTCTCTCTCTCTCTCTCTCTCTCTCTCTCTCTCTCTCTCTCTCTCTCTCTCTCTCGTGTGTGTGTGTGTGTGTGTGTGTGTGTGTG
>CM031600.1:22962754-22970254 GCA_018398815.1 Conus ventricosus | reverse complement strand
TTACCGATGAAATCACAAACAATCTTCAAATACATGACCTTCCCCTAAGATGACACACATTTCAGGCCTTTGCACTCACCCGTGACCCTATCTTTGCGCCAGCTTGGAGAGCACAAAATAATCCCTTTCCTTTCTTTCTTTCTTTTCTTTCTGCGTACGCAGGCCTGATACTCCTGCGGACACTGCCTGTATAGACAGGCAGTGGAGTTTTGTGTGTATGACCGTTTTTTGTCCTGCCATTAAGGCAGCCATACTCCAACTTCCGGGAAGGTACGTGCTATGTGTAACATGTCATCCAAACCAACAGCCAAACTGGCCTTCTCTTCCTAAAGTTGGTGATGGGATTTTTACGTGTGTGCAAGATGTTGTGCGTGCGTTCACACACGGAACCTCGGTTTATAGTCTCATCGAAGGACTGTATGGGGAATGGAGTCAGAACCAATGTTAACTCCGAGGGGAAATCCCCTGTACCGAAATTTTCGAACCCGCAACCCCAGGATCACGAGTCCGGCGCTCTACCAACTGAGCTATTCCGCCCCGGGCCCCATCCCATTCCTTTGATTTTAATCTGTCTGCTCGGAACCACCTGGCTGGTACCTTAATGGCCCTATGAAACAAAATGAGTGGGAACCAACTTCCAGACAATAAAAAAAATATCAAAAAAATCCAGTTGCGCCAATCTATGAATAGTCGACTCCTTAAGCAAGGGCTTGGCGCATTACTTGGGTGTGCAGCCTGTGTGGAGCAGCTTTCTTGAGTCAAACGCGGGTTGGGGGGGGGGGAGGGGGCGGGGAGGGAGGATGGAAGGGGCTGAAGAAAACACAGCCACAGCAAGGTAAACAGCCAGATCAATTTCGACAGAATTCCCAGTTCAAAAGAAACGTGTCGTCACAATTTTAAAGCCAGTAGCAAACACATACTGGATGTACCCTCAACGCGTGCTCTCTCTCTCTCTCTCTCTCTCTCTCTCTCTCAAAAGTGAAAGCACAAGCTGAGAGAGAGAGAGAGAGAGAGAGAGAGAGAGGGGGGGGGGGGGGGAAAAAGGGAAAGGGGAGGGGGGGAAAAAGGGGAATTTTACCTGTAAAATTTAAATAAAAACGTTCACAAAGAAGAAAAAAGAGAACATAACTCAGTATTTTTAAAAACCCCTTTCCCGCCCCGTTTTCCTTTCCCGTTTCACCCCCCCTCCCCCCTCCCCTCCTCACCCCCCTTTTAGCCCCTTCCATTTTAAACCCTCCCCCCAAAAACACACCCCCTTTCCCAACTACCTCACCCCCTTTCCCCTCCTTCTCCCCTCTCCCGCCCCTTCCCCCTCTTTCCCTGGGAGGGGGGCTTGTGTGGATTGATACAGCGTTCGGCAGACCATGGGTTTGAATTTCTTGGTGAGGGGAAGCCCGGCCGCATTTGACATCGATCGTAGCCCTTTCCCCCTTTTCTCTTTTGCCCGAGAGATTTGGCCCTCTTTGGGCGAAATTGACTTTCCCCCTGGTCAGCGTTCCCCTGCACCAAAGGGTGGATTGCAGAAAAAGAGAGAGAAAAGAGAGAAAGAGAGAGAGAAAGAGAAGAGAGAGAAGAGGAGACGGAGAGAGAGAAGAGAAAAAAAGAGAGAGAGAAGACGGAGAAAAGAGGGGAGAGAGAGAGAGAGAGTGGGGTTTGTGGTGTGTGTTTTGTGGGGTGTTTGTTTTTGTGTGGTTGTGGTGTGTGTGTGTGTTTTTGTTGTGTTGTCTGTGGTGTGTTTGGGTGTTTGTGTGTTGTGGTGTGTGTGTTGTGTGTGTGTGTGTGGTGTGTGTGTGTGTTTTTGGTTGTGTGCGTCCCCTTTTAAACGGCGTGTGTGTGTGTGTGTGTGTGTGTGTGTGTGTGTGTGTGTGGTGTGTTGTGTGTGTGTGTGGGGGTGTTGTGGGGGGTGTACATTCACTCCCCCCCAACCCCCCAATACATTTCCCCCCCTTCCAAAAATTACATTCACACCATCCCCAATACTTTTCACCCCACCCCCATACATACTTCCCAAACCCCTTTTCCCAATACTTTCCCATTCCCATACCACCCCCAATTTAAATTTCACACCTTCCCCAATACAATATTCCACCCCCCCCCCAAAATAAATACATTCCACCCATCCCCCAATACATGCTTTCCACAAAAATCCCCAATACTTACATTCCATACCACCCCAATACATTTCACCCCAATCCCCAATAATACTTCCACACCATCCCCTTTAAAATTCACATAAACCCCATAAATACATTCCACACCCCCCCCCCCCAATACTTTCCCACACCACCCCCAATAAAATGCTTTCCACACCATCCCCAATACAACTTTTCCACACCATCCCCAATACTTACATTCCAAAACCACCCCCAATACTTTTCCCACCCCCCAATACATACATTCCACACCTTCCCCAATACATACTTTTCCCACAATCCCTAATCCCTACTTTCCCACCCCTTTCCTCAATACAGCATTCAAACCACCCATACCCAATACTTTTACTTTCCACACCCCCCCCTTACATACTTTCCACACCACCCCCCAATACACTTTAATTTCCACACCTTCCCCAATACATACATTCCACCCCTTCCCCAATAATACTTTTCCATACCATCCCCAATCCCATTCCACACCATCCCAAACATGCTTTCCACACCATCCCCAATACATACTTCCACCCACCCCAATACATTTCCCCATCACCCCCCCAATCCATACTTCCCAAACACCCCCCCAAATTACAAAACTTCCACACCATCCCCAATACATGCATTCCACCCCCACCCCCTATACTTACATACCACACTACCCCCAAATAAAATTTCAAACCATCCCCCAATACATTTCAAAACCAAAATCCCCAATACATTTCACACCATCCCCAATACATTTCACACCATCCCCAAAATACTTTTCCCCCAAAACCCCAATACATTTCACCCCACCCCCCAATACATTTCACACCATCCCCTAATTTCACACCATCCCCAATACTTTCACACCATCCTCAATACATAAATTTACCCCATCCCCAATACTTTTCACACCATCCCCAATACATTTAAACACCACCCCCAATAAAATTTCACACCATCCCAAATTTACATTTCACCCCTTTCCCCAATACATTTTACACCCCCCCTCAATAAATACTTTTTCACACCCCCCCCAATACTTTTCCCACACTACCCCCCAATAAAATGCATTCCCAACCCCACCCGGAATCATAAAACCCAAACCCCACCCAAATACTTTCCCACCATCCCCAATACATATATCCACACCATCCCCAAACTTTCCACCCACCCCCTTTACATAAAATTCCACATCATTCCCAATACATACTTTCCACACCATCCCCAATACTACTTTCCCAACACCTTTCCCCAAATTACTTTTCACACCATCCCAATCCTACTTTTCCCCACCACCCCAAAAGTTTTAAAAACCCACACCTCCTCAAAAATTTTCATTTCACATCATCCCCAAACAAACATTCCACACCACCCCAATACATACTTTCCCACACCACCCCCCAAACTTTAATTCCAAACCATCCCTAATACACTCACACCATCCACAAAAAATTTTTCACCCCAAACCCCAATACATACATTCACACCTTCCCCAATAATACATTCCACCCCACCCCCAAATTCATACATTCCACACCACCCCCCAATACATACTTTCCCACACCACCCCCAATTACTTTTTTTCCCACCCCAATCCCCAATAAAACCCTTTCCAAACCCCATCCCAAATTACACTCCACCCCATCCTCAATTCATGCTTTTAAACACCATCCCCCAATAAAATAATTCCGCAAATCCCCCAATACGTACTTTCCACACCACCCCCCAAATTTACACTCCACACCTCCTCAATACTTTTCATTCCGCCCATCCCCCAATAAAGACTTTCCGCACCACCCCCTACATACTTTTCCCACCACCCCCAAAACCTTTACATCCACACCACCCCCAAATCATACATTCCACACCATCCCCAATACATAAAACCCAAAAACCTCCACAATGAAATACTTTCCCAAACACCACCCCCCAATACCTTCTTTTCCACACCATCCCAATACATAATTCCACCCCTTCCCCAATACATACATTCTACACCACCCCAAAAACTTTCCACTCCCCCTTTTACATACATTCCACAATCCCCAATACATACTTTTCCACCCCACCCCCAATACTTCCTTTTCCACACCACCCCCAATACATGCTTTCTACACCACCCCCAATACATACTTTTCCACACCATCTCTAATACATACATTCCACACCATCCTCAATACTTTCCTTTTCAACACCATCCCAAATACATACATTCCCCCAACCTTTCCTCAATACAAAATTTCCCACACCACCCCAAATACATTTTTTTCCACACCTCCTAATACATACATTCTACAAAAATCCCCAATCCCATACATTCCACACCATCCTCAATACATACATTCCACACCATCCCAAATACATACTTTCCCAAACACCACCCCCAATTTAAAATACATTCCACACCTTTCCTCAATCCATACTTTTACCCCACCCCCAATACTTTCATTCCACACCCCCCCCAAAACATAAAATTCCCGGGCACCACCCCAAATACTTTTACTTTCCCACACCTTTCCCAAATACATGCATTAACACCACCCCCCTTACTTTAAAAACCATCCCAAAACATGCATTCCGCACCATCCCCAAAAATTACATTCCAAAAACCCCCAAATTTACTTACATTCCACCCCAAATCCCCAATACATGCATTCCACCCCTTCCCAATACTTTAATTTCCAAACCCATCCCCTATCCTACATTCCCCACCTTTCCCCAATACATACATTTACACCATCCCCAATACTTAATTCCAAAACCACCCCCAAATACATACTTTCCACACCCCCCCCAAAATACATATACATTCCAACCACCCCCAATACTTACATTCTACACCCACCCCAAAACATTCCACACCCCCCTAAATTACTTTCATATACCCCACCCCAAAATACTTTACTTTCCGCACCATCCCCAATAAATCCATTTTCACCACCCCCCAATACATGCATTCCACCACCCCCAAAAATAAGCATTCCACCAATCCCCAATACAAAACTTTCCACACCACCCCAAATACATGCTTTCCCAAAACACCATCCCCAAATACTTTAAAACATTCTAAAACCATCCCCAATAAATGTTTCCACACAACCCCCAAAATAAAAGCATTCTACCCATCCCAATACATTCACCCCACCCCCAATACATACATTCCACACCATCCAAAAATACTTTACTTTGGGCACCCCAAAATCCCAAATACATTTAAACACCATCCCCAAAACATGCATTCCACACCATCCCCAATACATTTGCATCATCCCCAATTTATACATTCCACACCATCCCCCAATTTACATACTTTTTCCACTCCCCCCCCCAATTACATACTTTTCCCACCACCCCCAAATACAACATTCCACCACCAAAAATACAACATTCCACCCCTTTCCCCCTTTCCCAATACATTCTACCCCATCCCAAATAAAACCCACAACATCCCCAATCCATGCTTTTAAACACCACCCCAAACATACATTCCACTCCATCCCCAATACATACATTCCAAAACCCCCCCCCCAAATTACATTCCAAAAACCTTTCCCCAATACATGCTTTCCCACACCCTCCCCAATAATACACCCCAAAACCATCCTCAATACATACATTCCCCCACCATAATAAATCTTTACATTCCCACACCATCCCCAAAAATGCATTCCACCCCCACCCTCAATACATACATTCCACCCCCTCCCCAGAAATGCTTTTCTACCCCATCCACAATACTTTCCCACAACCACCCACAATACTTTCATTCTACACCATCCCCAATACATGATTCCACCCCCCAACCCCCCAATCACCCTTTCCCCACCCCAAATCCTCAATACTTTACATTCCACACCATCCCCAATACATTCCACCCCTTCCCCAATACTTTCTTTCCCACATCACCCCCGTACAACTTTCCCCAACCCCAATCCCCAATCCCTAAATCCGCCCCACCCCCAACCCCCATACATTCCACCCCAAACCCCCAAATTAAAATTCTTTCCCAAAACCCCCACTCCCAATACTTTAGATTCCACCCATCCCAAAAACTACATTCCACACCACCCCCAATCCCATAGCCCCCTTTCTTCCCCCCAAATACATACTTTCCACACCACTCCCAATAGAAAATTTTTTCACACCATCCCCAATAAAATGCTTTTGGAAACTCCTTTTACCCCATTTTTCCCCTCCACCCCTTAACAGATACCCCCAAAATTAAACCTAGCTCCCCCGCCGCCTTTTGTGCGGGTTTTTTTGAACACCCAAACACCAAAATGTTGGGAACCTTTTTCGTTGCTTTCCCTGCCTCAAAAAACACTCTCCTTTCCGTTGACCGTAATGTCGCCCCCCTCCCCCCGGGACCCACTAAAGTGCATTAAAAAGCTTGTTACCATGAACTTAGTGAAAGGAAGCGTGGGTCCCGGCGGGAAGGGGGGGGGGGTTTTGGGGGGGGGGGGGTGGATTTCGGGGGGAATTTAAATCCCGAAAGGGGGAAAGGGGGAGGGGGGGGGGCCCAAGGGGCCCGTGGGTCATATATGCACACTGAAAAGCTGTGCACAGTTAACAGCGGATTGAAATGGGTTTAAAAATTGGATTTGGGCCCTTTTGGGGGGAGGGGAAAGGGGGTGGATGTGGGACGGGCCGCGGGGGTTGGGGGGGGGGGGGGGGGGGAGGTAATTTGCTATATACACTGCAAAGCTTTTTAAAACCGGCATCTAGCGAAAGGAGCTCAAAAGAAATTTGTCTAGGTTTGAAGGGGTTTATGAAGGGGGAGGGGTTTTTTTGGGTGGAGAATGAAGTAGGCGAAGTATGGGTGTTTTGGGGGTGGTGGTTTCGGTTGATGCTATTTTCTCAGATGAAATTTTTGGTGGGTTATTGGTGGTTTGCACAGTAGGGCAAAGTCTGAACCACGGGTGTATCTGCACATTCACCTACCCTTTTAAACCGAATCTCCATACATTGGGAACCCTTTTCTTGACAGGCTTGTCTCCCCCTTTCTTTTCTTCGAATTTTCCGAAATAAGGGAAACCAACCCCCTTTTGTTCCCAATTACCCCCCTTTTTTCCCGCATTTCAGGCCCCCAAAAAAATACATGATAATAATGGCTGTACACGAAAATTTTTTTGACCCCTGCAAACCCAAAACCGGGGTCTCCCCATCCAGCCCAGAAGAAGATTTTTAGATGAGGGGAGGGCCCGCCCCCTGGGCCCCTTAAAGACGGCCCCCAAAAATTCAGGGGGGACCAGCTGTCAGCCCCCAAAGGAAGATCATTATAGAAAAAGTGACAAAAAGGCCAAAGCTCTGAACAAACCCCCTTCTACACAAACAGTCAAACATGGGCATCAAAACCCAAATG
>CM031600.1:22951333-22953833 GCA_018398815.1 Conus ventricosus | reverse complement strand
ACGTATCTCAGTTCATGGAGAAAAACAAAACTATTTCACCACTCCAATCTGGATTCCGATGTAATCATTCCTGCCACACAGCTTATCACGAATTGTGTGACTCATGGCTTTCAAATATGAACCAATCACAAATGACAGGGGTTGTCTTTCTTGACTTCAAAAAGGCGTTTGATCTTGTTGATCATTCCATTCTTCTAAGAAAACTATCTGTCTACTTGAACCATACCCGACAATCTCATTGTTCAATCATACTTGAACAATAGGATCCAGTATGTGGCGCTTAATGGCAAAACCTCCACTTCAGACTTTGTCAGACATGGAGTCCCACAGGGCTCTGTACTAGGCCTCCTACTATTCTGCATCTTCATCAATGATTTACCATTGTCCGTATCAGATGAAAAGGTCACGACAGATTTATTTGCTGATGACTCGTTGCTCCAAACGAATGGTAGTGATCTACAGACAATAGAAACTTCTCTCAGGAAAGTCTAAACGACGTGTCAGACTGGTGTCATTCAAACTCAATGGTCATACACCCAGCCAAAACAAATCTATGATTATAGCTACCCGCCAAAAACACCAGTTGACTCCTCTTTGCCTAAAACTTCAGCTGAATGGCACTTCTATCGAGCAGGTAGACGAGCATACGTGTTTTAGGGTTAACGATAGATAAGAATTGAAATGGCAATCTCATCTAAATAACGTATGCTGGTAGTCTCAAAACACCTTTTCTGTTATCTCAATTAAAGCGCTACGTCAACAGTAATGTGCTTAAACTTTTTTCAATGCACACATAATGTCACGTATATAAATTACGCCTCAACAGTGTGGGACGGCAGTAGTGACGTCACAAAAAAGGCTGAATTCTCTCCAGACGTGCAGCAAAGCTACTCCATCCAGCTGTATCTCTAACAACAGACGAAAAACTAAAAGCGCTGAACATACTTCCTCTGAAGAGGCAATTGGAATTCAACAAGGCATCATTTATGTTTACAATCTCACAGATACTATGCCATGTTATATCAATACCCTTTTACAAGATCGAACAGCTTTTCTAGCTCGACGAAATTCCTTCTTCCTACCCACGCATTGATCTATACAAAACAAGCCTAGCTTACTGGACCATATGTCTGGAACTCACTTCCACCGAATTACAAAACATGAATACTTTAAAACTTTTCAAGGAACATTTTGCATAAACATTTTATGTCTGAGTAGTTAAATTATTCGATTACAATGATTAGCGTCCATTCGCTAAATCTTCTGTGAAACCATACTTTGAATAAATCGGCTCAAACATAAAACCTACTCCGTTAAAAATCGCTCATCCCCACTCCACTCTGTCTACCATCACTTTTCTCCTCCCCCTACCTACCATTCTCTCTTCCCCACCCTCCTCTGACCTCTCTCTCTGTAGTTTTGTTTGTTTTTGTTTGCTTGTAAGTTTCCTTTTGTTTTACCATCCCCATCTCATTAGTGCTTTTATGATAGTTTGCTTATCATTGTAGAATTAGATTATCATGTTGCTATGTTGAATTGTCTGTATGAATGATATGTGCTGAAATAATGTATGCTTGACAAGGACAGATTGTAAGACTAGGCTTTGGCCTAAAATCTTCATCCTTGGGTATTAAAGATCAATCAATCAATCAATCAATCAATCTCTTTCTCTCCCTCCATATCTCTTCGTGACTCTCTCTATCTGTCTTTCCCTTACCCTCTCTATCACCCCCCCCCCTTTTTTTTCTCTCTCACTGTGACTGTAAACTTTCATTTTCGTAAGCAGTTAGGATGTCGGATTCATGATTGAATTTCTGACATTCTCTCTCTCTCTCTCTCTCTCTCTCTCTCTCTCTCTCTCTCTCTCTCTCTCTCTCTCTCTCTCTCCTCTCTCTCTCTCTCTCTCTCTCTCTCTCATCATTATTATTATTATTATTATTCTCCCAAGACAGCTGGGCGCTCTGATAGTCTGGGAGACAGTTTCTCAATGCTTACAGCAGAAAGAAACTGTGATGAGTATGTCTATGTTTTGAATATGAAGTGCCTCCAGATTTGTTCCATTGGATATTGGTAGTGGACACTGAATCTGTTCTGCTCTGTGTCGTATGAAAGCCATGAAAGCCATATCATTTCTGAAAAAAAAGAGAAAAGATTCTAATCCATTATGGTCAGCTGAAGAGATTGGCCTTCAACTTGGTCGAGTTCCATCGCACTGTGGGATTATTGACAATAAACAACGCTGATCAGCTGACAGAAGAGGAAGCGAGAAAAATTGCTATGGCAATCAAACAAGAAGCCCCAAATCACCGTCGCGGGAAAGGCGATAGAAGATGTCAGTGAGTTTGTGTACCTGGGCAGCAAGATCAGCCGGTCAGGAGGCACAGATGAAGACATCAAAGCAAGAGTGAAGAAAGCGCGACAAGCCTTTGTCATCCTGGACCCGCATGGAGCTCTACCACCATCTCCATCAACACCAAACTGAGAATATTTCATTCCAACG
>CM031600.1:22921333-22933833 GCA_018398815.1 Conus ventricosus | reverse complement strand
TCCAAAGGATGTTTTTAATAATGGGAGGTGTCTGTTTCTCCACATTTCAAGATTAGGAAGATACTTTAACCCTCTGGAAAACAGTTCACTGCTTAAAAAATAATCTATGTTTGACCCCGCTGTGAAAGAAGTGTAGCTGTTCAAAAGTTTTTCCAAATAAACATTCATTAAAACAAAAAAATATTTGAAAAAATTTCCAATAATTTGTTCCCCAATAATTTTTGCCGTCTTGAGTACCCTAGAAATTCCATGGTCCCCCAAGCTTTTTAATTTATAACCCTGTTACAAAGAGGCAATATTTTTTCATCGTGTTCGTTTTTTAAAACCCCAGTTAGTAAAATGAAAAGTCACCATACAAAATTCTGGTTCTAATAACCTTGTTCAGTATTTCCACCCCGTACCCATCTTGCGATGGTTCCAATAATAGAATCATGTGGGGGTATATATGCTTCCATCATTATGTGTTTTGTTGTTGAAAAAAATCTTTATGAAAGTTTACAATTTTGCATTTTTTCTTTGCCTTGTACTGTTTAATGAAACCCCCTCCTTTTTTTAATATAAAAACAAATTCCCCAGATGTCTACCTGCGTGATAAATTTTAAAAGCTTTTAAGGTGAATCCAATAAACATCAAAAAAAGGGGAATGCAAAATTTATTAGACAAAAAAGTTTTTTTTAAAAAAATAAAAACATGCACAAAAAAAAAATAACAAATCTTTTTTTTAGTTTTGGAAGTAGCCGTTAACATTTTAATTTAAAATTTCATTTAGCGTAATGAATTTTTTAAAAGTCCTCAGAGCACTTTTGGGCTGCTTTGTCCTGGTCATGGGAAAAACTGTATATTGTTGTATTTGGCCGGCCTATTTCCCCATTTATTTTTTCTGCGGGAAAGTTTTCTGCTTTTCGCATTCGGTGAAGGACCTCCCTCTTTTAGATGGCTCGCGCGGAGTTTGGGGTAAGAGCATCCAATGTACTTGGGCTGACGATCTTGGCCAATGTGTGGGGTGTTCTTGGTTTCCCCGATGTTTCCGAACAGGGAATTTGGGATGCCGTTGTTAAAGGCACAGATGGAGGAGAATAAAAGTCCCTTTCCCCTTTGTTTACCCTGATGGCCTCTGAATCAACAACCCTTTTTTTGGGCATTTTGAGCAAAAAGATGCCAATGCGTCTGGGATCGAATTACTTTTTGACTATCATGCCCTTTTGGTAATTGTGACCTTAAGATTCAGAGTAGTTTAAACCGCAGATCGTGTCCTTCATGTTTGGTTGGGTGTCGAGGTCAGTGTCAGAACGTTTGAGTCAAAATCTCTGTCGTGGTGCGGATCGTCATGTCGATTCCGTTCCCTGAAAGTCTATCAACAGCATCTGTTAACTCTTTATCACCTGAACAGCCTACCTTTTCCTCACCGACAAAACCGTTTTTTGTTCGTAAGTTTTGTTTTGTCCCCCTGGCCAAAACCCCATTTCCCTTTTCTTTGGGCCCTTATCCCGCTTTCTGTTTTTTCCGAAATTCATCAAAGACGGCATTTTGGGCGAGCCCAACCTGACATGTTGTTCGTTAAGTTAGAGTTTGGGGCAAACGTTGTCTCTTTTTGAAGCCCCGTGGCCCATAGGCCCCCTGAATGGGGGTAGTCTGCGGTTTGGATTCCCTTTTGATAGGCCAGTTCCCGTGGAAGTGTCAGGATTCGCCCCTTTTTCTGCCCGGCTGTAGGAGGAGTCCCCGGGACAATGGTCTCACTGTGTCTTGGAAAACCAGAAATTGCTGGGCTGTTGGGCGGCTGTTTAACGGTACAGTCTTTGAGATTTTGGGGGGCATGATCCAGTTCGTTTTCTGGGGATCTGTCTCGTGGATGGAAAGCTTTTGACAGCCGCGATGGAACTTCAAGGGGCTTTTTTTCCGGTGGGGGGGAAAAGCTTTTGAGCCCCATTTGCGAGGTAACCAGAGGGGGGTCTGCTGAAATGGCCCCTTTGGGAAGGTTGCTTTCTCTGACGGGGGGGTTGGCGAAACGCAGTGTCGGCAATTTCCTGGCACCATTCCGATCCCGAAAGCGTAAAGCGGTGCCCAGTTTTCGAATCTTGCGGTCCTTTTACCTGCAGTTTGCCCTTGTGATGTAGGCGATCTTTACTGATACGGGGAAAATCCACAGTTGTCTCTGGGAGTGGTGGGCGGAAGCTACTTGACGCCACTTGTCTGGACTGTTGAACTGATTTTCCCCCAGTATCGCCTTTGTTGGCCTGTGCTGAATTGTTTCCAGACGGCCGGGGATCACTTCCGGAGGCCTGGGTTTCCCCGTCGGAAGGCCCGACGATGTCGTGGTGTCTCCGCTGTTTGATGGTTTTGCTCGTTCAGGAGATCAACGTAATCTGGGCGTTCGGCCTTGTCTTCCCCCTGTTTATAATTGTTTAAGATCGAAATCAGGGTTTCACTCTTGTCACACATTAGGTTTTGTTCCCTTTGTCAATTTATCATATTGCCACGTTGTCTTTTCAAATCTTCGATACTTTTCTGTTTGTTTCAAGCAACCTTTTGGGTTTTTGAAATTTGATTTAGTGAGAATTATGTTAGTTTGAAATTTCATTCAGGTGTTTTGATACAGGAGAAAGTGTGTAATTTATGTCTTGCGCAAATCGCCACTCAAGCAGTTGGTGATTTCGGGGGAGAAGTAGACAAATTTTGAAGACATTTTTCAGTCCTGTGATTCCGATTGCGGTTAAAGGTTACGAATGTTTGTCATAAGAGTCACAGTCCGACCCGGCGTCCCTAACCCGTTGACAACTTAAAAAGGGGTTTTTCATCAACCCCCCAGGAAAAAGCAATACAAACCGTGCAACCCGCACTGAGAGGGGCGTGTTGAACGCGGAAGGGGGTTTTAGTGGGCTGGCAAAGCAGCGATTTTCTTCGTTTTTTTTATTAAAATTGTTTTTTATAAAAAAACTTTGGGACTTAGACAAACTATACCATTCAGATGCCCGTCACAAACCTATCTGCAAAACTCCTGGAGAAATGGTCCCGTGCCTTACAATTAAAAAGGGCGCGGATTCACACACGTCTTTCCTGTTCGCCTGACACCCACCCATTCCCGAGAGAGAGAGAGAGGAGAGAGAGAGAGAGAGAGAGAAAGAGAGACAGAGACATTGACAAAGACATAGACAGAGAGTGAGTGATTGAGTGTGCCTGTGTCTGTCTGTGTGTCTGTATGTCTGTCTGTGTGTCTGTCGTCTGTGTGTGTGTGTGTGTGTGTGTGTGTGTGTGTGTGTGTGTGTGTGTGTGTGTGTGTGTGTGTGTGTGGTGTGTGTGTGTGTGTGTGTGTGTGTTGTGTGTGCGCGCGCGTGTGTGTGCATGCGTGCGTGTGTGTGCGTGTGTGTGCGCGTGCGTGCGCGTGTGCGTGCGTGCGTGCGTGCGCGCGTGTGTGCGTGCGTGCATGTGTGTGTGTGTGTGTGCGCGTGCGTGTGTGTGCGTGCGTGCGTGCGTGCGTTTGTGTAATAAGAAATCTATTTTTGCAACCCTCCTTCTCTGGTCATTACGTTTTTAAGTCAACTCATGATTCGAATCATCAAGATGACGTATTTCATCCTCCATGACGTGGCATGGCGTGAACAGTCTGTCCTCTGTGAACAGTCTGTCCTCTGTGAACAGTCTGTCCTCTGTGAATAGTCTGTCCTCTGTGAACAGTCTGTCCTCTGTGAACAGTCTGTCCTCTGTGAATAGTCTGTCCTCTGTGAACAGTCTGTCCTCTCTCTATCAGCTGAATAGTCTGTCCTCTGTGAATAGTCTGTCCTCTGTGAATAGTCTGTCCTCTGTGAACAGTCTGTCCTCTCTCTATCAGCTGAATAGTCTGTCCTCTGTGAATAGTCTGTCCTCTGTGAATAGTCTGTCCTCTCTCTATCAGCTGAATAGTCTGTCCTCTGTGAATAGTCTGTCCTCTGTGAACAGTCTGTCCTCTGTGAATAGTCTGTCCTCTGTGAATAGTCTGTCCTCTGTGAACAGTCTGTCCTCTCTCTATCAGCTGAATAGTCTGTCCTCTGTGAATAGTCTGTCCTCTGTCTCTGTGAATAGTCTGTCCTCTGGAATAGTCTGTCCTCTGTGAACAGTCTGTCCTCTCTCTATCAGCGATTGTATAACGACAGCGACACTTCAATTTGAAGTTCATGGGCGCTTATTGGTAATCTAGTTGGTTAGTTAGTAAGTGTACGTGCGTGCGTGCGTGCGTGAGTGTGTGTGTGTGTGTGTGTGTGTGTGTGTGTGTGTGTGTGTGGTGTGTGTGTGTGTGTGTGTGTTTGTAAGAGCGTGCGCGTGCGCCCATGCCTGTGTGTGTGTGTGTGTGTGTTGTGTGTGTGTGTGTGTGTGTGTGTGTGTGTGTGTGTGTGTGTGTTGGTGTGTGCGCGCGCGCGCGCGCTCACGTTCGCACATGTATATGCGTGTATGTGTGTGTGCGTGCGCGCGTAATGCGCGCGCCCATATGTATGCGTATGCATGTACATGTATGTGTGTGTTGGGGGAGGGTAAGGGAAGTTACGCTCTGCGTACAAGCGCGACGCACGCGCGCATACTACACTCTTCAAGCCCCCAGAATGCTTCAAACTCCAAAGGCCAGCCATCTCTCCATAACGCCAAGCCAACTGCATGCTGAGCATGCCAGCTTTCAACGAGTCGGCTCTGCCCAGCTAAAGTCCCTCACCACTGTCTCTTCTTCTCCCCCTACCCACCGGAAGCAATCAACCCGCTGAACTTTCCAGCATGCCGCTGGAAAGGGAAAGAGCACTCGGAAACGCAGGCTCCACACAATGGTCGCTGGACTTCCGGCGAAGCGGATCCGGGCAGTGTGTTGTTTGTGTGACAACTCCACCCTCCGCCGCCCCCTCCCCCCTCCCACAGCTTCCACCTCTCTGCCTGCTGTGATGATGAGAATGAAGCTCGGGACAACGAAGAAGGGGTGGGGGGTGTGGGGGTGGGGAATGGGGGGGGGGGGGGTGGAAAGTGAGAGGGAGGGTGTGTGGGGGGGGGGGAGGGGTAGGGGATGGGGGGTGGGGAATGGGTGTTTCAGTGTCGTTAGCTTTACAGCTCGGCCGACTGTGAGAGGGTCTTATTCAGGGCTGTCATCCAAATAGTATGGTTGTTTAAGCAACATTTTTGGTCATCAGAATGCACTTTTGGTTCGAAGCAAACCCTTTTGTCTGAAGGTGTAGGCATGTGTCTAGATTGAATTTTTTAAAAGAGGCAAGCTCTCTTACTTACTGAAATTGTGTAACTGCCTGTCAAAATTAGGTCATGCGGCAATATTTTGGTGATTTTCTGACACTTGCTAAACTATCACCAGATTACTATTTTGTACACACAAATGCATGTATTATATGCAGACTGGGTACAATGATTGAATTAAATACACATTTAGCCTAAATTAGTCTTTTTATTCACAATGACCTACTTTGCCATCCAAAGTAGGTCATAAGCCTTGCCAATGCCTGTTTCCTTGTACAGCGTTATACTGCCTGGCCTGATCCTTCTTTTGTTTACTCTGATTTTTTAAAAAGTTTTTTGTTTTGTGTTTAATGACTTCAAGTTATGTAATGGACCCAAGAAAATTAAACGGCAAACAATAACAATAACAACAGAAGAAAAACAGGATAAATGTAGGTCACCTTATGTGTCATGCTTCATTTCATCATCAGAAACGTCCAACACATAAGCATGCAATTATTTTTACACTCTAGGGTTTCTCAGTTTGTTTCGTGATAACGGTGATGTTACAGAAGTAGTCCTATCTACGAGTCTTTGAGTAACAAAATCATGATATTGTTGTTTCCCAATAGAGATGACATCACGAACTGCTGTCACTGCTGAAACATCTGTGACAACTTTGGTGTCCATGGCAAAGAGAACACCACTGTCATCCTCAAATGGACTGCCAGCTTCTTCAAAAACAGCAAGAAGCTTCTGAACATCTGCCATGAAATTGTTCTGCATTGCTGCTGATTGCTCATGATGTTCCATCATCCTTGATGGCCTAGATATTTGCTGTTCAAAACTGTGCAGAAAACGGGTGATTTTGGCCCTGCAACCATCCATCTACGGAGAGCTGCTGGGTTAGTTGTTAATCCGACTGCACCTCCATCACCTTTGATCATGGCATTACACTGTTCATGGGCATGATCAAGGGCAATTGAAGAAAATGGTCTCCAGTTTTGTTGACGACGAAAGCACCACGACAAAATGCTTGATGTACAGATGGAAACTTTCTTATGAGCTGACATAGGTCACGTAAATGCACAGACAGCCATCGTGCATAGTGGATGTGGTCCAAGGCAAAAAACCAGGGAATGAGTGTCGCCAGTGCTTGACGTATAAACTGTTCAAAATCTGCAGCACGGATAGAATGGATGAGCTGGAGTACGCCCAACTGTAACTCCAGAACTCGACACCAGTAAGCAAACATTGGTTGCTTCTCACTCTGGTTCTTGTACCATTCATCGAAGGTTTCCTCTATTTTCTGCCTCTTGCTGAATGCTCTTTGTTGCAGTATGTAGAGTGTATGCTGCGGTGATTTCATGGGCCAGTCTCGTCCTCGCAACATGTGAAACCTTCAGCAGAGAGTCCGCAACACACCACTCCTGGTGACTCAGCAGACTCAAGAAGACTTGTCCAGCCACTTCCATTCAGCCAGTCTCCTAACACTCTAACGCAGCAATTTCTATGTGAAGCCCTCCTAGCATGACAACAAAAGAATCTTCACCAAGCTCTACTGGCCAGGACCACTGGATCTCCTTGGCAAGGGCATACAGTGGCTGGTCCATGGCGATCACTGGAATTTGTCCAGGGTTGAGGTGTTCAACACTAGCCTTGATCAGATGCATTGCATGCTTAATTAAAGACGGCGAATGAGCATTATCTTCCAATAGTGGCAAGAGAGCTATCTGTGCTTTCCTGTCTTGTTGATGTTTTTGAGTGGAAGCATGGAAGGCTCCCCATGATACGGAAACATGATTAAGTTGTTCTACAGGATCCTGCTTTGAGGAGCTTGAACATTCTGTGGATACAGAATTGTCACCACTGTGCATTTCCATCGCCAGGTCTCGGGTCTGGAGGAAAGTGTTGATCCTCATCAGTCACGTTACTGACAGCAGGCTCAGAATTGATGACAAGGTGAACATTTTCCAGCCATGGTTGTTGGGTAGAAATTGTTCGCTGTATCTGTGGAGACATCTGGCTTGCAAGGCCCAGAAACTGCTGGTATCGCTGCTTCCTTTCTTCTCTCAACTTGTGGGACAAGCGTGTATGTACTTGGAAGAGGTTGTGCACTTCTTTTGCCTTGAACATCGAGGTTTATTTTTATATTCTCTGGCCTTGAATGAGTGTGGGGTGGCTGCTGAACTAAAGATAGACTTGTTCCATGGAAAGAGTCACTTGCGGTGGTAGAACTCGGATTGTGATCAATGTTGTCGACCATTCCAACAGTCAACAACCTGGCGTCAGTCCTGGTGGAACAACAACTCCTTCAGTCTCAAATTTGTGCACACTGTATTGGCAACATCTGTGGAAATACCTAGTACTCTTTCATATGATATGGAGAGTCCAACGTTGTACAGACATTCAACAGTTCCTTCTTCCTAGTTTCAGCATGAATTTTGAGACCAAGGTACACAGGAACAGGCATTTCTGTGTTTTTTGTGTGATGACGCCGTGTTGTCTGAATGTCCTTTGTATTGACCCGTCTCCTGCTGTTGAAGATCATAAGTTGAGAAATAGTCAAAGCTGCTTGGGACTGGCCGTGCAAATTTGTACACTGTTCGTGTGCATGATCTTTGAAATGAAATCCTGGTCCATCAAGAATCATCGAAACCAATGCAGTAAGAATTGGCGGTTCTGATTTTTTGTGTGCATCTTCTTCATACCAGCCAGTAAATGATTGTTGACTTTTGAACATCTCTCTGCGAATAATCTTTGAAACTGGGCCATGAGAAGAGCTCGGAATCATGGTCAATAGCTTTCTGTAAAGCTCCTCCGACATCTCTTTTGAAAATAAGCTTGTGTCTTTCCCTTTTCCTGTAGAGCATTCTTGAAGCATTGGACAGGCTTGCAAAAGTCTTTGGCCGAAGTCGTGTTGAATGCACAAAGCTGGCTGGAACACCCAATGCATGGAGACGTAACTTATACAACTTCAGGAGACTTGTCATATGACACATTGGTGCAACTGTCTCATCACGTTGAAAGCTCTGTATATAGGAGACAAGCTCTGCAAACGCAATGCTTTCCAAAATGCCATCCCCAGTCTCATTAGATTCCTCCTGTTTGCTTTGTACTTCAGCCTTTGAAGCTCGTTTGTAAATATTTGCAGACATGTGTTATGGTAGACAGAATCTGTTGCTATCATGTCTCCAGCTGCCAACTTATTCAGTAGCATGTGATCCCTTAGAAAAGTAGCTTTCTTTCTGACTTTCTCGTCCAGTTCCATTGTAGACACTTTATGAAAAGATGAGCCAGCAGTAGGAGACCCGCCACAGAAAAAAACAGCAGTCAGGTTCATGCTGCACAGTTCTTTTCCTTGTCTTTGTTGGACTTGAAGGAGCATCTTCACTTTGCAATGTGCGTTTAGCTCGTTGCAACATACGACTGTTTATTTTGTCACGGCATGTTTTATGCCACACAGCACATTGTTTTCGAAGTGTTTCGGCGACACCTGATCCATCATCCAATGCTGAGGAGTCAGTATCTGAAAAACGGTAGCCAAGGTCATGAAATTCCTTAAGTTTTTCTCCAACATATTGATATCCAGAACCTCCATGTTTGGCTTTTGTAGGCTGAACAAGCTTTTCTCTACTTTTCTCTTGACATATAATGCATATACTCCAGTCTACATTTCTTATGGCAGTTGGTGACTCGGATGGTTGTCCAGCTGAAGTACCTGATGATTCAGTAGACGATGGAGGAAGATCACAGTATCCTTTCTTCATGGTTTCTGTAAAGCTGCATCAAAACACACCGACTATGTAAAAACCATTTCTGAAAAACAAAAATACTTTTGTTTAAATAATGTTTGTGATTCGGAATCAGACAGTAGCATATTTAAATTCATTCCCGCGCATAGCAACAATGTCTGGATTAACGCTCTTGTGATGTAGAAAAGAGCGCTGCCATTGTTTGACTCAACTGCAAGACCATACAAATAACTGCGATAAGAAGGCTCATCTGTGACCCCGCGGGTGAAAAGTGAACCTGATTTTTTTTCTTTCTCATGGTGTGTGCGTGTGTGTGTGTGTGTTGTGTGTGTGTGTGTGTGTGTGTGTGTGTGTGTGTGTGTGTGTGTGTGTGTGGTGTGTGTGTGACTCTGTGTGTGTGTGTGGTGTGTGTGTGTGTGTGTGTGTGTGTTGTGTGTGTGTGTGTGTGAAAAATCTATGCCATGAGTGAGTACTGTAAATAAAACATGAGCTACTAATACAGTCTTTGTCATCCTGAACTTAACTCTCTCTCTCTCTCTCTCTCTCTCTCTCTCTCTCTCTCTCTCTCTCTCTCTCTCTCTCTCACTCTTCACTATCCCAACGATACACTTACTCATCTCACCGCGCGCGCGATCTGCACTAGGGCCTATGGCACTGCGCTGAAGTCAGTGAAGGTGAAGGGCACGTCAGGAGATGGGTTTGAGGAGGCGGGAAGTGGCACAAACTGTCTATGGCGCATCGCACTGGTCAGAAACCCCTTGACATTCTGACTCGACTTTTGAAAGCTAAATATTTTCTTTAAATGGGAAAATAAATCTTGCCTCTTTAAAATTCGTAATCAGCGGGAATTTAACTATCGGTTGACATGCAGTTTATGCTTCGAACCGAAAGTGCATTCTCACATCATTTAACAACCCCACTAAAATAGTGATATTAAAATGTCCTGACCTAAAATTGGAAGTAAAAAAAATGAATCTGTATCATTTACATACAGGCGAGCGCGCACGCGCTTACACACACACACGCGCGCGCGCGCACACACACACACACACACACACACACACACACACACACACAACACACACACACACACACACATACACACACACACACACACACACACACACACACACACACACACACACACACACACACACACACACACACATACACACACACACAGGCACGCACGCACGCGCGCGGGCACGCACACACGCAAGCATGCACGCGCGCGCACCACACACACACACACACACACACACACACACACACACACACACACACACACACACACACACACACACACACACAGGCATGATAGCTAAATTATTGATCTCTTTAAAGCAGATAAAACTAGGCCGTGTTTAGGGTACGAGGCATTGTCTTCCATTGCCCCCGGTTTAAAAAATCTCTCTCTCTCTCTCTCTCTCTCTCTCTCTCTCTCTCTCTCTCTCTCTCTCTCTCTCTCTCTCTCTTTAATAAAGAATCATTGTCATCGTCATTGTGTCTCTCTGTCTCTCAAACGTTTTGTCTCTTAACACTCGGGCTATTTTCGCGTCTGTCTTTGTTCACCTTTGCTGTCTTGCTTGACATTTTGCTGACATTGTGTTGTTGTTTTTTTACAAATTCTGTCGTCGTCTTTGTGTCCCATTATACACGCATCTGTAAAAAAAAAAAAAAAAAAAGAAAGAAAAAAAAAGCATCTTTACAAAAAAAGAAAAAAGAAAAAAAAAGGGAAGCGAGTAAAAAACGTCTCAAAATCCTCACAGCGCTACAAAAATCCATGAAAAGGACAGAGAGGCAAAGAGACTGTGCGGACTGGACAAACTTGAGTCCACTCTAGACAAGTGTGTCTGAAATCACTTGACTCAATCCTTATGAGTTTGCAACGTGAAATGACTGCAGGCGGGTTATTTAAACAAATCTTTAAAAAAAAGTATTTGCAAGCCTTCTGCTAGATTACATGGACAAACCAATTAAGAGGGGAAAAAAAACCCACGACACGTTTCGACCTCCTAGGTCTTCGTCAGGCAAGAGAAACAACACTCAGGACAAGGTAAATGAAGAACGCGCCATCGCTTTATCTTGAGCAATTCGGCGCAAGACGGGCGTCAACGCGTCCATTTCCTTGACCTGAGTATTGTTTTATCTTGTCTGAAAAAGACCGAAGAGGTCGAAACGCGTCGTCTTTTGTCTTTTAATTCGCTTGTCCGTGTTCTCTGGCGGGGTTCTTTAGAAATACATTGCAAAAGACATCCTGTCAGTTTCCTGGAGAACATGGGGGGGGGGGGGGGGGGGGGGGCTGAGGCACACCACTCGTCCAGTGGACCCGGCTCTGGGCTGACCTCTGTAGGTGGGCGCCTGTCGTTTCTGGCAGTCTTCACTTCAGAATCCATGCACCACCAGCGCCAAGTCTGTCGAAGTCGTCCCACCTTCTCTTTCTCCCTGTCGGTTCCACTCGGCCTGCCAGGAGATGAGGAGGCAGACAGGCGTGCCAGATGTGGCAGCGGGCTCGAGCAGACAGACCCGCCCATCTCCTGTTAGGGAGGCCAAAACTGTCATCAAAAGCCAGTGTAAAAGACTCTGGGAAGAAGAACACAGACACCCCCGTCTGATGATCAGCTGCCCCATCTACAGCGACACAACAGACCACAATCTTCAGACTACGAACTGGTCACTGCCGTCTGCGAGCCCATTTCCATCGTGTTGGGCTATCGCACACACCTGACTGCCCTTGTGAGACAGGTCCACAACCCCCCCCCCCCCCCTCCCCTGAGCACATTCTTCAGTCCTGCCCCCTTTACCAGGATGCACGAACACAGGGCTGGCCTCACGGAGTCACGCTTGCGGCATGGCAAAGCTTTGGGGGCACAATGGAGGATCTGAAGACAACAGCAGCCTTCGTCCAACAAACTGGTCTGGAAATATTGAGTCATGATTCTGGAAAGCAGAAGAAGAAGAAGAAGGTTCCATTCGAGTGCCTGTCTCGTGATACTGGTGGGAGGCTTTCGTGGTGTGTGACCAAAGCCAGCCTGTTTCCTTCCTTCTTCTTATTTCTATGTCCATAGAGTTTTGTTTGGTTTCTCCCTCATCACAGGGTTTTATTCTGAAACGACTTTGGGCTGTCTGATGTGGAGGATGCACATGGGGCTACTTGTTGATACACAGACAGTGTGTGCAGTGTCATACTCTCTTTTGCCAGATTACGTAACAAAAACATGACATGTCAGAAATTGAAACGAGAAAAAAAAGAGTCCAGGTTTCTTTCGAAACGAAGGCTAACGAGTCACAAACACCAGAAAGCAGCAGTAAAACAAAGAAGCATAAATCAAAACAGTTGAATTGATGAGAGTGACAGAAATGAGGAAGTTACCAGCACAGAATTTCCAGAAGGCAGGAGAAATACACTTTCTACGGGGGGATAGAGAAAGAGAGAGAGAGAGAGAGAGAAGAGAGAGAGAGAGAGGAGAGAGAGAGAAAAGGAGGAGAGAGAGAGAGAGAGAGTTTGACACTTTAATATTTTATTGTTATTACCAAAGAGGTCTTTTGACAAGGGGGGTGGGGGGT
>CM031600.1:22908833-22916333 GCA_018398815.1 Conus ventricosus | reverse complement strand
CCCTGGACTTTCCAAAACATACCCAAATCTGTATCTGTACAACGTAAAAACAAAAACAAATGCACGACACCCGATTTTCTTTTTATTCTTACGGTGAAGGTCGAAGCGTATTCTATAGGCCTCGGCTGGAATACGATTTTCTTGCCTTCTGGCACTTTTTAGCCACTATTTGATACAGATCTTGCTGGGGTTGGATGCACAAAAAATGATGTTTCCTGATTTCCCAATGAAACCAATGTGCTGTTATTTTTATACAATTGCTTTAGAAGAGATTTACAAGCATGTGGAGGTTCTCTCTCGATCCCGCTAGTGGATTTTCCCCACCACCTTGAGCGTTAGGTTAACAGTGGCGAATTTATAATCGAAACTATGTAAAGAATTAGTTTAGGGCCTATTTTCTCCCGAAGGTCAAAGGAAAATGTCAGACTTTCTATAAACAACTGTTTGGCTTTCGAGGAATGTCATATCCCGTGCGTTTGGAAAATGTCAAACCAGTTGAAAAGAATACCACCCACATGATCATTTAGAGGTGAAACTATTTCGAGCTCTTTCGTCATACATCCTTTCTCCCTTCAAAGGCATTGTTACGTCCGTCATTTCCTACAAAAAACACCTTTTAGACATTTCAAAGTTTAACAGAAGAGAGACAGAGGACAGAGAGAGAAGGGTGGGAGAGAGAGAGATATAGAGAGAGAGAGAGAGAGAGATATGAGAGATCGAGAGGATGGAGATAAGCGCCAGAGAGAGAGGAGATGAGAGAGACTAAGGCCCGCAGAGAGGAGAGAGAGAGGAGAGACGGAGAGAGAGAGAAAGCGCGACAGAGGAGGAGAGAGAGAGAGAGAGGAGGAGAGAGAGAGGAGTGAAGAGGAGGAGAGAGAAGCGCCAGAGAGAGAGAGAGGAGATAGAGGGGGAGCGGTGGAGAGGGGGAGAAGAGCGAGAGAGAGACGAGAGAGAGGGTTGAGAGAGTGAAGAGAGAGAGAGATGAGAGAGAGGACGGGAGAGAGAGTAGAGAGAGAGAGAGAAGCGGAGGAGAGTGAGAGAGAGAGAGGGAGAGGAGAGAGAGAGAGAGAGAGAGAGGAAGAGAGGCGGAGAGAGAGAGAGAGAGGAGTGAGAAGAGGAGAGAGAGAGTGAGAGAGAGAGAGGAAGAGAAGAGAAGAGAGAGAGAGAGAGAGACCGAGTGGGAAGAGAGTGGCGAGAGAGAGAGAGAGAGAGAGAGGAGAGAGAGAGCGAGAGAGAGAGGAACCGAAGGAGAGAGAAGAGAAGTTGAGAGAAAGAAAGGTGTAGATCGTTACGGGGGCGGAAAGGGAAACGTGAGGAGATACGAATGAGAGATAGGGGGTGGGAACTGGAAATCGGGAAGAACCAAGAACGACGAAAAGGCTTACCATTGCTGGAAGGGGAAATAGATGGAGGGGCTGGGTTGGAGGCTTTTGTGTGGTTGGTTGGTGGTGGTGGTGGTGGTGGTGATGATGGTGGTGGAGGAAGGGATCTTTTGGAGAGAGTGAGAGAGGAGAGAGGGGGGGGGGGGAGAGAGAGAGAGAGAGAGATAGTGAGAGGAGAGGGAGGAGAGAAGAGAGAGAGAGAGGGAGAGAGCAAAACAGGACAAAACTACGCAGTCACAACAATCAGCGAGAGAGAGAAGAGAGAGAGGAGAGGGAGGAGAGGGAGGGAGGGAGGAGAGAGAGAGGAGAGACGGAGAGGAAAAGAGCGGAGGAGAAGGTAGAGAGAGGAGAGGAGAGAGAGAGAGAGAAGAGAGGAGAGGAGAGAGGAGAGAGCGATGGGAGAGGGAGAAAGAGAGAGAGAGTAAGAGAGGGAGAGAGTGAGGAGGGAGAGAGAGAGATATGAGAGAGACCGGAGAGAGAGATGAGAAGAGGGATATTATATATATATATCTATATATAATATATATATATTTATAGAGAGAGAGAGAGAGAGAGAGAGAGAGAGAAGTAGAGAGGGAGGATGAGAGTGAGAGAAGAGTAGAGAAGAGAGGGGGGGGGCAATATATTTAGGCCCGTTAAAGCTTGAAAGTGAACTCTGTTTTGAGAGAGGAGAGGAGAGAGAGAGAGAGGAGAGAGAGCGAGGAGGAGTCGAGAGAATTAAAAAAGAGAGAGTGAGAGAGAGACGAGACGAGAGAGAGAGAAGAGAGAGAGAGAGAGCAGAGCAATATATTTAGGACGCAAAGCTTGAAGTGAACTCTGTTTTTCAGAGAGAGGAGAGAGAGTGAGAGAGAGGAGAGAGGACGAGAGAGGAGAGGAAGAGAGAGAGATAGAACGAGAGAGAGTGGAGAGAGAGGAGAGAGGGAGAGTGAGAGGGAAGAGACGAGAGAGAGAGAGGGCGATATATTTTGGCCGCAAAACTTGAAAGTGAACTATGTTTTACAGAGAGAGAGAGTGTCGGAGAGAGAGAGAGAGAGGGGTGGGAGAGAGAGGGAGATGATGCGAGGAGAGTGAGGAGAGAAGAGAGAGAGAGGAGGGGGGGGCAATATATTTAGCCGCAAAACTTGAAAGTGAACTCTGTTTTAGAGAGAGAGTGAGAGAATGTGAGAGAGAGAGAGAGAAGAGAGGAGAGTGAGAGTGGGAGAGAGAGAGAGAGAGAGAGAGTGAAGAGGAGCATTATATTTAGGCCGCAACCTTTGAAAGTGAACTCTGTTTTTACAGAGGAGTGAGAGAGACGAGATGAGAGGAGAGGATGAGAAGAGAGGAGAGATGCTGAGGAGAGAAGAGTGAAGAGAGAGAGAGAGAGAGAAGAGAGCATATATTTAGGCCCGGCAAAGCATGAAAGTGAAACTCAGTTTTTGAGGGGGGGGTGAGAGAGAGAGAGAGAGAGGAGAGAGAGAGGAGAGCAATATATTTAGGCCGCAAAGTTGGAAAGTGAAACTCTGTTTTACAGGAGACAGAGAGAGAGAGAGAGAGAGAGACGAGAGGAGAAGAAGAGACGAGAGAAGTGGAGGAGAGAGAATGGAGAGAAGAGAGAGAGTGAGAGAGAGAGAGAGAGAGGGCAATATATTTAGGTCGCAAAACTTGATAGTGAACTCGGTTTCACAGAGAGAGAGGAGAGAGAGAGAGAGAGAAGGGTGAGTGAGAGGGAGGGAGAGGAGTGTGAGGGAGGAGAGAGAGAGGAGAGAGACGCGAGAAGAGAAGGGAGATGAGAGATGAGAGAGAGGGGGGGGGCAATTTATTTAGGCCGCACAAACTTGAAAGCTGAACTCCTGTTTTAGGAGAGAGAGAGAGAAGGAGAGAGAGGAGTGAGGAGGAGAGGAGAGAGAGAGGTGAAGAGATGAAGAGGAGACGTACAGAAGAGAAGTGAAGAGGAGGCCAATATATTTAGGCCGCAAAAGCTTGAAAGTGGAATCTGTTTTACAGAGAGAGAGAGAGAGAGAGAGAGTGAGGAGAGAGAGGAGAGAGAGAGAGTGGGAGAGAGAGAGGAGAGAGGGAGACGAGGAGAGAAGAGAGAGAGAGAGAGGAGAGAGAGAAGAGAGGCAATATATTTAGGCCGCCAACAAAGCTTGAAAAGAGACTCAGTTTTGAGGGGGGGGGGGGGAGGAGAGGGTGGAGAGGGAGAGAGTGAGTGAGAGGGTGGGAGGAGAGAGAGACGAGAGAGAGAGAGAGAGAGAGAGAGAGAGAGAGAGAGTGAGAAGGGAGGGAGGGGCTGTAATGTGGAGGTAGTGGGGGTAGATGGTCACTGAAACCTTACCAGGGATGCCTCGGGCATGTCCCTGAGGAAACAATCATGATGAATTACTTCCCATGCGACGGGTCCGGGATCTATTACGGAACGGACGCTGAAAACAAGACACAGACCCTGCCTCGTCTGTATGCTTGTCTGTCTGCTTGTCTGATCCCGTCTTTCATGTCTGCCTGTCGTCTGTCGGTCTGTCTGTCTTGCTTGCCTAGACTTGTGTGTGTGTGTGTGTGTGTGTGTGTGTGGGTGTGTGTGTGTTGTGTGTGTGTGTGTGTGTATGCTGCGTGCTGAGCGTGCGTGCGTGCGTGTGTGTGTGTGTGTGTGTGTGTGTCGTGTGTGTGTGTGTGTGTGTGTGTGTGTGGGTGTGTGTGTGTGTTTCTGTCTCTCTCAATCCGTATGTCTCTCTGTCTGTCTGTCTGTCTCTGTCTCTCACTCTCTTCTTTCTTTCCTTTCTTTCTTCGTTTATACCTTTCCTACCTCCTACCTTTCTTTCTGTCTCTGCATCCCTTTTCACCTCCAGAAAGCATCTAAACAGAATCATTGTTGTAATCTGACACATTTCAGAGCCATGTTTTCTTTCTTTCTTTCTTTCTTTCTTTCTTTCTTTCTTTCTTTCTTTTTTCTTTCTTTTTCTTTTCTTTTCTTCTCTTCTTCTTCTTCTTCTTCTTCTTCTTTCTTCTTCTTCCTTCTTCTTCTTCCTTGTTCGGACTTCTTTTCCTCCTTCCTCTTCTTCTTCTTCTTCTTATTCTTCTTCTTCTTCTTCTTCTTCTTCTTCTTCTTCTTCTTCTTCTTCCCTCTCTTCTCCTTCTTTTCCACTTTCCTTTCTCCTCCTTTCTCTTTTCTCCTTCTTCCTCTTCTCTTCTTCCTCTTCATCTTATTTTATCCTTTCCTATTCTTTCCTCTTCTTCTTACACTTCTTCTTCTTTCCTCTTCTTCTTCTTTTCTTCTTCTTCTTATTTCTTCTTCTTCTTCCTCTTCCTCTTCTTCTTCTTCCTCTTCTTTTCTTCTTATTTTCTCCTCTTCTCTTCTTCTTCTTCTTCTTATTCTTCTTTTTCTACTTCTTTCTTCTTCTTCTTCCTCTTCTTTTTCCTTCCTCTTCTTCTTCTTCTTTCATGCTTCTTCTTCTTATTCTTCTTCTTTCTTCTTCTTCTCTTTTCCTCTTCTTCTTTCTTCTTCTTCTTCTTCTCCTTCTTCAAGGGGGCTTGTTGTAGTCGGGGTCTCTATGACCCTGACACATTTCCCGCCAATTTTGTGGCCGTGTGAGGAGATGCTAAAACTCCCAAAACACGCGTCCAAGCAAGGATGAAACAATGGTTCCCTTTCTGGATGGCACTGGTTCATGTGCCCGCTGCGACTGTCGCTTTTTTGTCTGGCACGATCGTGGCATCAGGTTTCTCGACGGATATTTGATGCCTCCATTAGGCTTTGAGAAAAAAATGAAATACGGGAAACCTGTCTCTTTTACGATTCTTTTCCCATCCCCTCGTCCTCTCTCCCCCCCCCCCCCCCCCCACCCCCCCTTTTTCCCTATACTCTTCCTCTCTTAAATTTCGTCTAGTTTTTCAGAACTGATCGTACATACACTGTAATGCGTTCCACTGTATTAAATTTTCAGTGTCTTTGCTTCTTACTACATTGTACCTCATTTTCCCCCCTTCTTCCCCCCCCCCCCCCCCCCACCAACCCCCCCCCCCCCTCCCATACTTTGCTGTTTTTCTTTCATTCATGATTCCTTCGTTCTTTCCATCCGTTCTGTCCGTCCGTCAGTCGTTTGTCTCGTGGTTTCCCCTTCATCCCAGCCACCACCCCCTTCTCTTCCCCCCCTCACCCCACGCCCTCACTCCATCCCTTCCAGTTGTGCATCCTGTCGCCTGCGGTGCACGGATCAACCGCGGTTCTCCTATTGAAAGAGTTCTGCGCGCTTTAAATGCAGGCTGATTCTGAACACAATGGATCGTTCAAATTGCCAAGCCCGTATGTGGACTTCTTACACACACACACACACACCACACACACACACCAACACACATCACACACACACACACACACACACACACACCACACAACACAACACACACACAGCAGGGAGCTGATAATTAAAGAAGAGCATAAAAAGACGGTGGAACGGAGAGAGAGAGGAGAGAGAGCAGAGAGAGGGGAGAGAGAGAGGGGAGAGAGGGGGAGAGAGAGAGGAGAGAGTGAGACCAAAGAGACAGACAGACTGACAGACAGGGACAGAGATAATGACGGAGACAAGAGACAGAGAGATAGACAGGTCGGGAGGAGACAGAAGTTGATCAGGTCGGTGAAAGAAGATAAAGACAGAGATAGAAGACAGAGACAGAGAGACAGAGAGCAGTTCAGACAGTCAGGCAGACAGGACAGACAGACAGACAGAGAGAGGAGAGAGAAGGACAAACAGACCGACAGAGACTGAGATAGAGATTGAAAAAGAGGGGTATGGGCGGGGAGGGAGGGGAGACGGAAAGTGGGAGGAGAGAGAGCGGGAGAGGGAGAGGAAGGGTGGAGAGGGAGGAGAGGAGGAGAGGGAGGAGAGGCGGGAGGGCATGGGAGGTGGGGGGGGAAGAGATGAAAGGCCAAGGGTTGGAAAGAAGAAGGAGCAAAAGATACGGCGAGAGTGAATTTGAGACAAAACAGATAACACACACATGACACGCGGAGCAATGGTGCACACACACGCACGCACGTCGGCCCGCACGCACGCACGCACGCCAGCACGCACGCAGCACGCACGCACGCACGCACCACACACACACACCACAACACACACACACACACACACACGGGGGCCAGATCTAGCCCTCAGTTGGTTAGAGCGCGGACTCGTGATCCTGGGGTTGCGGGTTCGAAATTTCGGTATAGGGGGATTTTTACCTCGGAGTTAACATTGTTCTGACTCCATTCCCCTACACAGTCCTTCGAATGAGACTATAAACCGAGGTTCCGTGTGTGAACCGCACGCTACATACATCTTGACTCACACGAATAATCCCATCACCAACCTTTTCGCCCGAAAGAGAAGGCCAGTCTGGGCGTTGGTATGGATTGACACGTGAACTAGCATGGACCTTCCCGAAGATGGAGTATGGCTGCTTAATGGCGGGATTAGAAAAGGGTCATACACACAAAACTCCACTGCCTGGCTTACAGGGAGTGTCCGCAGGAGATAATCAGCCGAGTACGCAGAAAAGAAAGAAGAAAACACACTAACACACACAACACACACTCACGCTCGACACACACACACACTCACACACAAACACACACACAAATACACACGGATAGTAACAATCTAGTAGACCCCCCCCCCCCAAAAAAAAAAAAAAAAAGTCACACAGGCTGACAGACAGACAGACAGAACAGACAGGTATTGCAGACAGACAGACGGAACGGCAAAAACATTTAAAACAGAGACACTGAAACAGACCACAGACAAGGCAGGACAGACAGACAGAGAGAGAGAGAGAGAGTGAGAGAGAGAGAGAGGAGCGGGAGGGTGTAGTGTGTGTGTGTTAACATCAACTAAAGTCGTGTGTGGGAGACAACCAAAAACAAACCAACAACACGGATACACCCGCGCGTACACAAGTGAAGACCAAGGGATATAATCCACAGGAAGACAGATATAAAAAAAGACCAGCGTGGTAATATGGTTACTGGCTTCTTCTCCGTCAAGGAGGCGGTTTTGCAATATAATATACTGATGGGAAATGCTTCCCCTTTACTGTCTGTTTCCTGACAGTGGTGATATAGAGGAAAATACAGTGATAACAAACATAATACTGACGAAAAGGA
>CM031600.1:22903833-22906333 GCA_018398815.1 Conus ventricosus | reverse complement strand
AAACATGGTCACATCTACACAGAGAGAGAGACAGTGAATGGTTGGGGGGGAGGAAGAGAGGGGGAGAAGAAGAACCTCGGTGTGTGTGTGTGTGTGTGTGTGTGTGTGTGTGTGTGTGTGTGTGTGTGTGTGTGTGTGGAGAGAGAGAGAGAGAGAGAGAGAGAGGAGAGAGAGAGAGAGAGGAGAGAGAGAGAGGAGAGAGAGAGAGGTACAATGGGTGTAGCCGGAGAAGCCGCAGCTGCCATGGTGTGTCTGATTGGTACCGAGAGTCTCTGTATGTCTCTTTGTCTCCGTCTGTCTTCTACTCCTTCATTGTTTGAAGTGGACGTGGGGAAGGCCAAGGCGAAAGGTATGGGAGCGTAGCAGCGTCTGAAACAGGAAAAAACAGCTTTTGCCCGCGAGGAAAACGGCGAAAATAGGGGGGGGGGGGGGGGGGGGAATAAAGGTCATAACTGCTTTTATCTATTAGGATCATACTGTTTTCCCTTAGGATCACAAATTTTCCCTTAGGGTCACAATTGTTTTCCTTAGGATCACAACTCTTTTCCAGAGGATCATACTGCTTTCCTTAGGATCACAACTTTTCCCCCCTTAGAATCACAACTGCTTTCCTTTAGGATTACAACTGTTTTCCTTAGAATCACAACTGTTTTCCTTTAGGATCACAACTGTTTTCCCTTAGAATCACAACTGTTTTCCTTAGGTTCACAACTGTTTTCCCTTAGAATCACAACTGTTTTCCCCTTAGGATCACAACTGTTTTCCTTAGGATCACAACTGTTTTCCCTTAGAATCACAACTGTTTTCCCCTTAAGATCACAACTGTTTTCCCTTAGGATCCAAACTGTTTTCCCTTAGGATCACAACTGTTTTCCCTTAGGATCACAACTGTTTTCCTTAGGATCACAACTTTTTTTCCCCTTAGGATCACAATTGTTTTCCCTTAGGATCACAACTGTTTTCCTTAGGATCACAACTTTTTTTTTTTTCCCTTTAGATCAGAACTGTTTTCCCGTAGGATCACAACTGTCATCCCCTTGGGATCACAACTGTTTTCCTTAGGATAACAACTGTTTTCCTTAGGATCACAGATGTTTTCCTTAGGATAACAACTGTTTTCCTTAGGATCCCAACTTTTTTTTCCCTTGGGGTCACAACTGTTTTCCTTGGACCACAATTGGTTTCCCCCATAGGATCACAACTGTTTCCCCTCTTAGGATCACAGCTATTTTCCTTAGGATCACAACTGTTTTCCTTAGGATCAGAATTGTTTTCTTTACGATCACAAACTGTTTTCCTTAGGATCACAACTGTTTTCCCTTAGGATCACAACTGTTTTCCTTAGGACCACAATTTGTTTACCCCCCATAGGATCACAACTGTTTTCCTCTTGGGAAATCACAGCTATTTTCCTTAGGATCACAACTGTTTTCCTTAGGATCACAACTGTTTTCCTTAGGATCGCAACTGTTTTCCTTAGGATCACAATTGGTTTCCCCCTTAGGATCACAACTGTTTTCCCCTTAGGATCACAACTATTTTCGCCCTTAGGATCATACTGTTTTACCTTAGGATCACAATTGTTTTCCCCTTAGATCACAACTGTTTTCCTCAGTATTACAACTTTTTTTACCTCAGGATCACAACAGTTTTTCCCTTTGGATCATACTGTTTTCCCTTAGGATCACAACTGTTTTCCCTTTGGATCACAACTGTTTTCCCTTAGGATCACAACTGCTTTCCGCCTTAGGATCATACTGTTTTCCCTTTGGATCATACTGTTTTCCCTCAGGATCGCACCTGGTTTCCCTTAGGATCACACCTGTTTTTCCTTACGATCAGGACTGATTTCACAACTGTTTTCCCTAGGATCACAACTGGTTTCCCTAGGATCACAACTGGGTTTTCCCCTTAGGATCACAACTTTTCCCCTTCAGATCACAACTGTTCCCCCCCCCCTTAGGATCACAACTTTTTCCCCCCCCCCCCCCCCCCTTAGGATCACAACTGTTTTTTCCCCTTAGGATCACAGCTGTTTTTTTCCCCTTAGTATCACAACTGTTTTTCCCTTAGGATCACAACTGTTTTCCCCCTTAGGATCACAACTGTTTTCCCCCTTAGGATCACAACTGTTTTTCTCCCTTAGGATCACAATTGTTTTCCCCCTTAGGATCATACTGTTTTTTTCTCCTTAGGTCACAACTCTTTCCCTCAGGATCACAACTCTTTTCCGTAGGATCACATTTTTTTTAATGGCTGACAACACGTTTCTGTGTGAGTCCATAGAAAAAAAAAAAACAAACCGTTCTTTTTTATTTCACAAAAAGACTCATGTTCTTTCGGGTAATGATTAATTTGACTGGGTTGCCCGGGGAAGACGGCGACAACAGGGGAATTTAGTTATGGTCGCTATTGTCTCTAACACTGCGCGTGTGCGCTGGTATCATCAGTACAACTGCAAGCTGGATCTGAAATCTGAAAAAGGGGGGGGGGGGGGGGG
>CM031600.1:22866333-22873833 GCA_018398815.1 Conus ventricosus | reverse complement strand
AAATATATTTCTTTAAGTTATCAGCACATGATTTTTAAGTATGATATGCTATTTTCATTTAAATGAAATAAAGAAGATGGGCAATATTCTTTACATTGTTGAACAGGTTTCAAAGGTGGGTTGGTTTTGTTTTGTTTTTTTTTGTTGGTTTTTTTTTTAGTTAACAACACCTGATTTTTCATTTGTCATTTTTATTTCAAAAAAAAATAACGAGCAGTATTCTTGTATCTAATATACCGGTCAAAAGCATGCTTGCACATGCTTAAACATTGACAGATCCTTATCATTTTTCTTCTGGCTTCTCAGTTTTTCTTCTGCTGAACACGGAAATCATAGCAAAGTTTCAATTGGCATGCATGTTCCTACGTACTATTTGATAAATGACCAACACGAAGTGTGTTATTTGATCAAGGTTCTTAGAGAGTTGTTACTATTTTGATTTCGTCCTGTCCACTTAGTGCCAGGGCCCAGACAGTACCACAGCACACGAGTCATTCATTGGAACCATCTCTTCATTGTAGCGTGACATTCTCTCAACGAACGATCAATGTTCTTGGAACAAATAAATAATAGTGCAGGAACACACGTGCCGGTAAGCAGGAATCTTTGTCGTATCAACAAACTTCAATCTGGATGAAAAAAGTAGAATGTGGGGTGGGAGAAGAAGGGGAGGGGTGGGGTGAGGGAATATAAGAGGTATGTAAGTCTTAATGTCAAACCCTTCACTAACTGGGCGTGGGATCCATAGATTCGGACAGCCTTGCAGGACGGAGCCTGATGTGTTACACCCACCTGGAGTTGCCTTTCGTCCACAAGACGATACACACCAGAAGGTCCGGCACTGGCGATGCATGATGTCCAACAAACATACACTGCCGCAAAGCCAGCTGTATTCTTTGCAGTACTGAACCACGAGGAAGATGTTTACCACGTGCATGGACCTTTCCGTCTATTGCTGTAAATATGAAAATAAGTTCTATTGGCCACAGGTTAAGGAGGATAAAGAAACAAACAAGTATAGCTTTTGCGATCTCTCTCTCTCTCTCTCTCTCTCTCTCTCTCTCTCACACACACACACACACACACACACACACACACACACACACACACACACACACACACACTCTCTATCTCTCTCTCTCTCTCTCTCTCTCTGAGCGCAGTGCAGTTTTGCTTATCTGCTATAGCCAATGAGCTTTCTTCTCTAAAGCTTACTAGCCGTGGGCTCCTTCACATGTGCTAACACTTTAAAATGTTCGTTCTTCTAACGCTTGGAAACAAGTTGTTCCCAACACGTATGGGGATGGGGGGGGGGGGGGGGGGGGGGGGGGGAGGGAGGGATGGATGTAGGGGACGGGGAGGGGTGGTGGTGGTGAGGTGGAGGTGAGGTTTTGATCTGTCGATGTGTTTTCAGACCATGTGTTCACAGGTGGAGTCTAAGGAAGGGGCAGGGAAGAGGAAGGGGGGGGGGGGGAGGGGGGAAGGGAGATGGAGGTGACGGACGAAGGGGGAGTGGGAAGTGTGTTAGAAAAACTTGTTCACAGCTGGGATTGAGTCTTCATCGTTCCCCCACTCTCCCGCCTCCCAAACTGTATAATGTGTGCTGACGATAAGGACCTTTATAGCCTGATGGATAAATCCTGATTCTTTGATCCAATAGTTCTGGCTGCAGAATCTGCATCGGAGCCAGTGGAACCGGTACAACCACGCCCTTCCTGTTCACCACCAGAGATATAAACCTAGTTATCAAATATCCTCGTTCCTGGCGAGACTTTCCAAATATAGGATTTGCACAATGAAGACAACGAAAACATTCGCCTGTGTACGAGTGCACGAAGTATGCGGAAAGCACCAAGAACTGCGGTAAATCTAAAGTATGCCGCTGACGTCGATTCTCGATTCTGACGCTAACATAATATCTGTAATGGCCTTAAAAACCTAAAGCAGTCGACGCAAAAGTTTACACAGCAAAAAGTTTAGAGAAATCTGTTCACCAATCGTTCCCTGAAAATGTGAACAGGCATGGTAAAAGTCCTAACGAACACCTAAAGTGACATTGAAACTATATTTGGATGGACAAATATCAATAAGTAACAGCCATCGTCATTTTGTTTTAAAATCAGAATCCTAACGAACACCTAAAGTGACATTTAAACTATTTTTGGATGGACAAATATTAATAAGTAACAACCATCTTCAATTAAAAAAAAAAATGGGGTGAGTTTTTGGAAAGCAGTCTTGCTAGAGTACTGAAATGAGTGACGCAATGACGTTGCTAACAACACTTAAAAATAGTAATGCAAACAAAACTTAATAAGGGTAAGACGGAAACAGACTATCATCGGAAAAAAAGAATAGTTAGTGTTTTCATGACATGGTTAACACCCTTGTTAAGTAAACGGGTAACTGTGATGTGACAACAGTGATTTTCACATTTTCGCCGGTTTTTATGCCATTCAGACCTCGGGTTTTCTTTCTTTCTTTCTGCGTACACAGGCTGATACTCCTGCGGACACTGCCTGTATAGACAACAGGCAGTGGAGTTTTGTGTGTATGACCGTTTTTTTTTAATCCTCCCATTAAGGCAGCCATACTCCATCTTCGGGGAAGGTGCATGCTATGTGGAACGTGTCATCCATACCAACGGCCAAACTGGCCTTCTCTTACGAAAGTTGGTGATGGGATTTTTACGTGTGTGCAAGATGTTATGCGTGCGTTCACACCGGAACCTCGGTTTATAGTCTCTTTCGAAGGATATGGGGAATGGAGTCAGAACAAATGTTAACTCCCCTCCGAGGGAAAAATACCCCTGTACCGAAATTCGAACCCGAAACCCTAGGATCACGAGTCCGGCGCTCTACCAACTGAGCTATTCCGGCCCCTAGGCCTCGGATGAAAGCAATGCCATTCAATGACCCTACTAGTTAGCGGTAAGCGGGTAAACAGTTATTTACCGGCATTACATCCCGATTTTTGATGAGCAACATGTTAAAAACCGACAGTGTGTGCAGTGATACCAGTGCATGAGCACACGGGTCATACTTAACTGTTTTCAGTAATAATTATCTGTTTCATGGTAACTGTTTTTACATTGCAGGTGATCAGGTCAACCACCGTAGTAGGCAGATAGACAGCAAAACAGTTTGAAGCAGCAATATTAGTAATAGTCACTGTTTTTAACTGTTCTCTCCAACGAAAATGTTTTCAAAGCGAAATTGGATGTTGTGGGATTTTGAGGCCAGCATACTCCCATACCTCTTAACGCTGGCAGTCTATCCAATAAGCCACTGATAGCGTCAAGTGACTTTGGGTGATTCGTCAGTTTCCACGCCCCTACAATAATTCTGTGACAAAACCCAATCCATTGCCTGACTCCTCCATCCCTTCATCATATCGCTCCCTCCCCTCCCCCATCCCTTCAGCCTCTCCCTCCGCCCCCCCCCCCCCCCCCTCCCGCGCCCATCTCTCCTCTCTCCACTCCTACAAACTCCGTTTCGACAAGTCGTCGAGTCTTCCCCAAGTCATCCCTCATACTTTCCGCCATATCAGAACAGCTCCACACGCCCGCAGCCAGTAACGGTGTAGGGGTTCCTGTTCTGCTGCGATCGGTTCCCCCTGAGCCAGTCAGTGGAACGGCATATTTAAGCACAGCTGTCTGATGTAGAAAATCTCTTCATGTATGGTCGGAAGCACAGTCGATCCTCGTTCTGTCTGCCATTCTTTCTATTATTCATTTTTCACACGCGGCGGACAGAATGTTTTCCTCTGACTTCATTACCCTCAATCGTCACGAGAATCAGATGTTCTGCCAGTGACAGATGTGACAAAGATTTCCCGCCACAAGGCAGGTGATGCACAGATACAGATCCTGAGCGAAAATTTTGAAACAAAAAGTGTTGGCATTTTTGGCCATGCAAAAGCACTCTCTGGGGGGCTGTCTCGCTTCCACGGTCCTCCCAGTGGCATCAGCCTCATCCTGCTGATCCTGGCCTCCCCCAAAGCCAGCTACATCCATGTTCTTTCTGTTGCTGTCTTTGCATCATCAGTCCATAGGGAGCTGTTCATATCAAGGTTTTAGGAGACAACCCACCAGAGCAGACGCTGTTTTGCTGCTGAGTCAAATCGGTGGTATCCAGTGATGCTTGTGTTAATGACAATGTCCATAAGTCTGATAAAATAATGCCAATTTGGTTTAGTCAAGAAGCCAGCGTGCATTTAGCGTTCCCCTCCTGACAGCGCCACAACGTCCGTCTAACGCAACTCTGGGTGGGAACCGGGCCGAAACACACACACACACACACACACACACACACACACGCACACACACACAACACACACACACACACACACGCGCGCGCGCGCGCGCGCGCATACACACACACACACTCACACACACACACACACACACACACACACACACACACACACACACACACACACACACACACACACACACACACACACACACACACACACACACACGCGCGCGCGCGCGCGCATACACACACACACACACTCCACACACACACACACACACACACACACACACACACACACACACACACACACACACACACACACACACACACACACACACACACACACACACACACTGGGCAGTAACCGGCTTGGAAAAACAAAACAGAGACATGCCTTTGATGGGATTCGAACACGCGGCCTCCTGGTCAGCAATCGTGACACTACCACTGCGCCACGGTGGTGAGTCCAAAGCCACTTTCTACTGCATGTCAGAGAGTGGATTCTGCATGAATGGTTACACCTCAGCCGCATTTCTGTATCGCCAGAATTCACTGGGTACCTGCTGTGCGGTGTTGACGGTGAGACAATACACAAGAAACGACAAAGAGAAAGCGCGAGGTGGAAGCTGATGTGTATGGCTTTTTTTCCAGCACACCTGGTTTCTGAATATGGATCGTAATTGAATGAAATCAGCACTTCAGCCTGACTGACACAGTTGGCTCACTACTCCATGACCTACAGAGACAGACTCCTTTGTCCATCTTTGTCCATCTAGACATTCACGAAGAAACGTCTCCGCTAGCCAAACTCAGGAGAATTCTAGCCTCTGACAACTATAAAACGCAGCTTTGACTGGGTGCCTGTTGGGACCCGTGCTGTAATACGTCATTCCGCTTCCGTATTTGCCCTGGCAGGCCAATTTTGAAACGTTTAGGAAACATGAACGATCATGGAAGTGTGGGGATATCACGTGGCACACAACTCGCCCAGACCTCATGCAAATCATTCTCCAGCTGAGAGCCATCTAGGGGAGAAACTGCTTTGTGCATAGTTTTATGTCTGTTCTCTGTGACGTCTGAAGAAGATATTATTGTCGAAAATTCACTCGTCTGTTTTCTCTTGTGTATTGGATAAGCAATCAGCAATAGCCACCATCGGCCCCAGGAAACGAATTCATCAGGACTGGTTTGACGAGAACGACGAGTACATCAGGAAACTCCTGGATGACAAGCAGAGAACATTTGTTGAGTGGCAAAACGATCCCTCCTCCACCTCCAGGCATGATCGCTTCAAGCATCTCCAGAAACAGGCCCAAGTTGCGCTGCGTAAGATGCAGGATGAATGGTGGGAGAGGAAAGGGGACGAAGTCCAGAGATATGCTGACACGCAGAATTCCAAGTTGTTTTTCAATGCCATCAAAGAAGTCTATGGACCTTCCAAGCCATGTACTACCCCACTTCTGTCAGCAGACAGTTCAACCCTGCTGAAGGAGAAGAGTAGCATCAATGAACGATGGAGAGAGCACTTCAGCAACCTGCTCAACAGGCCCTCCAGTGTAGACCCCCTCGCTCTTGACCTGATCCCACGTACGCCCACTATCCACTGCCTCGACCTCCCCCCCCCCCCCCCCCCCCCCCCACCAAAATGGATGAAGTCTTGAAGGCAATAAGGCAGACCAGCTCAGGCAAAGCACCCGGAATGGACGGAATCCCAGCGGAGATGTTCAAATCGGCCGGCCCTGTGGCCCTTGCGGCTTTTCACACCCTCCTCACCAGCATCTGGGAAGAAGAAGAACTGCCCAAAGATTTCAGAGATGCCACTATCGTCTCCCCATTTAAGAACAAGGGTAGCAAGTCTGACTGCGGCAACTACCGGGGAATCTCCCTCCTGTCTTGCTGGGAAAATATTGGCTCGGATCCTCCTCAATCGATTAGTCGAGAACATTTCCGAAGGAAACCTGCCAGAAACACAGTGTGGATTCCGCCCAAACCGCAGCACTGTGGACATGATCTTCTCCGTCCGGCAAGTACAGGAGAAGTGCCTAGAGCAAAAACATATGGACTTTTATGCGGTCTTCGTTGACCTCACCAAGGCCTTTGACACAGTGAACAGGGAGGCCCTCTGGACCATCCTATCCAAATTCGGATGCCCAGACAAGTTCGTCAACCTTATACCCCAGTTCCATGACAACATGACTGGGCAGGTTCTCTCGGGTGGAGAAGTATCAGAGCCTTTCAATATTAGCAACGGCGTCAAACAGGGATGCGTTCTGGCCCCGGTCCTTTTCAACCTCTTTTTCACCTGCGTCCTTAACCACGCTATCAGGGACTTGGACCTTGGGGTATATCTACGATACAGACTTGATGGCTCACTGTTCGACCTCCGCCGACTGAATTCCAGGACCAAGGTTGTGGAGAAGATCATCCTGGAAGCACTTTTTGCTGATGACTGTGCTCTCATGGCACACAAAGAGACTGACCTACAGCTCATCGCAGATAAGTTTGCAGAAGCCTCCCGCCTTTTTGGACTCACCATCAGTCTCAGCAAGACAGAGGTACTATTTCAGCCAGCGCCTGCATCAACTGCCCCTCCCCCATCTATCTCCATGGAGGGCACCCAGCTAAAGACAGTGGATGACTTCAGGTACCTCGGCAGTACCATCAGCAACGACGGCAGCCTGGATAAAGAGATCAACGTCAGGATTTGCAAGGCCAGTCAAGCTCTTGGTCGCCTCCGAGCTCGTGTCCTGAACCAGCACAACATTCAGCTCTCCACAAAGCTCAAGGTGTACAGAGCCGTCGTCCTCACCAGCCTCCTCTATGGATGCGAGACATGGACTGTGTACAAAAGACACTTGAAGCAGCTGGAGAAGTTCCATATGAGAAGCCTGCGGTCAATTATGAAAATCCACTGGCAAGACCGGATCACAAACCTCGAGGTCCTGGACAGAGCTGAGATGACCAGCATCGAGGCCATGATACTGAAAAATAGTAAACAAGTGGGTATGTTTTGCTCCCATAAGGAAACCTAACACAGAGTAACTTTTATTCAAGACTGGCACAGCCTTTTTAACTTGAATAAAGTCAGACAAATACATGGACGAACAATCTAATAATGGATGACCACAGGCTGCCAAAGCAGCTCATGTATGGCGAACTGACCTTGGGAAAGCGGAACCAAGGCAGACCACGCAAAAGGTTCAAGGACTGCGTGAAGTCCAACATCAAACACTCTGGCATC
>CM031600.1:22851333-22856333 GCA_018398815.1 Conus ventricosus | reverse complement strand
GTGACAACGATCGACCATTTTTTTTTTTTTTCTCGTTTGCGAAGATGCCCCAGGAGAGTCAAGCGAACTTTGGCCTGTCTCAGACGGGGGGCACTCGATAGATCCCCGTCTCGATAGATCCCCGTCTCGATAGATCCCCGTCTCGATGGATCCCCGTCTCGATAGATCCCCGTCTCGATAGATCCCCGTCTCGATGGATCCCCGTCTCGATAGATCCCCGTCTCGATGGATCCCCATCTCAATGGATACCAGTCTCCATTGATCCCTGTCTTGATGGATCCTCGTAACTGTTTTTTTCCCCCTTCAAATCTGATGAGTGACTTTTTTTGTTAAATGATTTTCCTTCAACAATTATTCAACTTATGCATGCATTTTCTCGCCTTGTATGGGGTATCGGTAAGCTCCTTGTTTCTTTTAACTTGTTTTAGTATCGAGACGGGGATCTATCGAGATGGGGATCTACCGAGACGGGGATCTATCGAGACGGAAATCCACCCACATGTAGTGGGGGATCTATCGAGACGGGGATCTATCGAGATGGGGATCTACTGAGACGGGGATCTATCGAGACGGAAATCCGTCCACATGTAGTGGGGGATCTATCGAGGCGGGGATCTATCGATATGGGGATCTACCGAGACGGGATCTATCGAGATGTACCCGTCTCAGACCCGCTCGCCGCTGGGACGTGCGATGACTCTCGTTAAGCTAGCGAGATTCTTTACCGCTCCGCCTCTGGCAAACACGACACTGGTGAGCCGTGATTTTAAGCGAGAAGTTAGTGGGTGGGCAAAGTGTGGTGGTACACCGCCGCCACCATCATAATCATCACCCACCACCGTCGTCATCACCACTATCATAACAAATCACTTTTTATGTCTTCTTTTCTCTTAACTCTTACAGAGTATTTTCTGGGGATGTCCTGTAAATCAAATCCTGGATATCACCGTCTTATGTTAGCAAATCCTCTGTATGTACTTCCCGTTGTTAGCGGGAATCAATAACATGAAATATTTTTCATATTCCCTGTTAAAAAAAAAAATCAGAATAACTGGAATTTTCAATAATAACCCAAGCCCTGTACTATGCCAGTGTTGTGTGCCTTATCTGCCCTGCCCTATTTTCTATTGCACCGGAAGTCAAAGTTAACGTTGTGTCAGTGGCCTCACAGGTGGGCGTCACAATCGTGATTCTGATGCTCAGCGTCTGACACCCAGCGTCAGTTTCATCGTGTCGCTCTGTGTGCGAACTCTCAGCCATCCACGTCATAGCCACGCTCTGTGATGCCTGGCACTTTTTCATCGTACTTCATGTTCTATTCGTTTTCATTCCAGGATTTAGAACGGCCGCCTTTCACTGCGTCGTTCCGCCTTGGCTTAAGGCTGTATCAGGCCAAATGACATAGGCTAGAACACCAAGGCTACATCAAAATGTTGTTATGATCTGCATAGTTATGCGGGGATTGTCTTCAGTTGTGACAGGCTCCTAGCATGACATTATCAGTCTCCAAAATCCCCCGAAGTCGGAGTGTGGCTGTCCATGTGGCAGGGTAATAATCAAAAACGGTCACACACGTAATGTTCTCATCCCCAGCTGATGCATTTGTACCATAATGTTCAAGTACTTCGGCTGTTTGGATGATCCCTGGAGTCTTTTAGCCAGGGTACGACGACGACGACGACGACGACAACAACAACAACAACAACAACAACAACAACAGCGTTGTTGATGCGCGCCTGCTACATGACTCCATTCATCAGAAGAAAAAAAAACACCTCGAGAGCTAACAAGGGGCGCTACTCCTCATAACTGAGCTACAGAACAAAAAAGAGATGGTGGACATTACTTGAAACGACGAGGAATTGAGTAAATCTACAGAACTGCACTGCAGCCAGTGAAGCCTGTACAACCACACCCTTCCTGTTTTACCATGACAGAAATGAAAGTGGTTTCTAATATCACAGTTCCTGATGGGTGACTTTCTAAATATAAAATGCGAACGACCAAGATGCTCCGAAACTTCCGAAGCGTGCAGCAAAGCAGCACCCAAGAACTGCGATGAATTTCATTCATGCTGCTGACGTCCATTCTTGATTCTGACGATGACACACCCCGTCTGGAATAACTTTAATGACATGAAGGAGTGGAAACAAAGGGTTACACAGCAAACAGTGTGAATAGTCTGTGACTTAGTAGCTTAGTGAATAGGTAGATATACATCAAACGATTAAAGTCCCTAGAACATCCCGACTGACATCCCAGAAATGTTTCGGTACACAAATATTGATCAGGAACAGCTATCTTCAATTTTTGATGAAAAGGTTTCTGTTATAGTTCCGAAATGAGTCAAACAATGGCATTACTAGCAAAGCTTGGTAAGGCGAACAAAGCTTAATGAGGGTAATACGGAAACCCCTCACTTAATTCTGACAAAACATTAATGTTAAAGATTGCAATATTCTCAAAGGTATACCGATTGCAAGCATTTTGAACTAATGCTTCGTATAGACATATTTTTCAGGTCTAGTTTTGATGACTTTCTTTCCAGTTTCTGTCAATTCATTTCTGCTTATGCATAGTTACTTAGATGCAACGACGCATAATATACTGATGCATAAACTATTTTTTATCATCTTCCGTCATTTGATTATCTTCGATGAAAATGAAGCATGAACAAACATAAAAGCGAAACAGCCATTGGAAGGTATGTCTAACTTAACACGGCGAATAGAAAACGAAAGGAATTCCGTCTCTGAAATAAAGCGGAATTCCGCCCAAACCTAACAGAAAAGCAAATGTCGTTTCAACCCCCATCTCAACCCCCTATCTCCCCTATCCCTTTCACTCCCTCCCCCACGCACACAAGACTAAACAGACATGCAGAGTGTGAGCAAAATCCCTATTGTGTATGACTGCTGGCTCGCTTTTTTTTTCTGATGAAAAACAATAATTGTCATCAGAAAGCAACACTAGTTACTGTTTTCATAACACGAGTCATCATCATTGTTAAGTCAATCATCAGTCATGATGTGGCAACAAAAATTTTCACATGTTTGCTTTGACGCTATTCAGACCGGTTTGAAACTAAGCTAACGATTACTCCCCCCCCCCCCCCCCCCCACACACACACACACACACACACACGAGAGAGAGAGAGAGAGAGAGAGAGAGAGAGAGAGAGAGAGAGAGAGAGAGAGAGAGAGAATAGCATTACGACCCTCCTACTAAAACGTAAGCAATGAAAACAGTTATTCGCGGGTAAAGACTTTCCGACTTTGCTGAGCTTTTTTTTTTCACAGACCAAAGTCTGTGCAAACACACGAGCCATAGGTACCTATCAACTTTAGTGATAATTATCTGTTTTCAAGAGTTATAAGTACTATTTTCATAGTGCAATAATTAGGTGTGATTACCATACCAGACACAAAGTAATTTAAAGCTCTGATGAATCAGTTGCAGTTCCTGGTTTCATGAGAAAGCGGCATCAATACTGATCTCTCAGTAAATGTTTTCACAGGACAATGGTTTATTTTGGGCATTTGAGGCCGGCATACTCCCATACCTCTTAACTCTGGCAGTCTATCCAATAAGCCACTGATAGCGTCAAGTGACTTTGGGTGATTCGTCAGTTTCCACGCCCCTACAGTAATTCTGTGACAAAACCCAATCCATTGCCTGACTCCTCCATCCCTTCATCATATCGCTCCCTCCCCTCCCCCATCCCTTCAGCCATCCCCCCCCCCCCCCCCCCCCCCCCCCCCCCCCCCCCCCGCTAACCCTCCCGCGCGCCCATCTCTCCTCTCTCCCACTCCTACAAAACTCCGTTGCGACAAGTCGTCGAGTCTTCCCCAAGTCATCCCTCATACTTTCCGCCATATCAGATCAGCTTCATACGTCCGCAGCAAGTAACAGTGTAGGGGTTCCTGTTCTGCTGCGATCGGTTCCCCTAGAATTTCATCCAGTCCAGTGAACGGATGGTTTGAGCACAGCTGTCTGATTCATACACCTCTTCGTGTATGGTCGGAAAAACGGTCAGCGCTTGTTCATGTCCCCTATTCTTTCTATTAATAACACGGAGACAGAGCGGTTTTCTTCTGTCCTCTTTGCCCTCGATCGTCACGATGATAAGAATCTTCTGACTGTGACAGCTGTAATTTGGATTTTTGCACCCCAGGGCAGGTGATACACAGACACTGATCTGGAAGAAAAAAGGGGTTTTGAAAAAAAAAATGACAGTATTGCGCTTTTTGGTGTGTGAAAGCATTTTGTGTGCAGTTCTCATCGCCGGTGTGCTCACAGAGACATACCTCACCCAGCTGAATTGGGCTCCCTCGCACATAGGAACATCTGGGTTCGTTGTTACAGTCCTAGCATCAACTGTCGATAAGGTAAGGTATGGAAAGGTAAGGTAAGGTAAGGTAAGGTAAGGTAAGGTAAGGTAAGGTAAGGTAAGGTAAGGTAAGGTAAGGTAAGGTAAGGTAAGGTAAGGTAAGGTTGCTTATAGCCCAGCCGACTGCAAAGGGCCATGTCAGGGCTGTCACCACGTTGAAGTCAAATCACAAGTCATTCATTCACACGACTCTTTAAAAGACACCTTCTAAAACACACCCAAAATTTGGTTTAAAAAAAAAATCTTTCCACTGTAAAATCTCAGATCAGATGAAAAAAGTTGATTTTTTTCAAAAGTTCAAAGATCACATCAGGTGGAACATCCCTGAACAAGGTTTTCGTGAATCTGCTGTAAAATGTTTCTGTCTCACATCATGCCAGTCGATAGGAAGCTTGTGATGTCCCGTTGTTATTGAGGCAACCCGCCACAGCAGACACCGCTCTGCTGCCGAGTTAACACAGCGCTGTCTAGTGCTACTTTTTTTTCTTATCCAGCATACGCATAGTGACAGAAAAAGTTTAGTTAAGAAGCCAGCGTGCAATTAGCGTTCCCCTAGAGTGACACCGCTTTCATATAAAGACAGTTCTCATCTTGCTATAGAAGGCACAGA
>CM031600.1:22836333-22838833 GCA_018398815.1 Conus ventricosus | reverse complement strand
TTCTCACGATGAAAATATGGGGGGGGGGAGAGAGAGAGAGAGAGAAGAGAGAGAGAGAGAGAGAGAGAGAGAGAGAGAGAGAGAGAGAGAGAGGGGGAGACAGACAGACAGATAGAAACAGAGAGACTCAGGGGTAAGAAAGAGACAGAGAAAGAGGCAAAGGAGGAAGGAAGACAGAGAGAGAGACAGAGACAGAGAGAGAGACAGACAGACAGACACAGACAGGGAGAGGCGATGGGAAAGACGTGGAGAGGTGGAGGGAAAGGGAAGGGGGTGGAGGTAGGGCGGGTTTCCATGCAGTAATTACAGATCTGGTACTGCAATGCATGACTGCACTGTCGGCATTTCTTTCTGTGGACATTGGAGCGGATCTCCCTGCGGAAAGCGCGATGCTAATTTGCAGAATCTTTGTCTCTCTCTGTTTCTGTCTCTGACTCTGTCTGTCTGTCTGTCTGTCTGTCTGTCTCTCCTCTCTCTCTCTCTCTCTCTCTCTCTCTCTCTCTCTCTCTCTCTCTCTCTCTCTCTCTCTCTCTCTCCTCTCTCTCTCTCTCTCTTGTAGTTCACCTCCAAAAAACATACTACGACAGAAAATTTTTTTAACCAAGGGTAACTCTCTTGTTGTGGGTTCTTTTACATGCGCTGGATAATATATATACTGCAGACGGTATCGAAGTTTCTGGTCCCACCCAAAAACTAGCAATTTAAACTATAACTTATGCTGTATTGGAAACAAACAAACAAACAAAAATAAAGCTGACCACCCTATAAAAAACACAAAAAAGCAGTCCACTCCATACATAATGCTGCAAAATATTTAGGCGTGATTATAGATAGTCGTCTCAAATGGAAAGAACATTACAATTTAGTATCTAAGAAAGCAAATAACATCTTAGCTTTCTTATACAGGTATATCAATGACTGCCCCCAAAAGGTTAAAGACGACTGCTACAAAACACTGGTTAGACCAGTACTGGAATATGGTTGCTCAGTTTGGGATCCTTACCATCTAAAGGACATTGATAACCTCGAAAAGATTCAGAAGAGAGCAGCACGGTTCGTAACAGGGAACCACATCAGAGAAAAGGGGAATACTAGGAAGAACATGAGGAAATTAGAATGGAAACCCTTAGAAGAGAGAAGAGCTTTTATCAAACTTAACATCTTCTTCAAAGGCAGAGCTAAAGTAATTGATATTCCAATGGAACAACTAGTATTGAATAAAAGTAGCACCAGGAGTGGCGGTCAATGTCATACCATATCTGCATCAAACATTGACAGCCACTTACATTCATTTTATCCTAGTTCTGTACGGCTGTGGAACCCACTGCCGGGTGCCATCAAGATTGCCACAAATGCAATCTCATTTAAAAAAACAAATTGTTACGACAGTTTTCAGATCTGCATATTGACGATTTTCTATTTTAACTTCCCCAGATATTTTACTGTTACCCGGGCCTGAATTTGGCCATTGCTTTTAACTTCTTGAATATCGAGTGCGACCCCTTGTTGCCAAATTTGCTCCAGGGGCCAACAGTCTGAGTCGCACTATTTTATGTCATTTTATTTTACTTTTTAACATGCGCGCTGGTGACCTACTCGTTTTTGAGTGAACCAGTATTTTAGGAAGAAGAAGAAGAAGATACAAGACTTGGAACTAAGAACCTAGGATTCTCCCGTTTCCTTGGCGATTGCGTCATCCACTGGACAACCGTTTCCTCGAGTGACGTTCACTTTTTGGAGTGCCTCTCTCTCTCTCTCTCTCTCTCTCTCTCTCTCTCTCTCTCTCTCTCTCTCTCTCTCTCTCTCTCTCTCTCTCTCTCTCTCATTCAATGTCACCTGATGTGTTTTGCTTTTCTCGCTCTCATCTGTCTGTCGGTCTGCCTGGCTGTCTCTGTCTGTTTGTCTGAATGTCTGTCTATCCAGGCGAAAGTGGTTTGTTCTGTGAAGGCTGATCACAGCCAAAATATACAAAGCGTGCACCTGTGTCTCTCCGGCGGCTTCTGATTGTGGCTGGTACAATGTTTTGGCGCTTCTTTGCACTTGCGGTGTGCGACCATCACCGGGTTTGTTTGTTTGTTTTTTTTTTTTTTTTTTTTTTTTTTGGGGGGGGGAGTGGCGGGGGGGGGGGGGGGGGGGGGGATTCGGCAGGTTTGTATGAAGACGGTTAGGAAAAGGACTAAGACGAGAGGGTGGGGGAAGAGAAAAGGGGTGGGGTTACGGGAGGGGGGGGGGAGGGAAGAGGGGGAGGGGGGAAGGTTGGGGAGAGGCGGCAGTTTCAGCCTTGTAAGTTTTTTTCTTCCTCTTTTTTTTTTCTAACCCCTCCTCTCTTTCCTTCCCCTTCTCTCTCTCTCCTCTCTCTCTCTCTCTCTCTCTCTCTCTCTCTCTCTCTCTCTCTCTCTCTCTTCTCCTCCTCCCTCTCTCTCCTCCTCTCTCTCTTCTCGTTTCTTGAGGTCCGGTGTCTTGGACAGCTAGATAAAGAGGAAACGGAGATGGAGAGGTG
>CM031600.1:22828833-22831333 GCA_018398815.1 Conus ventricosus | reverse complement strand
GGGAAAAAGGGGATTGGCCACAAGGGTGAAAGGTTCAACACTGGTTTTCAGCGGGGTTAAATACGAACAACGCGGGCGATAAAGGGGATTTTTCAGGGCAAATCCAACCTGTACTCTAATCGATGGGACTGTGGGGAGTTTCCAGTTGCAAAAAATAGAATACGTACCCCTTTCTTCTCAGGCGAGTTGTCTCGTTGGGAGGAGAAACCCCTTCACATCGATCATTGAAATATTCCAGGGGGAAGGGGTCCAGGGGGTCCTGATTGTTGCGCTACAGGGCAGCATTTAAAAAAGGGGCAAGAAGGAGGAAAAGGGTTTTAAACCGTTAGTTGTTCCAGGAAGGAATCGGCATAGACTGTCGCCTGATGGGTTTTGGGCTGCACAGAACAAACCCCTTTGCTCGGAAGTCCTTGGAGTTGGGAAGAGGGGAAGAAACAGGAGGTTAGAGAGGTGAGACAGAATTCTTGTGAAAGGCGGCGTTTTACCGAGTTTCACCAAGGGGGAAACAGGAAGGTACCACTCAGTTAGATACCACGTGTTATCGTGACACTGTCTGTCATGGGCACAGCGCTAGGGGGGCACTCGGCACCAAAAACAGCTACCGAACTTTGATGACTTTCATTGGGCCCAAACAATGGGAGACATCAACGTTTTTTGCATGTCATGTGACGGGGTCAAAGGTCGCCACAAGAGGGTGAAGAGGGAAAGGGCCCCCTTAAACATCCCCCTTAATGACACAAAACCCTTCAGGAGAGTGGCTGTTGTTTGATTGGCCCCATCCGCCCTGTTCCAAAGGTGGGGACAGGACGAGACTGTAAGTTTGCAAGGGAATTTCAGGAGCAGGGCGGCAAAAACAATAACAGAAGGGAGGAAGCAATCCCCCAAGGGGGAGATCAAGTCCCGTTTCTGCTTCCCACAATCACAAAAAGCTGCTGATGCATTGGAAAGGACCATTCACCATCACTGAAAGGGTCGGCGGGATTTCCCAATTTTGTAATGGGAAAACCCAAAAATTTTCCATGCGAAAATTTTTTCCCAAATAATTCAGCTGAGACTCCACATAGGCGCAGCAGCAATCATGATAGGGGAAAGAGACCCACAAAAGGGGGGATTTTTTTTGCTGGTTTCCAGGGGAAATCCAAAAAGGGATGTGTCAAAGATGAAGGGCAACAGTAGGAGTTCCAGGTTTTTGTTGTCGGAGGCGACACAAAGCAGCCGGAAAAGGGAAAAGGGGGAGAAGATATGAATTTTAGAGAACAAAGACCAAAAAAGAAGTCAGGAGCTGCTAGTTTTATTTGGGGTTTTATAGGGGGTTTTTCCCAAATTTTGCTGCAATCACGATCCTCCATGATTTGGCAAGGCGGGGAAAACCCGGGGTGGGCAAAGGGCAGACCGCAGAGCAAGCACTGCAGACGGTGTTGGGAAAAACAGGGTTTCCCCCCCCATCTTGAAGCTACCAGATATGCCAAACCATTTTTGTTGCGGACAGACATCAGGGGGGGATGGTGCAGTATTGTTTTCAGGAGCATAAGAGGTCGATTTCCCGTGAGATAAAGCTAGCAGGGAAATTGACAAAGTTAAGAAGGGTACCAACGTGGAAAAGTGTTTAGCTGTCGTTTTGGGCCCTGCAAAAGTTCCACAAAACGTATGGGGAAAAAGTTCGTGAAGAGACAGATCATCAACCACCCAAATTCTGCAGAGGGAAGTTAAAAACACAGAGGCTGCGTTGGGCAAGGATTTCAGCCCTACAGGAAACGAGTCATACACCCAGGTCCGCGAAGTCGGAGCTGACAATTAAGCCGTGTAGTCCTAGCAAGCTCAACTCGAGGAATCATCATATCCGGGTGCTTTGTTGATAATATTTTGAAGACAGTTATGTTTATTGGGTATGGGTTCATTCCCATTGGCATGGTCAAATTCTTTGTGTGAGACTTTTTCAAATTTTTTTTGTGAACTTTTTCATTGAATGTATTTGCTTTGGGGCATACATCGCTTGGGTATGATACATTATTTGCAAAAATGAGGAGGAGATTCCTCAGGGAAATGTCATGGATCGTGAGCAAAAATATTGTGCTTTTCATAGAAATTGGAAGGGAAATGGCAAATCCGCATAGGGGGTTTCATAGGTGCGCAAGAGGCGTTATAAAATATGAAATAACGCAAGAGGCACGTCAATGAAACTCATTTGGGGTGGTTAATTCCCTAATGGATATTTTATAATTTTTAAACCGTTGGTTTTAAAGTATTTTCCAAACTTTGCGCGTTGCTGTGGGCAGCAAATTTGGTTTTGTCTTTTTTGTACCGTTGTTTGAGACAATGCGGGCATGTCTTTTCAAGGGGGAAATTGTCAGGCAAAATTCAACACAACCAAAGTGTGTCCCCCTCGCCGGGCCCCTTCGCTGACATAAGTCCAAACCAACATCTTGGCGCCACGTAACCGGGCCCCTGGGTTTGGATCCGGGCCCAATTAAACTTAGGGAGAGGCTTTACAGAGACGGAA
>CM031600.1:22806333-22813833 GCA_018398815.1 Conus ventricosus | reverse complement strand
TTGAATAAAGTCAGACAAACACATAGACGAACAATCTAATAGTGGGGGCGGGGGGATGGGGGGGGGGGGTGGGGGGGGGGGGGGGACAAGCGCAGGCCAACAACTGAACTGTCTTCATAGTAATGAATTGGCAAAGATTTGCCACTTGTTTCATGTTTATTGTTTACTGTTCCCTGCCTCATTTCATTTCATTTCCAGTTTTGTTTTGATTAAATTGAGGTTACTTGTATTTGTTTCTGTCCGTCCGTGTGTTTGTCTTTTGATCTCCCTTGCATCTTTGGGTGGATCCTCAAGCGTAGGCTCAAAGATTGTCCCCCACATTTTATACTATTTGCATAATGTCTTTAGTTTTTCAGCAACTTTTTTCCTCCCCACATTTTCGTTTGGTTTCATTTACTACCCCTCACTGGCTGCTTTGGGGGTGCTATTGGATTCGTTTTTGCACCCTAGGTGGTGAGAACACCACAGTATTATGGACTGTGGTGTGTCTCTATTTGACGCCAGGAGCGCAGACACAACCAGCCGTGTCTCCCTGATGAGTTCCGACCCAGCGGACGAAAGGCCTCGGAGCAGGCAATACAAATATATCTGCCTTCAAAAGGGATTGCGATGGTTCCCTTATGCAGCTAACGAAGAGTTTTCATATCAGTAATATATTTTCTTAATTTCATGTTCCCAGTTTCTCCATCTTCAAACTCCCCCCTCCCCCCCCCTTCCTCCTTAAGTCCAAATCTTTGCCAAGTCATTACTATGAAGACAGTTCAGTTGTTGGCCTGCGCTTGTTCTCCCCTCCCCCCCCCCCCCCCCCCCCCCCCACACACACACACTATTAGATTGTTCGTCTATGTGTTTGTCTGACTTTATTCAAGTTTCAAAGGCTGTGCCCGTCTGGAATAAAACTTACTCTGTGTTAGGTTTTCTTATGGGAGCAAACGTTACCCCACTTGTTTACTGTTCCCTGCCTCATTTCATTTCATTTCCTATATTCTCGAAGTTTTATTGATTTCAGTGATTACGTAAGGATTGGCGGAACTCTGAAGATTGACGAACGTAACGAAGAAGAAAATGGCGCATGATAACAATGATCAGGAAAGGGTCCATCTTTTGTCTGTTGGAGCACTCGGGAGGGGGGCGGGGCACTTGAAATATGACTTCGGACTTCATTTGGCTGGAAGAAGCAACAGTCCAGACGGCCCCAAACAGACGTTTTTCATGCGCACCACAGGAATGGACGTTCAAGAAATATTTGAAATTTCTTCCTGATAGCAGAACACACTCATGTAGAAGCAACGACGGCTCTCAAAAAAGCATTTCTCAGCACCTCCTAACTCAGCGCTGCCCACGTCATGTTCGTTGTTCAGTGTAGCAAGAAGACAAGGAAACGTGATCCTTGTATCACTTTGTTGAGAGAGAGAGAGAGAGAGAGAGAGAGAGAGAGAGAGAGCAAGCTTCCAACTGTGGTCTGTGGGACACACTAGATGAAAGCGTACGAGATCAATTCATCGAAAGCTGAGAAAGTGCAAAACTTATAATAACCATTTTTCTTGAGAAGTATTTGGCTCTTTGCATTTTAGCAGAAAGTGCTAAATGTTCGTGAAGCTGATGGGTTACAGGCAAAGAAGATGGACGATGAACAAGAATCAGCAAATCTGGTAAAAAGAGATAGACAAAAATACGAAAAGAAAAATTACACCAATCTTTCAATTACACCAATCTTTCACCGAGGAAACAAGAACATACAGGAAGTTGTTACCGTTGAGGACCAGATAATCATTTCGCCAAGGGTAAAAAATATCCCGCTTGTAGATCGAAATGCAAACATTGTTCAAACATTTGGTATTTTTCAGTTTGCTGCGAAGCAACACTGAGAAAAAGCATCAAAAGAAGAATCAGTCAGATATGTCGAAGAGAGACTTGATACCAGAACAGAAAGTGACACAGACATTGATGTTGTTGTTGTTGTTGTACCCTGGCTAAAAGACTCCAGGGATCATCCAAACAGCCAAAGTACTTGAACACTGTGGTACAAATGCATCAGCTGGGGATGAGAACATTACGTGTGTGACCGTTTTTGATTACCCCGCCACATGGGCAGCCATACTCCGACTTCGGAGGATTTTGGCGACTGATAATGTTATGCTAGGAGCTTATCACAACTGAAGACAATCCCCGCATAACAATGCAGAGCGTAACAACAGTTTGATGTAGCCTTAGTGTTCTAGCCTATGTCAATTGGCCTGACACAGCCTTAAGCCAAGGCGAACAGACATTGATGTTGCATACACTGTCAGCAACAACTTGAAACAATGATTCGCCGTGGACGGGTAGAACTGGTGTTCCAGCTGACCGGGGATTAAGTTGCGACATTATTATTTCTTTTTGAAAAAGGCAACCAACTGATTGTTTGAAAAGGAAGTAAACAACCTGTTTGCATGTGGATAAGATACATCACTGAAGCTGAAAGGCAAGTTTATATACAGACAGGAGTGTTGGCCCAAGGAAAACGTCAGCTGAATTTCTTGTTTTTGGATGGAAAAGCTAATTTCCATGTTGGAATTAAAACAGCAAGAGAACTTGATGCACCACAAATAGGAACTACAAAACAACTGGAAGAGAATGTTTAGAAAATGGGGGGAAATTTCATTTGTAAAATAAGTAAATAAATAGATAAATAAATAATAAATAATTCAATAAATAGATAAATGAAAAAGTGAACAAATACATAAATAAATAAATGCATACGTAGAAATAAAAAACGTTTCAGAGGACCAGTTAAACTCGTAGGACATCTGGTACATTTGAAGAAAGAAATAAAACCTGTCGTCCAGGCAGCACGGAAAATTCCATTCAGTCTTCATCCAAAAACTAGACAACAAAATTACGGAACTGGAAGCAGCAATTGTCATTGAGAACGTTGTAACTGGTCGCACTGAGACCTCTGTACGAGGCACAAGAATATTTCAGCGACTTAATCAAATGTGTGCTGCTGCAACTGTTGCTGTTGTTGCTGCTGTTGTTGCTGTTAGCTGTAAGTTTCACGCTTCCTCGCACACTCAGTTCGACCAGTTACAATGTTCTGTCATTTTTTCCCCCTATTATCTTTATCTATGTTTCAACGCCCATCATCGTGCGCTGAAGTGAATGACGATAAGTGACTGCTCGTTCATTTTCGTTGTCCTGAGTGTTTTGTATCTTGCCTGAAGAAGGCCTAAGAGGTCGAAACGCGTCCTGATTTGTCTTGTGATTCGTTGGTCTACGTTTTCTTGGCGGTTCGCTGTTAATTATATTCAAAACATGTTTCAATAGTTGATTTAATCAGAGATTACAGCTCTGAGTGATAAACGCCATACAAACTAAAAAAAAAAACAACCCACAAACGTCGGAAATGTGTTGAAACATGACGCCGATGCTTGTTTGCTTCCAGCAGCAAGAAGATAAATCTGACGAGCGAGTTGACGGAGGCGGAGTGGGGAAGGGAGGGGGGGGGGGGTGTGAACAAGGAAGCCAGGAGGATGAAGGAAGTGGGGGGGGAGGGGGGGAGCCACAGGAGAATAAGATGAGTTTGAGCTAGGGATAAAGGGGGATGGTGGGAGGGAAAGAGAAGGGCAGGGAGGGGGGTGGGGGTGAAGGGTGGGTGGGGAGTGGAACGGGATGAATGATCAACTCCACAACCACCACCACCGCCACCCTCGCTGTCTACAATCTTTTTTTTTTTTTTTTTTTTTTTTTTTACGCTGTATTTCCGACGTAGTTTCGGGATAACATGGGACCGTACAAAAGGGGGTCTGAGATGAGTGAAGTAGAATGGGTGGAAATATTAAGGGTGGAATGGGTGGAAATATTAAGGGTGGTGGAAGGTGCCTGGGGTATGTGGGGAAGGGGGGAAAGTGGTGGAAGAAACGTGGGGCGGGAGAGGGTGGGGTGGGGGGGAGGGGGCGCAGAGGAGGGAGAGGAAGGAGTGCGCAGGGCAGGACGCAGAGAGATCTGCTTCTTGAATTCTAGGAGACTTTATATTTTTCTAGTACCTCCTTTCCTCACTGTCTCCCCCCCACCCACTTTCTTCCTCCCCCCTCCGCCCATTCCTCCCCCCACCCCCACCCCCACCCCAGCCCCGTCCACACTCCTATCTCTGCTTCCGTCCCCCCCCCCCCCCCCCCCCACCCACACCTCTGTCCATGACTTTTTTTTTTCTTTTTTTTTTTTTTTTGTATCTCAGATCTGGTGCATCGCATGGCTAGTTTAAAAAAGGTAGGATTAAAGGCAGTGGGGGTGGGGGTGGGTGGGGTTGGAGGCAAGGGAGTAGGTATGAGTGGGGGTGGGTGGAGAGATTCTGGCCTGAGGGGTGGAGAAGAGGAAGTACAGCGCTCTACCTTCTGCGTCCTTCCCTCCTCCTTCCCTCCCCCCTTTGCTGAGTCATCAGACAGAGAGAGGACGAGGGGGAAGGCAAAGGGGGAGGTAAATGCATCAGCACGGTGCACGGTGATGGGGGAGAGAGAGAGAGACGAGAAGAGAGAGAGAGAGAGAGAGAGAGAGAGAGAGAGAGAGAGAGAGAGAGAGAGAGAGAGAGACAGACAGACAGAGAGACAGACAGGCAGAGAGAGACAGAGAGAGAGAGAGAGAGAGAGAGAGAGAGAGAGAGAGAGAGAGCGAGAGACAGACAGACAGAGAGAGACAGACAGACAGACAGACAGAGACAGACAGACAGAAAGAGAGACAAACAGACAGACAGACAGACAGACAGAGACAGACAGACAGACAGACAGACAGACAGACAGACAGAGAGAGAGAGGAGAGAGAGAGAGAGAGAGAGAGAGAGAGAGAGAGAGAGAGAGAGAGAGAGAGAGAGAAAGAGAGAGTGGATTGGGTGGAACCTCATCGATTCCCCTTATCTTTCTCCCGTCCTTTTAATTTTTTTTCTCTCTCTCCATTCTCTGCTGGGACAGACATGGTGACATTCTAAAACCTCTCCACCTCAGGAGTGCCACTTGGGCCTGTAATATTTCTAGTGCCTCCGTGTGTGTGTGTGTGTGTGTGTGTGTGTGTGTGTGTGTGTGTGTGTGTGTGTGTGTGTCTGTGTCTGTGTCTGTGTCTGTGTGTGTGTGTGTGTGTGTGTGTGTGCGTGTGTGTGTGTGTGTGTGTGTGTGTGTGTGTGCGCGCGCGTGCGTGCGTGCGTGCGTGCGTGCGTGCGTGCGCGTGTGTGTGTGCGCGTGCGTGTGTGTGCATGTGTCTGTGTGAGTGTGTGCATGCGTGTGCGTGCGTGCGTGCGTGCGTGTGTGTGTGTGTGTGTGTGTGTGTGTGTGTGTGTGTGTGGTGTGTGTGTGTGTGTGTGTGTGTGTGTGTGTGAGAGAGAGAGAGAGAGAGAGAGAGAGAGAGAGAGAGAGAGAGAGAGAGAGAGAGAGAGAGAGAGGAGAGAGAGAGATTTGAAATATTTGTTGAATTGTATGAGTTTTCTTTCTTTCAATCGCATGTCTTTATCGCTGACTATTAATCCAATGATTGTAACCCCCTAGCCAACAGAGCCTGTTGGCTAATGGCTGTCAGTGTCAGTCTCTGTGTGTGTGTGTGTGTGTGTATGTGTGTGTGTGTGTGTGTGTGTGTGTGTGTGTGTGTGTTCTGTCTGTCTCTCTCTCTTCTTAAAATCTGGGGACTAAAATGAACCCTCAATTTCCAGATCGACATCCACTTTAATAATCTATCTTGTGAGTAACTCTAGCAAAAAAAAAAAAAAACCCATCTAAAACAACATAACCATTCATATTTTCAGTTTTCAAAATGTGTTCCACCCAATTCAAAATGCGATCGAAGAGAATCATATATGACATACTGTGCTTAGCAATGTAGATGAAGAGTGGCATCCAAACATTAATAACGACATTAATAACGGTCTATTTATAAGGATAGTATAAGTAGGTTTTGCCCAAACTTTCAGAATTATTGATCACGGTCTCGTCTAAAAAAAATGCATTATGGACGGTTTCGAGATAGAATCACTAAAACTATCATTCCCAAGACATTTTGATGTCCTAGTTCATGGATGTTAAACACGGAGCCCCACAGGGGGCCCTGTTTGGTCCCACTCTGATTATAACTTTCAGCGACGACCTTTCCCTGCATGTTTCGACTGCCTGCCAACCTCTGATGACACTACTCTCAAAAAAATAGGGTAAAATGCAAATTTAGTATGCACTCGTTACAAAACGACATTCATAGTACTGTTCTATGAGCTATCTTTTTTTTTTTAATTCCAGTTTTGTATAAACCGTTTAGTACAAAACAGACGTAATCAAATCACTACAGAGATAATCATTAAATCGAAAAAATAAAGAAGCCAAGGGATTTTCGAATCAACAAAACAAAAGAGGAGAAAAAAAACAACCCGTGAACGCAAGTCTAAAAAGATAACAACTCAATAAAACGCAATGAAAAAGATAGCTGTGAATAAATCTGACCTAGAATTCTAAATTTAGAAAGAGAAGGGGTTAGTTACCGCCAAGGACATAGACAAACAAGGCACAGGACAAGACACAATGCATTTTGACCTCTTGGGTCTTCTTCAGGCAAAAACAAATAGCATAGACGGAGAACGAGAAACCACTGATCTGGTCATGTTGGAGCAAATAAGGTTTGGTCCAACATGACCCGATAAGTGGCTTCTCGTTCTCCGTTCACCGTTTATGTCACTTGTTTTTGCCCGCAGAAGACCCAACAGGTCGAAATGCATTGTGTCTTGTCCTGTACCTTGTCTATGTCCTTGGCGGTACCTAACCCCTTCTCTTTCTAAATTTTGTTTCGTTTTACGCCCTCAGTCACTCGTTTTGAAACCAGAATTCTAATCGAGAATACATCTTTCCATTATACTTGTTCATAGCCTTCAACGCGTACGCTTCGGTACACGAATCAATGCACGACTGTATATGGAGATGATTTTTCCAGTCCTGACACCCATGTTAATTTTGTACCAATAACTGAGTCAACGAAATGACAGGGCCCTTAACCAGCAAGCACTGACTGTCAGCAGTAGCAGCAGCAGCAGTGGCGGCAGCAGCAGAGAAAATGGGGAACCCTTCTCTGCCTATCTTGGCACTGAGAGGAAGCAGGGCACTGAATTATATCAAAGACAGTGGTCCTTCTGTCTTTGGCCATATGAGACGGTGGGTTTGCCTGATGTCATTCACTGCTTCATTCCTGGGACTATCTCTCTCTCTCTCTCTCTCTCTCTCTCTCTCTCTCTCTCTCTCTCTCTCTCTCTCTCTCTTCTCTCTCTCTCTCTCTCTCTCTCTCTCTCTCTCTCTCTCTCTCTCTCTCTCTCTCTCTCTCTCTCTGTTTGGACAATAAATTTTGCTCCCTCTGTAGTTTGTTAAAATAGAGTGAAAGTAATATTGGTCACACTTGTACATCAAGAAGTAACTTACGCTCCTACACGGGAAAAAAAAATACCAGGTACTCCAAACCAGTGAATTCGGTACTCATCCACCGAACACACAACCACATCGGAAGCCT
>CM031600.1:22793833-22803833 GCA_018398815.1 Conus ventricosus | reverse complement strand
CTTCTGGGATTTCATTTGGAGTTTCTTTAATAGTGTCCTGCCTTTTCCCCTTTCTCTCTCTCCCCCTCCTCTCCCCTTTTTCCCCTCTCTCTCTCTTTTTCCCTCTCCTCTCTCTCTCTCTCTTTTTTCTTTTTTTAAATACCGATAGTAAATTAAAAAACACAAAAAAATTTTTGTCATGCATTCACGTGCGGAAATGCAACTCTCTCTCTCCCCCATCCTCTCTCTCTCTCTTCTCCCTCTCTCTCTCTTCCCTCTCTGTAATTCTCAAGGAGTTCTTGCAGTGAGAAATGCAGTTACACATATATTGCCCCCAAGGGGTCTAGGTAATGACTTTTTTTTAAATTAAAGCTCCATTATTCACGGGGTGAAAAGCTTAAAGTTTTGTCTAAAACGGTCAAACATATGCCCGTTCAGTTTAGCTACAGTTTGGAAAAACATCATCCAAAGAAAAGAATGAAAAAGAAAATCAAATAAATAAATTTTTTTTGGGACTAAGGATAAAAAACCCAGAAATTACACAACTTTTTTCCGGGATTACAATTACTTTTCTTGGTTTGTTTTAAATCTAATTGGTAGCATAATTTGGCACGGGGTAAATTCAATAAAGTTTTAACAAAAGGTCATGTATGCAAAAAAATTAAGGGGCAATGATAAAAAGAAACCTTGGTTTGACCCAGATTGGGGGAAAAAAAAGAAGAAAGCCAGATTTGCCTTACGAAAATTTTAAACAGTGTAAAAGTAGTAAAAAAGAGGATCTCGAGGATATATTGTATCTCCTTAGAGATTATAAACATCTTTTAAAATGAAAACAAAAAAGAACATAGAAACCGTTTAATAAAAAGCTTAGAGGATAAAAAAAATGACCCAAAAACTTTTTTTGGCAAACTATAAAAAAGTATCCAAAACGCTCCAACTCCCAATGCATAAAAAGGGAACTGGTTTCGCTTTTTAGAAAGTATTTAATTCGATTTACTATGCAAATTTAGACAACTTTCATGAAACATTAATTATGCAGAACAGAGAGTCAAAAATTATGATATTTCTGTCCTGGAAACAAATTTTCTGAAAGTAAAGTCAGGGAGGCCTTGAGGTTTTAAAAGAAAAATAAGGTCTGGCCAGATGGATTGTAGTGATTTTTTTTAAAATGCGCTGATATCGAGTATTTTTTTTCTTACAGTTTCTTTAACAAAGTTTGACTCAGGCTGTTCCCTAGTGTTGGTCAAAAGCTTTAATACACCGATATTTAAAAAAAGGGGATATTAACCTTCCAGAAAATTGGGGGCATTCACTTTTAAACATTAGTGGGAAGTTATACAGTTACGTCCTAAATAACTCTAACCCGGTGAAAAATAATAATATAATTAGTGAAATGCAAGTGGCTTTGGAAAAAAATTCAGCAAAAAGACCATATCTATACTCTTTTTGCCCTATTAAAAAACAATTTTAAAAAACCAAAATTGTATATTGCATTCATAAATTTTAAAAAAGCATTTGACTTGTTGAAGACTTTTTACTATGGGATTTTACTGAAAAAAAAGGGGTAAAGGGAAAAAATGTTTAAGGCATTAAAAATTTTTTTTTCCCCGGGGTTAAAAGCAAGAGTAGGGTAAAAATGACCTTACAGACCCCCTTTTTTCTTCACAAGGCTTAAAAAAAGGAGATAAATGACCCCCATTTTTTTTTCTCTTTTATTAATGAACACAAATGAAAAAATTTTCAAAAGGGGGAAAACTTGGCTTTCCATTAGCACCTGTTAAAAAAATCCTAATAATTTTTCGCTGATGATATAAACTGTTGGCGTTACATTACTGGACCCAAACAACGCCAATATTTTAAAGAACACAGGAAAACCCTTGGTTACTGTAAATCAAGGAAATCTAAAATAGTGTTAGGAAGGGGGATTCTTGCGTCCGGAAAAAGGGTTTTAAGGGTTTAGATAAAATAGAATTGTTAACCAGTATAAATCCCTAGGTATTATTTTTCAACTGGGTTAACTTTTTCTTACGCGCTTGATGACATGGCATCACGAGCAAAAAATGGTTCTATTATACAAAAAACTTAGGAATTTGGGGAACCTTGTCCTCGTTTATTTTTTAAGCTATTTGATTGTCAGGTACAACCAAACTCACTTATGGTTTTAATTTTGGGGCCTTGACCCGATCACAGCGTAATAGAAAAAGAAATTTTTTTCAATTAAAAGTTTTTTCCAAGTCAGCTCAAACACTATGCTTTATATAGGGCGAACAGGGAGTACCCGTTAATATAACAATTAAATAGTTTTAAAATTGGCTTAACTTCTAAAAATGCCCAAGATCGTCCCCCCAAAAAGCTTATCAGACACCTTTCTTGATTGTAGAAAAAAAATAATTGGTTTTTCCGTTTTTTTCATTGTACTATATATTTGGCTTTGTGGGGAAAGTCGGGGGGTGGGAAATGATAGAATTTTCTACAAAAAATTTTCAAAAAAATTTAATTGATTTTTTTTCCCCAAGGTGGAAATCAAAATTAAATCTAAAAGCGATTTGAATTTTTTTCCTCTTTCAAGTATCCCATAGTCTTTCTCCATTCTATCTGAAATGAAAAATTAAAATTTACGAAAACCCAATAATTAGATCAATTAGGGTTTCATGTCTGAAACCCCACCTTTTCGCTCTCAAAGGGCCAAACAGATCACCTTGCCCCTTTTGTCCCAACAAAAACGAATTGAGTATCATTTTCCCTTTAAAATGCCCCAATTCAGCTCTACGAAGAAATTTTTTTGCCAAAAGAATTCTTCGTAAACCCCCCGGGTTTTTAAAATGTCATACTATTGGCAAGCCCCAAATACTTTGGTCTTCAATTTCATTCCCAAGCATTTAACTTAAAATTCAGTCAACCTTAGTTTTGTTTTGTGTGTGTGTGTTGTGGGTGGGTGTGTGTGTGGTGTGGTGTGTGTGTGTGGTGTGTGTGTGTTTTCTCTTCCCAATTCCCGTTATTTATTTCCCTTTTTAAAAAACCAGATTTTTTCCACCCCCCTTTAACCACGATCCAATTCTTCTCTTGGGGCCCGATTGTGGACACCTTTTTTAAAAAACACAATATTAATGCATGCTTTTCATGTATTATGTCCCGTTTTTCCAGGTGTGTATAAGGGTTTTTGATCATTTTTCATGTTTCCCAATGAATTATGTCATTGTCTAGTCCTTTGTTTTGAGCCTCCTTTTTCCCGTATGCGGGGAAATGGCCCTTTGTTCATTAAATTTTATTTGATCGTTGATCTTTGATCGGATCTTTTTATCGTTTCTCTCCTCTCTCCTCTCCCCCCCTTTTTCTTCTTCTTTTTTCTTTTTCTTTTTCCCTTTTTTTCTTCCTCTTCCCCCCCCCCCCCCCCCTTTCCTCTTTCCTCTCTCCGGAGACGGAGAAGGAGAGAAAAAGGGTACAGGAAACCCCACTCTTTCCCCTCCCCTTCCCGCCCCCCCATCTCTCTCTCCTCTCTCTCCTCTCCCCCTTCTCCCCCTCTCTCTTCTCTCCCTCTCCCTCTCCCCCTCCCCTTCTCTGTCCTCCCTCCGAGAGGAAAAGCTTTTTTGGGAAATATGTATTTTGTCTCCTGCCATTTCCTTTCCCAAACACGCCCCTCACCTTTCGCGTACCCACCAAAAATTAAAAACACACAGCAACATTGGGCACTTTGTGCTTTTGTCTAACCCCCCTTTTATCTTCCTTTCCCCAAACCGCTCCCCCACTACACCCCCCACCCCCCCCCTCCCCTGTCTAAAGTCCCCTCCCCCTACCCCCGTTCTTTTTTTTTTTTTGTATGCATTTTATGATTGCTTTTTCGCAGCTTTTTTCAAACCTTTGCATACAAAGCCTGGTGTGTGAATCAGCACTCTATAATCCGTGTGCCTGTATTATAATATTTATATATATATATTATATTATATAATATATATTTATAATATATTTTATATATATTATATTTATATATAAAAAAACTAAAATTTCCAAAGGATAAGTACCGGCACCTTCCCAGCAACTTACAGAGACTTGGTATTGCAATGACTGAAAAGAAAATTGAATTATAAACAAAGCTTGCTCTTATGTCTTAGATGAAAAAATGGGGGGAGATACGCATTCAAAACCTGCTTTTGCATACCTATTTCTTAATCAAACATAAGAGCAAGTTGTTTATATTCAATATTTGCAGTCATTGAAAATCCAACGCTCTGTAAGTTGCTGGAACGGTGTGGGTCTTATCCTTGGAATTTATTATTTGTTGTTTTTTAGTCCTTGCGGATTCATTCCAAGAACTGGCCCCACACTTGTGCTTAGAGGATATCTTTTTATATTTTTATTTTTCACAAGAAAAAAGTAGCTTGTTTTTCTCTTTCATGATTTCTTTTGCTTCTTAATGGCCCCTTTTGGTTGGTTTTTGAAAACTAAAAAACATACTCATATTTCACACCACCTTTTTGGGAGCATTCTTCTTTTAAAAATGAAAAAGGGAGAGGGTCAAAATTTCCACTTTTCCCCCGGTCACTGAGGGAAAACCACCCAAATTTCGAAAATCGGATATGACAGATTATATGTTAGTGGTTTCCTCCCTATTGGGGATTCTCTCTCCCCTTTGGGGAAATTAACTTGTGAAAGGTATTTTGAGAAGCTTTTTTTTTTTATTTTTCCCCATCCACCCCACTCCAAACAAAGTTTTTTGGCAAATCCTTCCACTGCAGGGTTAATGCTTCTCCCCTATTTCTTCAATCTAAGACATAAAAAGCTTTGTTTATTTCAATAAATATAATAATATATAAATAATATATATAATAAAAAAAACTAATAAATTTTTAGGGTAAGTACCCGGGACCCTTCCAGCAAATTCAGAGCACTTGGGGTTGCAAAGACTGCAAAAATATTCAATTTTAAAAAAAGCTTTCTCTTTGTTTAATTGAAGAAAAAAGGGGGAGATATGAATGCTTTTCCCCCCAATTTCTTTAATCTAAGACAAAAGGCAAGTTTGTTTTAATTTAATTTAAAATTTATATATTTATATTTTTTAAAAATATATTAACAAACTAATAAATTCCAAGGAAAGTACCAGCACCGTTTCCACAACTTACAGACAGCTGGTGTTGCAAAGACTGCAAAAAATATTGAATTATAAAAAAAAGCTTCCTTATGTCTTAAATTTAAGAAATAGGGGGAGATAAGCATTTATATCTGCAGTGTAATGATTCTGCCTAACTAACAGTATGGGTTATGGGTGAATGGGGGGAAAAAAAAAGCTTTTCACAATGAACCTTCAGCAACTTTTAGTCCCCCCCTATTTCTTCAATCTAAGACAAAAGCAAGCTTTGTTTATAATTTTATATATTTAATATATATATATATATTATATATATATATATTTAAAAAAGTTAAAAAAGTCCCTTTAAAAAAAAGAAAAAAAGCCAAACCCCCCGGGGACAACATTTTTTAAAATTATTAAAAATGGTGCTAAAATTTATCTACAAGCTGTTTCAAATATGCTCTCTCCTCAGGATGACTTTTTTTTTGGCACGCCAACGGGGTTTTTAAAAGACCGGGGCCGATTGTCTTGTGGGGGCGGGTTTTGTTTGCTGCAGTGGGGGCCTGTGTGACACACCACACGGCCCCGTGAGCAAAAAACGTGGTGGTGGGGGTTGTTTTTTTTTTTGTTTTTTTTTGTTAGGGCGTTTAGTGGAATGTGCTAGCAAAGATTTTTCCCCTTGTGCCCCCAATTATTCCATTTTTATTTTTTGTTCAGAGTTGCTAATATGGTTTGCATAATATTTAAACCCTTTTTTTTTGGAAAAAGGTTTTATTTTTTTTAAAATTGTGTATGGGTTGCTCTTTTTATGATTTTCGATATCTGACTATTTTTTTATCTTTGAGTTTCCCAAAAGATTTACCATTTTTGTTTGATTTTTTTATTTTTCATTTGGGGGTGACTGTTTATGGTTTGCGATCTGGGGTTTTTAAAAAGTGTTTTTTAACCCCATGTAGTTTTTTTTTTTTTGATGTTTCCCTAGCTTTATACAATATTGTGTGAAGACATTTTTTTGCTTAGGGGGGACGTTTTTTTTTTGGTGCGACCACAGGGAAAGGGCTTTGGCCGAAATATTGGACGAGGAAGGGCTTTTTGACCGAAAAAAGGGGCACATTAAAGGGTCTACCAAGTGGTTCTGCGGTCCATTTTTTCCTTCTTTTTTTTATTTTAAAAATATATATATATTATATAATATATATATATATAATTTATATATATAAAAAAATAATTTATATATATATACTTTTCATTTTTGGTTTTTAAAACTCTTTGGGAAATTTGCCCTTTGCAGGCCCGATTGGAAGAATAGGCTTGCCTAAGATCTCAAACTTGACGAAGAAACCTTTCTGGTTTTGACTCTCTCTCTCTCTTCTCCTCTCTCCTTCTCTCTTCTCTCTCTCTCTCTCTTCGACTGTGACAAAATTAAAATCTGTATGTGAATATTTGTTCTCTTATCGCTACGAGAACCAAAAGCTCGAATCCGACAAGTCGATTGCGAGCCAACAAAAAAGATGAAGTCCATTTCGTACTTGCCTCTGGAACGTGGAAGTAGGAAAGGAAAATGAAGTCCATTTTGTACTTGCCTTTGGAAAGTGAGACCGTAGGAAGGAAATAAATCCTTTCGACTTGCCTGTCGGAAAGTGGGACGTAGGAAGGGGATGAAGTCATTTCGTACTTTCCCTTCTGGAAAAATGTGAACAGTAGGAAGGAAAAGAAGTCCCCTTTCGTACTTGCCTGTCTGGAACTGTGAGACAGTAGGGAAGGAAAATAAGTTCCCTTTCGTACTTGCCTGTCTGGAACTTGAGACAGTAGGAAGGAAGATGAAGTCCATTGTCTTTTCCCGCTGGGGAAATGTGAGACAGTAGGAAGGGGAAAAAAAGTCCATTTTTGTACTTGCCTGTCTGGAAAATGTGAGACGTAGGAACCAAAATCTACAGCCTTTTTCCTCCAGCCTTGTTGAAACGGGAACAAAAAAAATGAGAATAATGTCGAACAGTTTGCTATTCATCTCTGTTAACGTTTCAAAGGGCAAATGCTTTGTGTAATGTAACTTTTGTGCAGGCTTAGGCAACTGGTTTGTGTTACGCTGCTCCATTCTGAGGGAAAAGGCCTTTTGGAATAGACATCTGATTCTCTGTCTGTCTGTCTGTCTGTCTGTCGTCTGTCTGTCTGTCTCTCTCTCTCTTCTCTCTCTCTCTCTCTCTCCTCTCTCTCTCTCTCTCTCTCTCTCTGCGCGCGCGCGTGTTTGTGTGTGTATGTGTGCGTGAATGCGTGCGTGCGTGTGTGTGTGTGTGTGTGTGTGTTGGGGGGGGGGCGCACACGCGCGCGTTGTGTGCATGTGTGTGCGTACGCTCATGTGCGTGCGCACGTATGTATATATGTATGTGTGTGTTGTGTTGTGTGTGTTTTGTATGTGTGTATTTGCGCGCGTTCGCGTGCGTGTTTATGTGTGTGAGAGTCTCACACGTGTGTGTGTGTGTGTGTGTGTGTGTGTGTGTGTGTGTGTGTGTGTGTGTGTGTGTGTGTGTGTGTGTGTGTCTGTCTGTGTGTGTGTCTGTGTGTGTGTCTGTGTGTGTGTGTGTGTGTGTGTGTGTGTGTCTGTGTGTCTGTGTGTCTGTGTCTGTGTGTGTGTGTGTGTGTGTGTGTGTGTGTGTGTGTTTGAGCCCTTGCGCGTGTGCTTCTTTTCGTGGTTTTTGTTTGTTTGTTTTTGTGTTTTTTTTTGTTCCTTCTTCTTTTCCCCTTCCTCGAATGTACATTATTCCTAAATTGTGACCTACTTTGTTGGTCGGTAATATTTATGTTAATCATGTTTTCGTCGTTATAAACTGGTTCATTGTTTACTTTTTGTGCATCATATATATGTTCATTTTGATATTGTTTGTTACTGTTGTTGTTCTTGAGGGCATGGTGTCAAAAAGCTATAAGCTTATCCATTTCACCCTCAATAAATATATTCGTATTCGCATTCGTATTCTCTTTCTCTCTCTTCACTAGTTCGTTTTTTCTTCAATCAATACTTTCTCCCAGCTGTGTCTGTAGACTGTATGCTAGCGATGTCATGACAACAACATCATGGTCACCAGCTCAAAAAAAAAGATCGCCCTTTGTCCATAAATTGTTGGAAATGAAACGTTTATTTCGTGTTCTTTATAGCCAGACCGACAGCAGGGGGGACGGGGGAGGGGGGGGGGGGGAGTCTAGGCCTTCATTCTGGGCTGTGATGATGTCAAAATCGATGCCATTCCTGTACGTCATAAAAAAAAGTTCATTCCGAACATGCTGTAAGCCGCCTTAAATCCGCATCTGTAAAATGATCGGGGGAAGGGAAAAAATGAAACGGCGAGAGGAGGGGAGGGCGGAGGCGGGATGGGAGGGGGGAGGGAGGGAAGCTGGGCGTGAGGGTTGGGAGGGTGCACGAGTGTGGGTATTGTGATACAAGGCTGTGGTGAACAGAGAAGGGTTAGAAAAGGGTGGGAAAAGACAACGGGGGAGGGGTACGTGGCAGGGGAGGAAGGCTAGTATATAAGGGGTGGGGGGTGGGGGGGGGGGGGGGGGGAGGGCGACGAAAAACTAAAAAGAGAAAGGAAGAAATGGATGAAGAAAGAAGGAAGGGAAACGGTAAGGTTAGCAAAAAAAAAAAAAACCAACAAAATAACCCCAACAACAACAACAACAAACAAAAACAGGGAGAGAAAGAAAATCTATGATAATTGGGAGAGAGAGAGAGAGAGAGAGAGAGAGAGAGAGAGAGAGAGAGAGAGAGAGAGAGAGAGGAGAAGAGAGAGATTCAACACTTTGACACTCTGAAATTGCATCGTCACCGCCAAAAAGGTCTTGTGACAAGGGGGGAGGGCACGACCACAATCAATATCAGACGGAACGAAAATGCACAAAGAATTTTAGAGTACAGAAAAGAAAAATCATCTTGGTATGAGACAGTGTGACCACACACAACTAAAAGAAGAAAACGTCTCTAAGTATTTACAAACAAGTCCAGATCAGTGCGAACTGGGCACATTTAGAACATGCACACTTAAATCTAGAGAGAAAAAAATACAGCAATCAAAACAATTCACACAGTTCAACCATCCACAAAAAAGCTGTTCATTACAAAAAGAATCAGTCTTCTCTTTGGGTATTATTCACAGTTTTAACTCTTTTGTGTGTGTGTATGTAACACTCTATGCCTCGAAGATAATTTTTAACAGTAAATTGAATAGTATGCATGTCTTTTGATGACAGTATACCAGAAATGCCTTCTTTTTCAGCGATCTCTGATTCAAAAAGCGATTAACATGCTCTGTTATCTTCAAAAACTTTCCAAAGTGGATTTCATCGTCAACAGGCTTTCCACACATCAGGCAAGACGAATCCGTTGATGTCCCAGGGTAAAACACACCTCTTATTTGCATTAAATCCAAAAGTTTTTAATCTGCATTTTGCGGAGTGTAGCCTGTGCCATTTATTGTTGATCACTACAATGTATTTCTCTGCTTGAAAGGGGTTTTTGAATTAACAGAACCAGTTACATTTTTCTTGCTTTCCATGTTAGAATGCCAATCTTGTTTGTTTGGTTTTTTTTTTTTTTTTAACACGTAATCGTGTTAAACACTGCAATGTATTTCTCTGGTTAAAAGGGGTTTTTAAATGAATAGAACCAGTTACATTTTTCTTTGCTTCCCATGCTAGAACGGCAGTTCTGTATATAACACGTAATCAAACGATCTTTGAATGCTGGAATTAAGCTCCGTTCATGCCATACTCTCTGGGACAGCCACACAATCCCAGATCTTCTCTCAGATATTCACGATATGCCTTCACCATGCTCCGTCTGCGCCAGCATCAAGCCATATGCTTCTCTGCAAAATCTAGTTGGAGAAAAGCATCAAAAGCCTCAGCCAGGATTTTATTCATTTAACATATATTCTTATGAATGAAGAGCACCTGCTAGTTTAG
>CM031600.1:22783833-22788833 GCA_018398815.1 Conus ventricosus | reverse complement strand
AACACCATTTTCGGCACTCTGCGATCGTGTTTCTCCCATTGGAGAAGAGTTTACATGCCGAAAGGAATTGTGCCAGTGCATGAAAGAAACGATCTCCTTGACAACCACTGGCACACAAACGGACAGTGGCAGCATAGCAGCCCCGACTTACGCTGAGGTGGTAGCAAGATCAGCTGCTGTTCCTGGGGTTCAAGCCATCTTCGAACACCGCGCAGCAGGAACCTTCACGGAGCAAGGCCTCTACACCAACTCAGAATAGATCTGGTAAACAACGCCACCGATCTTCCATGACGTAGTAAGTCTGACGTCAAACAAAAACACTCGGCACAAACACGACTCGAGAAAAAAAAGAACGTGAGAATATGCCCGAGGTTTGATTCTACATGACCGGTGCTGAATCGCGTACATTGGGGACAGATGGGGAGGTCATACAATTTCAAACCCATGAAAAGATATCTACTGTAACGATGTGCAGAATTTCTTGAAAGATGTCAGTTCCGACTCAAGAAATATAGATGTTGTCTTAATACACTCTGGAATCAATGACTTGAAATCTAAGAACAGCATCGACATTAAGCAGCAAGTCATTTGCTACTCTTTGAAGGAAGCTGCCAAGAAAAAAACCCAAAACGCAGTTGTAGTAGCAATGTCACCACTGTAAAAGACCAGACGCTGGAGGCAAAGAGGGAGTTATTCAATGCTGCCACCACGTCAGAACTACTGGAGATACGTAACATCTGTATAATTAAACACGACAAACTTGAAGAAACATCACCTCAGGGACGGCATTCACCCCACTACAAGAGGCACCAGCATACTGGCCGGCAACATTGGACGTCGTGTCCGAAACCTGGTGTGGGAAACCCCGAAACGGCCTGCACGTCAGCCCAGATTCCACCGACCCCAGTTCTACCCTGGCCCTCAACACCACGCCTGGCATAACCGCTTCTACGCATTGAATGACTGGGACATGTTTCACCAACACTTGTGATAACTTTTGTCACAGAGATCAAGATTTACTGACATTTACGAAGCTGAGAATTTCCCATTGTTCTTCGCCATTAATGACTTTATGCCTACTAGATATCTAAGTACATTTAGTATAAACAGATAGTTGATTTAAGCTATTGCTTAACGCATATAGAAATTTTTATTTTCACGTCATTAATATTTTTATTATTTTTATTATCATCATTATTACTTCTTTTTTTTTTTTACATACTTTTCCACTTCTCTCTCACGCACCTTCTTTGCTTCACTTTTTCTTTTTAATTGTTCTCCTCTCGGTGTATGTAAATCTTTGAGACTACCTTGATTTAACATTCAACTTGATACGACTGGTTACCAATAATGAGTAGAAACTAATGAGAACATTTCTGGATATATTCCAGTGGAACTGTCGTTCCATTGTCAAAAATTTAGACTGTTTAGTTCAACATCTTGCACAACACGATCACAAGATTCTGTCTTTTCAGTCCTTGAATGTTAAAAAAGAAAAGCTGCAAAGATAGATAATTACTATTATCCACCAATCCATCAAAATGATGACACCACTGGAAAAGTATCTACGGCTATTTATGTACGTGAGGGGGTTTCTTACACTCTTTGCCCCAGTCCTGCACCATCTGATATACCTAACTTAAATTCTTGTGCTGTTACTGTCGGATTCAATTCTTCACTGTTAACCATAGTTTCTGTCTACCTACCCCTTGGTCAAATGAGCAGAACACTGAATGGATTCGTATGCTACCAGCAGAACAAAATAAAAAATTCTTGATCACGGGTGACTTTAATGCTCACTCACCTTTCTGGGAGAAGGAATGTCAAATAGTTACAAGCACACCGTTTTGTTGAAAATCTTGTGCATTCCTCCCTCTGTCTTCTAAACGATGGGCGAATCACACGCATACCCGATAACCCCAATCATAGAGCCACCGCCATCGACTTAAACACTGGCGTCACCTGAGTTAACACCCTTTTGTACCTGGAACCCAATAGATGATCCTCTGAACAGTGATCATATACCACTTGTGACCAGGTTTGAACTAGATCAACCTTCCGCTACAGACTCAACAGAAGACAAGATTCCAAAATACAATTACAAACGTAGTGACTGGAACAAATTTACAAACATTATACTGTCTTATGATGAGTTCGAAACTTCTGATCAGGATATTGACACCTTATACATGATGTTTACTAAAGCTGTTCTGCATGCTGCTGACGAATCCATTCCCAAGTATAAGTCAATAACATCAAAAAAGCATGTCGGTAACATTTGGTGGAATGAAGCTTGCCAGAGAGCAAAAGACGAGAAAAGTTAAAATTTAATGCTTATCTAAAGCACCCAATCTATTGAAAATCATATGGAAATGAAAAAAGCCAAAAATAAATGTAACAGAGTAATAGATGAAGTCAAAAAAGAATATTGGTCATCTTTTTGTACAAATGAAGTTTCAAATCATAAAGATCTTCAGAAAGTATGGGAAAAAATTGAAAACAATGAAGAATGGCGTAAAATTGCCACAATACCAGTACAATTGTCTCATTGTGATTTGCCAACTAATTACGAAAAAGCCGAAGCCTTTGCTGATATGTTTGCAAATAACAGTCGCAGCGATGGACTATCGACAAAGATAGAAAGTACAGAGCAGAACATGAGTTACAGCTTAGTGATGAAGACTCGGAACAGACCAGAAATCTATATATTAATGCTGCAATTACGATAGGAGAATTAAAAGAATGTATCTCTAATCTCGGCAGCAAGAAAACATCAGTTGGGCTGGATGGAATTTCTAACGAAATGTTAGGTCATTTATCACTAAATATGTTACATTTTTTACATTTTATCTTTCAAAAATGCTGGGAAAGTGGACAACGTATGGGAAGCAGTCATATTGTTGTACCCATTCACAAACAAGGAAAGCCCGGAATGATAAAAACAGCTATAGACCAATTGCGTTAACGTCACACACATGTAAACTTATGGAGAGAATTATATTAGGAGACTTAATCACTATTGTGAAAAGTACAAGGTTATTCCAATTAATCAGGCAGGCTTTAGAAGAGGTAGATCAACCATGATACCTGATTAAACTAACTACTCAAATTAAGCAACAGTTTGCCAGACGAAAGAATGTTCTTGCTACGTTTTTTGACGTCAAAAAGGCTTACGGACCAAGTGTGGCACAATCGACTGCTGACAAAGTTACGAAAAGTTGGTATTGTGGGTAATATGTTTGATTTTATCAAAAGCTTTCTTTTTAATCGATCAATACAGACAAGGATTGGGAATACGTACTCCAATATTAGATCTCTTCATATGGGCCTTCCTCAGGGATCAGTAATTGCCCCTATCTTGTTCAATATCTAATGTCAGATCTTCCTAGGGGGTTATCGAAAGATGCAGTTGTAGCTCAATATGCCGACGACATCTTGTTTATGGATGAAAGTATCAATGAAAAGAAAAACTCCTACAGAGCTCTGAATTACACCAAGAAGTTATACCAACACGAACTTGATAAATAAGTAAATATATGACTGAAAATGGTCTTTCATTTCTCTTGAAAAAACCAATATGATGCTTTTCAATTCAGGATACAACCCTGAAAACTTCCTGTATTTTCTATCCATGTTCAGTCATACAATATACTCAAACGACTAAGTTTTTGGGAGTCTATCTCACTTCAAAACTTTCCTGGACCAGCATATTGAGCACATACTAACTAAAGCAAGAAGGAGCTTAAACTTATTAAAAATCATTAGAAAACAAAAGTGGGGACAGGATACAAAAATATTAATATTACTGTCAACGTCACTTGTGCGCTCCAAATTGACGTATGCACAGGAGGTATTCTTTAGTGCTCCACAACACTTACTGACTAAAATGCAAAGTGTTGACTGCAAAGCCTATAAACTTTCCCTAGGAGTTCCATTTCATGCATCAAATTTAGGAACCTATAAGGAAGCAGGTGTTTTACCTCTTGATGAGCTAAGATGTCTCTCTGCTGCCAAATATGTTTTACGAAGCTCCTCGTTCGAAAATTTCACAGAGGCGAAGTTTGCATGAGGTCCGATCTTCATTTTGCAAAAAGGGCTAAATCCATCCAATCATTAAAATCCATAAAACACATTTACTTCAGATCTCTTAAAAAAAATCAAATTAAACAGAAAGGACATAGCAACAAAACCTTCCTACTCACCTATACCTACATGGGAGTATGAACAACCTGGAGCTTGACATAGATCACACAAACTTATCCAAAAATGATTCACCTAATATCCTGAAAAGTTCCGTCAGCTCCCAATTGATAACAAGTATTCTGAACATTTTAAGATTTATACAGATGGGTCTGTACTTGGGAACAGAAAAGTAGGAGCTGCCTTTGTTATACCAGCTCTAGAAATAGAGAAACGGTTTCACATATGTGAAAATGTTTCTATTTTTACTGCTGAATTAATTGCAATATTGAAGGCCCTGAATTACATTTCTGATTTTCCGAAAAACATATTTCAGATTTTATTGTGTGTTGATTCTAAATCGGTCTTACAGGCACTTAAATCTTTAAACAAAAATGCGATCGGAGTTGATAATTGAAATTAAAACACACTGTTCATCTTTTATCATTGAAAGGAACCAGCGTCACTTTCTGTTGGGTGCCTTCCCACTGTGGAATCGTTTCAATGAATGGGCTGATCGAGCTGCAAAGAAAGGAGCAAACAATCATGATGGTTCAGTTCCAGTTAAGATGCGGTTTAGATTTACAAGAAGGTTTACACATGTTTAGTTAACGCGTCATACAAAATGTTTGACGAGAAAACTTAAAAATCTAAAGTGTCACTACAGTCAGCACTGCATAAATGTCAAGAACAGAGGAAATATTAAACCTCTTTTAGTGTTCTTGTCCGGAACTTATTCGAGGTCTGTTTCCAGCCTGATGTATAGGTTTCGTTTAAATGCACTCCGTACAAAATACAGCAAAAATGTCCAGTGCATGTGC
>CM031600.1:22761333-22766333 GCA_018398815.1 Conus ventricosus | reverse complement strand
TCCATTCTGAAACACACACACACACACACACACACACACACACACAACACGGAGGCCAAATTGCCACACGTGCTGAGATCAGAAACAAAGCGCTTATGGCTTTTGAGTTCTTCCTTTCTTTTCTGTCTTTCTTTCCTTTTCCTTTTTTTCGTTCATTTCTTTTTCTTTCTGTCTTTCTTTCATTTTGTTCTTTCTTTCTCTATTTCGTTCTTCATTTCTTTCTCTCTGTCTTTCTTTGTTTCGCTCTCTCTCTCTCTCTCTCTCTCTCTCTCTCTCTCCTGTCTCTCTCTCAAGTGAATCAGCAAGACGTGTTGTGGTTGTTCTCCTTGTTTTTTGCAAAGTTCGTTATGCCACAGGACGTTTTTGTCTTTCATTTTCTGCAGTGATATTTGCTACTGTGTGGTGACTACTGTGGCATAATTGTTGTGCTTCCAAACACAAGGTATGGTCCTTAATTAACAAAATTTTTGTTTACATTGAATAATGAAGGAAATCGGCCTTCAATACTGTTCACCGTGACCGCAGCGAAGCATGAAGTGAAATTCCATTTTGCACGTGAGGCCTTGTCGTTTCGGTGAGCTGTGGGATCCGACACGGTCAGCTATACTACACAATTGTGTCAAGTGTGCCTTGCTTCAGTGACTGTTTCCGTGCTGTCCCGTGCCCGAGTCGCCGAAACCGTGAACAGTCGTTTATTGACCATGTGTTGTATAAACGTGTTTTCTTGATTACATTTTAATGGATACCTCCGCTGTGGTACACGACAACAAATTAAAACCCACCTTAGACATTCTACAAAAGAGGTTCTCTGTCCTGAAAATGAACTTCTTGCCTGGAGAAATTCATTGTTCTACCGTTACTCATGTATCACTAATGAATCAATTGTTATCGAAAAGAACGATTATGACTGTCAGGGAAATCCGCTTTCTCTTCCCCGGGTGGATCTGTGAACCCATACCCTCCTGTCTGGCAAAGTCAGTCATTCGTGTGTATAGTGGCACATCGAAACGTATTACACTGACTTTTTATTTCACTCGGCAAGGAACAGGGACTTTACTGTGCCAGGGTGCAGACTGTGAAACATGGGACAACGATGAATGTGAAATCCTGAAAGAGACAATTCCAATTACTGTAAAGTGATGACATACATGCACTAAAAACAGCATTGACCTCTCTTCCTTTAACTTTTCTGACAGGGAATGACAGCATTCTTTTTTCCACCCCTGTGTTGTGACCAGAGCGTAGTGTCTTCATCCTGTCCAACGTATTCCCAACCAACTCTAGAGGATGATGTGAGCGATGGCAGTGTTGTGCAAGATCTTGATGGTGACATCTCTGAAACATCTCCGTTGGCTGTGGTGGATAATCTGACTGAAGTTTCCTTTGAAACTCAACGAGGTGACCATGACTTTGCAAAACAAACTCCAGCAAATGAAAATGGAAACCCTGTTTCCGAGGACAGTGTGTGCAAAACCCCGCCACAGACAGGCGTTAAATCAACACCCAAATTATCTCGAACTAAACGTTATCGTAGACGGACATTGTGTCCTACTAAACACTTGCAAAAAGCGTCGTCTGAAAAACTTACAAACATTGAAAACGCTCTAGAGTTCATGTTAAAAAATTTCAGACTGATCGTGATGCAGACTTGGTATCTAAACTAGAAGACTCAAAATTTTCTTTGAAAAAGGATTTAAAACTCCATATTGACAAAAAGGTGGAACCCTTTACACTCCAATCTTGACGAATTAAAAACTATTATTTCCAAACTCGATGCCCAGTTGCAAATTTGATCAAAGAAAACCATTCCTTGAAAACCCATCTTGGCACACTTCAGTCAGAAGTACGACTAACTAAGAAAAAGTCAACGTCTTCAGTAAGTAATCTACCCGGGACTATTGATGAAATCAAAACGACGGGGTTTGTGGTGACCCAGTTTCCTGTCCGTTCTTCCTCACATGCAGAAGTGAATGGTAGTGTGTCCATCAGTCCAACAACTCCAAAGGAGACCATTGGTGAACTTCGTCAGGACAGCACGCCCCAGCCTGTGCCGGTAGTTCTACATGGTTTTGATAGCAAGGTTTGTGCCTGTTCAAAATCGATTTGACATACTGGCTAATCTCACCCAGGATCAATCAAATGAAAACATTCCGAGAAACTCCCACTCTCCAAAGCTAACAATATATTCAATACTGATAATTCACCCCAATCCCATGATTTCCCCATAAACCTTTGCTTCATAGGAAAACCCCGGAACAAATTCTTGGTGAAATCAAAATACCAAATGAAACGTCTTCGCTTTTAGTTGGTGACTCTGTCATAAGGTATATTGATTCAAGGAGACTGCAGACAAATAATGACCCTCTTTTTAAAATTTGTGTTCCAGGTCTAAAAATTAGTGATATTATCCAGTGGCTGCGTGGACTAGACAAACAGGAACAAATAAAAACTCTCATTGTGCATGTTGGTCAAATGACTGTCCAGCCGGTCCAATTCCAACTGAGGTTTGGCAGAAGTTAATTGATTTGTGTCAGACTCGTTTTCCTTCAGCTTATATAGCCTTCAGTTCTATAGTACCTGCTCGTGGCAGGAACCCACTGAATAATGCGATGCACCTTCAAATAGAAATTTATATACTGCCTGTACTAGCATGAAAGTAGACATGATCGACCACCACAGTGCTTTTATTACCGCAAGTGGTGCTCCGCGGCAGGCACTATATAAAGACAGTACTCATCCCAGTATGAGAGGGACTGCAGTCTGGCAATAAACTTTAAAAAAGTTCTTCCTCAGGACAGACGAACTGGTTTTCCATGGTCCTCCTCATAAGGCACCTGTTTTACCCAGATTCACAGGAAGAACTTTGCAGGTTAGTACTGAAGCTGATGGTCCCATCTCCAAAACTCCCAACAAGCTGGTGTTCCCCCTTATCATCCTCATCCCACTTTCCTTTGTTGCCCTCCGGAATGATAACCAGACTGTGGTTGACAGGGCGCAAGCATCACAAGGCCAAACCCATCGGCCTTACCCCCACATCAGCTGGGGAATGATGGTATGTGTGAGGTTACTTATCCCCACAAAACAGCCAGTCAGGAGGTCCACACCCTACATTGAACCTATCATCATTCCCCAATGCCTCTTATCCCCTTCCCATCTCGGGACAAATGATCCCTTGTTCCATATTCCAGATATCCAGATCCATACCCTTACCATACCCTGATCACCGTGGAAGACAATTTTCCAGGGGACAGTTTCCGGTGTCGGATCCTGTCAGTGTCTTAAATGCGATGCCGGGATCCATGTATAGTATTTCCAATTGGCCCGCACTAACAACCCTCTTAACCAGTGTCCCCAGCAACTAATGTCTTTGGCATCACAGCTGGCGTACCAACATGGACATCAGTGATCTTCACCAGCTCTGCGACCCCACCTCCACAATGCACGGTATTTCCATACATATGCTGGTGATACGAGACGTCAGACAATTGTGTTCGACCCATAAGGACTGCAGTGGGGGGGGGGGGGGGGGGGGGGGGGGGGGGGTTGTGCATGAACATTTAAACATTTGTCTACGTAAAAAAAAAATCCTCTTGGTTATATATCCAAAAGTGTGTTGATAGACTTTGTTCATGCTTATTTTCTTCGTCTTAGATGTGAGGTGTACCATATTTAAAAATGACTCCTTTCTTGTATGACAGGCGTCCTCGGAAAAACTCGGATAGGGACAGTTCGCATACTCGTGTGAAATACATATTTATATCATTTTTTTTTGCGCCGAGATTGTGTCTTGCCCCGGAGTGAATGTTCAGGTTGCTTTTTTTACTTTCAGTCTTGTGTTCAACTTAGCTGGATAGAATTGGTATTTCTCACTTTGTTTCCAGTGGTTTTTTCGCTTTATCTTGCATATAATTTGTATTGAGTGTCACATTTCTTTGTATGTGTTGATTTCCTCTTAATTATCATCTGTAATTGTATTGTTTGTCATGGACAATAACGGTTAGCACGTCAAGTGGCTCCGTAACGCTGGGTTCAAAATAGGTTATCTCAATGTATGTCACTTAATGAACAAATTATCAGATGTGCTTCCATTCTGTCCAATTCAAATGACTGTTTTCATGTCTTTGCTTTTTCTGAATCACGATTATCTAGTACGATTTCTGACAATATATTATCGATCCCAGGATACAGCCTTCTTAGACGAGATGCCACAGCAAAACTAGAAACGGGTTATGGTGGCTTATATTCACCAATCTGTTAATTATAGACGGCTTAAACATGTTTGATAAATATAAAATTGAATGCTTATGGCTTGAGATTCACTTGAAAGGAACAAAGCCAATCCTGGTAGGTTTCTTATACAAAAACCCAGAAGAAAGAGTCGAGTGGTTCGATCGTTTTGCATCAATGCTCGAAGACGTATTAAATTATTCTACGGAAATAATCTTGCTTGGAGATTTTAACATCGATTTATTCAAATCACATAATAAATGGAAACAAACTTATGAAATGTGCAATTTAACTCAATTAATAAAATTCACCTACACGGATAACATTACAGACAAAAACGTTAATTGACCACATTTATGTTACTAACTCTAACAACGTAGTAGAACTGCTGTACCTGTCTATGGTTCTTAGTGATCATTTTCCAGTGTGTTTAACATGGTCAAAGAAAGAAGTTAAAATACCCAGATGCACTCATAAGTGGGATATCGTTTCGCAGCTATAAAAACTTCCACACTGAAGAATTTCTGGCTGATTTTTTGTATGGCTGATTTCTCTTGTGTTTTTCAATACAATCATCCTGATGATGCACTTGCTGCTTGGTACAAAATTTTTGTTCCTATTTTCAATAAGCATGCTTTGCTTCGGACTAAACGTGTTAAATTAACTGAAAAACCACCGTGGTTAACAAAGAAATTAGATGCTGAAATTAGAATTCGTGACAATTTATTACAAACAACAGGGAAAGACAAGAAATTAGGCAACAACGAAACAAG
>CM031600.1:22751333-22753833 GCA_018398815.1 Conus ventricosus | reverse complement strand
CATAGGATCAGTTAGTCCTGAAATTTTACCTGAACTTTACAATCATAGCATCAGTCAGACGTGAAAGTTTTCCTTGAACTTTACGATCATAGCATCAGTCAGACGTAAACCTTTCCTTGAACTTTACAATCATAGCATCAGTCAGACGTGAAACTTTTCCTTGAACTTTACGATCATAGCATCAGTCAGACGTGAAACTTTTACTTGAACTTTACAATCATAGCATCAGTCAGATGTGAAACTTTTCCCATAACTTTACAATCATAGTATCAGTCAGATGTGAAACTTTTTCTTGAACTTTACAATAATAGCATCAGTCAGACGTGAAAGTTTTCCTTGAACTTTACGATCATAGCATCAAGTCAGACGTGAAGGTCTTCCTTGAACTTTACAATCATAGCATGAGTCGGACGTGAAACTTTTCCTTGAACTTCACAATCATAGCATCAGCGAGCCGTGAAACTTTTCCTTGAACTTTGCAATCATAGCATCAGCCAGCCGTGAAACTTTTCCTTGAACTTTACAATCATAGCATCAGTCAGACGTGAAACTTTCCTTGAACTGTACAATCATAGCATCAGTCAGACGTGAATTTGTTCCTCTAACTTTACAATCGTAACATGAGTCAGATGTGAAACTTTTCCTCCTACGTTCTACGCACAGCATCAGTTAGACGTGAACCTGTTCCTTGTACGTTATGAGTATAGAATCACACAGTACGTTATAAGTATAGAATCACACAGTACGTTATGAGTATAGAATCACACAGCACGTTATGAGTATAGAATCCCACAGTACGTATAAGTATAGAATCCCACAGTACGTCATAAGTATAGAATCCAACAGTACGTTATGAGTACAGAACCCCACAGGACGTTATGAGTATAGAATCCCACAGTACGTTATGAGTATAGAATCCCATAGTATGTTATGGTTGTAGAATCCCACAGTGCGTTATGGTTACAGAATCCCACGGTACGTTATGAGTATAGAATCCCGCAGTGCGTACGTTATGAGTATAGCATCCCACAGTACGTTATGCGTATATAATCCCACAGAACGTTATGGTTATAGAATCCCACAGTACGTTATGGTTATAGAATCCCACAGTACGTTATGAGTATAGAATCCCACAGTACGTTATGAGTATAGAATCCCACAGTACGTTATGAGTATAGAATCCCACAGTACGTCATGAGTATAGAATCCCACAGTACGTTATAAGTATAGAATCCCACAGAACGTCATAAGTATAGAATCCTACAGTACGTTATGAGTACAGAACCCCACAGGACGTTATGAGTATAGAATCCCACAGCACGTTATGTTATGAGTATAGAATCCCATAGTACGTTATGGTTGTAGAATCCCACAGTGCGTTATGGTTACAAAATCCCACGGTACGTTATGAGTATAGAATCCCGCAGTGCGTACGTTATGAGTATAGAATCCCACAGTACGTTATGAGTATAGAATCCCACAGAACGTTATGGTTATAGAATCCCACAGTACGTTATGGTTATAGAATCCCACAGTACGTTATGAGTATAGAATCACACAGTACGTTATGAGTATAGAATCACACAGTGCCTTCTGAGTATAGAATACCACAGTACGTTATAAGTATAGAATCACACAGACGTAAAGGTGGGTTTTTTATTTTACGTTGCATCTTGTGAGCATGGCATTAGTAAGACCTGAAGCGTTTCCTTGTAAGTTGATGAGCATATAACCTCAGTCTAGCGTGAAGCTTCTTCTCCTCGTAGGTTGAGGTACAGTACATAGCATCAGTCAGATGTGAAGTAGTTTTCTCCTCGTTGTGCATACACGTAGTCTCAGACAAACGTGACGCGTAGCATCAGACAAACGTAACACCTTCCCTTGCACATCATAAACATATCATCAACAGGAACTGAAACTCTCGCCCATTTTGTGAGCATCGGCCAGATTTTTCTTTCTTTTTTTTTGTTTTTTTTTTGCCCAGTTTGTGAGCATCGGCCAGATTTTTGTTGTTGTTGTTGTTCGGAGCAGATTAGGTTGCACGCAAAGTATCACTTTGAACCAAACATTTTGTCTGACTAGTGTACACACGCAAAGTGTAGACCAGGAATGAAGATTTTTTTTTTCTTTTCTGTTGGCTCCTAACTCGGCATATGCCACAGGGGGCCGGAATAGTCCAGTGGTAGAGTGCCGGACTCGTAATTTTGGTGATCCTGCCTGGGGTTGCGGGTTCGAATCTCCGCCGGGCCGTTTTGGTACAGGGGGATTTTTCCCTCGGAGTTAATATTGGTTCTGACTCCATTTCCCATACAGTCCTTCGAATGAGACTATATAAACCGAGGTTCCGTGTGTGAACGCATGCATAACATCTTGCACACACGTCAAATCCCATCACCAACTTTCGGAAGAGAAGGCCAGTTTGGCCCGTTGGCATGGATGTCACGTTACACATAGCATGCACCTTCCCCAAAGTTGGAGTATGGCTGCCTTAATGGCGGGA
>CM031600.1:22736333-22743833 GCA_018398815.1 Conus ventricosus | reverse complement strand
AAATTTAGCGCGCGATTTATGTCCACATCTAACAAGTATATTGCCGCTTCTAGTTTTGTTTGAGTTTCAGTACTACATAACGTCTCTTGAAACAACCAGCGTTCACATCGTTCCATACAAATTTTTCTATGACACGTTTCTGCACTTGATTATTGTCATGCACAATACCTTCTTTAGGAAAAATAACATGTAGTGACACAGGCAAATGATCAGAGTCAATGCGTTCCAAGACATTCAATGTACATGAATCATACAAACGAGCAAAAAAGATCACAAGAAAATATGAAATAATCGTCAACACTGCATCCTGAGTCGGAAAAGTATGTATAGCGACCTTCAAGGTCACCCTTACATGCCCATTAAGAATACACAAATCAAATGCAGTACAAACATTCAATAACATCTTCCCATAGTTATTCAAAGTGCTGTCTTGAGATTGTCGTTTAAAACTAAGAGGATGGCTGTCGAATTGCAGATCGAGATTATTGTTCAGAGATACAACTTGTGAAATGTTTGACGTTCTACTATTTAAATCACCATTTAAAATAACATACACATCTCTAGAAAACAACAGATCAAGATACATTCTTCTAGCAGATCAATGCCATGTGATGTCAAAATGGACATTAAAACGGAGAACCTTCAGGGGGTATATAAGTACAAACAAACAGAACATCCCTATCTAAACCAAAACGTTTTTATCAATCAACAAGACACAGAAGTTTGTGTGATTAACGTCAATAAATTTAACAGAGGGAAAATATTCATTTTTTATCAAGCAAATTATCCCACCCGATCTCCTCCTTGTTTTGAAAATTTAATCGCAGATTTACAGAATATTCGTAACCAACAAATGCATCAGCATGGCACTCTTCCATAAATGTTTCAGTTAAACACACAAAATCAAACTTGTAAATAAAGGACAGAAAATCATGATCATTAAGTTTAGAAAACAAACCATTTACATTCCAGGATAGAAAAGAAAAAGGTTTATTTACATCTGTACAAACCGAGCTCGATACTTCATCGCACGTGCTTTCAACACATTGAACGAACTCACTGCCGTGACCCACAAAACCCCGCCAACCACTGCCACTGCCACCAGTGACAGGTGTTTCAAACCGGTGCATCTTTTTTGTGCCTTCCCTTTCTTGCTACACCAGTGTACGGAATATCTCTTCTCCAGTGGCCGGCCACCCCCCTATCTGGACTCTTTTAGGTTGCAGTGGTCATCCAGGAAATACTTTTTTCGTCAATAAGTAGATGATCAAAGATCATCGTTGCTCGTTTTCCCTTCAGACCTTGCTTTTTCAGATGAGGGGAAAGGTTACGTCTTATGGTTCGCACACGAAAAGAAAATCCTCACCCACAAAAATATCACTACCTTTCAATTTCCGCTTTTCTTTCAGAATGCGCACTTTGTCCTTATAAAAGGAACATCTGGCAATTACAGGAGAGTCCGGTTTGGGATTAAGCCTGTGAACTCGATCAAATTCGACATCCCGAGTCAATCCAAGTTGATCAGTCAAAAGGTCATGGATTTTGCCTTCGCACTCTTCCACAGATTCATTCTGACCTTTAGAAATGCCGTAGAAGATTAAATTGTTGCGTTTTTGATCTTCCTTCTAAGTCATCAGTTTTTAGTTCTAATTGTTCAATTCTTGACATGAGGTCAGAATTATGTTTTGCAAGATTTGAATTTTCTTTCTTTAAAGTCTCCACCTCGGCCTCAGATCTTTCACACCACTTTGTAACGCTGCGAACTGGTCGCTTAGGCATTTGACACTTCTCCCAAGTCCGTAAATTTATCTCCCATTTCTCTAAATGCACAGTTCATTGATGTCAACATACCATAATGTCCGCATTGGTGGGTTGTTGAGGAGGGGTGGGTGTCGTTTGTTCGCTGTCCGCGGTGAAGCGGTTAGTCTGTCCACACTGCCCTGCGTCCTGAGCTGCCAAGCTGGCCTGCTTCAAACTGTCTGTCTGGGTCTGGGTTCTGCTCCACGTCACCACAGCGTAGCAGTAGTCCGCCCAGAAAATCAACGTGAGGAGCAGGCCTAGCACTACACCGTCTAGCCTCGAACGCGGTGTCAGCATGGCGATCCGCATGGCCGTCTTCTTCCTGGCTCGCTTCAACATAAAAGCGATGTAGATGTGGACGAACGTACCACAACTCGCTCTGAAAGCAAGTGCTGCTGAAGGCATGGTGCCTTACGGAGGTACTGGTAAAGTTGAGAAAGGTACTGTGTAGATATCCGTCAAAAAAGAAGAAAACTACAGAGCGATGCAATGCGTGACTGCTCAACTGAAACGCAGTTCACGACCCCCACAGACAGACAGACAGAGAGAGAGAGAGAGAGAGAGAGAGAGAGAGAGAGAGAGAGATCAACTGAAAGAACTGACTGTGTCATGGAGTGGTTTAATTAACTGAATTTAACATATTTTTTGAAGTAAGGGTATGGGTGCTTGCGTGTTCTGACCCGTTCTCATGCATAAACACTAGGGGTCACCACTGTCGTGGACCCATGTCGCACGAGGATTACTCAGAGAACTAAAGTAAGGTAAGGTAAGGTAATGTTGCTTATAGCCCAGCCGACCGCAGAGGGCTACATCAGGGCTGTCACCACGTTAAAATCAATCACAAATCATTCATTCACACAACTCTTTAAAACACATCTTCTAAAAAACCCACCCGAAATTTTGTTAAAAAAACCTTTCCACTGTAAAATCTCAGATCCGATGAAAAATGTTAATCTCTTTCAAGAATTCAAAGATCGCGTCAGGACATCCTCTGACAAGGTTTTCATGGAATCTGCTGTAAAATGTTTGTGTCTCACATCGTGCAAGTCCCAACACTCTAAAGAATATGTTTCATTGTGAGTGGCGCGTGACATGGAATGCACCCGGAGCTTCTTCAACTCTTTAAAAGGTAAGAATGGGTAAAATACGAATGGCCGGTGTGCAGCCGGCATAGAACCGTTTCTTCTTTGCGACCACCAGACGTAGATGAGAGGACTCTTAAGGTTTTGGACGGATCTGAAGAGTTTGTTATCCGTCTGTGTATTCCAGTCCTCCTGCCAGAGGTCTCTGACATAATCATTAATTTTTTGTTTCAGATCTGAGCAGGGGATATATATATATATATATATATATATATATATATATATATATATATATATATATATATATATATATATATATATATATATATATATATAATATGTTAGACAATGTCTCTGTTGTGGCTAAAGTAAACTATGTTATCAAGATACGACACAAAACAGAAAGATAAGTGATTTACCTGAGTGCTTCTGTCTTTTCAAACAAATATCTGGAAAAGAACAAAAGGTAGATAAATGAGCCAACAGAGGCCCGATAGATTTGCTGACACAAAAAAAACTAGATGATGCAGATACAGCACAGCAAATGACTACCTGCAGTTGTTATCGTCGTCCGCATTCAACAACTGTTGCGCCTTTGGGCAGCTTCACGCATACTGTCAGTTTTCATGTCCATCTCGTTGCAGACGAGTTCACAACCACTTACACGCTTACATGAGCACGTGCATTCCGTTACGCTATCTTTTTAAACAAAAATCAACTTCAAACTTTTCTGCTTGTTCAAGTTCTTGAAACATTAAAGGTTGTTCAGTCTCCTACAAACGTTAGCCACATTTACGTGTGTGACGTTCACCATTTTTAATGCAAAATTGGAATTTTTCCTTCTTCTCTCTAATGATCTATAGATATGAATTATTTACATAAAAAAACTTTTGCCTTCATAATGAAAGACTGGTTGACTGATTTACTTACTGATTGATTGATTGGTTGGTTGGTACGTTGATTGATTGATTGATTGTCTTCATGAGTCGAGGACTTGCCCAATTTATGAGCTGACATTATTTACACATATTGAATTAGATTGATTAAAGTGGAAAGAGACGACACAATGTTCACAGGCTAAGGAATGATCTTAAATGAAACAAACAATTGAAAAAGGCAATAACGGGCAAGAAGAGTATTCTGTTTAAAACATCTCAAGGATATTTGTGCTTTGTCAAAAACTCAAAGCATCTGACGATAAAGAGAGAGAGAGAGAGAGAGAGAGAGAGAGAGAGAGAGAGAGAGAGAGAGAGAGAGAGAGAGAGCCCTGAAGGACTGAGGGGGCATGCACATGTAAATGAACAAAACACATAGCATGCAACCTGATTTTTTTTAATCTACAACCCTACAAGTGTAGATATATAACAAACTGAGATCAACATGCTACGAAATCATTACTCGTGACAGATCAAGCGCCTAACTAATGTGCATGCCGAATGTTTATTTGGATATGCCTTATCAACTAGAATATACTTCAGTAAAACGGAAACTTTGAACTGTATAGTTTAATCTTGCCTTCAAGATTACGAGGGCGGGACAGCTGTGTAATAATACACTTTTCATCTTTATTAGCCATGAGGTCAGCGTTTTTTCTTTTCTTACATGAAAGAATCAGCTAGACTTCAACATACACCGAAACGAAAAACTAGTCAATTCATGATCTATGGCTTTTTATACACCGAAACGAAACTAGTCAATTCGTGATCTATGGCTTTTTAAGTCTGCAAACGGTTACATAAAATAAGAAGTTTTTAAAGAGTCTGTACCCAGAAAATGTGTCACCAGTATATGTCATGACACCATGTCTGTCCTGCCACGTTGTTGTTGTCGTTGCCGTTGTTTTTGTTGCAGTAGCTGTTGTTGATGTTGTTGTGTAATTGTCGTCGTCGTTGCTTTCTTTTCCGTTTCTATTCATTGGAAAACACACACACACACACACACACACACACACACACACACACACACACACACAACACACACACACACACACACACACACACACACACACACAAAACAACAAGAATCCCATTTCTACACAGCTTCTCGTCTCTACGTCCCTTTCTCATTGCACGGGGAGAGTTTCTTCGCAGAATTCAACCTGAATGAAAATGTTGGCAGGTGTCTGTTATGAGGGAAGACATATGTCTTCTGCATTCTCGTTCCTCTCACCCGCAAGGGTTTAAGAAAGTAGTCATTGCTAAGAGAGAAGCAATGTCAGAAATATCCATCCTGGAGTCTTCATAGCCAAGCCAACACAGGGACAAGCCACCTACCGTCGACAACGCTAATCAATACTAAATCAATGTTTCAAGGAGATAAGATGGTGCATCATTCTGGCACTCAGTTCGGCTTCACCGACCTTCGGTTCTTTGAAGCCGTGCATCATCACACAAGCTGTCTATTATCAAAGATGCACAAATAACATCTCCCACCCACGCAGTCTGCTGTGGGGACTATCATCAATGGAAAAGGGGAGGGGGACAAAAAAAAAAAAACAGCAACAGAACGTGGTACCCAGACTCGTCTTTGATGCTGACTTCAACTCGTTTCCAGGAGGTTTATCCCCGTGCAGTTTTAGCCAATACTGCAAGGTTGATACTTTAAAAAAGACGACCTGCTCTGTACGGGTTAAAAAGGACAAAAGCTGTAACGTATACTGTTTGTGGGGAATTAAGGTTGCATGGCTTGCAATAAGGCTTTTTTTCATCCTCGTTCTCCCCCAACACAACACAAAAGGTGCATGAGGGGAAGCTGGCTGGTTAGGTCGAAGGGCATTTCCCGGCACGACACAGCGAGTTAGAATTTTTTCCGCACTAGAAGCCTTTTTTTGTGAAGAACCGATGAGAGAAGATTGAATTTCCAATCTCGCACTCTTTCTTTTGGAAAAGTAGAAAATCGCGATACTCTCTCTCTCTCTCTCTCTCTCCTCTCTCCTCTCTCTCTCTCTCTCTCCCCTCTCTCTCTCTCTCTTTTCTCTCTCTCTCTCTCTCTCTCTCTCTCTCTCTCTCTCTCTCTCTCCCTCTCGCAGGCTGAGGCAGGGTGGGTCCAGTCCATCAACCTTAATCAGTTGCTGACTAAACTGAGACATTAACACTTAAATCTCGCCACCACCCCACCCCACCCCTTTCCCACATCCTTCCTTGCTCCCTCCCTCCCTCCCTCCCTCCTCTCTCTCTTTCTCTCTCTCTCTCTCTCTCTCTCTCTCTCTCTCTTCTCTCTCTCTCTCTCTCCCCTCTTTTCTCTCTCCTCTCTCTCTCTCTCTCAATCTCTCTCTGTCTCTCTAAGGCTCAGACGGGTGGGACAAAGTCCTTCAATCCTTATCCGTTTACTGACAAACCTGAGACATTAACACGTTCTGTAATCTCTTCACCACACCCCAGTGGTGTCGGACTGGGTCACGTTTTAGACTGAATTCACTGAATTGTTATTTGGGGCACCGATTCATCAGAAGATAGCGATGACGGGACTTTGTCTGTGAATTCCGTTGACAAACAATTCTGTTTCGAGTAATGATCATTCGTCATATCAAGAAATCACCAGAAGGGGTTTTTCTTTATGCATTGGAATGTGCATGGTTGGATGTCAAAACTGTTTGATAACGATTTTGTTTCTTTTGTGTCATCTTTTCATTTTGTTTGCTTGGTCGAAACTTTTGTTGATAGTATTGATTCAGATATCTTTACAGGTACAAGGTTTTTGCCCACCAGCTAAGAAGCTATCAAATGCTGGGAGCCTTCGGGTGGTGTCGTTTGTCTCATCAAAAATGAGTTTATGTCTTTTGTGAAGCAGATCAAAGTGAGTGTTGGAAACTTTCTGTTGTTCGTCATTAACAAGAACCTGTTTGGCGTGGAAAAAGATGTGTTGTATGTCTGTGCGTATGTACCACCCGAGGGTTCTCGTAATATAAGTATCTGGGAGTGGAGGGGGATGGGACTGCCTTGCTGGAAAACTGTTTTTTTTTTTATAATGCCCTTGTAGATGATGACTATTTTGTCTTCTTTCTGGTGATCTTAATGGTCGTACTTCTAACATCTCGCAGCCTGTGTCTGTTGAAAATGATCTTCATTGTCCATATTCTAAATGAGATTTTGCAAACATTACAAGAAATTCACAAAATTCTGTTATGAATGGATTTGGTACGTCATGGCTAAACATGTGTACTGCGTTAAACTTGAGCACTATGAATGGTTATGGCGACCTCGAAGGACGCTGCACGTACATTTGTGATTTTGGATGCAGTGTCACAGATTTTTTTGGGTTTTTTTGTTTTTTGATATCTAGAATCTACAAGACTGAAAAGTATGCTGATCGGGCAAACAGCCTGAGGAGAGAAGGCTATCAGGTCAAAGTCCTCACTGCAGAAATTGGAGCTAGGGGATATGTAGGAACGTCTGCATACAGCCTCATGAAACAGCTCTCAGTTGCAGGAGGGGAAAAAACCAAGCCCTGAAAGCAATGGCAGAAGCGGCAGAGAGGTGTTCAAGCTGAATCTGGTCAAGGAGGAACAAAAGTGAACTTCATAAGGCTTAGATTTCCATACAAATATCAGGTGCCCCAGCGGCTCAGTGGTTAGAGTACGAGTCATTAAGTGGAGAATGAGCATGTCCAAAGGGTCATG
>CM031600.1:22713666-22732833 GCA_018398815.1 Conus ventricosus | reverse complement strand
GCGATGTAGAGGATCGCCTGCAGAACCTCGTAGAGATCGGCTGAAGAACGGGACGCAATTCCTGTTCCTGCTTCTTAGCTTTGGCGCGTGTGGTGACTCCACACACGCCTGTACGGGCAATCCGTAGACACGGACTGACTGCGTCCGTCTGCGAAGGTGATAGTATTCCCTATGATAAGGGAATACAGAGGTCGCTCCACCGCGATGGCCCATACTTCGCCACAGAAGTAGGGGGTGGAGATAGGAATAAGTACAGAAGGACGGGTGGAGGTAAAACCAGCCTCCAACCCGCACACATCGTAACTGGCGCCCCGCCGGGCCTTAGGGGAAACTAAATCCTTATCCACAAAGAGTGTTGATGCTCCCGAATCCCTGATGGTGTCGACCAAGGAGGAACCAACAACAGAAGAAACACTGGGCACTCTGAATCACCAGAAGCTGGGATGGAACCCACGTTAGCCGAGGCACGAGGATGCTGGAAAGGACTAGCCCCATGACTACCAGCGGCTTTAGGGCAATCTTTCCTGATGTGGCCAGGACGACCACAAAGAAAACAAAATCGGGGTGCTGAGTCCCGATGGACTGCCTGCCTTGTTCACCCCACTAGCAGTTGTCGGCACCTTATTGCTACTAAATCCTGTGGAGGGCTTCCTCTCCGTATCTGGGCGATGCCCATAAGCCCTGCGAGCTTCAGCAAACACCTCAGCTGTGTGAATCGCAGCCGCGAAATCCTGAGGTGCTGTCTCGCCTATCCGGATCCTCAACTCTGGGGACACAGTGTTGGTGAGCTGTTCAATGAGGATCAGATCCTCCAGCTCCAACTTAGCTAACTGACGCCAGTACCTAGCGTCTTGCGCAGCCTATCACCAAACTGCACGAAGGTCTCATCATTATTCTTCTTCATGGACCTAAACTTCCTCCTGTAGGTCTCTGGGGTAAGGTGGAAACGCTTACGCAGAGCCAACTGCATGTCTGCATAAGACGCCCTTCATTTAGAGTGAGCACACACTCCCTTGCAGCACCAGATAATCCAGAAAAAAGGTGCATAGCCTTTTGTCCTCAGACAATTGGTATGAACAAGCAACCTTGTCGAAATGCTCTAAGAACATATCAATGTCCTCACTAGGTCTGAACTCTGGAAGCTTTAACTTTGGGCCTCTAACTCTATCACCTGCCTGGTGATGAAACCCCTGGTTTACAGAAAGCGGGAGCCTGCGAAAGGAAGTTGGTGCCACTCTTCCCTGCGTGAGATCTGTTTCTGGCAGCCTCCTTCTTCTACGTTGATTCCAACTCTTCCAGTCGGAGGGGCAGGCCTCCTCCCTACACTGAGCCTCTGTCTAGCAGCTCCTCTCTACGCTGAGCCTCCTGTCTTGCATCCTCCTCTCTACGCTGATCCAATCTTCCCGACGGAGCTTTGCCTCTTCCCTACGAAGAGCTTCCTGCCTTGCAGCCTCTTCACTACGCTGCCGTCAGAAACAAGAAGGACAGAGGGGGGGCTGATATCCTGGCGGGGTTCACTCTCCCGACCCGGAGGATGATCGTCCATGACCGTCCCTTGGGATCTCGACTTTCCCATAAGGAAAGTCTTCTGGGGCATCCCTTACGATGGGGAAGCCTGGAGAGGAGAAGGTTTCGGGGTCTCTGCGACTCAGACAGAAGCCCACAGTTGCTTCGCTTTACTCGGACGCTTCCTAGCGGAAGTGCCAGTCGGGGTCTCGACAGGGAGACCCCAGCGATGAGGTAGTAAAAGTACTCCATGGGCTACTGCTACAGCACTGGAATAGGTACGAAGTTACCGTAGTCGAAGGTACTGGTACTAATAGTAGGGGAATACAGTACATTTGAATACCATTCTTATTCGAGCCCGCTCTGTCGCATCACCAGCGCCGGACGTCGCCATGACATCATATTCCTACAGTTTTCCAAATACAGGGGAGAAAAAACAATTCCACTAGAAAAAAAAACAAAATATTTTAGGGGCGTGTGTATATGTGTGTTATGTGTGTGTGTGCGTGTTGTGCGGACAAGTTCCGGCTGTGCTCCACTCTGGCAACAACGCGCTTACAGGCACGAGCAACAGTGCGGTGGGGCACCAAAAAAAAAAAACAAAACAAAAACTTTTGTACGCTGCCCCCACTCTGGCAACACCGCGCTTACAGCCGAGCAACCGTGCGGTGGGGCTTGGCCGGAAAAAAAAACAAAACAAAAACTAGCAGGACGGAATCCGAGAGAGGAAAAAAAAAAACACTAGGCGACCGATGCACCCCCCTGTAATCAAAACCCGGTAGTAGAAAAAAAAAAAGAATTGGCCCTAAATTCAAAACAGGAATGGAGGACCTGAGCGGCAACAGAAGGCAAAGACTTACGCCGTACCTGCGTTGAGGTACCCGGCGGAAGGAGGTCTGGGGAAGCTGTCGACTCCTCCTTATCTCACCTCGACCCTTCCGAGTCACGCGGATGTTTATTCCCTAGGCACCAAAAAGACTCCCTTCACTCTAGAGTCCCCCAGCCAACCCCCCCGAACAAACACGACAAACTGATAAACATATACAAAACAGACAAAAACTAAACAGGTACTCTGCGAAACGAGAGAGAGGACAGCCTGAGCCACTTTCACATCCCAGGACGAAGCCCCACATTGTCACGACCGCCCTGGAGGTTCTGCCTGGACAGGATTCGAGTCTAGGTGGAGTGAAGGGATGTGAGGACCTCACACGCTCGCAAGAGGGACCACACAATAAAGATTACGATTTCAACTCCCCATTTATTCTCACCAGCAAAATAAACATTCCAACACACGCACCATGCACGATCACAATAAAGCACTCCACCGCACACAACATGCACAATCACGATCAAGCACTCCAACGCACACAACATGCCCAATCACGATCAAGCACTCCAACGCACACCAACATGACACAATCACATCATAGACTCCCACACCCATAACATGCCTCAAATAAATATTTCGCAATACGGACGTCACGATCACAATTACAGCACTCCAGAACATATGACATATACCAATTATAAAGGAATATTCACAGTATCATCCTTTCTCACCACCATGGAGAGCGTTCCACATCCCTGCACCATGTTCAAGTCCGCAGGGAGGCACCCTGTCGCACGAGGTGCTCCGGCCGGACTGGTTCTCGCAGGGAGTCTCGCCAAAGCCGACACCTCGTCTCCCAGCGGGCTAGTGGAAGAGGGAGCTTTGTTCCGGGGGGGGGGTGGGGGGGGGGGGGGGGAACGTAGTAGCTGTTACTGGGGGTCTGGACGGGGGTCCAGGCCGGCCAGTCAAGACGGCGGGCTCTTTCTAAGCAGGCCTCTGTCCGACAAATGCGTGGCCTGACCAGCGGCGTGGCACCATCCCGTCCGTGGTCTCAGCCAGAACGTGCCTCGACCAGCACGTGGCACCATCCAGTTCGTACTCCAGGTGAAGCCCCCGGGTGGGGGGAGGACGTAAGCTGGAGGAGAGTCGGTGAGGAGGAAAAGACGAAAGGGTAAGGAAGGAAGGGAAGAAGGGTACTGGAACCTGCAGTCAGTACAGTCTGACCATTGCTGTCAAGTCTTAACAGCCACTCGCAGATGGGCGAGGGAGAAAGTGTATTAAGCACACAGTAAACCCACCTGAATCAAGTTTCTCACACGATGCAGGTAAAGGACGCATTTAATCAACAGGTTTAAAAACAAATATGAATTATCTAACCCTTCTCTCATCACGTTAACCGTTTTCCTTCCTTAGGAAATAAATAACAAGCGACATCGCTTAATAACTGCCTCCACATTGCAAATAGTAATTCAAATGGCACAAACTGTCACATTTTATAAACACATTTAAAATAACAAAATCTCCAACCCACGATTCCGAACGACAAATCATGCGTACGCACGCTCGTGAACATAAAACTCGTTCTCATTGCACACACAAACAGACGGTGGCCGAAGGATAAAAGTCCGGCGAATGTGACAGGGCGGACGAGCGAGACCAAGCAAGTTCCAACCCTGAATCACCAAGTCTCTCCCTTCCCCACCGACTACCGCATCACCAGATACATAAACAGGAGAAAGAATTTTGGAAATAATTAGAATGGCCAGGTTAAAGATTGAATTAACCAGAGAAAAGGTCTCACACAATATTTCTCTTACAATTTCGAAAACAAAGAAAATTGCGCAAAAGAGAAGACTAAGACCGCTAACAACAAACCAAAACAAACAGACCACGAAACTGATGCTTACCAGCTACCCGTGGGTGACCCCAAGAGGCGGGTCAAAAGACTCTCTCTACCCTCTGTCCAGTCGAGAGGACAGAGGCGAAGATGCGGAAACAGAAGAAATGATGTCCCTCTCCTACAGGCCGACTGCAGGAATTGAAAGTACTGACTGTACTCTCGACGATAAGGTAAAGAACCAGGACTGGAGCAGGCGCCCCCAGAGACATCTTCCGCTCGAGTGAAGAGCTAACCTCCCTCAGCAATGGCGGCCAACATGCCATGCTGCGTCACAGAGTGAGCATACTTCAAACTAAAAGGAACGAAGCACGTGCGACAGGTAAAAGACAGGCGAGAGGCCGATAGACAGAAAGTTCGAGAGAAAGGTACCGGCCACCCGTGAACTTGCAGGATGAATAGCACGGGCGGTGGAATTAGAGAGAGAGAGAGAGAGAAAGCAAACCGAAGTTGAGCTGAACCACACCAAGGTGCAACTGCACCACAAGCCACCCTAAGGGACGGCTACACGACAACAGCAACGACAATAAACAAATAAGTAATTCCGCCACCCTAGGTGGGTCGAACGTCGTAGGCCTCGTGACAAACTCGTGACAGACAGGATTTATGAGAGAATTAATGACAAGGGTAAAATGGGTAAATATAAGTTGTAAAAACCTTGAATACTCAATGGGAACACATGGATTGATGATATATAATGAATTGTATTTGCCGCTTGTTGTGAACACCTGGTATGGACAGGCTGGAGGCCTCATATTGAAAGGCGCGGCGCATTCGCGCGCGTCAAGCGTCTCTCTCTGTATGTGTGTGTGTGTGTGTGTGAAGTGGGGATTCAAAACGGGAAGGGAGGGTGAATCTACCATTGCCCGAGCTTAACTCTCGGAAGTTGTTTTGGAAGAAACAAAGTGTGCGTGCGTGCGTGTGTGTGCGTATGCGTGGGCGAACACACGCGCGCGCGCGTGTGTCTGCGTGCATGCGTGTGTGTGTGTGTGTGTGTGCGTGTGTGTGCGGGCGGGCGCTAGAACGATTCCCGGCAACTCGGACTCGGTGTTAACTTGGTGGTCAACCACTGACCCAGATGGCCACGGACCTCTCACCTCTCACCCCTCCCACACTCGTACCCCCACACATGCTCCCGGCCCGAAGGTCTGTGAAACATCTAACAAAACATTTTATGGTGATGGGAAAGGAGGCCAGTATAATGACATCCTGGGTAATTCAGGAGAGGTGAGAAACTCCACTGAAGAGCCAGAAGGTCGGAGGTTGGGTACCGTTTCGTCGTTTCCCGTGTCGCCGTATGGGTGTCAAATCGCCGTATTCGTCAATTTTTTTGTTAAGATGATCCCGTGCTATTTCGCCGTCCTTTTTAGTTTCGGTTCGCCGTACTGGGAACTTGGGCATGTATGAGTAGTCTTCAGTTTGTTGCTTGTACATCCCGTGCGAGTGAGTGCCACGGTCTGTCATGGTGTTGAGTAAAAAGCAAGTTGAAAGTCGATTGTGCCGTTTCGAGCGTCTCGTAAGCCGCGGTGGTAGGCCTAATGGAGTTTATGGAAACAAAACGTGGTGGTCTGTCACTTATTTTGAATGGCCACAGGTACAGAAAAGACTACAACCGTGGTGAAAATATTATTGGAAGTGTACTGTTGACAACTGTCGTGCGCGTTGTAAAACTAGAGACAATCTCTCTCAATCTCTCTTTCTCAATCTCTCAATCTCTCTGTCTCTCTCAATGTCTGATTTCTATATCTCTCACTTTTACTGATTTCTATATCTCTCACTTTTACGGCAAAATGACACTTATTTGATTAATACGGCGAAACGGGAAACGGCAAAGCGGGAAACGGGAAACGGCGAAATGGGAAACGGCGGAACGGGAACATCCCAGACCGACCCTAGAGGGTGCACATCGTATGCAACAGAAGCCATACAAAAATAAGTAAATGGATCCATAAATACATAACATTGATAACCCTTGGGTGATGATAAACGGTTGGGGTGGAAGGGTGCTGGGAAGGAAAAGCGCCATCCTTGAATGGATAAATAGATTTTTTTCCCTCAAAAACTGAATAATTGATTAATCGTTCACTCATTCACTCACTCACTTACTCATTCACTCACTCGATCGATCGACCAACCAATCAACCAGCCAACCAATCATTCAATCATCTGTTGGTTGATTGATTGACTGAACGATCGATTATTTGATTGATTCATCAATTGACTTATCAATTAATTCATTAATTACAACGGTGATGATGATAGAATAAAAAAAATATTAATAAAGGTGCACGAAGAGATCAACTATCCAATGGCTGATTACAGCTCAATGGCTTTTACAGCCCAGAAGTAGTGTAAGTGTGTGTGTGTGTGTGTGTGTGGTGTGTGTACGCGTGTGCGTGCGTGCGTGCGTGTAGGCAAGAAACATCTATCTTGCCGAATTAGATGAAGATACGTGATTGCTCGTTCATTTTCGTTGTCCTGAGTGTTTTGTATCTTGCCTGAAGAAGACCTATGAGGTCGAAACGCATCGTGTTTTGTCTCGTGATTCGTTTGTCTGCGTTTTTGTGGCGGTACATTATCACTAACATTTCAAATTTGTGTAGATTTCCGCCTGCAGTCGCCTCACTTTGCAACTATATCTATCTTACTGCCTGGTTGTCATTCGCTCGTCAAAATTGACATTGGATATACAGCAGTGGGGCTTCACTATGATTAGGAGCCCCGTCAAAAAGTTTCCTACTGTTCTGGATTGCCAGGATGTTATCTTCTCAGCAGGACGGCTATAAACTTCTATTCACTGGCATGTCCGATGGTGAAAATCTCACGATGTGGCGAAAAGTGGAATGGTTCAGAGAGATCGCTGAATATTAGACATGCTACATTTGATACCAATCACACGCACGCGTATACGTGTATACAGGCAAACAACCACACCCACGTGCACCAACGCGCATACACACACACAAATATGTGTGTGTGTGTGTATATATATGTCATATGTCATTAGGTTTTTTATATGGTTTGTATGTATGATCCTTAAGGTCTAATGTTATGTCTAAATAATTTACTGTTTTTTTTGTTGGCTTCTACTGTGATTTTTAGGTTATGGCTTTGAAAAAATTTACAAAGTAGAAGCCAACAAAAAAACAGTAAATTATTTAGACATAACATTAGACCTTAAGGATCATACATACAAACCATATAAAAAAACCTAATGACACACCTGTCTACGTAGACATCAATAGTAACCATCCACCCTCCATCTTAAAAACCATACCTAATGGTATAAACAAAAGATTATCTAAACTGTCATGCAATGAGAAAGAATTTAACAGTGCAGCAGCTGAATACCAAGAGGCGCTGAAAAAAAGTGGCTACAACTACAAATTACAATATAACCCAGATAACAACATGAACAGCAACAGGAAAAACAGGAAAAGAAAAATTATATAGTATAACCCTCCATATGATGGAAGAACAAAAACTAACGTAGGAAAAGAATTCCTCAGAATCCTTAAAACATCATTCCCAAAAGAACATGTACTATCTAAAATATTCAACAAAAATACCGTCAAGCTATCATACTCGTGTATGCCCAACCTTAAAAATATAATTGATTCTTCCAATAAAACCAAAAACAACACAACCAAAGAGGGTGATGAAAGGATATCTTGTAATTGCACAAAAAAAGACCAGTGCCCTCTGAACAATAAATGTCTCTACAACAACATTGTGTACCAAGCTACGGTAACAACAGACAGTGATAAAGAAACATACATAGGTATTACGGCAAACCATTTTAAAACCAGATATGCAAACCATAAACAGTCTTTCAAAAATGAAAAATATAAAAACCAAACAGAATTAAGTAAATATATTTGGAAGCTTAAAAATAAGAAAATAGATTACAACATATCATGGAAAATTATAAAAAGAGCAACACCATACAACAACATTTCTAAAAAATGCAACTTATGTACTACAGAAAAGTGCTGATATTATGCAAACCCCACCTAGCATCCCTGAACTCTAAAGTAGAAATGATAAACAATTGCAGGCATAAATGAAATCTTTGTCAATGCACCATTCCGTGGCACATCCCCCCTGAACGCGCCCCCCCCCCCCCCCCCCAAAAAAAAAAAAAAGAAAAAAAAAAGAGAAAAGACCGGCAGGCCACGTGCCGCACGCACAGAGCTCACACGCTCACACACCACAATATATATAACACCTGTGGCGTGCCCAAATTGTATACCCTGAGGAGAGCGTTTTGTCTAGCTTGAAACAAGCTTGTAGGTTTTTAATTTCTTCCATTTTAAAATTCTATTTTAAACTGGTATGTCGCTCCCTACATGGTTGAGCACTTTTAGCGTTCTGAGTGGCTTAACTCTGATTTTATATATATATATATATATATATATATATATATATATGTATATATTTTTTTTTCTTCATATATATGGAGGTGTGTGTGTGTGTGTGTGTGTGTGTAGGCTAACTATAAGTCTGTATGACGCACCACTTTATTTCAGTGTCAGCAATCTGTAATGTAACGGCGTTTACAACGAGGTATTTTCCTGTTGGGGAAAGGTGGGGTTATTGCTGTAATTGTTGCACTGGTTATTCATTTTTTTCTGAAAGCTAGTAACATCTTTTTATTGTTTTTTGTTTGTTTGTTTGTGTAGCTTAACCTTTCGTTTTACATATTCCTACATGTGTTGTTTTCTATCATTTTGTATTATTGTCCATGCTTCAGCAGATCCAAGGACTGGATGTAAAACAACACACACACACACACACACACACACACACACACACACACACACACCAGTGCCTGTCTACTATCGTCGCAAATAAATTCCATCCTCTCTCTCTCTCTCTCTCTCTCTCTCTCTCTCTCACGCGCGCGCGCGCGGGCACGGGCAATAGACTAGGGGAAATAATCATGTCTGGACAGTTACTGAAAATATGATACCATGCATCGCCAGCAGTCATTACCTTTCATGCATACTTTTTTTCGCTGATACTCTCTCTCTCTCTCTCTCTCCCTTCTCTCAAGTGAATCAGCAAGACGTGTTGTGGTTGTTCTCCTTGTTTTTTGCAAAGTTCGTTATGCCACAGGACGTTTTGTCTTTCATTTTCTGCAGTGATATTTGCTACTGTGTGGTGACTACTGTGGCATAATTGTTGTGCTTCCAAACACAAGGTATGGTCCTTAATTAACATAATTTTGTTTACATTGAATAATGAAGGAAATCGGCCTTCAATACTGTTCACCATGACCGCAGCGAAGCATGAAGTGAAATTCCATTTTGCACGTGAGGCCTTGTCGTTTCGGTGAGCTGTGTGATCCGACACGGTCAGCTATACTACACAATTGTGTCAAGTGTGCCATGCTTCACTGACTGTTTTCCGTGCTGTCCCGTGTCCGAGTCGCTGAAACCGTGAACAGTCGTTTATTGATCATGTGTTGTATAAACGTGTTTTCTTGATTACATTTTAATGGATACCTCCGCTGTGGTACACGACAACAAATTAAAACCCACCTTAGACATTCTACAAAAGAGGTTCTCCTGTCCTGAAAATGAACTTCTTGCCTGGAGAAATTCATTGTTCTACCGTTACTCATGTATCACTAATGAATCAATTGTTATCGAAAAGAACGATTATGACTGTCAGGAAAATCCGCTTTCTCTTACCTGTGGATCATGAACCCATACCCTCCTGTCTGGCTAAGTCAGTCATTCGGTGTATAGTGGCACATCGAAACGTATTACACTGACTTTTTATTTCACTCGGCAAGGAACAGGGACTTTACTGTGCCAGGGTGCAGACTGTGAAACATGGGACAACGATGAATGTGAAATCCTGAAAGAGACAATTCCCAATTACTGTAAAAGTGATGACATACATGCACTAAAAACAGCATTGACCTCTCTTCCTTTAACTTTTCTGACAGGAATGACAGCATTCTTTTTTCCACCCCCTGTGTGTGACCAGAGCGTAGTGTCTTCATCCTGTCCCACGTATTCCCAACCAACTCTAGAGGATGATGTGAGCGAAGGCAGTGTTGTGCAAGATCTTGATGGTGACATCTCTGAAACATCTCCGTTGGCTGTGGTGGATAATCTGACTGAAGTTTCCTTTGAAACTCAACGAGGTGACCATGACTTTGCAAAACAAACTCCAGCAAATGAAAAATGGAAACCCTGTTTCGAGGACAGTGTGTGCAAAACCCCGCCACAGACAGGCGTTAAATCAACACCCAAATTATCTCGAACTAAACGTTATCGTAGACGGACATTGTGTCCTACTAAACACTTGCAAAAAGCGTCGTCTGAAAAACTTACAAACATTGAAAACGCTCTAGAGTTCATGTTAAATAATCAGACTGATCGTGATGCAGACTTGGTATCTAAACTAGAAGACTCAAAATTTTCTTTGAAAAAGGATTTAAAACTCCATATTGACAAAAAGGTGGAATCTTTACACTCCAATCTTGACGAATTAAAAAACTATTATTTCCAAACTCGATGCCACAGTTGCAAATTTGATCAAAGAAAACCTTCCTTGAAAACCCATCTTGGCACACTTCAGTCAGAAGTACGACTAAACTAAGAAAAAGTCAACGTCTTCAGTAAGTAACATCTACCCAGACTATTGATGAAAATCAAAACGACGAGTTTTGTGGTGACCAGTTTCCTGTCCGTCTTCCTCACATGCAGAAGTGAATGGTAGTGTGTCCATCAGTCCAACAACTCCAAAGGAGACCATTGGTGAACTTCGTCAGGACAGCACGCCCCAGCCTGTGCCGGTAGTTCTACATGGTTTTGATAGCAAGGATTGTGCCTGTTTCAAAATCGATTTGACATACTGGCTAATCTCAGCCAGGATCAATCAAATGAAAACATTCCGAGAAACTCCCACTCTCCCAAAGCTAACAATATATTCAATACTGATAATTCACCCCAAGCCCATGATTCTCATAAACCATTGCTTCATAGGAAAACCCCGGAACAAATTCTTGGTGAAATCAAAATACCAAACGAAACGTCTTCGCTTTAGTTGGTGACTCTGTCATAAGGTACATTGATTCAAGGAGACTGCAGACAAAATAATGACCCTCTTTTTAAAATTTGTGTTCCAGGTCTAAAAATTAGTGATATTATCCAGTGGCTGCGTGGACTAGACAAACAGGAAACAAATAAAAAACTCTCATTGTGCATGTGGGTACAAATGACTGTCCAGCCGGTCCAATTCCAACTGAGGTTTGGCAGAAGTTAATTGATTTGTGTCAGACTCGTTTTCCTTCAGCTTATATAGCCTTCAGTTCTATAGTACCTGCTCGTGGCAGGAACCCACTGAATAATGGGATAGCACCTTCAAATAGAAATTTATATACTGCCTGTACTAGCATGAAAGTAGACATGATCGACCACCACAGTGCTTTTATTACCGCAAGTGGTGCTCCACGGCAGGCACTATATAAAGACAGTACTCATCCCAGTATGAGAGGGACTGCCAGTCTGGCAATAAACTTAAAAAAGTTCTTCCTCAGGACAGACGAACTGGTGTCCATGGTCCTCCTCATAAGGCACCTGTTTTACCCAGATTCACAGGAAGAACTTTGCAGGTTAGTAATGAAGCTGATGGTCCCCATCTCCAAAACTCCCAACAAGCTGGTGTTCCCCCCTTATCATCCTACATCCCACTTTCCTTTGTTGCCCTCCCGGAATGATAACCAGACTGTGGTTGACAGGGCGCAAGCATCAAAAGGCCAAACCCATCGGCCTTCACCCCCACATCAGCTGGGGAATGATGGTATGTGTGAGGTTACTTATCCCCCACAAAAACAGCCAGTCAGGAGGTCCACACCCTACATTGAACCTATCATCATTCCCCAATGCCTCTTATCCCCTTCCCATCTCGGGACAAATGATCCCTTACTTCCCATATTCCAGATATCCAGACCCATACCCTTACCATACCCCTGATCACCGTGGAAGACAAATTTTCCAGAGACAGTTTCCGGTGTCGGATCCTGTCAGTGTCATAATGCGATGCCGGGATCCATGTATAGTATTCCAAATTGGCCCGCCACTAACAACCCTGTTAACCAGTGTGCCCAGCAACTAATGTCTTTGGCATCACAGCTGGCGTACCAACATGGACATCAGTGATCTTCACCAGCTCTGCGACCACCACCTCCACAATGCACGGTATTTCCATACATTATGCTGGTGATTACGAGACGTCAGACAATTGTGTTCGACCCATAAGGACTGCAGTGGGGGGGGGGGGGGGGGGGGGGGGGTGGGGGGGGGGGGTTTGTGCATGAACATTTAAACATTTGTCTACGTAAAAAAAAAATCCTCTTGGTTATATATCCAAAAGTGTGTTTGATAGACTTTGTTCATGCTTATTTTCTTCGTCTTAGATGTGAGGTGTACCATATTTTAAAAATGACTCCTTTCTTGTATGACAGGCGTCCTCGGAAAACTCGGATAGGGACAGTTCGCATACTCGTGTGAAATACATATTTATATCATATTTTTTTGCGCCGAGATTGTGTCTTGCCCCGGAGTGAATGTTCAGGTTGCTTTTTTTACTTTCAGTCTTGTGTTCAACTTAGCTGGATAGAATTGGTATTTCTCACTTTGTTTCCAGTGGTTTTTTCGCTTTCATCTTGCATTAATTTTGTATTGAGTGTCACATTTCTTTGTATGTGTTGATTTCCTCTTAATTATCATCTGTAATTGTATTGTTTGTCATGGACAATAACGGTAGCACGTCAAAGTGGCTCCGTAACGCTGGTTCAAAATAGGTTATCTCAATGTATGTCACTTAATGAACAAATTATCAGATGTGCCTTCCATTCTGTCCAATTCAAATGACTGTTTTCATGTCTTTGCTTTTTCTGAATCACGATTATCTAGTACGATTTCTGACAATATATTATCGATCCCAGGATACAGCCTTCTTAGACGAGATGCCACAGCAAACTAGAAACGGGTATGGTGGCTTATATTCACCAATCTGTTAATTATAGACTGCTAAACATGTTTGATAAATATAAAATTGAATGCTTATGGCTTGAGATTCACTTGAAAGGAACAAAGCCAAATCCTGGTAGGTTTCTTATACAAAAACCCAGAAGAAAGAGTCGAGTGGTTCGATCGTTTTGCATCAATGCTCGAAGACGTATTAAATTATTCTACGGAAATAATCTTGCTTGGAGATTTTAACATCGATTTATTCAAATCACATAATAAATGAAACAAACTTATGAAATGTGCAATTTAACTCAATTAATAAATTCACCTACACGGATAACATTACAGACAAAAACGTTAATTGACCACATTTATGTTACTAACTCTAACAACGTAGTAGAAACTGCTGTACCTGTCTATGGTCTTAGTGATCATTTTCCAGTGTGTTTAACATGGTCAAAGAAAGGAGTTAAAATACCCAGATGCACTCATAAGTGTATATCGTTTCGCAGCTATAAAAAACTTCCACACTGAAGAATATCTGCTGATTTATGTATGGCTGATTTTTCTTGTGTTTTTCAATACAATCATCCTGATGATGCACTTGCTGCTTGGTACAAAATTTTTGTTCCTATTTTCAATAAGCTGCTTTGCTTCGGACTAAACGTGTTAAATTAACTGAAAAACCACCGTGGTTAACAAAAGAAATAGATGCTGAAATTAGAATTCGTGACAATTTATTACAAACAACAGGGAAAGACAAGAAATTTAGGCAACAACGAAACAAAGTCACTGAGATGAAAAGAGCCGCACGGAAGATGTATTTTAGTGATTTAATTTCATCAAAAAAAGATTCAAAATCTATTTGGAAAGCAATAAATCAGCTGTCCGGGAAAACAGCACCGCCATCTGCTTCTTATACGTCCAATTTATCAGTTGAATATCTGAATAGACACTTTACTACCGTGGCAGAGAGAACAATAAAGATAAACAACACACAGGCGAATAATTTAAATCCACTGAAATGTTTCTGTGAGTCAAAAAATATCGTTGACAAACTCCATTTTCCATACATAGGCGTCCATGAAGTGCACCAGGAGTTAAGTATATTAAAAACCATCGAGTTCCCGTGGTTTGGATGGGCTAGACAGTAAAATTTTGAAGATATCAGCGCCCATTATCTCTGAATGTGTTACATATATTTATAACTTATGTATTGAAAAAGGTTACTATCCACAAGCCTTCAAAGACGCTAAAGTTTTGCCTGTTCTTAAGTCTGGTGACCCATCTGACCCCTCTAATTATAGACCCATATCTATACTATCTGCTCTGTCTAAACCTTTCGAAAAACATATCAAACGCAATCTACAGTCCCATTTTACAAAGTATGACTTATTTCACCCAAATCAGAATGGATTTAGAAGGAATCATTCGTGCCATTACATGCTGACCAATCTTATTGAGAAGTGGCATTTAAACATAAACAATAAATTTATTTACAGGTGCAATTTTTGTTGATTTTGCGAAAGCATTTGACACCATTGATACCAGTATCCTCTCTAAAAAATTAACTGTGTACGGTTTGAATGATAATTCCTTAAATCTCATAGCATCTTTTCTACATAATAGAAGACAAGCAGTCTTTCAAGATTCCACTTTATCTTCTGTTGCTTCAAAACAAATATGGAGTTCCCCAAGGATCGGTTCTGGGTCCTATATTATTTTCAATTTATATAAATGACCTTCCACTTCATTTGATATCCTCTTGTGAACTTTTTGCAGATGACACTACCATTTACAACGAAAATAAAAGCTCTGATGCCGTGTGCGCCTCCTTACAAAATGATATTCTAAGGCTTGCTTCCTGGACTGAAGAAAATCATATGGCAATTCATCCTCATAAATCCAAATTCATGCTAGTTACAACAAGACAGAAAAGACAGAACATTAAGAATAAATTACCAGAGTTAAAAGTTAGTGATAAAGTATTAGAGGAAGTAAGTTTTTACAAATTACTAGGACTTACTATAGACAATAACCTGTCCTGGTCCGAACATATTTCTATGCTTTGCAAAAGACTTTCCAAGAAAACATTCCAGTTAAATAGAATAAAACATTTTCTTGATCAGCATACTAGGAAGCTATTTTTTCGTGCATACATCCAGCCAGATATTGATTATGTATCAACATGTTGGGATCAGGCCAGTCAAAATTGCTTAAAACCTCTTGACAGCTTATACAGACGCTCTCTCAAGCTAATTCTTCTTAAATCCTCTTCTCTTGTCCCTGTAGATTATAAACAATTAGATATTCTCCCCTTCAGTCTTAAATGTCGCTACAACAAAGCTGTTTTCATGTTTAAAATTGTGAACAATTTAACGCCTGCTTATCTCAACAACAAATTTCCCATTAATAATGTTCGTAACAAACGACCATCCGCATTCCTCTCCCAAGAACTAATCTTTTTATGTCTTCTCTCACTTATTCCGGAAGCAAATTATGGAATGATATACATGATCACATTAAATGCAAATCTAGCGTTTTGTCATTTAGGAAGGCATACCACGCACATTTGATAGAACAGTGTTAAGGCTAAACATGTTCTGTAACATAATGTACAACAACCTCAACTTGATGGGTCCTCTTATGCATTTTCATGTGATTTGAATTGATAATGTATTTGTACTGTAAGTGTTTGGTGGTATACGATGTGTTTGTGCGGAGGAGGCGAGCATTTGAAGTGATTATGTATACGGAAATGCTTTTGTGTGTGTGCGCGCGCGTGCGTGTGTGCGTGCGAGTGTGTGTGTGTGTGTGTGTGTGTGTGTGTGTGTGTGTGTGTGTGTGTGTGTGTTGGTGCGTGCGTGCGTGCGTGCGTGCGTGCGTGTGTGTGTGTGTGTGTGTGTGCGTGTGTGTGTGTGTGTGCATGTGTGTGTGTGTGTGTGTGTGTGTGTGTGTGTGTGTGTGTGTGTGTGTTGTGCATGTGTTTGTGTGTGTTTGCGCGCGTTCACGTGCGCGTATGTATGTGTGAGTTTCACGTGTGTGTGTGTGTGTGTGTGTGTGTGTGTGTGTGTGTGTGTGTGTGTGTTTGAGCCCGTGCGCTTGCGCACATGCCTTTTTTTTTTCTCTCTGAATGTACTTATTCCTAAATTGTGACCTAGCCCTTGTTTAACTAGGTAATATTTATGTTAATCGTGTTTCGTCGTTATAAGCTTGTTCATTGTTTCCTTGTCGTGTACCATTTATACGTTCATTTGGATATTGTTAGTTACTGTTTTTGTTCTTGAGGGCATGGTGTAAAAAAGCTGTAAGCTTATCCATTTTACCTCATTAAAATATATCGTATTCGTATTCGTATTCTCTCTCTCTCTCTTCTAACAGTGAAATTGTTTAGTGAATATGGGTTGTCGGTCGACACACCTGTCTCCCCCGTACTTGCGTTCTGCTGCCACTGCTATGTAGGCCGACCAGTGAAAGGGAAGAATGGAAGCATCTTGAGCAAACCAACAGAGCAGTGGACAGATGGAGGGAACACTTTAGCGAGCTACTCATGGTACGCCAGTCAAGACACCACCACTCATCGAGGAAGGAGAAGACCTGGATGTGAACCTAGGGCCGATCAGCAAAGAAGAAATTATTCAAGCAATCAGGAAGACAAAGAACAGGAAAGCCCCAGACCTGACAACATCACACCGGAAGTGCACAGGGCAGAAGCGACGGTCGCGGCAGACATCCTGATGGACTTATTTCAAGAGGCCTGGAAAAGGAAGAAGTGCCGAAAGAGTGAAAAAGGGCTACATCATCAAGATACCAAGAAGGGGGATCTCAGCCAGTGTAAGAACTGGAGAGGGATACAGCTGCTGTCACTACCTAGTAAGATCTTCACGAGAATCATCCTAGAGAGGATCCGGGCAGCTGTAGACGAAAAGCTGAGAGACGAACAAGAGGATTTCGAGCAGGAAGATCATGTGTCGACCAGATAGCCACGCTCCGAATCATCATCGAGCAGTCTCTTGAGTGGCAGTCACCAATCTACATCAATTTCATCCATTTCAAAAAAGCATTCGACACAGTGGAAGGAAGTAACATGGAAAACCCTGAGACACTAGGGATTCCACTCAAGATGGTAAAAATCACACAGAGCCTGTACAAGGACACGCGTGTCACTTTCATCCACAACACGAGTGTGTCGGAAACCCTTCACATGAACACCGGGGTACGTCAGGATGTTTGTTGTCACCGCTGATCTTCTCTCTTGTGATCGACTGGGTGATGAGGGCAGCGATGAACCCCCATGCGGGATCCAGTGGGACCCTATGCAGAAACTTGAGGACCTGGACTCGCGGACGACATCGGGCTTGCTGATACACCCTCCACACATGCAGAAGAAAGACCGGAGCCTCGCGACAGCCAGTAACACTTGGCTGGAGTCAACGCGGAGAAGACAAAGACCTGAGAGCCAACACAAGCCAGGCTGAAGCAATTCGCCAAGGAGAAAACCAGATAGAAGATGTTGAGAAATTTACCTACCTGGGAAAGTATTGTCAACAAGACAGGAGGTACTGATGATGACATCAGGGCCAAATAACCAGGCAAGTTTGCTTTCACCACCCCCAGCCATCTGGGGGAGCGCAAAGTCCGTTTCACACAACTGAGACTGTTTAACACCAAAAGTAAGACCTGTGCTGCTGTATGGCTGGAGACCTGGAGATCCCAAGGGCGGAGCGCAAGTTGCAGGGCTTCATAACACAGCCTGCGGGGGATCCTCCGCATCGGGGGCCTGCAGAATTGCCAATGAGCATGGCGCCCGACAGATCAGAGACCATTCGGAGACCCCATCAGAATCCGAAAGTGGATAGTGGATCGGACACATCCTACGCGAGGCCCGGAAACATCACACGGCAGGCACTGGATTGGAACCCGCAAGGAAAGAGAAAGCGAGGCCGCCCAGTGACAACTTGGCGTAGGACGCTGAACAGTGAGCTGAGTACCATCAAGCTGTCCTGGGGTGAGGCAAAGCGGGCAGCCCAAGACCGCACACGTTGGAAATCTGCAGTGAAGGCCCTATGCTCCGATGGAGCGAAGAGGATTAAAGTAAAAAGTAAGTAAGTAAAAATATTGAAAATGCGTCTCTCGCGTTTTTGTCCGTTTTCGGATTCTGTCCGACAACAAAAAAACATTCGTATTTTCATTCGTATGTTCAAGTCTATCATCTTCCAGGCGCTTAAAGTACAATTTTCTATCAATGAAGAAAAAAAAAAAGAAGAAGAAAAAATCAGAGAAACTGAAATAACTGTCATTTTCCCGATTCAAGCTCATCTGTCTCCGTTGACTATTGAAGTGGATTTGCATTCGGCTGCTAGGAGCGTGGGTTTCTCTCTCTCTCTCTCTCTCTCTCTCTCTCTCTCCTCTCTCTCTCTCTCTCTCTCTCTGTCTGTCTGTCTGTCTGTCTGTCTGTCTGTCTGTCTGTCTCTCTCTCCTTCTCTCTCTCTCTCTCTCTCTTCTCTTTGTGTGTGTGTGTGTGTGTGTGTGGTCGTGTGTGTGTGTGTGTGGTGTGTGTGTGTGTGTGTGTGTGTGTGTGTGTGTGTGTGTGTGTGTGTGGTGAGCACGTCCTTAATCTAACAAGGAAATATTCAGAACAAGACAACAAAAATGGCCCTGCTATTGTGTTCTGACGTGTGTGTGTGTGTGTGTGTGTTGTGTGTGTGTGTGTGTGTGGTGTGTGTGTGTGTGTGTGTGCGCGTGCGTGGTGAGCACGTGTGTACTTGCTTGCTTCAACTGAAAGTTCATCCATATTATTTGACACCAAACCCCACCCCATCCTCTTGTTTCAACAAACACAAAACAAAACACACAAACAACAAAAAAGAAAAAAGGAAAGAAAAGAAATGAAAAAAAAAAGTAAATGTAATGTAGCACAAGTAACTTTAAATACGATACAAATG
>CM031600.1:22699339-22713566 GCA_018398815.1 Conus ventricosus | reverse complement strand
GATTAATGACTCTGTCTCTGCTCTTTCCTAACTTACTGTCTCTGTCTCTGTCTCTTTCCCTGACTTATTGTCTCTGTCTCTTTCCCTGATTCTCTGTCTCTGTCTCTTTCCCTGATTCTCTGTCTTTGTCTCTCTCCCTGACTTAATGTCTCTGTCTCTGTTTCTTTCCCTGACTTAATGTCTCTGTCTCTTTCCCTGACTTACTGTCTCTGTCTCTTTCCCTGACTTACTGTCTCTGTCTCTTTCCCTGATTCTCTGTCTCTGTCTCTTTCCCTGATTCTCTGTCTCTGTCTCTTTCCCTGACTCTCTGTCTCTGTCTCTTTCCCTGACTCTCTGTCTCTGTCTCTGTTTGTTTCCTGACTTAATGTCTCTGTCTCTTTCCCTGACTTACTGTCTCTGTCTCTTTCCCTGACTTACTGTCTCTGTCTCTTTCCCTGACTCTCTGTCTCTGTCTCTTTCCCTGATTCTCTGTCTCTGTCTCTTTCCCTGACTCTCTGTTTCTGTCTCTATTCCTGACTCTCTGTCTCTGTCTCTTTCCCTGACTCTTTGTCTCTGTCTCTTTCCCTGACTCTCTGTCTCTGTCTCTGTCTCTATCCCTGATTCTGTCTCTGTCTCTTTCCCTGGCTCTCTGTGTCTGTCTCTTTCCTGACTCTCTGTCTCTGTCCCTGACTCTATGTCTCTGTCTCTTTCCCTGACTCTCCGTCTCTGTCTCTATCCCTGACTCTCTGTCTCTGTCTCTTTCCCTGGCTCTCTATGTCTGTCTCTTTCCCTGACTCTCTGTCTCTGTCCCTGACTCTATGTCTCTGTCTCTTTCCCTGACTCTCCGTCTCTGTCTCTATCCCTGACTCTCCGTCTCTGTCTCTTTCCCTGGCTCTCTATGTCTGTCTCTTTCTCTGACTCTCTGTCTCTGTCCCTGACTCTCCGTCTCTGTCTCTATCCCTGACTCTCCGTCTCTGTCTCTTTCCCTGGCTCTCTATGTCTGTCTCTTTCCCTGACTCTCTGTCCCTGTCCCTGACTCTATGTCTCTGTCTCTTTCCCTGACTCTCCGTCTCTGTCTCTATCCCTGACTCTCCGTCTCTGTCTCTTTCCCTGACTCTCTGTCTCTGTCTCTGTCTCTTTGCCTGGCTCTCTATGTCTGTCTCTTTCCCTGACCCTAGGCGGTTGTCTAGCGCTTGCTGCTTACGGATTGCCGGTGTCTTCTCCGGCGGGTTGTCTCACGACGACTGGATACTAACTGCTGCTCACTGCCTGTTGACTTCCGGTGTTGATCTGAGTTTAAAACAAATCTTAAATAAATGTTAGCCAACCGCCAAAAAAAAAAAAAAAAAAAAAAGAAAACGCCCCAGACAGCAAGGGTCCTAGGACCCACCTAGGGCCCACCTAGGTTCTGGCTAGATTCAGCTTGTCCAAGCTGGAGCTAGCTAGAACCTAGGTGGACCCTAGTACCCTTGCTGTAAGGGGCGGACAAACGAATCACAAGAAAAAACACGACGCGTTTCGACCTCTTCGGTCTTCTTCAGGCAAGAGGCAAAACAATTAGGACAACGAAAATGAACGAGCAATCACGTATCTTCAATCACTTCAGTTTGATCTGAGGTTGTTAAATTTACGATTTGTTCGCAATCGGTGTATTTAGAAACAAAATATTAAGAAAAGGCCCTCGGAGCAGGCAATACAAATATATCTGCCTTCAAAAGGGATTGCGATGGTTCCCTTATGCAGCTAGTGAAGAGTTTTCATATCTGTAATATATTTTCTTAAATTCATGTTCCCAGTTTCTCCATCTTCAAATCCCCCCCCCCCCCCCCCCCACCTCCTTAAGTCCAAATCTTTGCCAAGTCATTACTGTGAAGACAGTTCAGTTGTTGGCCTGCGCTTGTTTTTTTCCCCCACTATTAGATTGTTCGTCTATGTATTTGTCTGACTTTTTTTTTATTCAAGTTTAAAAGGCTGTGTCAGTCTTGAAGAAAAGTTACTCTGTGTTAGGTTTTCTTATGGGAGCAAACTTTACCCCACTTATTTACTGTTTATTGTTTACTGTTCCCTGCCTCATTTCATTTCCAATTTTATTAAGAAAAGGACAATGAGGTGATGAATCGAGGGTGGAAGTAAAACGGATGAAGTATGATACATATGTTTGTGACAGAGGGGTAGGGGTACTCGGAGGGAAAAGCATCAGTCAGGAGCTAACAAAAAAAGTCCAGTTGAACTGCCTGACAGTGTAACTGATCGCATCCCGGTGTCTCCTCTCACGGGTGGCCTCGCGACGCCCTGATATTGACTGCTGCCCGCAGTGGACTGTTGGTATCGGGCCCTGGAACAGGACTGCTCATGGTGCGACGGTGTCTGTGGGAGATGGAGTGAGCAACCGGTGGAGAAATGCCACCGAGGAGCATTGGAAGAAGAGACAGCCAAAAAAAAAAAATATATATATATATATATAATAAAATAAAGAAGAACAAAGGGAAAAAAACATTGCAATCTGCGAGCGAATGTCCATCAGCAATTAGCACACAGATTATGCATGGTAAGTGAGAGTCAATGGGTAGAAACGCAGGTGGGAAAAATAGGAGATTGGAGACCCACTCAAAAAAAAAAAAAAAAAAAAAACTACCGAAAACGAAACGAACATCACACACACACACACACACACACACACACCACACACACACACCACACACACACACACACCACACACACACACACACACACACACACACACACACACAAAGAAAAATGTGCCGGAAAATTGAAGACTGGAAGGCCTACATTACAAATCGGCAAAAATTGAAGACTGGAAGGCCTACATTACAAATCGGCAAAAATTGAAGACTGGAAGGCCTACATTACAAATCGGCAAAAATTGAAGACTGGAAGGCCTACATTACAAATCGGCAAAAATTGGAGGTTGGGAGGCCTACATTACAAATCGGCAAAAATTGAAGACTGGAACGCCTACATTACAAATCGGCAAAAATTGGAGACTGGAAGGCCTACATTACAAATCGGCAAAAATTGGAGGTTGGAGGATCCACACTGAGAAAGAAAGAAAGAAAGAGACGGCAACAACAAAATAACAAAGATTTCAAGATTTCCTGTGTTTTGATAACTGAAAATAGTTTCGACGATTTAAAGCACTCCAGGCAAGAATATCTGCGAAAAGTCAAACGGTATCAAATCTGGCTGAGTGTTTAACTGAAGGGGAAAAATATCTGTTAACTACAAAGTAAGATGGAATAGACCAGAACACGCACATGGGAACAGCACACAGACAAATTCTGCCGTGGGATAGCGAACTCGTCTGGGAAGCGAGAAAATCCCCCCGTGATCCGCAGTTGGAGGGTGGCAGGTGGTTGAGATGAACGTCCTCATACTAGAGCGTTTAGAGACATGTTGTGCACTGCAGCAAGCTGTGGTACACAGATTCAGTTGTCTGGTGAACTTGGACGGCCGGCAGCTTCGGGTGAGGTCTGCATCTGCGTGAGGAAGGAGGCATCCAGGGTAGTCGTTTCCCTCAAGCAGGAGCCTGGGTCAAGATTCTCGTTCGTTTGTTGTCGCTGTTTTCTTCTTCTCTTGGCAGCCGTCCCAGACGGGTGACTGGTTGATGACGGTTTATGACTTTGTCGTCCTCCCTCCAAGGCCGTCTCCAGGACTAAGGGGCGGCGGTCTTCATGCCGTGTGGCGACGGTCCTGTACCGCGTGAGGCCGACTCAGGAAACGGGCAGAGCAGCAGTCTTCAAGCCGCTGCGAAGATCCACGACCATTCTGCTCTCGTGCGGGACGCTCCCACCACTCCCTTCCCCAAGGGGAAGCCCCTGCTGGTCGTGCAGATCATGAGGGAGTCTCAGAATGGCAGTACATCGTCGCCGAACTGCTCCACAGCCTCAAGTGCCGATCCACAGCGACACAAAGCTAAATTGGTTGGCGAGGGAGGTGGGCTGCGCCGCCCGACGCCTGTGTTCCACCTAGCCGCCTTCCGCTGGTAATTCCACCTCCCAGCGGTTATGACGATGTGGAGGCTTGTCACACGGTGCGGGTATTGTTTTAACTCATCCTCTCCACTCGGCCTTCAGTGGTGCCTTGAGTGCTAGACTTTGATGTTGATAATTACACAAACACGGGTGATGTATTTGATTATTTGATTCATCAGACTTTTCCCCTCAAATTCAGGCATTTGCATGTATCAGCTGCCAAACTGCTGCCTGATTTGCCTGCCTACGGTTGAAGAGTTCGATGCTGACTTAAGCGCTGCCTTGTCTGATTTTAAGATATCTGAATTTTTTCTATAACCCATGATTCCGAATACACATACATGCCATTCTTTTTATTTTATAACACAGCATGAGCAGGACGCATATGCCCGAATGAAATGTAGACAGTGTTGTTCTCTGTAGTATTTGTGCATCGTTGATAAACGCCTGTTGTTCATTCACATTTATTCTAATATAGAAAGTATCCGCGGTTGTTTTCTTTTATTTACTTGTTCGTACATTCTTATGTAACTCTCGATTTATAATCAATGTTTAAAAATGAGTTGAAACAAAGTCACAAACAAACACAAGATGCGAAGCATCTAAACGTACTCCCAGTTTTCCAAACCGCTTATAAATCGGCCAAGTGCTTTGTGAGATAAGAAATAAAGGTTAAAATAACGGTTTTAACGGTTATTTAACCGATGTACACTTTTGAAACTGGTATTTTAGTCCTTACTGGGCTAAAGCCTGTGTACATACCAAATTTCATCCAAATCGGACAATATGTCAAGAATAACGGTTTTTAACGGTCAGATTTTGAAACACTGAATGGAAGTGCCATTTGTGTGTGATGACCTTTCTATATACAAAATTGCATTAAAATCCACCAATATCTAACAAATAACGGCAAAATAACGGTTTATCGGTTATATAACCGATATACACTTTTGAAACCGGTATTTTAGTCCTCACTGGGCTAAAGCCTGGGGTACATACCAAATTTCATCCAAATCGGACAATATGTCAAGAATAACGGTTTTTAACGGCCAGATTTTGAAACACTACATGGAAGTGCCATTTGTGTGTGATAACCTTTCTATATACAAAATTTCATTAAAACCCACCAATATATAAAAAAAATAACGGCAAAATGACGGTTTATCGGTTATATAACCGATATGCACTTTTGAAACCGGTATTTTAGTTCTCACTGGGCTAAAGCCTGTGTACATATCAAATTTCATCCAAATCGGACAATATGTCAAGAATAACGGTTTTTAACGGTCAAATTTTAAAACACTATATAGAAGTGCCATTTGTGTGTGATAACCTTTCTATATACCAAATGTCATTAAAATCCACCTATATATAAGAAATAACGGCAGAATAACGGTTTTTTAACGGTTGTTTAATCCATTTTCAGCATTACATCACTTACATATGGACAGAGGATCCGATTTGTCACAAGATCATCCAAACCGCTTATAAATTGGCCAAGTACTTTCTGAGATATTCCATAAAGAAGAAAAACCGTTACAGGCCGTTGCAACCGTTAGTAACGGCTATAACGGGGCAACTAAAACATCAGGCGTCATCCGTGACCCATAATGAACATACCTGCTAATTTTCATAAAGGTCGGCCAAGTACTTTCTGAGATATTCCATAAAGAAGAAAAACAGTTACAGGCCGTTACAGCCGTTAGTAATTGTTATAACGGTAAACTAAAACATCGGGCATTATTCGTGACCCATAATGAACATACCTACAAATTTTCAGGAACATCGGTCAAGTACTTTCTGAGATATTCCATAAAGAAGAAAAAGCGTTACAGGCCGTTACAGCCGTTAGTAACGGCTGTAACGGTAAACTAAAACGTCGGGCATCATTCTTGACCATAATGAACATGCCTGCAAATTTTCAGAAAGATCGACCCAGTAGTTTTGTCTGGAGCGAGTGGAACACATTTTGACCACGGACACACAGACAGACAGACAGACAGACAGACACACACACACACACACACACACACACACACACACCACACACACACACACACACACACACACACACACACACAGCATTTCTTCGTTCCCATTCTAAAGTACTCCCTGTTCTTTAAGAACTGTGTCAAGGAGCGTGGAACCTCTCACAAAAGGCATTAGACGCTTGGAAACAAAGGGACATTGTACGTGGTATACAAATAGGTAATTGACCAATTAACCAGGGTACCTTACCCACCGCCACGGCCGAACTGTGTGAAGGAGGCCGGAGTGGTCAGATGACAAACACACCTAGGAGAGAGTTCGGACCTGCCGGTGGCGAAAGGGGGAAGGAATGTAACCACTACGACCTCGGCGCCCCAAGTGAGCGCTAAATGCTCGGTCAGCTGAGGTTCTTGTGTAAACAGTCAGTGAAGAGCAGGGGTCTTGGATTCGTTCGGATGGTGTTGCCGAGGGTCACTGTGTTGGTTCTATTGTCAGGCTGGCTGAATGTGTGTGGAGGTTGTAGTAACCCTCCTTAAGATAATTACTGTGTTAACTGACCACCGAAGTCGGCGGGAATTTTCGATGTCCATCTGGGGCTAAGTGTGTGTTTGCTAATCAATTAGGTAGGGATGTGTGTAAATGCTGATGTGTGTGGAATGTAGCGAGTGGAGAATTCAGGGTACTTGTGAACTAGGGGTTTGAGAAGCAGCGTGGACAAAGGCATGGCCCGAAGGGGAATCCTTTGTTTCCCTCCCTATATAAACTGAGGGAGAACAACGTGTTGCGAGAAAACACCAGGAGAGAGAGAGAGAAGGCAGAGGAGAGAGAGAGAGAGGAGAGGAGTGAGCAGGACAGAGAAAGGGTCGAGAGAAACGTGGTCTGGGAGATAGAAGAGACAGCAAGGTCTTAGAGTTAAAGACAAGCTGGAAGAGAAGGAAACTAAGTTTGAAGCCCAGAGGTGGGTGAAGACAGAGAAACTGAATTTGAACCCAGAGGTGGGTGAAGAAGACGAAGAGAAGAGTTCGACGTCGAGATCCCAGAGACGACCACGAAGACCCAGTCCTGAAGCCTGGAGCCAGTCAACCAAGGGCATCACCATCAAGCAGTGCTGAAGAAGACGTGAAGAGACTTTTTTCAAGAACTGTGGTGTGGTGTGAAAGCATGGTTGTGTGTGTGAAAACCTGGCCAGGTAAGAAGTCATTTTATTATAACCCGGGATTAGGAAGTATTGATCTTTATGTTTTGATATTTCATTGTGTGTGATTGATTGTTCATGATTAATTATAAGTAGCATAGAAATTGTATTTCTTGTTCTCAGTCGTGTTAGGAAAGAATCGAATGCGTGACATCCCATTCCCAGAGAGAGGTGAATGTTTGGTGTGCGCATGAGTGTGCATATGCGTGTATGAGTGCAAAGATAACCTTGGTGTGTTAAGCCTGACTAATAATACATCAACTTAGTGCACTTAAGCAATACCATCACGATTTCCCCCGTCCTGGACAAAGTGGCGAGCCTGCCAGGATTGCATGGCCCAAATTAGTCTCAGGCGGGAAACAAAGTGAGTACTAGAGTAGTACTGGGGCGAAGCGTCCACTAAAGGCAATTATAATTAGCTCTTCTAATTATTTCCTTTAGTTCTTTGAGTGCTGAGTATTGACTTGTGTGTAGGGTGGTTGTATTAATCAAAGGTCGTTCATAGAAGCGAAGAACGAGGTTCTAGTCTTAACTCTCACAGAAGCTGTGGTTTAAGATTAAGGCTCCTTTGTGCTAGGAACACTACCACTGGTTGGTGTACTCATAACGTTTAGTAGATACACTGTTGACTGACGTTTTTTCCGGGTCTATAAGAGTAACTGTTTTAGTGGTGCTAAAACATATCAGAAAAAGAAATGGCTGAAGAAAGTTTTACCCCCATAGAGAAACTAGCAAGTTTGGGGAAAGAAATAGGATATGCAGGAGATGAGCTACGTAGATTCATTGAAACTCAGCAGAAGACTGAGAGAGATGAAAGGGCTGAAAGAAGGAAAAATTTGAAAAGGAGGCAGAAACTGCTGCATCAAAGGCTAAAGCAGACGCAGAGTGTATAGCTGCCGAGCAAGAGCAGATGCAGAGAGGGCTAGAGCAGATGCAGAGAGTGCAGCTGCTAAAGCGAGAGCAGATGCAGAGAGTGCAGCTGCTAAAGCGAGAGCAGACGCAGAGAGTGCAGCTGCCAGAGCGAGAGCAGAAGCGGAATCGGAGATCTTAGCCAAACAAATTGAGTTGGAAAGAATAAAGTCTGAAAATCGCAGTGAAATGGACACCAGTTCTGAGTCAGTAGGCCCGAGACTAAGTTGCGCACCTAGACCTAAACTCCCACTGTTCAGAGAAGAAACTGATTCGATCGATGCCTATATCAGGTCGGTTTGAATCGTTTGCCGAGCACGAGGGCTGGCCCGAAGATGACTGGGCAATAAACCTGTCTGCCTTGTTGACGGGTCGTGCCTTACACACAGTTTCCACCCTACCCAAAGGTGATCAGAGAGATTTTGACAAGGTGAAACAAGCAGTACTAAAGGCGTATGATTTGACTGAAGAAGGTTTTAGGCGTAAGTTTCGCGAGGCGAGAATCGAACAGGGTGAGACATACACACAGTTTGGTGTTAGACTGGATCACTATTTCAACAAATGGGTAGAACTTAGTGGAGTAGACAGTGATTTTGAAGGCCTCAAGACACTGGTGATGAAGGAACAGATACTTGATGGTTGTGGGACGGGCCTTACCATCCACATTAAGGAAAAAGGTGCAACCACAATAGCTGAGGTACTTCAGACGGCAGAGACTTACCGGGAAGCGAGGCGTGATTTGCCTGAACAAGAGGAAAGCCCGGAAGCATATTCAGAGGATGGCAGGCCAGCACATGACTCACATAATGAAGTCAGTAGTACACACCCGTAGGCCCACGGCGTCACGTGAGCAAACAAGGGTGAAAACCAATAGCCACGTGGCTAGGAATGAGCCGTACCTGTTTTCTGTGTGATAAGACAGGACACTTGGCTAGAGACTGCCGATTTAGACCTCGAAAAAAGCAGCAGCAATGAGGATCAGGCCAAGAGAGAGGCAGATAGAAAAAGATGAACAAGATGACAGTGTTATTTTGTCTGGATTGTGCTGTGTGTTCACAGATTCAGGCGATAACATGGATGTGCACAAAGGCAGAGTGGGGGCCAATGTGGTTAATGTCATTAGAGACTCTGGGTGCACTGGCGTCATGGTGAAGGAGTCCCTGGTTGAGAAGGGATAATTCACAGGTAAAACACCCGAGGTGTAGACAAATAGATTGGAACAGTAGCAGAATTCAAAACGGCCCAGGTGTTCATTGATACACCATTCTATAGTGGAGTCGTACAGGCTTTGGCTGTTCCAAAGCCACCGTATGATTTGGTAATTGGGAACACTTCAGGAGCACGTGGATACGAAAACCCAAACCCTGACTTCTCTGTTGAATCAGGGAAAAGAAATCACGGGAGAGAAAGGCCCCAGGCGGTCACACACTTCAGAAGCACTGGAGCGTGTCCGGTGAGACTAACCCCACTCACTTAAGAGCAGAGCAAAAGGGCGATCACTCGCTTAAAAAAATTGGTTAGGCTTGCTCACACAGGACAGAAGAAAGGTGTGAACGAGGGCACCATCGGGTTCGAGTTAGACAACGGCATATTGTACCGAACTTTTACTCATTCGCGTTCGGGAAAAACAAAGAAGCAGGTTGTCGTTCCTAGGCAACGCAGAAAGGCGGTGATGTTCGACAATCATGTGATGTCAGCATCGGGCCATCGCGGTAGAAAGGCCACACAAAAGGTTGTGACGCAAGAGTACTACTGGCCAGGTATCCTTGGTGATGTCAGGCGTTTCTGTTCACATTGCAAACACATGTCGCGCGGTACGACAACGTGGGTAGAGAGTGAAGAAAGAGTGACGGGACCGTAGGCAAAAATAAAATGGTCGGCGAAAAGTCGGGTTGTGAGTGCGTGTGTCTTTTGCAGTGTCGCGTATGCGTGACGTGGCTGGTTGCGGGCCACGTGTATGAAGAGAAGGGGAGAGAATTTCCGTAGAAACATAATGGTTTTATGGCCACACGACTTAGAACTGGTGGAGATTTCAGATCTATGTTGATATTTGCTTGGATAGTGTGTATGTATTGATTTTTCTCTATAATTTTTGTTGCAAGACAAATCTTGCGTGCGTTCTCTGGTGTAAGTAGGCTTATGAGAGGCCGATATTAGCACTGGTTTAAATGGGAAAATTATGAGTTTCATCTCCTTGAATGTTAAGTTTTAGCCAATGCAGGGCATTGTCTTCGAGTGGGGGGAATTTGTCAAGGAGCGTGAAACCTCTCACAAAAGGCATTAGACGCTTGGAAACAAAGGGACATTGTACGTGGTATACAAATAGGTAATTGACCAATTAACCAGGGTACCTTACCCACCGCACACGGCCGAACTGTGTGAAGGAGGCCGGAGTGGTCAGATGACAAACAACACCTAGGAGAGAGTTCGGACCCGCCGGTGGCGAAAGGGGGAAGGAATGTAACCACTACGACCTCGGCGCCCCAAGTGAGCGCTAAATGCTCGGTCAGCTGAGGTTCTTGTGTAAACAGTCAGTGAAGAGCAGGGGTCTTGGATTCGTTCGGATGGTGTTGCCGAGGGTCACTGTGTTGGTTCTATTGTCAGGCTGGCTGAATGTGTGTGGAGGTTGTAGTAACCCTCCTTAAGATAATTACTGTGTTAACTGACCACCGAAGTCGGCGGGAATTTTCGATGTCCATCTGGGGCTAAGTGTGTGTTTGCTAATCAATTAGGTAGGGGTGTGTGTAAATGCTGATGTGTGTGGAATGTAGCGAGTGGAGAATTCAGGGTACTTGTGAACTAGGGGTTTGAGAAGCAGCGTGGACAAAGGCATGGCCCGAAGGGGAATCCTTTGTTTCCCTCCCTATATAAACTGAGGAGAACAACGTGTCGCGAGAACAACACCAGGAGAGAGAGAGAGAAGGCAGAGGAGAGAGAGAGAGAGGAGAGGAGTGAGCAGGACAGAGAAAGGGTCGAGAGAAACGTGGTCTGGGAGATAGAAGAGACAGCAAGGTCTTAGAGTTAAAGACAAGCTGGAAGAGAAGGAAACTAAGTTTGAAGCCCAGAGGTGGGTGAAGACAGAGAAACTGAATTTGAACCCAGAGGTGGGTGAAGAAGACGAAGAAGAAGAGTTCGACGTCGAGATCCCAGAGACGACCACGAAGACCAGTCCTGAAGCCTGGAGCCAGTCAACCAAGGGCATCCCCCATCAAGCAGTGCTGAAGAAGACGTGAAAGAGACTTTTTTTTAAGAACTGTGGTGTGGTGTGAAAGCGTGGCTGTGTGTGTGAAAACCTGGCCAGGTAAGAAGTCATTTTATTATAACCCGGGATTAGGAAGTATTGATCTTTATGTTTTGATATTTCATTGTGTGTGATTGATTGTTCATGATTAATTATAAGTAGCATAGAAATTGTATTTCTTGTTCTCAGTCGTGTTAGGAAAGAATCGAATGCGTGACATCCCATTCCAGAGAGAGGTGAATGTTTGGTGTGCGCATGAGTGTGCATATGCGTGTATGAGTGCAAAGATAACCTTGGTGTGTTAAGCCTGACTAATAATACATCAACTTAGTGCACTTAAGCAATACCATCACGATTTCCCCCGTCCTGGACAGACTGGGAGTACAAAAAAATGATTCAAGATGAAGAAACCAATAATAAACGCGACCTCCTTTTTGCACAGCACACAATTAGCGCATGTTAAAGCACCCACAGCAACGAGGGATGAAGAAACCCCAGGTCTGCGAACCTCCTGTCCCTAACAGCCCTATGCTAAACTGGACGTAAATCTCACCAGCTACCCGCACGCGAATTTTCCCTAACCCTTTGGGGAAACAAAAAAGCAACAACAACAAAAAAAACAACCAAAAAACCTCTCTGCAGGAAAATAATCTACGTTGATACGTAATCAAAACATACGCAGACAGCGGAGAGAACTGGTAAGGTAGGGACTGGAAAGAAAGGAGGGCGGGAAGGGGCGGGGTCCTAGTTTCAGGGAAAGAGATCAGCCTCACTCAATTGGACCACGAAACATCGTGACAAGGAAGTCAGTGGATACGTATGACAAGCGTTGTTGTTGTTCCTTGTCATCCTTTTCCTGACAGGGGTCGTGACATACATGATGCCAGCCACGGCAGCCGAGTCACAAGACCCGGGCCAGACAATGAGAACACGGGTCTGGAACTTTGCCCTATTCGCCACGCGTTCGCAGCATATAGAAAGAGAAAGAGACAGAGACGTGAAAATCAAAACTCTGTGTGTCTCAGTGTCGGTCTTGGCCTGTCTGTCTGTCTGTCTCTGTCTCTGTCTCTGTCTGTCTGTCTGTCTGTCTGTCTGTCTGTCTCTCTCTCTCTCTCTCTCTCTCTCTCTCTCTCTCTCTCTCTCTCTCTCTCTCTCTCTCTCTCTCTCTCTCTCTCTTTTCTCTCTCTCTCTCTCGTTTCATTGAATGGTAATTCAAGCAGATCTTGTTTAATGTAGAACATTCCCTTCTTCTTCTTCTTCTCTTCTTCTTCTTCTTCTTCTTCTTCTTCTTCTCTCCCATCTTGTCTTGTGCCATTTGACGGTGGTAATTCAGACATATCATATTTCCTGCATATCGTTTGCCTTTCTTTTTTTTTCTCCTCTTTCTTTTTTTTTCCGTATTCGTTTCTTTCTTTTCTTCACCATTTTCTCCTTCCTTGTCTTTCTTTTCTTCACCATTTTCTCCTTCCTTGTCTTTCTTTTCTTCACCATTTTCTCCTTCCTTTGTCTTTCTTTTCTTCGCCATTTTCTCCTTCCTTGTCTTTCTTTTCTTCACCATTTTCTCCTTCCTTGTCTTTCTTTTCTTCACCATTTTCTCCTTCCTTGTCTTTCTTTTCTTCGCCATTTTCTCCTTCCTTGTCTTTCTTTTCTTCACCATTTTTCTCCTTCCTTGTCTTTCTTTTCTTCACCATTTTCTCCTTCCTTGTCTTTCTTTTCTTCACCATTTTCTCCTTCCTTGTCTTTCTTTTCTTCACCATTTTCTCCTTCCTTGTCTTTCTTTCTTCACCATTTTCTCCTTCCTTGTCTTTCTTTTCTTCGCCATTTTCTCCTTCCTTGTCTTTCTTTTCTTCACCATTTTCTCCTTCCTTGTTTTTCTTTTCTTCACCATTTTCTCCTTCCTTGTCTTTCTTTTCTTCACCATTTTCTCCTTCCTTGTCTTTCTTTTCTTCACCATTTTCTCCTTCCTTGTCTTTCTTTTTTTCGCCATTTTCTCCTTCCTTGTCTTTCTTTTCTTCACCATTTTCTCCTTCCTTGTCTTTCTTTTCTTCACCATTTTCTCCTTCCTTGTCTTTCTTTTCTTCACCATTTTCTCCTTCCTTGTCTTTCTTTTCTTCACCATTTTCTCCTTCCTTGTCTTTCTTTTCTTCGCCATTTTCTCCTTCCTTGTCTTTCTTTTCTTCACCATTTTCTCCTTCCTTGTCTTTCTTTTCTTCACCATTTTCTCCTTCCTTGTCTTTCTTTTCTTCACCATTTTCTCCTTCCTTGTCTTTCTTTTCTTCACCATTTTCTCCTTCCTTGTCTTTCTTTTCTTCGCCATTTTCTCCTTCCTTGTCTTTCTTTTCTTCTTGTGTGAATGTACTTCATGGTGACAATGCATTTTTCTTGTGGAAAAGAAAGAAAAAAGAAAGAAAAACACACAGAGATTGTGCGCAGTCTCTTTCTCCTCTATTTCTGACTTTCTTTCTTTCTTCCCATTTCTTACTATCTATAATTCTCTCTCTTCCCCCTCTGTCTCTGTCTCTGTCTCTGTCTCTCTGTCTCTGTCTGCCTGTTTGTCTGTCTACCTGTCTGTCTGTCTGTCTCTCTGTCTCTCTCTCTCTCTCTCTCTCTCTCTCTCTCTCTCGTTTTGTTTAATGTGTAAAATATTGGGTTCTCGTGCCTCGTTTTCATCGAAGAAAATCTGATTGGCACGCCTGACTTTCCTTATCAAATTCTTTACGACTCTGTCTGTCTGTCTGTCTGTCTGTCTCTCTCTCTCTCTCTCCCCTCTCTCTCTCTCTCTCTCTCCTCTCTCTCTCTCTCTCTCTCAGACACCTGTCGCTTCTGGCTGTAACAATAGAACAGGAGTGAGCATTCAAAAGAAGGGCATTGTTCGGATGGAACATGTGCATGTGATGAGGACTGTCAAGCGTACTCTTCGAA
>CM031600.1:22684339-22694339 GCA_018398815.1 Conus ventricosus | reverse complement strand
TACTTTCCCTTACAATCCACCTTCCCCCTCCCCTCCCTTGTCACCTCTCCCCCCCCCCCCCCCTCTTTCTCCCCTTCTTTCCCTCCCCTCATTTCCTTACTGTCACCTATCACTCTCTCACTTTCCTACCTCCACTCCTCTGTTTGTAAAATCCCTCCTTTCCCTTACCCTTTCCCCTGCCCCCCCCCCCCACCCCCCACCCCCCTCCCCCAACGCTCAGTTCAATTGTTTTCTCCTCTTTTTTTTCCCTTTCTGTACCCCCTCCGATATGCTGAAACGTAGGGGAGGGGGGGGGGGGGGGGGTAAAAAAAAAACGGTCTTGATCAAGGACAGGTGAAGCGGCCAGAAATGAAGAACAACAACCTTGTTTAAACAAGTTTTATTTGTTCGAGAACAATTTTGCAGCAATATTCATCAAATCATGGAGTACAACAAGCATAGGCTTATAAACCGTACTCTTACAAAGAAAATGTACATTGGAGTGGCTGCGTCAAAAAGTTATCAAAATGGAATTGGAAAGGAGGAAAATCAACAGACACAAACAAAAACAAAATAACAACAAAGACAAGCGAACAAACGAAAAATCGTTTAACACACAAGAGTACACTCAAACTACAGCACAATAATAAAATAACCCACACCACGCCCGAAACAACCTGCGGACAAGAGTCAAGAAATCAATGTTTTAAAACATTGTGGGATTTTGTTTTCTAACGGTGACTTTGGTCAAAGTTAAACACATGGTTACGACCGGTGCTTTTACGTGAAACCGAACATAGGCCTTAACACAACAAAAAGCTGTTGGAAAACGCTCACGCTTCTGCACAGGAGAGACAGACAGACAGACAGACAGACAGGGGCACACAGAGACAGACAAAGACGGAGACAGAGAGACAGAGTAAGACAGACAGACAGACAGACAGACAGACAGACAGAAATAGACAGACAGACGTTCAGACAGACAAACAGGCAGACAGCAAAACAAAACCTAGCGCCTTATCTGCATTCTTCCCATTCTTCCCACCTCCCCACTCCTCCTCTGCCTCTTCCACCCCCCCCCCCCACCTCCAACCCTATACCTTTCCCACCACAATAACTCACACATCCCACCCCTAGCCCCGCTCCCTCCTGCCCCCCGTAACCAACCCCCCCCCTCCCCCGCTCCTCCCCCTACCTTGCACAGAGCAGTGTATCATCGATTCGTGTGTGGCTCCCCTTTTGTAAGGGAGCAGTGAAAATAGCTATGCAGACCCCGTCCACCACTGATTTAGGTGTTACGTGTCGGCTTGGCACCAGCACCCACGGGTGACAAAGCCGATTTGTCCAGAAATATCTGACCAGACACAAGCCGGCTAATAGCTCGTGTACTGGGCTGAGAGATGCACAGAGAAGGAGGGAGGGAGAGAGAGAGAGAGAGAGAGAGAAGAGAGAGAGAGAGAGAGAGAGAGAGAGAGAGAGAGAGAGAGAGAGAGATACAGAGAGAGACAGAGAGAGACAGAGACAGAGATACAGAGAGAGAGAGTGACAGAGGGAGAGACAGAGAGCTAGGGAGGGAGGGAGAGATAGACAGACAGTAAATCGTGTTTGGTGCCGAGAGATGCACAGAGGAACAGACAGACAGACGGAAGACAGATAGACAGTAGCTCCTGTACTAGGCTCAGAGAGAGAGAAAGAGAGAGAGAGAGAGAGAGAGAGAGAGAGAGAGAGAGAGGAGAGAGAGGAGGCAGACAGATGACAGACATACAGACAGACAGACAGACAGACAGATAGACAGAGAAAGTAGTGGTGAAGGTGGAGATTAAGAGAGGGGAAAGAAGATAAGCATACATAGAGAGAGAAAGAGAAAGAGAAAGAGAGAGAGAGAGAGAGAGAGAGAGAGAGAGAGTGAGAGAGAGAGAGAGAGAGAGAGAGAGAAGAGAGAGAGAGAGAGAGAGAGAATAAATGAATTAATGAATGATGGCTATTCATCTGGGCCCTTTGGCGCCTAGTAAAAAGGGTGTGTGGTTCATAAAACTAAACGAAGAGAACAGTGTCACAAGGACTATAACAAAATCATGTTAAGCCAAACCATGAATTATTGATTTCTCTCTGTTTAAAAGCCCCATACAGAAAAGGGTAAAAATGCGTTTCAGATTTGGGGGGGGAGAGAGGGAGAGAGAGAGAGAGAGAGAGAGAGAGAGAGAGAGGAGAGAGAGGGAGGGAGGGAGGGAGGGAGAGAGAGAGAGAGAGAGAGAGAGAGAGAGAGAGGGTGGGAGGGAAAGAGTGTGAGAAAAGAGAGAGAGAGAGAGAGAGAGAGAGAGAGAGAGAGAGAGAGGAGAGAGAGAGAGAGAGAGAGAGAGAGAGGGGAGAGAGAGAGAGAGAGAGACAATGACGATGATCAGCATACATTCAGTAATCCAATCGTGAAGAAAGCAGAGCGTAAAAAAATATTAATTACATCACCAATTCGACAATTAATCAAACATTTGCAGAGAGCTCCCAAAACACGTCTTTCTTCTTTTCTGATAACAACTCACCCCCGAGAGGGAAAAAGAGAGAAAGAGAGAGAGACGGGTGGGAAGGAGAGAGAAAGAGAGAGAGACGGGTGGGAAGGAGAGAGAAAGAGAGAGAGACGGGTGGGAAGGAGAGAGAGAGAGAGAGAGAGAGAGAGAGGAGAGAGAGAGAGAAGAGAGAAAGAGAGAGAGAGAGAAGGTGAGAGGGAGAGAGAGAGGGGGGGGGAGAGTGAGAAATGGATGAGAGAGAGAAGGAAAAGAGAGACAGACAGACAGACAGACAACAGACAGACAGACAGACGGACAACCAAACGAGAAGAATAAGAAGGGGAAGAGACGGGGAGGTTGTGGCAAACAGACTAGACAAAAACACAGAGATGTAGATGGAGGTACGTCTTTCTATGCGGTGTTCCCCAAAGCTCCAGTCTACCATTGACCACTCACTGCACGCACTGACCGCCTGGCTTTGCAGGACCAATCCCAGCAGATGGTGTCCTTCGTGTGTTGGAGGGGGGGGGGGGAGAACAGGTGCCACTGACGAAGGACCACCCCACCACCACCACCACCACAACCACCACCACCACCGGTGATTCGCCAACAGTACGGGCCACACGCCCACAATTAGGATTTTTGCACTTAAAACACTGTATAATCCATGTAAGTCTTTTGAGGCCTACCATAAATTGGAGCCAGCAATTAATGTTAAACTGATGCTTTATCGAAAGAACAACTTTCCCACCAATTAGTTACCTTGTTTTTTGTTGTGGTGTTTTTTGTTGTTGTTGTTTTGTTGTTGTTGTTGTTGTTGTTGTTGTTGTTTTTTGTTTTGTTTTTTTGGGGGGTGTCTATCTTCACCGATGAAATCACAAACTATCTTCAAATACATTGATCTTCACCTTAGTTCACGTCACATTTCAGGCCTTCGCACTCACCGTGTGACCCCCCCCCCCCCCGCTCCCCCCCCCCCCCCTCCCCTATCTTTGGCCAGCTTCAAGAGCCCGAAATAATCCCATTCCTTTGATTTTTTTAAAATCTGTCTGCTCGGAATCACCTGGCTTGTATCTTGATGGCCATAGGAAAGAAAATGAGGAGAATCAACTTTTCAGCACATACTAAAAATTCTCAAAACAGTCCAACTACGCCCGTCTATAAATACTCGACTCCTTAAGCAAGGCCATGGCGCATTACTTTTGTGTGTGCGGCCACAGTCCGCTGTCTGTCCCCTCTTGTGGAAGTTCCTGACGCTGACCGCTTCCCGTGGACTGCCAGTGCCGGGGGTTTGGACATGACTGGCCCCAGATGTAGCTGTGCATGACGTTGGCTGGAATGATCTGTAATGCCACTGATGAGGGGGGGGGGGGGCATGCAAGATGACACGTCCCCTCCCCTCCCCACATCCCCGACTCTCCCTTCCCCCACCCCCACCCCCCATCCCCCTCCCCCACCCCACCCCCACCCCGGAGAAAAAAAAGCACTTGTGCCTCTGATTTCTTTCACAAATAGGTGGGTTTTTACATGCTTTTATGTCTCCTTTCATTTTGTTTCTTTCAGATATTTGATCGGATGTTAGTTGTATTGCATGCTTCCAGAAGTTATGCTGAGTGACTGGAATTGTTATCAGTATCATCCTCTCTTTAGGCTGCTAGTCAACTTGACAATTTTTATCCAGGTGCTTGTTTGCTTGCTTTTTTATAAAAGTAAGTAGAGCTATATTTGTACTGTATTTTGTTGTTGTTGTTGTTGTTGTTGTTGTTGTTGTTGTTGTTGTTGTTGTTGTTGTTGCTTTCTTTTTTCTTTCTTTTTTTCTTTTCTTTCTTGACTCGTTTTCATGTATGCTTATAAGTGGACAGAGAGAGTTTTGGGCAGCATTTTACTCAATCACAAATCACACGAGGTCTTCCGTTCTAAGGACATCTACATTCAACCCGGAGCTGAGACGATTGATTAACTTTCTGTGACCCAAACCACAGGCTTTTTCTTTCTGTTCGTTCGTGTGTTTGTTTGTTTGTTTGCTCATACCGTCTTTGTTTTGCTTGCCTCTAGAACTAATTGCAAAGTGAGGCGACTGCAGGCGAAAATCTAAACAAATTTGAAATGTCATTGATAGCGAACCGCCAAGAAAACGTAGACAAACGAATCACAAGACAAAACACGACGCGTTTCGACCTCTTAGGTCTTCTTCAGGCAAGACACAAAACACTCAGGACAACGAAAATGAACGAGCAATCACTTATCTGCGTTCACTTCAGTTCAAACTTGCTCATTCATTTTGGTTGTCCTGAGTGTTGTGCACCTTGCCTAATGAAGACCCAAGAGGTCGAAACGCGTCGTATTTTGTCTTGTGATTCGTTTGTCTACCTTTTCTTGGCGGTGCGCTATTAACTGCAATTAAATTTGCCTCTAGAAGTTAAAGAGGTGGAATCACGTGACTTCAGCCATGGTCTCCCCCCCCCCCTCCCCCCCCCCCCCTCCCCCCCCCCCCCCTATTCATTTGGCAGTCTATAACTCAATTTTTGTTTATTACTTATTCAGTTATTTGGTTATTTATTCATTCCTTTTTTATCTGTATATTTATCGATTTATTTTTTTATATGTTTAATTTGAACAATATCTTCGTTCTGTCTTTGTCAAATCTCGAGCTGCTTTCAATTCGAGATAAATCAGTGTTAGTATATTTACTTATTTATTTACTTATTGATTTATCTTTTTTCTTTGTCTACATATTTGTTTATTTATGAATTTGTTTATTCTGAACAATGTCTTCGCTCTATCTTTACCAAGAGTGGAACTGCTTTCAATTCGGGAAAATCAGTGTCCGTTAAAGTGTCAGCCGCTGAATGTTTGGGATTTGACTCAATGGGAAATGTCATGACCGCATCGGAAAGGACTGGACATTGCAAGTTGGATGTGTGCGTGCGTGCGTGCGTGCGTGCGTGCGTGTGTGAGTGTGTGTGTGTGTGTGCGTGCGTGCGTGCGTGCGTGCGTGCGTGCGCGCGCGCGCAAATGCACGTGCTTAGTAAACTGAGAACCTGTAAGTTTATTCACCACCAAAAAAACGAGCCACATCACACTTCCCCCCACCCCCCACCCCACCCCACTCCACCTCACCCCCATATTCTTATGCGTCGTCACTACACGCCGCATTTGTGTACATACAGCGCGCTGGCGGGGCTTTTTTTTTTTTTTAAGATACCAGGCAACCGACCGATGAGGACCCGCCACCGGAAGCGAACAAGGGGCACGGGCACTATGGGAGGCGGCTGGCGTCAGAAGAGCACACAATGGCAGTGTACACTGGGAGGCCAATAATAGTGAGTCCAGTCAACAGATCGATGGCGAGCCAACAGCGTCAAAAGTGGCCAAAGAGGGGCGCGCGCGCGCCTATTTGGCTCAGTAGAGAAGGTAAGGGATTTGGGGGAAAGGGAGGAAGTGTATGGGGTTAGGTTTAGGAGGATGCAATGAAGGGGGCGGGGGGGGAAGGGGGGGGGGGTTAGACCGGGTGTAGGAAAGTCGGATAGTGTGAGGGACAGGGGGAGGGGGGGGGGGGTGACGAGAGTTGTCCGTGGCCAGAGTGATACAGTGGCTTTGGTGCGTCGATCCCGTATGTGGCGCGTCGATCCCGTATGTAGCTGTGCTCCCGGAGCGAAGGTCTGCAAAGATTTGCTTGGCTAGCAGTGGGCAGTTCGGCTTGGTCTGGCAGATGTCACCGTCTGATGGCACGACAGCAAGGAGAGAGAGAGAGAGAGAGAGAGAGAGAGAGAGAGAGAGAGAGAGAGAGAGAGAGAGAGAGAGAGAGAGAGAGAGGGGAGAGAGAGAGAGAGAGAGAGATCGATCCTCCTATTCATTACCAAAAGGGAGAGAGAGAGAGAGAGAGAGAGAGAGAGAGAGAGAGAGAGAGAGAGAGAGAGAGAAGAGAGAGAGAGAGTCCTTATATTTTTTAAATCTTCAGCTAATAAAAAGTGCTAGACAACATCAGTACATCAATAATATCAACATATTACATACAGTTTCCGGATATGAGAGAGAGAGAGAGAGAGAGAGAGAGAGAGAGGAGAGAGAGAGAGAGAGAGAGAGAGAGAGAGGGGAGAGAGAGGAGAGAGAGAGAGAGAGAGAGAGAGAGAGAACGGACGAACGAACGAACGAAATTTTTTTTACCAGGGTAATGAGATAAGCATTACAAATGCCTTTTTCCACCCAGCCCTGGGGCAAAAGGAAAGAAAAACAAATTAAAGATCAAATTAATGCATTTAAAGATCAAATTAATGCAAATACATATAAAAAGAACAAAGTATAACAAGATCTTGTACAGTTCAATACAAATCAGCTATTGTCCACACCATTGACAAACGAACGCAATAGAAAAACGCGTGAACATAGCGAACAAGGGAAAGAAAACGGGAAAGGAAAAGGCCATGGGGTAGGTTTGGGGTAAATGGGAGAGAGAGAGAGAGAGGAGAGAGAGAGAGAGAGAGAGAGAGAGAGAGAGAGAGAGAGAGAGAGAGAGAGAGAGGAACGAACGAACGAACGATTTCACTTCAAGAGGGCAGTGGACCAAGCATGGATGCCTTCCACATCCACCCCCCTTGGCAAGGAAAATCAATATATAGTAAAAAGCAAATCAAACAAACTCACATGAAAAAAAATGCAACAATTGCTTGCATGAAAACCTTTGACAAAAGAAGTAAGAAGAAAGAACCAATAAACACCACCACCACCACTACTAACAACCACAAGAAAAAAACAAAATGATTAGGGCAAGAGGGGGGGGGGGGGGTGAATGGAGAGAGAGAGAGAAATACGAATATTTTATTGAGGGTAAACAGAAAAGCTGACAAGCTTCTTTACACCATGCCCTCAACAACAACAACAACAACAACACAACAACAACAAAAACAACTTACAACCATGTTTTATTGAGCGGAAAATGGCCATTTAACTTGGACTGGGGAAAAGGTCCTTAGAAATCGAACCATGCCGGCAAGAAATTTCCATAACATATTGTGGTGAGCCTTTTTGAAAGATATCAAGCTACAGCTGTTCTTAAGATGATCGGACAATTCATTCCAAAGTCTGGCACCCGAGTAAGTATAGCGAGGTCATGAAGAGATTAGTCCTAGGTCGTGGGGTGAAAATAGTACGTTTGCTACGAATATCGTTTACGGTGAATTTTCTATGGAGATAAGACGGCGTTAAATTATTTTATAATTTTGTACATAAAATTAGCTTTATTAAAGCGGCATTTAAACCCAAAGGGAAGAATACCTAAGTATTTGTAATCACTGGGTAGGAGGGACGAGAGAGAGAGAGAGAGCGAGAGAGAGAGAGAGAGAGAGAGAGAGAGAGAGAGAGAGAGGAGAGAGAGAGAGAGAGAGAGAGAGAGACTTTCGTGTAAGGATATGAATCATGGAGTGCTTTGTGATGAGGGCAGTATTCAGTGCAAGCAGCATAAGTGAGCGCAAACATGTGATACCGCCCCGACATCCCATAATATTATTCCGTGTCATTGGATGTTCTGGGACTGACACTGATGTCTCTCTCTCTCTCTCTCTCTCTCTCTCTCTCTCTCTCTCTCTCTCTCTCTCTCTCTCTCTTGTCTCTCTCTCTCTCTCTCAAAAGACAAAAATGTAATAATGCTCTATGTCTGCTTGTTTATGTCTGCGTGCCTGACCTCTGCATGTGTAAACTTGTTTGTACGTCTGTGTGTGTGTGTGTGTGTGTGTGTGTGTGTGTGGTGTGTGTGTGTGTGTGTGTGTGTGTGTGCGTGTGCGTGCGTGCGTGCGTGCGTGCGTGCGTGTGTGCGTGTGCGTGTGCGTGTGAGTGTGTGTGTGTGTGTGTGTGTGTGTGTGTGTGTGTGTGTGTGTGTGTGTGTGCACGTGCACGCTTACGCACCTGCGCTCGGCGTTGTGTGATGCTTAGTATTGATAGTGTTTCATCATACAGTGTTCGTGTGGATTTACGTTTTTGTCTGCCTCGTTATCGTGTCTTCTTATTCTGATTCCTAAATATAAAAAAAACTTTCAAGTCAAACCAAAACAAATACGTTTTAAACCACGAAGTTAAGTCTCTTTTTTGTGGCATTTGCAGCCTTCATTGCTGTCTCTTTCCACGTGACATAAATGTCAATTAGATCTCTCCACCTCGTCACAGTCTACGTTTTGTTGTTGTTGTTTGTTGTTGTTGTTGTTGTTGTTGTTGTTGTTTTGTTTTGTTTTGTTTTGTTTTGTAATAATGAAACGAGTGCAGGCTATGTTTTGCGGTTGTGTGTGTGTGTGTGTGTGTGTGTGTGTGTGTGTGTGTGTGTGTGTGTGTGTGTGTGTGTGTGTGTGTGTGTGTGTGTGTGTGTGTGCGCGCGCGTGCGTGTGTGTTTGTGTGTGTGTGCGTGCTCTCTCTCTCTCTCTCTCTCTCTCTCTCTCTCTCTCTCTCTCTCTCTCTCTCTCTCTCTCTCTCACACACACACACACACACACCTAATAAATGTATGTATGAATTGAAACACACACACACACACACACACACACACACACACACACACACACACACACACACACACACACACACACACACCACACACACACAAATGGAAGAAAACGCTAGCTTGTCTTAATGTTTTTTTTAATTTCTTTTATGCATTAGTGCTGGTTTAACATTTCACGAATGAATGGTGTTTCACCACATAAAGCATGTCACAATACCCTGGCAGTAGAAAAGCGTGGTAAAACTCTCAATAGTTCCAGGTATTTTGCGGTTTTGTTTCGAATTGGACCTAGGGTTGTCTTGGTAAATCAATATGTCGTAAATGTCAATGGCAGTTAAATGTCAATGCCAATTTGACAAATCAATATGTCGCAAATGTCAATGCCAATTAAATGTCAATGCCAATTTGATAATAGCGAACCAAAGACGCATTGCTGATTGGTCGCAAAAAAAAACCTAGCACGAAAACAGTGGACAATATTCGTTTTCTGGAACTTTAAAAGCATCTGCTGGTTTGGGGAAGTAACTTTCAGTTAACATCACTGGATTCCATTGTTCGGCATATTCCACGTTATTTTTACAGTCCTTCAAATGAGACTGGAAACCGAGGTTCCGTGTGTGAACGTCCTTGCACACACATCAACTCATCAACCTTCGGAAAAGAAGGCCAGTTTAGCCATTGGTATGGATGACACATATTAGCATGCATGCATCCTATGAGAAAAATCAAAAGAATGGATGAAAAACTGAGCGACAATGTATTCGACTGAATGACACGGTAAGAAAACTAGCGCCAGCAGGCAGCTCTTCCGTCGACCCTACCCAGGCAGGAAGCCCTTTGTGTTAACGAAAGCGTGCACTGAAAAACGCTTAGAGCTTGATCTGTTAACGAGGACAGGCGCTATATAGATACTCTGATTAATGATTACAAGATTCAGATTCAGAATCACAGACATCAAAGTGAAAATTACTTATGTGCAAACATTAACAACATTCATGTGTGTGTTTTATGTCAGAATGCCAATGAAGATGAA
>CM031600.1:22654339-22671839 GCA_018398815.1 Conus ventricosus | reverse complement strand
ATGAAACATCGGGCATCATCTGTGACCCATAATGAACATACCTACGAATGTTCAGAAAGATCGGCACAGTAGTTTTGTCTGGAGCGAGTGGAACACATTTTGACCACGGACGGACAGATACACACACAGACAGCATTTCTTCGTTCCCATTGTAAAGTACTCCCTGTTCTATAAGAACTGGGTGTACACAACAAAAGCAAGATAAAAAAGTAAACCAGACAACTAACTGAACTGTGAACAATTCGTGTCTGTGAGATAACTACGAGTACATGACCATCAGTGACCAACTGAATGGCGAGATAAATGTATGGGTCTTAATAACAATGCTGTTCACTTCTAATGTCCTATATATGTATGCTCATCCAAGTAATTTCCGCGTATATGTGCAAGGCATGTGAGTATGTAGGCAACATGAGTGACTGCGCCTGCGTGCGCATGTATGATTATATTGTTAGTATTTGGAGGAGTGCACGTGTGTGTGTGTGTGTGTGTGTGTGTGTGTGTGTGTGTGTGTGTGTGTGTGTGTGTGTGTGTGTGTGTGTGTGTGTGTGTGTTGTGTTGTGTGTGGTAATATGGTTGTTATTGTCTTCATAAAATCGTTATTGGATTGGTCATTGATTCATTTTACAATCTTTACCGTTTTCTTTCTTTTGTGTTTTTCCCTTTCATTGTTTATTGGAGGCAGAATTGTAGAAAGGCTGTTCTTGACCCATTAAAGATTCAGTCAATCAATCAATCAATTAATCTTCTTTTTCTTCTTTTTCTTCTTCTTCTTCTTCTTCTTCTTCTTCTTCTTCTTTCTTCTTCTTCTTCTTCTTCTTCTTCTTCTTCATTCCACTGTTACTTCTACTTCTGTTTCTTCTTCTTCCTCCTTCTCTGCCTCCTCCTCCGCTGCCGCCTCCTCCTCCTCCTCCTCCTCCTCCTCCTCCTCCTCCTCCTCCTCCTCCTCCTCCTCCTCCTCTTCTTCTTCATCCTCCTCCTCTTCTTCTCCTTCTTCTTCTTCTTCTTCTTCTTCTTCTCTCGTCCTCTCTTCCTCCTCCTTCTTTAACTACATAATCTTCTTTTGTTGCTCCATTGTGACACGATCATAGTTCACTGTCGTGGTCATCGGAGGCTCTGTTGAACTGGGTCAGCTTATCCGTGTGTCCTTTATGTCCTCGTGGCCGCTATCACCGACTTCGCCACCGGATATTTCTGCGGAAACCCTGAAATATTCGCCCACACCGAATGTTTGCCATTCACAAATCACCCGTTTTGATCCACGCGAGGCTCAAAGACAAACGCGGATAGCTCCCGACATAATAGCCATTGATGATGTAAACCACGCGATGTAGCTCGGGACGTGGCAATTATGGATCACGTGGTGGGCTACAGTTACTGTTGGGAGGAAAGGGGTTAAATCGATGGTGTCATATTCTGCATGAATCGGTTGTGTCATATTCTATGTGTGCAAGTTCTGCTCCTATCCACCCCCCGTTTCTCTGTCTCTGTCTCTGTCTGTCTGTCTGTCTGTCTGTCTGTCTGTCTGTCTGTCTGTCTGCCTCTCTCTCTCTCTCTCTCTCTCTCTCTCTCTCTCTCTCTCTCTCTCTGTCTGTCTGTCTGTGTGTCTGTCTGTGTGTGTCAACCTCGGTGTAATGTCAGTGGAGGAAGGACTAGCGCACAGCCCAAACACACTCACAGCTTGCTTACAATCTCATTCATATATCATGCATTCGTCACATCAAACCACTAGTAAAGTCTATAACTTTACTATACATGATCATAGAAAGAACATCAATGCATATAGAATCAAACAAAATAAAACATTCTCTCTTTCCTTGAACTTCACAAATCATTTATCTAAAACATCATTAACTAACCCGGTATAAACAGATTTCTACTTTACCTGGCCAGGTGATCTTAACTATTCACGAATCACTGTCTTTTCTTTTCTTTCTTTTTTCTTTCACTGTCACTTTCACAACACGACACAACTGCCGGCACTGGTGTTGGTCTGATGGCGCCTGGTCAGGTGAGACTGTTGGCGTTGGTCTGTGGTTCTGCTTGGCGAAGTGACGCTGCCAGGTATGAGGTCGAACCCCCGGTTAGGGTAGAACAGTGACTATCAACATCGATCTGTTCTCCTTTCTTTCTTCCTGCATTAACGCATTGCACTCTCTCTCTCTCTCTCTCTTCTAGTCTGCTCTTATCAAATGGACATGGTTGCTTTTCTTTTCTTTTTTTTTTCTTTTCTTTCTTTTCTTCTTCATAAATTAGCAACTCTCCCTCTCTCTCCACATCTCTCCTCAGTCCTTCCTCTGCAGACTATCTCATGCTAATCTCTCCACTTGGTTCTCTTCTCTCCTCCCCTCATCTCTCTGCTTTTCTCTCAAGCAGACCTAGAACCTCTCCCTCTCTCTGTCTCTGTTCGTTCTTCCCCTCGTTCTCTCACTCACGCATTCCTTTATTCGTTCCGATCTGTCCAAAACGGGCGAGTACCATTGGTCAGTATTTTTACCCCTGACACCCGAGGTTGTCTCCCTCTAATTCCATTGGATGTTCAAATCATGACAGTCCCGTCTACACGCCTTACTCTCTGTGGTGGTCAATTGGTCATTTAATTGATTAGCTAGATTTCACCCCCCACCACACACTACCTTCCCCCCTTCCCTACTTCACTGGCGCGGTGTGGCTTAAGTGGTGGACACTGGTCAATCTAAATTGGCCAGCTGAGTCTGGGTAGGCACCACGACGTCCGAGTAACAATGACGTTGGTTCCACAAATTGGCTAGATGAGCTTGAGCCGGCTCTGCGACTCGTCTCGCTAGACATCGAGGCGTCGGTCAAAGCTGCTTAGCCCGTATAGCCGGACAGACCGTCTTCCTGAAGCCTCTCCACTAAGCTTAATTGGCCGGACCCGACCTATGGGCCCGTCTCTCTGACGCCTAGAATGTTTGAGTTTGGACTTAGGTCCGAACAAATTGACTGCGACTCCCCAAGTTAGGTTGTTCCCCCCAAGTTAGGTTGTTTCCCCCAAGTTAGGTTGTTTCATTTTTTTGTCCGTGACAATTTCCCCCTTGCAAAAGACCATGCTCCGCATTGTCTCAAAACAACGGTACAAAAAAGACAACAACCGAATTTGCTGACACACAGCTACACGCGCAAAGTTTGGAAAATACTTTACAACCAACGGTTTATAAATTATAAAATATATCATTAGTGAATACCACTCCAATGAGTTATCATTGACGTGCGCTCTTGCGTTATTTCACTCATTTTATAACGACCTCTGTGCGCACTTATGCGATTCCCCTACCTGCGGATTTGCCACATCTTCTCTTCACAATTCTTATGAAAAGCACAATATAATATGATCACGATCCATGACACTTCACTGAGGAATCTCCATCCTCACTTATTGCAAATAATGCATCACTACACAAGCGACTGTATGCTCCAAGCATAACTACATTCACATGAACAAGTCTCACAAAGAAAATATGAACAAGTCTCACACACAAAAAAAAATATGAACATAGCCAACTGGGAATGAACCCATATCCAATCACATAACTGGAATCAACACATATTATCAACAAAGCACCCCGGATATGACTGACTTCCTCTGAGTTGCAGCTTGCTAGACTACACGACTTAAATAGTCGGCTCCGACATTCTGTCGACCTGGAATGTACTGCACTCGGTACCTGTAGGGCTGCAGTGCCATTGCCCAACGCAGAACTCTGCTGTTTTTCAACTGCGCCTCCTGCAGGAATTTGAGTGGTTGGTGATCTGTCTCTATCACGAACTCTTTCCCATACAAGTATTTGTGGAACTTCTGCACGGCCCACACAACAGCTAAACACTCCTTCTCCACCGTTGCGTACCCTTCTTCACGCTTCGTCAACTTCCTGCTAGCATATCTCACAGGAAACTCGACTCCTTCATGCTCCTGCAACAATACTGCACCTATCCCACCACCTGATGCATCTGTCCGCAACAAAAATGGTTTGGACATATCTGGTAGCTTCAAGATGGGACGGGAACCTAGTCTCTCTAATACCGTCTGCAGTGCTTGCTCTGCAGCGTCTGACCACTCGACCACTGCCGGTTTCCCTGCCTTGACCAAATCACTGAGAGGACTCGTGATTGCAGCAAAATTTGGGACAAACTCCCTATAGAACCCAATAAAACCTAGCAGACTCCTGACTTCTGTTTGGTCTTTGGTCTCTCTGAATTCATCATCTTCTCCGCCTTTCCTCTTTCCGGCTGCTTTGTGTCGCCTCCGACACAAAACCTAGGAACTCCTACTGTCTAGCCCTTCATACAGTGACACATCCCTGTATGACTCTTCTGGAAACTTAGGCAACAAAATCTCCCCTTCTTCTGCTGAGTCTCTCTCACCTCATCAATGATTGCTGCTGCGCCTATAAAAATCATCAAAGACTCGGTCAGCCGTTTTAACCGGTGCCGAGATGACTCGCCATGAGCGACTCGTGACCCACTGACATGACAGTGTCACGATAACATGCTGGTACCTCTAACTGAGTGGTCACCTTACCTGTCTTCCCCTTGGTGAACACTCGTACAACAGCCCGCCTTTCACAAGAAATTCTGTCTCACCTCCTCTAACCTCCTGTTTCTCTCCACCTCTTGCCAACTCCCAAGACTCCACGAGCGAAGGGTCTTGTTCCTGTGCCGCCCTAAACTCATCAGGCGACACGTCTATGCCCGACTTCCTTCCTGGGACAACTAACGGTTTAACAACCTTTTCCTCCTTCTTGCTCCGTGTTTGAACTGCTGCCCCTGTAGCAGTCAACAACTCAGGATCCCCTGGATCCTTTGCACCTGGAATATTTCCAATGATCAAATCATGAAGGGTTTCTCCATCACCAACGCAGACAACGCGCCTGAGAAGTAAAGGGTACGTACTTCTATCTTAGCAACTGGAAATCCCTCACAGTGCCATCGACTAGAGTACAGGTCTGGATTTGCCCTGCCAAATCCCCTTGATCGACCAGCGTTGTCCGTACTACCCCGCATGAACAACCAGTGTCTCGTAACACTTTCACCCTCTGCTGGCCAATCCACCCTTCTTCCACTGGTAACGAACCACTCAGCCTAGTGCCCTCTATCCCTGACACTGACTGCTGTCCAGTGCTAGCCATAGGCTGCACTTCACCCTCTTCAGACTGAATCCCCTTTGGTTCCACTGCCGGTCGTTTCCCTTGACGACCCTTATCCACCTCTTGCAAGGCTGCTGCCTTCTGGAACCTCCTGCGACAATCCCTCGCCACATGTCCCTTCTTGTGACAAATGAAACACCTAATTTCCCTTTGCCCTTCCTTCTGCCCCACCACTGGGTTTGCAGACTTTGCAGAAAACTCCCCTAGTCTCCTTGCACTCTTCTCACCTGTGCCTAGCACCTGTTCCTCCTGCACCTTCGTGCCCAAACGTGCCTCTCTATACACCTCTGCGAACTTCAACAACTCCCCTGCTGTCTCTGGCTGTCTCTCTTTTCAAATGTATGGTTAACTCAGGGCCGCAACCTGACAAAATCTGTTCTTTCATAACTAGCTCTTTCAATTCAACGAACTTCTTCTTCGTACCACTCAACTCTAATTGTTGTTCAATAGGGTGTTCTTTCTTCCGCATTATATCTCTTTTTTTTTTTTTTGAACAAGATTTTATTACTACGACAGCCAAACTGGTGGTTTCCGACACGAGTGACGTAATAGCACAATCCTATGAATGATAATATTAGCTTGGGACAACGTAATTAGTTTTTATAAGACGCCCAGCGCCTGACCCAACTATGAGAGCGAATTATAGGAAATCTGTGCGAAATGAGCACTCTGGGCTGAAATGCCAAGCCTAGTATTAACTATCTTGGAAGCAATGCCAAGCCTAGTATTTAACTATCTTGGGAACATACAGTAAGACAACCCCTTGTCTTAGGATTACAATACTTGAATCCCACCCAGCTTCCTCTCTGAGAAGTTGAACAATTATAATAAATGGGCCAGAATATCCTGGCAGGCTCGCCAATAAATTGTCAACCTCGGTGTAATGTCAGTGGAGGAAGGACTAGCGCACAGCCCAAACACACTCACAGCTTGCTTACAATCTCATTCATATATCATGCATTCGTCACATCAAACCACTAGTAAAGTCTATAACTTTACTATACATGATCATAGAAAGAACATCAATGCATATAGAATCAAACAAAATAAAACATTCTCTCTTTCCTTGAACTTCACAAATCATTTATCTAAAACATCATTAACTAACCCGGGTATAAACAGATTTCTACTTTACCTGGCCAGGTGATCTTAACTATTCACGAATCACTGTCTTTTCTTTTCTTTTCTTTTTCTTTTCACTGTCACTTTCACAACACGACACAACTGCCGGCACTGGTGTTGGTCTGATGGCGCCTGGTCAGGTGAGACTGTTGGCGTTGGTCTGTGGTTCTGCTTGGCGAAGTGACGCTGCCAGGTATGAGGTCGAACCCCCGGTTAGGGTAGAACAGTGACTATCAACATCGATCTGTTCTCCTTTCTTTCTTCCTGCATTAACGCATTGCACTCTCTCTCTCTCTCTCTCTTCTAGTCTGCTCTTATCAAATGGACATGGTTGCTTTTCTTTTCTTTTTTTTTTCTTTTCTTTCTTTTCTCTTCATAAATTAGCAACTCTCCCTCTCTCTCCACATCTCTCCTCAGTCCTTCCTCTGCAGACTATCTCATGCTAATCTCTCCACTTGGTTCTCTTCTCTCCTCCCCTCATCTCTCTGCTTTTCTCTCAAGCAGACCTAGAACCTCTCCCTCTCTCTGTCTCTGTTCGTTCTTTCCCCTCGTTCTCTCACTCACGCATTCCTTTATTCGTTCCGATCTGTCCAAAACGGGCGAGTACCATTGGTCAGTATTTTTACCCCTGACACCCGAGGTTGTCTCCCTCTAATTCCATTGGATGTTCAAATCATGACAGTCCCGTCTACACGCCTTACTCTCTGTGGTGGTCAATTGGTCATTTAATTGATTAGCTAGATTTCACCCCCCACCACACACTACCTTCCCCCCTTCCCTACTTCACTGGCGCGGTGTGGCTTAAGTGGTGGACACTGGTCAATCTAAATTGGCCAGCTGAGTCTGGGTAGGCACCACGACGTCCGAGTAACAATGACGTTGGTTCCACAAATTGGCTAGATGAGCTTGAGCTCGGCTCTGCGACTCGTCCTCGCTAGACATCGAGGCGTCGGTCAAAGCTGCTTAGCCCGTATAGCCGGACAGACCGTCTTCCTGAAGCCTCTCCACTAAGCTTAATTGGCCGGACCCGACCTATGGGCCCGTCTCTCTGACGCCTAGAATGTTTTGAGTTTGGACTTAGGTCCGAACAAATTGACTGGCGACTCCCCAAGTTAGGTTGTTCCCCCCAAGTTAGGTTGTTTCCCCCAAGTTAGGTTGTTTCATTTTTTTGTCCGTGACAGTGTGTCTGTCTGTCTTGTCTGTCTGTCTGTCTGTCTCTCTCTCTCTCTCTCTCTCTCTCTCTCTCTCTCTCTCTCTCTCTCTCTCTCTCTCTCTCAAAACACATGGTCGACATCGATCGGTTGCACATAATGGGGTTTTAGTGGAATGAAATATAAGCAGAGTGCAGAGTGCATTCTGTACACTTTGTCCTCAGAAGTCAACATGTCGCTTCACTGGCTGGTTTGCTGCTGACTTGCTGGGTGGATGGACGGACGGACGGACGGACGATGGATGGACGGACGGACGGACGGACGGACGGACGGACGGACGGACGGACGGACGGACGGACGGACGGGTGGATTGATGGATGGATGGATGGATTGGTGGCTGGGTGGGTGGATGGGTGGATGGATGGATGGATGGATGGATGGATGGATGGATGGATGGATGGATGGATGGATGGACTGACGGATGGATGTATGGATAGATCGTTTGCTGATTTCATGAACTGATTGATCCCGGAATGAACTGTTTGCTGTATAGATGGATGGATTAATTGAACCATTGAGCGATTGATTGATTTTTTTTCTTTTTGCTTCGTCCTGATTGCTTTCTGTATTGATTGATTTTTTTTTCTTTGGCTTCGTCCCGATTGCTTTCTGTTATTTGTGTCTTTCATCTTTCTGCAAGTCGGATTTGTTTTGCATCCAGAGCACAGATGTCTGTCCCTCTGTCAGCAGGTTTGTGTTTGAGCTCTGCACGAGATGTATGTCTGTCTGTTTGTCTGTCCGTCTGTCTGTCTGTCTGTCTGTCTGTCTGTGTCTGTCGCGGAGAGGTCTGGCATTGAACGTTGTTTGTCCTTGATGTCTGGACGGAGCTGACAGTGGCCTGGGGTCAGCGACATGCCGTGGTCCGTGAGGAAGCCTCCCCTGATGTCTGGAGGATTTATGTGCTGGCCGTCTGGCCAGGCCTTGCAATCCTATACCGTGGGCTGCAGCCAGACTCTTTTCATTGTCCAAACAGTCAGCCAATTGGCCTTTTTTTCCCTTCTTGCTATCCTTCTTCGTTCCATTATTTTCTTTTCTTTTCTTTCCATTCTTTTTCTTTTCTTTTCTTTCTTGCCTTCGTCTCTTTCTTCTCCCGTTTTTATTTCTCTCCGTTTCCTGTACTGTTTTGTTGTTGTTGTTTGTTGTTTTTTTACATTTCACTTTTTAAAACTTTTGTTTTTCTTTCGTGTTTTGTTGCTACATCGTCATTAAAAAAGGGAAAAGAGAAATGCAGTTTGTTTTTAACTGGGTAAAGGAAAGAGATGATAAAAACCATTTTGAAGTAGTGTACTTCACTCTTCAGTTAAGCTGTTTATCCCTTTAGATTTCGCCTTTATACGAGTATATAGTGGTATATATAAATAACCCAATTAATCTGTCAATGAGTGTGAAGACAGAGATAGACGATTATGAATGAAGAATTTTTGACAAAGATAACCCGCCTGTTTATTTGTGTCGAAAAAAAAAGGAAAATGACTGAACTGTGAAACTTAAAAGTAACGTAATCATCTTAAAGAGCATTCACTTTAAGGCAAGGGAAGAGACCGAAGAGGGGGAGTGGGAAGGGGGAGAGGGGAAGGGAGAGAAAGTGGAGGAAACATGGAGGGGGCTGGTGCAGAGCAAGAGCGATTTCTTTGTTGTTGTTGTTGTGGTGGTGGTGGTTTTTAATTCTAATCCTTTATACCGTTCAACATCCAACACCGACAGCAGTGGAAGCCAAGCTGTACGGCACCCTGGAGGAACTGCGACGGACGGCAGCCTTCATCGAGGACACCGGGCTGCTCATCTAACGGGATGGCGAACGGGGAAGACGAAGATACCATTCAACATTACGTGCGATCAAATGACTATTTTTCAGCACTCTTCTGTCTGCTAAATCTAAGTTGCCTCCTCTGTGTGTTTTCGTCAACACGTTCGTAAACAGGATTTTAAAGTAATCAACATCTATCGCAACATTGAAGTAGTGTCTACAACAACAACAACAACAAAAATGTGTAACCAAAACAAAAGAAATGACCTAGGTAACAAAAAGCCAGCCAACAACAAAAGAAAAAAAATGACGAGAGAAAGACAGAAGGGGAAAGGAAGATGGGAGAGAGAAGAGGAGAGGAGAGGGGCGAGAGAAAACAAAAGACAAAAGACAGACCGACAGAACGTCAGAGAGAGGAGGAGAGAGTATGCGTATAATGATGGCTGTTAAACCGGTCCTGCTTTTCTATGACCCTGTCTTTTCACCTGGCCGTTCTGCTGTCCAGGTGTGTGTGGGAACTGATAGACATCAGTCTGTACCTCGTTATCACTGGTAGCGCTGAGGTACAGACCATAAATAACAGCAGCCAGGACAATCACTATGGTGATGATGATGATGATGATAACTCCGAAGGCAATAAACATCACAATGGCAATGGCGTCGTTAATAAAAGTGCTAGTGAGACTGCTACAGTCAATAAAGATGACAGCGATAGCAATGAAGTCATTACAGATGACAGTCCCCATTGTGAAGTCAATTAGGATGGTAATTATGACGATGAAATCGAAAAAACGAGGATCAAGACACAGTCCACAACGACGACGATACTCAAGCCCGATTCGTTTAGATGTCTTCCACCGGCCGTAGCTGATAGAGTCACGTAGTTTACTGGTCTGTTTCGCCAGCGTTGTATCGCCAACAACAACTACAACAACAACAACAAAGCCGACATCAGGAAGACAGCATCAGACAAGGACCATGTGACAGGCCTTTCCGTGTCGTTTATAGGCTCACTGTTCCTGATGGCTCTTTTTGCCTCGAGCGCAACACGATCAACAGTGTCATCCGGTGCGTTGTCGACACAAACTGTCATCTTCTGAGAATACGATCAATGTGGTCGCTTTGATCCTTTTTTTTTGGCTAGATTTATTGATCCGTGAGGATGAGGATGATGAGGATGAGGATGATGAGGATGATGAGGATGAGGATGATGAGGATGAGGGGGATGATGAGGATGAGGGGATGAGGATGAGGGGATGAGGATGATGAGGGGGATGAGGATGATGAGGATGATGAGGATGAGGGGGATGAGGATGATGCCATGCGGTTCCATTCGGGTCTGAGACTGCATGACGGGGCTGTACTCTGTAATACATCCCGGCGTCAGCTACGCCTGTGAGATACAGACACCTGCAGTGTTGGTGAGAAAATTTGGGCAGCACTGTCAAACACGCAAGCGCTGAGTGAATGAAACTTGGCTGTGTGGTTAGTTCCCCCCCACCCCACCCCCACCCCCACCCCCACCCCCCAACGCAGCCCGTAGCAAACTCAACACTGAATAGGAGCTGGTTGAGGCAGAAAAAAAAATCCCACAAAGAAATGGCCCTGGGTGGGGGGGGGGGGGGGGGGGGGGGGGGGGGGGGATCAGATCCAGAACCTCGCAGCTGGGAATCCGCCACGCTGACCACTGGGCCATGGCGACAAGTGGTATGTAGATTTGATCACCAGGTACTGTGGGATCGAACACAGAACATAATAATAATAATAATAATGTATGGATTTTATATAGCGCAGTTCTTGGGATCAACTCATTGCGCTCAACATCACCTATAATGCTGTGGTGTCTTCCACGCTGAGGGGAGACAGTCACAATCTAACGGACTCCAGGAGAATGAGGTCAGACAACGTGGCAAGACTGCCGCAGCCACAGCCAAACTGTGATCTGCTGAGGAGTCTCAGCCACAGCCAAACTGTGATCTGCTGAGGAGTCTCAGCCACAGCCAAACTGTGATCTGCTGAGGAGTGTCAGCCACAGCCAAACTGTGATCTGCTGAGGGGTCTCAGCCACAGCCAAACTGTGATCTGCTGAGGGGTCTCAGCCACAGCCAAACTGTGATCTGCTGAGGAGTCTCGTGCAGGGGGCAAAAGCAGACTCCAGATGGGCTTAAAACGAATGGTTCTGTTCTCTGCCCACAGCACAGAGCTCAACAGTTCTCTCATGCTGCTAGTGAAGGATTTAGTATTAACACTTAACCCTCTTTATTTTATTTTTTTTTTTTGGGGGGGGGGGGGGGCGGGCACTCGATAGATCCCCGTCTCAATAGATCCCCGTCTCCATGGATCCCCATTTCGATAGATCCCCGTCTCGATGGATCCCCGTCTTGATAGATCCCCGTCTCGATGGATCCCCGTTACTGCTTTGGGATCTACCGAGACGGGGATCTATCCAGATGGGGATCTACCGAGACGGGCATCTATCGAGACGGAAATTCGTCCACATGTAGTGGGGGATCTATCGAGACGGGGGTCTACCGAGATGGGGATCTACCGAGACGGGGATCTACCGAGACGGAAATTCGTCCACATGTAGTGGGGGATTTATCGAGACGGGGATCTACCGAGATGGGGATCTACCGAGACGGGGATCTACCGAGACGGAAATTCGTCCACATGTAGTGGGGGATCTCTCGAGACGGGGATCTACCGAGATGGGGATCTACCGAGACGGGGATCTACCGAGACGGAAATTCGCCCACATGTAGTGGGGGATCTATCGAGACGGGGACCTACTGAGATGGGGATCTACCGAGACGGGGATCTATCGAGATGTACCCACAAAAATCCCTTCCCTCCTTCTCCTGTCCCCCAACCCCTCTCCCTCCTTTGAAATTCTTGTTGAGCAGTTTTTTCACAGTGACTGAGGACGTGGTCAGTGCATTTGTTGATCTTTGCTCTTCATCATCTCTTGACATTTGTACTCATGTTTTGACTTCCGCCTACCTCTGTATACTTTGAAACTTACTTTGATTTATTTTTGTCTCTTGTTTTATGTACCATAGTGACATCTCCTTCGTTCATTTGATCCTCAAGCACAGGGTCATATATCCTCTTCTTCTTCTTCTTCTTCTTCTTCTTCTTATCTTCCTCCTCCTCCTCCCCTTTCTCTTCCTCCTCCTCCTCCTCTTCCTCTTCTTCTTCTTCGTCTTCTTCTTCTTCTTCTTCTTCTTCTTCTTCTTCTTCTTCTTCTTCTTCTTCTTCTTCTTCTTCTTCTTCGTCTTCTTCTTCTTCTTCTCTTCTTCTTCTTCTTCTTCTTTCCTTATTTTTGTGACGTTTCTGTATGTGATTTTCTCGCATTTTCTCCTTCACCCGCCCTCCACACCCTGGCTTCTGTTGGGTCTGGTGACTTCAATTTATTCCCCTTGGTGTAGAGAAAAAACACAGAATTATCGGTGTTGCTTTGTAAGTGGTGTAGAGAATAGATCCCCGTCTCGATGGATCCCCGTCTTAATAGATCCCCGTCTCGATGGATCCCCGTTACTGTTTTGGGATCTACCGAGACGGGGATCTATCCAGATGGGGATCTACCGAGACGGGGATCTATCGAGACGGAAATTCGTCCACATGTAGTGGGGGATCTATGGAGACGGGGGTCTACCGAGATGGGGATCTACCGAGACGGGGATCTACCGAGACGGAAATTCGTCCACATGTAGTGGGGGATCTATCGAGACGGGGACCTACTGAGATGGGGATCTACCGAGACGGAAATTCGTCCACATGTAGTGGGGGATTTATCGAGACGGGGATCTACCGAGATGGGTATCTACCGAGACGGGGATCTACCGAGACGGATATTTATAGAAAGGACAGACTTGGAAAAAGAGGTGGGGGAGTCTTGATTGCCATGCCATTAGGAAGAACTTAGCCAGTGAGTTTTTATATCAAGGCAAAAATAGTGAAAGTTTATTTTGTAGGATTAATTTTAAGAATAAGAGACCTGTCATTGTTGGATCAGTTTACAGACCTCCAGACTCAGATGAAAATGTATGTTCGTCTATTTGCAGAGACATTTCTGACATTGTTTTGGCCAACAGGAAGGCAATATTATGGATTGGTGGAGACTTTAACTTACCAGATATTGATTGGGGTGAAGATGCCATACTTGGTAATCAATACAGTAAAAATATTAATACTCAGTTTTTTTATGCCACCAAAGACCTTGGATTAGTGCAGTCAGTTGAAGCACCAACTCGTGGTAAGGCATTCCTGGATTTATTTTTTACCAATTGTCCAGGCGCTTTAGGCAATCAGGAATTAATTGCAGGCCTGGGTGATCATGACATAATTCTCTTAGAGAGCAACTTTCAACCCTTTCGAAGAAAACCCCCTAAACGTACCATCAGACTCTGGAACCAAGCAGACTTACCAAAATTGCGCAGGGATACTCATGATTTCAGTCTTCTTTTTTTTAGGTCCCATAGTGTTAAAGATAATGTCAGTGACCTTTGGAAGTGTATAAAAACCAACTTGGAATTTATTATGGATGCAACATACCTACTAAAATAACTTCAAGCAAGAACCACCAGCCATGGATTACTACAAAAACTAAACGTTTGTTGAGAAGGAAACATCGTTTCTTTAAGAAATTGAAACTACATCCTAATTCATAAAGATTACTGGTTAGGTATAAACATATTAAGAGAAGGTGTCAGAGAGAATGTAGGCTTGCTCACTCCAATTATGTTAATTCGATGATTTCAGAAGGCGATCATCAAAACAAGAAATTATGGTCTTACATAAGGAGTAAGAGACAGGACAACATTGGGATTCCAGACCTGAGAAACAACCAGAATAACCAAATACAGGACCCTGAAGGGAAAGCAAATTTACTAAACAAGCAGTTTTGTTCAGTTTTTCTCAAATCCCAAACCTTTAATTAACGTTAGACTAAAGGATGATGATAAACTCCCTGAAATGCAAAACATCAAAGTAAACAAAGCAAGAGTATTTAAGTTACTGACCAACATCAATGAAAACAAAGCTACTGGTCCCGATGGCGTTCCTGGCAAGCTCTTAAAATTATGTACCATGAATTGAGTGAGGTATACCAACTACTTTACCAAGCTTCACTGGACCAGGGAAGTAATACCTGATGAGTGGCGAGATGCGAGCATTGTTCCCTTATTCAAAAAGGGTGACAAAACAAAAGCAGAGAACTATAGACCTGTATCTCTTACATCCATATTTAGCAAAACACTTGAACACATAATATATAGTAGCATAATGGACCATCTTGACAAATATGACTTCTTAAATAACGCCCAGCATGGTTTTAGACAGCGAAGGAGTTGTGAGACTCGACTTATAACAACTCTCAATTATTTGTCTTAACAACAGACAGCAAAGAGATGCAATTTTATTAGACTTTTCTAAAGCCTTTGATAAGGTTGACCATGAGGGCCTGCTGCTTAAATTAGAACACATCGCATTGGCGTTTTCTTTGCTAAAATGGGCTAGATCATTCCTCGTTTGGAGAACGCAGAAAGTTGTTGTGGAAGGGTCGTCATCCCATTGTAAACCAGTCTTGTCAGGTGTACCACAGGGAACTGTTCTGGGGCCCTTGTTTTTCTTAATTTATGTAAATGACATAAGTAGAAATCTCTCTCCTGGAACTACTATAAGGCTTTTTGCAGATGACAGCTTAGTGTATAGAACAATCAGAAAGCAAGAATGATACACGCATTCTACAAGAAGATCTAAACGCTTTACAAGAGTGGGAAAGAACTTGGAAAATGGAATTTCATCCCAAAAGTGCCAAGTGTTGCGTATATGTAACAAACGCTCACCAATTAGATCAGATTATTCTAATCCATAATACTATTCTTAAAGAAACTAATGCTGCAAAATATTTAGGCGTGATTATAGATAGTCGTCTCAAATGGAAAATTTAGTATGTAAGAAAGCAAATAACATCTTAGCTTTCTTATACAGGAATATCAATGACTGCCCCCAAAAGGTTAAAGACGACTGCTACAAAACACTGGTTAGACCAGTACTGGAATATGGTTGCTCAGTTTGGGATCCTTACCATCTAAAGGACATTGATAAACCTCGAAAAAGATTCAGAAGAGTAGCACGGTTTACAGGTCTACAGGGAACCACATCAGAGAAAAGGGTGAATACTAGAAGAACATGAGGAAATTAGAATGGAAACCCTTAGAAGAGAGAGAGCTTTTATCAAACTTAACATCTTCTTCAAAGGCAGAGCTAAAGTAATTGATATTCCAATGGAACAACTAGTATTGAATAAAAGTAGCACCAGGAGTGGCGGTCAACGTTATACCATACCTGCATCAAATATTGACAGCCACTTACATTCATTTTAACCTAGTTCTGTTACGGCGTGGAACTCACTGCGTCGGGTGCCATCAAGATTGCCACAAATGCAATCTCATTTAAAAAAACAAATTGATACGCAGTTTTTGAGATCTGTATATTGACGATTTTCTATTTTAACTTCCCAGATATTTTACTGTTACCCGGGCCTAAATTTGGCCATTGCTTTAACTTCTTGAATATCGAGTGCGACCCCTTGCCAAATTTGCTCCAGGGGCCAACAGTCTGAGTCGCACTATTTTATGTTATTTTATTTTACTTTTTAACATGCGCGCTGGTGACCTACTCGTTTTTTGAGTGAACCAGTATTTTAGGAAGAAGAAGAAGAGAATACCACAGAATTATGATGTTGCCCTGTGCTAGTGGTGTAGAGAATACCACAGAATTATGTGTTGACATGTGACGACAGGTGTAGTAGAGAATACCACAGAATTATTATGTTGCTCTATGCTAGTGGTTTAGATTATACCACAGAATTGTCGTTGTTGCCCTGTGCTAGTGGTGTAGAGATACCACAGAATTATGATGTTGCTCTGTGACAGTGGTGTAGAGAATACCACAGAAGTATGATGTTGCTCTGTGCTAATGGTTTAGATTATACCACAGAATTGACGTTGTTGCCCTGCGCTAGTGGTGTAGAGAATACCACAGATGTATCAGTACCGCTCTGTACTGCATACTATGATGGACTACCACCACCGCCACCTGTCTTGTGATCCACTGAGGAGTCTAATCCAGGAGACGAAAGTCCGAGTCCGGACGGTCATAAACCAGTAAGTCTTTTCACCATACAGAACTCCACGGTCCCCATGCGCCGTCAGCGAAGGATTCAGTAACACCTTAACGCCCTGTTTTTCATCCCATCTCTCCTCCTCCTCTTCCTCCTCCATATCCACCCCACCCCCTACCTATCCCTCCTTTCTCATGCCTCTTTGAAATCCTTGTGTCATGTTCATAGTGAATGGAGACTTGTTTACCTGTCCTCGTTTTCTCCCTTTTAATGTGTCTTTGTGGATGCATGTTGGCTTTGTTTTTCCTTGTCCTGAACGAAGACGATCAGCAGGTCGACGATCATCACTGTAGTGTCTGCTGCGTTTATTCCATGGCCCAGTACGCCTACCTTCACAACTGTTTGCCTGGCTCAGTGCAGGTCTCAGGATAAGAGTGATCCTGAGTGTCCAGCCGATTTTTGATTTGTTTTTATATTATCATCATTCTTTCGCAAAGCATGTAACCGTGCTTCGTCGTCGGAAGATTCAAACGTCTTGCCGGGGAAATGAAGAATGCCTGAAGATTTTGCACAAGTTTGAAGGCACTTCCTGCACAATATATAGCGTTTTGTAGGCTGTCAAGATGCAAGTCTTCGAACCCTGGGCCTTTGGGTCCAGATTCTGTCTGTCAGACATGGATGAGGGTCTAGATTCTGTCAGACTGGATGAGGGTCTAGATTCTGTCAAACAGGGATGAGGGTCTACCTTCTGTCAGACATGGATGAGGGTCCACCTTCTGTCAGACATGGATGAGGGTCCACCTTCTGTCAGACATGGATGAGGGTCCACCTTCTCTCAGACATGGATGGGGTCTTCCTTCTGTCAGACATGGATGAGGGTACACCTTCTGTCAGACATGGATTAGGGTCTTCCTTCTGTCAGACATGGATGAGGGTCTCCTTCTGTCAGACATGGATGAGGGTCCAGATTCTGTCAGACATGGATGAGGGTACACCTTCTGTCAGACATGGATGAGGGTCTACCTTCTGTCAGACATGGATGAGGGTACACACCGTCTGTCAGACATGGATGAGGGTCCACCTTCTATCAGACATGGATGAGGTCTTCCTTCTGTCAGACATGGATGAG
>CM031600.1:22636839-22641839 GCA_018398815.1 Conus ventricosus | reverse complement strand
TCTCTCTCTCTCTCTCTCTCTCTCTCTCTCTGTCGTTCCCACGGCTGTTAGGTACTGACAGCAGATCCCATCACTGCCATGTTACAGCCCAGAAGGCTGAAGAAACGGCCCCCGCAGGCGTTTTTAGTGCTCCGTACATCACAGATTGCCAACATCTTGTTTCGGTCTTGCTGTTGCGTCAGAATGTGTGTGTGGTGAGTGTGAGTGTGTGGTTGTGGTGTGTGTGTGTGTGTGTGCGTGCGTGCGTGACGTGCGGGCGTGCGTGCGTGCGTGCGTGGGCTCGGGGCGTGGGGCGTGCGTGTGCGTGTGTGCGTGCGTGCGTGCGTATGTGTGTGTGTGTGCGGCGTGCGTGCGTGTGTGTGCGCGCGCGCGCTAGGAAGGAAGAGAGAGAGGAGTAGAGAGGGAGAGAGAGAGAGAGAGAGAGAGAAAGAGTCGAGAGAGAGAGAGAGAGAGAGAGAGAGAGAGAGAGAGAGAGAGAGAGAGAGAGAGAGAGCGTTCAAGACAACATCATCATCATCATCATCATCATCAACATCATCACATCATCATCATTATACATCATATCATTGCTCCCCTCATGTGAGACGAGAGTCAGAAACAAATAACACAGGAAGAAGAGAGAGAGAGAGAGAGAGAGAGAGAGAGAGAGAGAGAGAGAGAGAGGAGAGAAAGAGAGAGACAAGATAGACAAGACAAGACAAGACAAGAGACAAAGTTTTTAATTTGAGCTAGGCCCTTCTGCCCAGTCAAATAAGGGGGGGGGGGTACCAAAGGGAAATCATATCATAATAATGTACATTAGATGAATAAAGTTTAATGGTAACCTGTCTTTAATCCGAAAAGAGGGGGAAGGTAATAGGACAGTCCCGAGGGGTTGGGCAGGAACGGTGGTACGGGGTGGGGGTTGGGAGGAAGGATGACGGAAAACAGCATGTTCAAACGCTGCAAAATTGATCATTAAATATCAAATAAAGGATTGATTTCAGCTGAAAGTAAATCTTTCAAGACAAGGATACAGGGCAAGAGGCAACACATTCTTGTATCAGAAAGCAAAGGCATAATTTAAACGCATTTGGGGTGGGAACAATATTGGATGGGATATACATTTCTCGATAGCTTTATAAAAGTACAAACCAATAAAAATGTAATTCTGATTCTCAGAATTAGGGGCAAAAATGGACAAGCTAGTATTTTCTTTTTCCTTTCAGAATATCTTATAGCGGTGTGTTTCAACAGTAGACACCGGGGGAGCTGGACGTCTTGACAAATGTTTCTTTAGAGCAGGTTTTTAATAGTGAATAGATTATGTTGGAACATCACAATAATTGCCTAACGAAGAATAGAATCTGAATCTTTCTTTGTCATAATTTTAGAATCAATATCCTGTAAATGGCAATCAACTAGTCCTTTGCATAAAGAAGGACACAAAATATTTAACATTTTCAAATCTCCTTGGTTCTCACAAACGAAACCAAAATCCGTATCTCAACAAAGTAAACATACTTGGCTTCCCCAGTTCTTTCTTACCGTTGCAAAACAGAGCATAAGAGCATTTTGTAAATTTTCTTTGGATACCAGTGCTCCATACGGGTTAGTTTTAACCAATACTTGATACATTTTATAGATTGTCTGAATATCAAAGTGGGTATCTCCCAGATTCACATTACACAAGTGCACTGGTGTTTTTCATACTCACATTCAACAAACGTTAATGGCTAGTTAGATGAAATCTCTTCATAACTGTATGATCTGCTGTCAGAACCCCACACCTTCAGATCCATAGTTAACATAGGCTGAATTTGCAATCAAAAATTTTAAAGAAAAGTTTAAAGGATTATTTTCTCCAGTGACCATAGAAATTACAAAACATTAAAAACACACTCTTCGCTTTTCAAGCCATATCCCTCCAGTGAGTATGAAACGTTAATCTGTAGATACTATTACTCCAAGGGTATTATATTCATTACTATTTCTAGCTGGTCACCTTTATAGAACCATTTTTCTCGACAAGCGATAGGGCCCCCTTTCTAAATATTACTATTTTAGAATTTTTCTTCATTGACAGTCAGTTGAAGTCTGTCAACAGTGCTACTTAATAACGTTCACTGTTTTGCTGAAGACCCACTATGGTGGGGAAAGAAGAACGACGTCATCAGCAAATAACAAGACTAAATCTGTAACAATCAGGTGATAAGCATATTCGTGTTTCCATGTTCACAACGTCATTAGCAAGTTCAATAATAAACGAAAAAAAAAAAAGGCTGAAGTTGTTCCCCCTGTTTTAACCCACGGGGCACAAAAAACCTTCAGTAAGAATCATTATTTTGCTCGGACCCTAGCTTTCCACAACTGATAGATATCCAAATAGCTCGAGACATGGGGGGCCATGACTACCATTTTACGAAGAAATTAACCAAAATGTTTTCGATTTACTTAAGTCAAAGGCTTTTCAAAATCAATAAACGCAGCATAAAGGTTTCTTTCCAGAAGAACAACTGTTATTTTGCACCAGACTTATTAAAGTAAATATCTGATCAACTGTACTAGACGCGTTCTGAATCCGCCTTGTGAGTCGTTTAAAAAATTATTTCTCCACCCAATGATGTCAAGCGTATTTATGATAAAGTATACAGCTTTGCCACAAATGTTTAAGCATGAAATACCTCTATAGTTGTCAGGCGATTAATATCGCCTTTTTTGTTGTATCGGATGAATAACTGAATACGGACCAGATAAGTGGGAAAGTCCAGAATTTCATACAATTTGTTGAAAAATTTAGGTGATGAATGAAATAATTAAAGGAGGAGCGTGTTATATAGAACTCGCCACTAAATCCATCTGGTCCGGGCGCTTTTTCCATTCTTTAAAGCTGCTGATTGCGTCTTTAACCTCTGATAACGTTTATTTCCTGAATTTAATGTGTGTATCTCATAATTCTATTATTTAGCAAACCACTGACTCTCGAAACACACATCCTTCATGAATGTTCTCTTTCTGTAGTATTTCATCTGGATAGAATTACCGTTGAAAAACCTTATAGAGTGAATCATACCATTCGTCTATTGTGAAGATAAGTTTCTGGAATTCTAAGTGAAAATCCTTGAATTATTAGTTCTCTCCAAAGTCTTGGGATCGTTTATATTTGCATCTAGTGAATCCTAGCGTGCGCGTTTTATCTTCGGCTTTTTTCCTATTTAAAAGCCATTTATAATCCCTTTCGCTTATCAACGTATAGGTGTCTGAGTTCTTCTGCTCGTTTCATTACTACAGTTTAGTAAAGTTCCTCAAGAGCGCGTTGTAGCTCTGATTTTCATTATCCAGCATTCGATCTCAAACCAAGGACTGTTTTAGTGTTTGCTTAATACTGATTTGTTTCTTCATGCACTGCCCAGCGAGAGCCAGGCCTTCATAGAATTTCCTCCAACGCTGAGTTTTACATCATTATCGAGAGAGAGATAGAGAGAGAGAGAGAGAGAGAGAGAGAGAGAGAGCGAAGAGCGAGAGAGCGAGAGAGACAGAGACAGAGACAGAGACTGACAGACAGACAGACAACAGACCAGACAGAAGAAAGAGCAGAGACCAAGAGAAAGTACTACTGACAGACGAGATATCAACCCAAAGCTGACCATCCTCACTAGACAATCACATTATTCCATCCACTGTCAGCCTAGTGACTGCCCAGTGCCACCCTCCCCCCCGCCCCCCCGACCCCCCCCCGCTCAATCCCTTCCTTCTCTCCAGTCCAGCACAGACACCTCGCCCTGACATCAAGGCTGCTCTGGCCTCAGTCCAGTCCCAGCACTACCGAACCAAAGTCTCGGGGAGAGAGAGAGAGAGAGAGAGAGAGAGAGAGAGAGAGGAGAGAAGCCGAGAGAGAGAGAGAGAGTGAGAGGAGCATTAGGTGCACTCCTCGTCCGCTGGCGAGGCTTCTTTTGGCATCATTTGGCGCTGTCTCGCTGTTTATGACGATATACATACCGCTCGCCCCCCCCCCTCCCACCCCCCACCCCCACACACCCGCATCCCCCACACACATACACCGCACACGCTTAGTCCCACCCGGCAACTGCACCCCTGTAACAAGAAAAAAACAAAACAAAACAAAAACAAACAAAAAAAAACCCCTGGAGGTGCCAGTAGGCCCCCAGAAATACAACGTCCCACCCTCACGTTCGGTGTATTCCATTCTCTCTCTCTCTCTCTCTCTCTCTCTCGCTCTCCTCTCATCTCTCTCACTTCTCTCTCTCCTCTCTCTCTCTCTCTCCCCCTCTCCACTCTCTCTCTCTCTCCCTGTCTCTCTCTCTCTCTCTCTCTCTCTCTCCCTCTCTCTTCTCTCTCTCTCTCTCTCTCTCTCTCTCTCTCTCTCTCTCTCCCTCCTCTCTGTCTTCCTCTCTCTCCCCTCTCTCTTTCTCTCTCTCTCTTTATCTTTCCCTCTCCCTCTCTCTTTCTCTCTATTTCTCTCCCCTCTCTCTTTCTCTCTTTCTTTCTTTCCTTTCTCTCTCTCACTCTCTCTCTCTCTCTCTCTCTCTCATCTCGTCTCCTCTCTCTCTCTCCTCTCTCTTCCCTCTCTTTCTTTCTTTCTCTCATCTCTCACTCTCTCTCTCTCTCTCCCTCTCTCATTTCTCTCTTTGTCTCTCCTCCACCCGTGACATGTAAAGAACACACCCCATGATGATAACAACCCCCTGGCTCATTGTCCGACACCAGTGTACACCCGGTGACACTGTAAAGAACACACCCCATGATGATAACAACCCCCCTGGCCTTATTGTCCTCGAACACCCAGTGTACACCCAGTGACACTGTAACGAGGCTTTGCGTGGTTTTATCTTCTGCCACTGATTATGATGTTGATGTTGACAGGAGAATAGCAGCTCTGTTGTCAGCAATCACGCCACAGTAAACGGAATGACACCTGACTTGGTGTGGGAGACCTCCTTCCCCCCCCCCTATCCCCTCCCCCCCTCCCCCCCCCCTCCCCCCCCCCCCCCCCCCCCCCC
>CM031600.1:22596839-22621839 GCA_018398815.1 Conus ventricosus | reverse complement strand
TCATGCCCAAACCTTGTATGTTCTCCATGTCCTAACGCAGTTAGTCATGCCCAAACCTTGTGTGTTCTCCATGTCCTAACGCAGTCATGCCCAAACCTTGTATGTTCTCCATGTCCTAACGCAGTCATGCCCAAACCTTGTATGTTCTCCATGTCCTAACGCAGTTAGTCATGCCCAAACCTTGTGTGTTCTCCATGTCCTAACGCAGTTAGTCATGCCCAAACCTTGTATGTTCTCCATGTCCTAACGCAGTTAGTCATGCCCAAACCTTGTATGTTCTCCATGTCCTAACGCAGTTAGTCATGCCCAAACCTTGTGTGTTCTCTATGTCCTAACGCAGTTAGCCATGCCCAAACCTTGTGTGTTCTCCATGTCCTAACGCAGTTAGTCATGCCCCAACCGTGTTTGTTCATCATGTCCTAACGCAGTTAGTCATGCCCTAACCTTCTTTGTTTGTCATGTCCTCACGCAGTTAGTCATGCCCTAACCTTGTTTGTTTGTCATGTCCTCACGCAGTTAGTCATGCCCTAACCTTGTTGTTCGTCATGACGAACTCAGTGCGTTAGGACATGATTAACAAACGGGGTTGGGGCATGACTAACAATGTTAGGGCATGATGAACAAACGAGGTTGGGGCATGACTAACTGCGTTAGGACATGATGAACAAACAAGGTTGGGGCGTAACTAACTGGGGTAAGGACATGACGAACAAACAAGGTTGGGGCGTAACTAATTGTGTAAGGACATGATGAACAAACAAGGTTGGGGCGTATCTAACTGTGCTAGGACATGACGAACAAACAAGGTTGGCGCATGACTGTTAGAACATGATGAACAAACAAGGTTGAGGCATGACTAACTGCGTGAGGACATGACGATCAAACAAGGTTGGGGCATGACTAACTGCGTTAGGACATGCGATCAAACAAGGTTGGGGCATGACGATCAAACAAGGTTGGGGCATGACTAACTGCGTTAGGACATGACGATCAAACAAGGTTGGGGCATGGGTGACTATCTTAGGACAGGACAAACAAACAAGGTTGGGACATGACTAACTGCGTGAGGACATGATCACAACAAGGTAGGGGCCCATGACTAACTGCATTAGGACATGACAACAAACAAGGTTGGGGCATGGCTAACTGTGTTAGGACATGACGAACAAACAAGGTTGGGGCATGACTAACTGCATTAGGACATGACAAACAAACAAGGTTGAGGCATGACTAACTGCGTGAGGACATGACAAACAAACAGGTTGAGGCATGACTAACTACATTAGGACATGACGAACAAACAAGGTTGGGGAATGGCTGACTGCGTTATGACATGACGAAACAAACAAGGTTGGGGCATGGCTAACTGTGTTAGGACATGATCAACAAACAAGGTTGGGGCAAGACTAACTGTGTTAGGACATGACGAAACAACAAGGTTGGGGTATGACTAACTGCGTTAGGACATGATGAACAAACACGGTTGAGGCATGACTAACTGCGTTAGGACATGATGAACAAACACGGTTGGGGCGTGCCTATCGCGTTAGTACGAGATGACAACTAGGGGTGGGGCGTGATGGACATGCTTAAGGCAGGATGAAAAGGCTAGGACACTGTTGGCCAGAATCAGGGCATAATCAACAGAGTTTGGGCACGATGAATAGGTATGGGGCATGGTGAACAGAGTTGGAGTATGATAAACGAGGTTGGTATATGATGAAGGGGCTGGCACATGATGAAGAGGGTTGGTACACGATGAACAGAGTTGGTACATGATGAACAGGGTTGGTACATGATGAACAGAGTTGGTGCATGATGAACAGAGTTGGTACATGATGAACAGAGTTGGTACATGATGAATAAGGTTGGTACATGATGAACAGGGTTGGTACATGATAAACAGAGTTGGTACATGATGAATAAGGTTGGTACATGATGAACAGGGTTGGTACATGATAAAACAGGGTTGGTACATGATGAATAAGGTTGGTACATGATGAACAGAGTTGGTACATGATGAATAAGGTTGGTACATGATGAACAGGGTTGGTACATGATGAACAGGGTTGGTACATGATGAACAGGGTTGGTACATGAGGAACAGGGTTGGTAATTGATGAACAGTGTTGGTACATCTTGAACAGAGTTGGTTCATGATGAACAGTGCTGGTTCATGATGAATAGCGTTGGTACATGAGGAACAGAGTTGGTACATAATGAACAGGGTTGGTACATAATGAACAGGGTTGGTACATGATGAACAGAGTTGGTTCATGATGAACAGTGTTGGTTCATGATGAACAGTGTTGGTACATGAGGAAAAGAGTTGGTACATAATGAACAGGGTTGGTACATAATGAACAGGGTTGGGTTTACATGATGAACAGTGATGGTACATGATGAACAGAGTTGGTACATGATGAACAGAGTTGGTACATGAGGAACAGGGTTCGTTCATGATGAACAGTGTTGGTACATGATGAAACAGAGTTGGTACATGATGAACAGAGTTGGTACATGAGGAACAGGGTTGGTTCATGATGAACCAGTGTTCGTACATGATGAACAGAGTTGGTACTGAGGAACAGAGTTGGTACATGAGGAACAGGGTTGGTACATGAGGAACAGAGTTGGTACATGATGAACACAGTTGGTTCATGATGAACAGGGCTGGTACATGATGAACAGGGTTGGTACATGATGAACAGGGTTGGTACATGATGAACAGAGTTGGTACATGATGAACAGGGTTGGTACATGATGAACAGAGTTGGTTCATGATGAACAGAGTTGGTACATGATGAACAGAGTTGGTACATGATGAACAGAGTTGGTACATGATGAACAGGGTTGGTACATAATGAACAGGGTTGGTACATGATGAACAGAGTTGGAACATGGTGAACAGAGTTGGTACATGAGGCACAGGGTGGTACATGATGAACAAGTTGGTTCATGATGAACAGGGTTGGTACATGATGAACAGGGTTGGTACATGATGAACAGAGTTGGTACATGAGGAACAGAGTTGGTTTATGATGAACAGAGTTGGTACATGAGGAACAGAGTTGGTACATGATGAACAGAGTTGGTACATGATGAACAGAGTTGGTTCATTATGACAGGGTTGGTTCATGATGAAAGAGTTGGTTCATGATGAACAGAGTTGGTACATAATGAACAGAGTTGGTACATGATGAACAGGGTTGGTACATGATGAAACAGAGTTGGTTGCATTCATGAACAGGGTTGTACATGATGAACAGAGTTGGTACATGATGAACAGGGTTAGTACATGATGAACAGGGTTGTACATGATGAACAGGGTTGGTATATGATGAACAGGGTTGGTACATGATGAACAGGGTTGGTACATGATGAACAGGGTTGGTACATGATGAACAGGGTTGGTACATGATGAACAGGCTTGGTACATGATGAACAGGGTTGTACATGATGAACAAGGTTGGTACATGATGAACAGAGTTGGTTCATGATGAACAGAGTTGGTACATGATAAACAGAGTTGGTTCATGATGAACAGAGTTGGTACATGATGAACAGAGTTGGTTCATGATGAACAGAGTTGGTACATGATGAACAGAGTTGGTTCATGATGAACAGAGTTGGTACATGATGAACAGAGTTGGTTCATGATGAACAGAGTTGGTTCATGATGAACAGAGTTGGTACATTGATGAACAGAGTTGGTACATGATGAACAGTGTTGGTACATGTGAAACAGAGTTGATTCATGATGAACAGAGTTGGTACATGATGAAAAAGGTTCGTACATGATGAACAGGGTTGGTTACATGATGAACAGGGTGGTACATGGTGAACAGGGTTGGTACATGATGAACAGAGTTGGTACATAAAGAACAGGGTTGGTACATGATGAACAAGGTTGGTACATGATGAACAGAGTTGTTCATGATGAACAGAGTTGGTACATGATGAACGAGTTTGTTCATGATGAACAGTGTTGGTACATGATGAACAGAGTTGGTACATGGTGAACAGGGTTGGTACATGATGAACAGAGTTGGTACATGATGAACAGAGTTGGTACGTGATGAACAGGGTTGGTACATGATGAACAGAGGTGGTTTATGATGAACAGGGTCGGTACATGTGAACAGGTTGGTATGTGATAAACAGGTTGGTACATGATGAACAGAGTTGGTTCATGATGAACAGGGTTGGTACATGATGAAAGGTTGGTACATGTTGAACAGAGTTGGTACGTGATGAACAGGGTTGGTACATAATGAACAGGGTTTGTAGATGATGAATTAGGTTGGTACTGATGAACAGGGTTGGTACATGATGAACTAAGGTTGGTACATGATGAACAGAGTTGGTTACATGATGAAACAGAGTTGGTACATGATGAACAGAAATGGTACATAATGAACAGAGTTGGTACATAATGAACAGGGTTGGTACATGATGAACAGAGTTGGTTCGTGATAAACAGGTTTGGTACATAATGAACGGGGTTGGTACATGATGAACAGGGTTGGTACATGATGAATAGGTTGGTACATGATGAACAGAGTTGGTACATGATGAACAGAGTTGGTACATAATGAACAGGGTTAGTACATGATGAACAGAGTTGGTACATAATGACAGAGTTGGTGCATAAGGAACAGAGTTGGTACATGATGAACAGGGTTGGTACATGATGAATAGAGTTGGTACATAATGAACAGAGTTGGTACATAATGAACAGAGTTGGTACGTGAGGAACAGAGTTGGTACATGATGAACAGGTTTGGTTCATGAGGAACAGAGTTGGTACATGATGAACGAGTTGGTTCATGAAGAACAGGGTTGGTACTGATGAACAGAGTTGGTCCCTGATGAAACAGGGTTGGTACATGATAAAACAGGGTTGGTACTGATGAACAGAGTTGGTACATGATGAACGGGTTTGGGTTTTTAATGAACAGGGTTTTGGTACAAAGAAAGAGGGGGTACATATAAACAGGGTTGGTACATTAACGGGTTTTGGTACATAATAAAAAATTTGGGTAATAAAAAACGGGGTTTTTGTAAGGTAACAGGGGTGGGGGGGGAATGATGAACGGGGTTTGGTACTATGAACAGATTGGACAGTTGAACAGATTGGGTCATGAGAACAGGTTGGTCATGATAAACAGATTTTGGTCATGTTTAAAGGGTTGGAAATGATGAACAGATTGGTCTGAAAAGGGGGTTTGGGCTGATGAACAGATTTGAACAGAGAACGGGTTTGGTACTGGAACGGTTGGTACAGGGGGTTAATGAAACAGTTGTTAAAAAATTGGTACATGATGAACGCGGGTTGTACATGATGACCAGGGAGTTGGTGCATGATGAACAGAGTTGGTTTCATGATGAACAGAGTTGGTACAAAATGAACAGAATTGGTACATGATGAACGCGGTTGGTACATGATAAAACAGGTTGGTATATGATAAACGGGGTTTTGGTACATGATGAACAGGGTTGGTACTGATGAACAGAGTTGGTACATGATGAACAGGGTTGGTACATGATGAACAGGGTTGGTACATGAGGAACAGGGTTGGTACATGATGAACAGAGTTCGTACATGATGAACAGAGTTGGTACATGATGAACAATGTTGGTTCATGAAGACCGGTTGGTACATGATGACAGGTTTGGTACATGATGAACAGGGTTGGTACATGATGAACAGGGTTGGTACATATGAACAGAGTTGGTACATGATGAACAGAATTGGTACAAGATGAACAAGTTGGTACATGATGAACAGGTTGGTAATGATGAACAGGTACATGATGAACAGAGTTGGTACATGATGAACAGAGTTGGTACATGATGAACAGATGGACATGATGAACAGAGTTGGTAAAATGATGAACCAGAGTTGGTACATGATGAACAGGGTTGGTACATAATGAACAGGGTTGGTACATGATGAACAGGGTTGGTACATGATGAACAGGGTTGGTACTAATGAACAGGGTTGGTACCTGATGAACAGGGTTGGTACATGAGGAACAGATTGGTACTTTGGGTGAACAGAGTTGGTACATGATGAACAGAGTTGGTACATGATTAACAGGTTGGTACATATGAACAGAGTTGGTACATAATGAACAGAGTTGGTACATGATGAACAGGTTGGTACATGATGAACAGGGTTGGTACATTGATAAAACAAGTTGGTAACATGGTGAACAGAGTTGGTACATGATGAACAGAGTTGGTACATGATGAACAGAGTTGGTTCATAAATGAACAGAGTTGGTACATGATGAACAGGGTTGGTTCATGAGGAACAGAGTTGGTACATGATGAACAGAGTTGGTTCATGAGGAACAGGGTTGGTACATGATGAACAATTTGGTTCATGATGAACAGAGTTGGTACATGATGAACGGGTTTTTGGTTCATGGGGAACAGGGTTGGTACATGATGAACAGAGTGGGTACATGTTTGAACAGGGTTGGAAACATAATGAACAGAGTTGGTACATAATGAACAGAGTTGGTAAAATAATGAACAGAGTTGGTACATAAGGAACAAGTTGGTACATGATGAACAGAGTTTTGTACATATGAAACAGGGTTGGAAACATGTTTGAACAGGGTTGGTAATGAAGAACAGAGTTGGTACACGTTGAACAGAGTTGATACATGATGAACAGAGTTGGTACATGATGAACAGAGTTGGTACATGATAAACAGAGTTGGCACATGATGAACAGATTTGGTGCATGATGAACAGGGTTGGTACATGATGAACAGAGTTGGTACATGATGAACATGGTTGGTTGCATGATGAACAGATTTGGGTACATGGGGAACAGAGTTGGTACATGATGAACAGAGTTGGTATATGATGAACAGGGTTGGTACATGATGAACTGTTTGTACAGATAAAACGGGGTTTGGGTACATGATGAACAGAGTTGGGGCAGATGAACAGAGTGGTACATAAAGAACAGAGTTGGGTACAAAATGAACAGAGTTGGTACATGATGAACAGATTTTGGTACATGAATGAACGCGGTTGGTACATGATGAACAGGGTTGGTAATGATAAACGGGTTGGAAACATGATGAACAGGTTGTTTACCTGATGAACAGAGTTGGTACATGATGAACGGGTTGGTACATGAGAACAGGTTGGTACATGATAAACAGGGTTGGTACATGATGAACAGAGTTCGTACTGATGAACAGAGTTGGTACATGATGAACAAGGTTGTTCATGATGAACACGGTTGGTACATGATGAACAGGATTGGTACATGATGAACAGGGTTGGTACATGATGAACAGGGTTGATACATATTGAACAGAGTTGGTACATGATGAACAGAATTGGTACATGATGAGCAAGATTGGTACATGATGAACATGGGTTGGTACATGATGAACAGGTACATGATGAACAGAGTTGGTACATGATGAACAGATTTTGGTACATGATGAACAGGTTGGTACATGATGAACAGGGTTGGTACATAATGAACGGGGTTTGGTACATGATGAACAGGTTGGTACATAATGAACAGGGTTGGTACATGATGAACGGGGTTTGATACATGAGGACAGAGTTGGTTTACATTGTGAACAGAGTTGGTACTGATGAACAGAGTTGGTACAAAATTAACAGGGTTTGGTACATAATAAAACAGAGTTGGTACATAATGAACAGATTTGGGTTACATGATGAACAGAGTTGGTACATGATGAACAGGGTTGGTACATGATAAAACAGAGTTGGTACATGTGTAACAGTGTTGGTACATGATGAACAGGGTTGGTAATGATGAACGGGGTTGGGGTACATGAGGAACAGGGTTTGTACATGGGAACAGAGTTGGTACATGATGAACAGAGTTGGTACGTGATGAAAGGGTTGGTACGTGATGAACAGAGTTGGTACATGATAACAGAGTTTGTACATGATGAACAGGGGTTGGTACATGGTGAACAGAGTTGGTACATGATGAACAGGTTTGGTACATGATGAACAGGGTTGGTACATGAGGAACAGAGTTGGTACTGATGAACAGAGTTGGTACATGATGAACAGGGTTGGTACGTGATGAACAGAGTTGGTACATGATGGAACAGAGTTTTTTACATGATGAACAGAGTTGGTGAGCAGGTTGGTACATGAGGAACAGGCTTGGTACATGTTTGAACGGGTTTTTGGTACATGATGAACAGGGTTGGTACATGATGAACAGGGTTGGTACATGATGAACAGAATTTGGTACATGATGAACAGGGTTGGTTCATGATGAACAGGGTTGGTACATGATGAACAGAGTTGGTAAAATGATGAACAGAGTTGGTACATGAGGAAAGGGTGGTGCTAGAAGAACGGGGTTTGGTACATGATGAACATTTTTGGTACATGAGGAACCAGGGTTTGTACATGATGAACAGGGTTGGTACATGAGGAACAGGGTTGGTACATGATGAACAGGGTTGGTAAAATGAGGAACAGGGTTGGTACATGATGAACAAGGCTGGCGTCCAGCCCAACCTCGTCCTGTCGGGGCGTGACCAACCCAGTTGCGGCTGCCAACGAAGAGTCGGGGCATGATGAGCAGGATGCGGCAGAGAGGCTGTTTCATGTGAAGGAACATTTCACCCGAGTTTGACTCTGTCTCTTTGTCTGTACGCATCATGTCTGTTTCTCTTTGTCTTTATTCATCATGTCTGTGTCTCTTTGTCTCTGTTAAAACATGTCTGGTTTTTCTCTGTCAACCTCTGTGTCCGGTTGCTTCTGTCTCTGTCTGCTGTCTGTCTGTTGTCTGTCTGCCTCTCTCTCTCTTCTCTCTCTCTCTCTCTCCTCTCCTCTCTCTCTCTCTCTCTCTCTCTTTTCTGTGTGTTGTGTGTGGTGTGTGTGTGTGGTGTGTGTGTGTGTGTGTGTGTGTGTGTGTGTGTGTGTGTGGTGTGTTTCAAACACATATTCCGTTAACGTTCCGCCGGCCTTTGAATTCCTGATTTCTTTTCCTGAGTTCTCTGTCTTTGAATACCTATAATGATTTTGGGCATGCGTACGTGCGTGCGTGTGTGTGTGTGTGTGTGTGTGTGTGTGTGTGTGTGTGTGTGTGCGTGTGTGTGTGTGTGTGTGTGTGTGTGTGTGCGTGCGCGCGCGCGCGCCTGTGTGCATGCATGCGTGCGTTCATGCGTGCATACGTATATATGTTTGTCTGTGTGTCTGCCTCTATGTCTGTGTGCATGTGTGTGTGTGTTTGACAGAAATATAGAGATTCTGTACCATGTGCACAAAACCCAGTCCTGACGCCAATCAATCAATATTAACGCCCACACAGAGCGTACGTCCCTGCCTCAGCTTTGGCCGCTGTCCAAACACCCCACAGAGACCCGTACACCTTATCCTCAAATCCCATCAACCGGTCATCTGCCATCCCTATACATTATTGACTCCCATAATCAAATGATTTTCAGCGGTTCCTCTCGCCGGCTTGCACACGGCCACTTAACTGGAAGGCTGAAATGCCAGAGCTCTGCGGCCAAACGTGCTGTCCAAGCCATCAATCAGCCTGCGACACTTGAAAGACATGCCAGTCACCACGTCCCATTTTTTTCATGATCACTAAAATGTTCCGACGTGGATGCCCGGAGACTCTACGAGTGTGAGGACCAGTTCCTTGAAAGGTACCAAGTGCGTCTGCCTGTCACGTGCAGTTCTCTCCTACAAGCTCGTTTCCAACCACAAAGAAGCGAGGGACACCTTTGTGGAGGAAAACTCCTGGCACTGCTCCCCGGAAGCGCCTCTTCATCCATTTTTCATGGACGTGTTCGGTCATGCGCAGTGGCAGCTAGATGGCAGGAAGGTGATGGCCATCTTCACGGCGACCTTGACCATTCGGTTCCCTCTCAGCGGTCACGCTAGCGCGATGCGGAGCAGCGATACAAGCCATTGACAAGCTGACGGCTTTGGCCGCCGGAACCCATCACCGCCTTGACCGACAGCTATGGTTCTCTCTCTTCATGTCAATAGCGTAAGAATCCAATTTTTTTTCCTTTATGGGCTGGTGTAGAGTGTGAAACTGATTCATTTGACATCTCTGTTGTTTGTTACGACGTGTTGGTGTTTGACAGAGCGTGCGATTTTATGGAGAAGAACAAATATTAAAAGAGATGTTGATCTGAGAGAGGTTGATCTGTATTGTGTACATGCTGTTATTCATACCCTGTTCCTGTCACTCCATGTGTACCATATAAATTATACATCAAGCTCATTCCGTGTGTTTGTCTGTCTGTCTGTGTTCTTGATTTTATATACAAATTCCTAGTTTTCGTCTGATTTTATCCAACCAAAAGTTAATGATTATCTCAGATACCTCTGGCAAGAGGACTGGAATACACAGATGGATAGCAAACTCTTTCAGATCCGTCCAAACCTAGAAGAATTCCTCTCATCCACCTCTGATGGTCGCAAAGAAGAAACGGTTCTATGCCGGCTGCACACCGACCATTCGTATTTTACTCATTCATACCTTTTAAAGAGTGAAGAAGGTCCAAGGTGCATTCCATGTCATGTGCCACTCACAATGAAACATATTCTTTTAGAGTGTTGGGACTTGCATGATGTGAGAGAAACATTTTGCAGCAGATTCAATGAAAACTTTGTTCAGAGATGTTCCACCTGATGCGATCTTTGAATTCTTGAAAGAGATGAACATTTTTCATCAGATCTGAGATTTTATAGTGGAAGGATTTTTAACAAAATTTCGGATGGATTTTTAGAAGATGTATTTTTAAAGAGTTGTGTGAATGAATGACTTGTGAGTTGATTTTAACATGGTGACAACCCTGATATGGCTCTTTGCGGTCGGCTGGGCTAGAATCAACATTACCTTGCCTTACCTTATCCAAGTTTGGTATGGAGACCCATTAGCATACTGACAGGGCGAGGGTGAACCATTTTCGTACAACACTGTCGCTTTTTTTTTTAAATTAATGTGAACACATTGCAAAACGTAGTGATGCTGGGGTTCAAACTGGGTCTAAGGCAAATAACTTACCAGACTGATGACGAAGGTAATCGTTCTTCCTGACTCTCCACATAGACAACACTGGATGGTTAGAGAAGAGGAGGATGAGGCAAGACAGTTGCCAGGGGCTAGGCATTGGGGGGGGGGGGAGAGAAAGGAGATAAGGAGATGGAAGGGAAGATTAGAGAGCAGGGAGATGGGGAGAACACGGAGTTGCAGGGAAGGGAACACGGGGAAAACTGCTAGTGTAAAAACATAACTTGACAACTATGCATTTCTAGTAATCATACAAAAATGCTTACAAATGAATGCAAGCTTTAAAAAATCCCTACACAGCAAGAAAACCGCAACTTCTCCTGACCAGGTTACAAAGCGATCATTAATTGACATATCAAAGGGAGGGAGGGTGGAGGCTGGAAAATTTGTATACCATTTCAATGTCACAAATGTGCGAAATTACGCCCGTTCTCTCTCTCTCTCCTCTCTCCCCTCCTTCCCCTTCCTTCTCTCTCTCTCTCTCTCTCTCTCTCGCTCTCGCTCTCGCTCTCTCTCTCTCTCTCTCTCTCTCTCTCCTTTCTCTCTCTCACTTCTCTCTCTCTCTCTCTCTCTCTCTCTCCTCTCTCTCCTCTCTCTCTCTCTCTCTCTCGCGCTCACTCGCTCTCTCTCACTCTCTCTCTCTATCTCTCTCTCTCTTTCTCTGCAAACAGAGGCACGCACGCACACACACACACACACACACACAACACACACACACAAAACACCACACACACACACACACACACACACATACACAATATCACATTTCGACTCCTTCAGTCTTCCATACTTTTAACCATTTCCTCCCCTTTCACCCTTTCACACCCGACCGGTCGAGGAAATCTCATTTTCGGAGCAGGATTCCCCCATTTTTCTCTCGGGCCAAAACCTCCCCCCCTGCCCGGGCTGCCGCCCCCCCCCCCCCCCCCCCCCCCCACCCCCCCCCCCCCCCCCCCCCCCCCCCCCCCCCCCCCTTCCCTCCCCCCTTTTCTCCCCCCCATTTTCTCCCCCGCCCTTCCCACCTTTTCCTGTCTGTTGTCATGAAAGGGGAGCAGCAAAAAAGGCACTTGTTTTTCTGTGGGGTTCCTACATGGGCCCCAATGTGGGCAACCCCGCGAGTTTCCCACTTTTGAAGGGGGGCCCGGAATTTTTTAAAGGGTTTAGGCGGGATGTGAAAAAGGGGTTTGGGGGTTTTGGAATTTTCCGCTAGGGTGGTTTTTGGTAAGGGGGATTTTACCCTCGGAGTTAACTTATTTTTGGACTCCTTTTTCCCAAACAGTCCTTAAATTTGAGACATAAAAAGAGGTTCCGTGTGTAAAGGGCAGCAAAAACCACCCTTGAAACACGAAAAATTCCCCCATCCCCAAAACCTTTCAAGAAAGGTCATTTGGCCGTTGGAAAGGATGACATTTTAAAAACATAATGCCCCTTTCCCCCGAAGTGGGCATGGCTGCCTTAAAGGCGGGTTTAAAAAAAAAAGGGCCCAAGCCCCAAAAAAACGGCCCAAAAACCCCCTTTTTTGGGGTGGGAGGGGAGTTAATACTTACCTGTCTTTGGGGATGTTGGGGGATTTATCACCTGTGTTACGCAAAGAAAAAAAAGCCCCACTTTTGAAAGGGGGAAGGGGGGAAAGGGGGGGAGGAAGGACAAGAAAGGGTGGGGGGGGGGGGGGGGGGAAAGAGACCCAAAGAAAAACTTGTGCAGCTTGAGAAAATCGTGTTAAACCCCCGGAACTCTTAGACTTATTATGTAGTTATTATTATTTATCTGCCTACTTACCTACGAAATTTTATCTATCTATCTATCTATTATCTATTATTTTTCTATCATCTATTATCTATCTTTTTTTCTATCTATCTTTTCTATTACTTTATTTATCTTTTTCTATCAATCTACTATCTATTATCTATCTATCTATCTATTTTATCTCCTATCTATCTTTTAAATTAATTATCTATTGACTGTTATTTTCTAGGGATTTATCTATTTTATTTTTTAATTACTATCTGTCTGTCTATCTTTTCTATCTATCCATTGAAAAGGTTAAAAATAATATGGTGCCCCTATGTTTTTCTCTTCCCCTCCCCTTTCCCCTCTCCTCTTTCTTCTTCTCTCTTTCTCTCTCTTTTCCCCTTCTCTCTCTTTTCTTTTTCTCTCTCTCTCCCTCCCCCCTCTCTTTTGTTAATGAAAAAAAAAAACCAAAAAAAAAAACCAAATATTAAGCTTCCTCAAACGAAAGCAAAAGAATTCAAAATTGAGCTTGAAAAAGTGACGATTTCCGAAGTAATTCTCAAAAATCGTTTTTGGGCCAAAACAGAGGTCATTTCACATCGCTAAAACCCATTCGTTAAAAAAAGCGCCCATTTGGGGGGGACATCCGTTTTGTCCCCCAGCTGCCCCAAAATTGGGAAGGGAAACATAAATGGACCCGGAACCCTGCCCCCCCCCCCCCCCAACACACAAACACACACACAAAAATTACACACCCCAAACACATAATTATTAGGTCGCAGTTGCGAGGGAAAAAAACCGCTAGCTACGTTGAAAAAGCGTTGCGACCAATCATGGGATTGGGGACTTTTGCTGCAGAAAGGGGGCGGGGGTTTGTCCCCTTGAAAAATGTGGGGGGCTTGGGAGGGCGTACTGGTGGCACGAAAAGCTTGGTTGGGGGGGGGTTTTGATGAAGGGGAGAAGAGAGGTGTGGGGGGGGGGGGGGAAAGGGGCAGGCGGGCGCTGAGGAGGTGGGGTGTGTGGGGTTTTGTGTGTGTGGGTGTGTGTGTTGTGTGTGTTTTGTGTGTGTGTGTGTTTTTGTGTGTGGGGGTTTTGTGTTTTGTGTTGTGTGTGGGGGGGATGGGGGTGGGGGGCAAAAACCCGGGGAAAGGGGGGAAAATATTTCCAGAAAATTTTCCCCTTGGTTCCCTAAACCCAAATTTGTGCCCCGGCAAAGGGGGACGGACGTTGATGCGTGCATGTTCGCCCCCATTGGATCACCACGCTCCCCGCGCAAACACACAAAACACGCGAAATCTGGGGACAGGGTTCGCTCGGGACCCCAAAAGCAGTCTCCTCTCCTCTTCTCTTCTTTTTCTTTTCCCCCCTCTATCTCTTTTTTTTCCCCCCCCCCCCCCCCCTCCACCCCCACCACCACCAAGCACGAACGGCCGCCCCCGCAACACCACACCACCACACACACCACACACACACACAACAAATACACCACCACACAAAAAAAAATTTAAAAAAAACCACAAACAAAGGGGGGAGGGGAAAAGGGGGGGGGAATGGGGGGAAGGAAGCAGTAAAAGGGGGGGGGGGGGGTGGGGGAAACAATTTGGGGGGGGGGGCCCGGGAGAGAGGGGGGGGGGGAGGGGGGGGGAAGGGGGAGGGGGGGGGGGGGAAGAGGGGGGGAGGGGGTGGAGGGGGAGGAAGGGGAAAGGGGGGGGGAAAGGGGGAAAGGGAAGGGGACGGGGGAAGGAGGGAAGGGAGGGGGAAGGGGGGGGGGAAAAAGAAGGGAAGGGGGAGAAGGGAAAAGGGAAAGAAAAAAAAAAAAAGGGACAAAAATTTTTTTACGGTTTAAAAGAAAGACAAAAGTCCCTTTGTTACACCCGGGTCCTCCCCCTGGGGTAGGGATAAAAAGGGGGAGTGAAAAATTTTAAAAGAAATCAAAAAAACCAACAAAGGGGGCAGGAATCTAAGGAAATCAAATGAAAATAAAGATAAATGAAAAAAAAAAAAATTTCTAATAAAAAAAAAAATTTTAAAAAAAAATTTAAAAAAATTTGGGAAAAAGGGGGGTAATGGGGGGGGGTGGAGAGGGGGGGTGGGATTTTGGGGGGGGGGGTTTGTTTTTTGTTTTTTTTAAAGTTGTTTTAAAAAGAAGGGGTTTGGTTATGAAAAGTGGTAATTTTTTTAAAAAATGGTTTTGGGGAAAGGAGGAGGGGGGATAAGGAAGAAGGGGAAAAAGGGGGGGGAGAAGATTTTTTTTTTGGGGGAAGAAGAAAAGCAACCAAAAGGGCCTTTTAAATTTTTTCGAAGGGCATAAAAAAATACGTAAAACTTTTAAAACCCAAATGAATACTTTTGGGGGGGGGGGGGGGGGGGGGGGGGGGGGGGGGGTTTTTGGAGGGGAAAAAGGGGGAAAACGAGATGTAATGATTTAAAAGGGGGAAAAACTGTACTAAAAACGAAACAAAAATTACCCTTTTAAAAAAATCAACATTTAAATGAACTGACAAAATATGTAGGGAAATTGGGAACTTTACACACGCACCCAGCCAACAAACGGGGAAGAGAGAAAGAGGAGAGAGAGGAGAGAAGGGGGAGAGAAGAGAGAAAAAGGGGAGAGAGAAGAGAAAAGGGGAAAACCAAAAATTTAATTTTTCATAAAAATTATATCCTTTTTCACACAAATATAACCCACACCCCACACATATGCATACACAACAAAACACAACCACAAAACCCCCCACACACACACCCCACACAACACACCACAAACAACACCCCACACCCTTTATATTTTTTTTATAAACATATATATTACAAAAAATATATATTGTATAATATATATATATATATAATTTTTAATACCTCCATAAAAAATTACAATACACAAAAACCCTGTACATAAAATACTTCACAAAACAAAAAACACATCCCCTGCGAAACCACGTACAATATATATACACCCCTACTACATACATACAAAATACTAAAATACATAAAAACCCCACTGGTGTTTTATATATAATAATATATCAAGACCCTTTGTACATAAAAAAAAAAAGAAGAAAAAATTTAAAAAAGGAAAAAATTGGTTTAAAGTACATGAAAAGGGGGATGTTTTTACTTTTGGGGTTTCCCTTTGGGTATTATTATGGTTTTTTTTTTTTTTTTTTTTTTATGTTTTTTTTTTTTAATTATTTTTCCCCGCAGAAGATGGGTAAGGGGGGGGGTTTTTAAAAGGGTTTTTTTTTTGGTTTAAATGGTTTTGGGGTTTGATGTTTTTGGGGAAGGGGGGATTTCCACAAAGGGTTTCCCATTAAAGTTAGTTGTTTAAAAAATTTGGGTAATTTTGGGGTTTGGGATAGGGAGTTTTTTGGGAGTTTTTTTAAACGAGGATTTTTGGGAAATCGTCCCATTAAAGTTTTTTTGGAGCTTTCCCGGCAGAACTTGTGCATCATTATTTCCTTTGTTGAATTTAGTTCTGGTGAAGGGAAAAAAGTGAAGATTTTTAAATAACCTGGTTTTTCCGAGGTAGTTTTCCCCGAGGTTTAAGTTTGACGCTCTTTTAAAGTAGGCTAAAAAAGGGTTTTTTAAAGTTTTTTTTAAACTTGCAAAATCCCATATAGTCGATGCATAACCCAACATGAGACTAAATATGAGCAGGAGAAAAAGTTTTGGGGAAAATGAGGGTTTTTCAAAAACGGTTTTTTTTTTTTGGGGAGCAATAGACTTTCGGGGAGAGCTTTTTGCATATAACTTTGGGGTGGGGTTCCACTGAGAATTGAAAATTATTTGCCCAAATTTACTTTTTTTTATGGGGGGGACTTTTTTCCAAAAGGGGTACATTATTGGGTTAAAAAGGAGGGGGGAAACGGGGGTTTTGTTTTTTCCCTAGTTGAAAGGGACATGATTTTTGTTTTTTGGGGGGTGAAGTGACATATATTTTGTTCGGCCCTTTTACAAGGCTTTGGGTTTACACCAAATGTTTTAAAAAAGACGGGAAGGGTCTTTTAGGGGCTGGTGTTTTTTTGGGGGTTTTTCTGCAATGGTCAGGAAAGGCCACAGGTGGGGGTTTGGGTTTAAATTGTGATTGGGAAGGTAGGGGGAAAGGGGTTTTTGGGGAAGGGGTTTAAAAAGAGTTTTTTTTTGGGAAAGGAAGGTTGTTTAAAGGTTGTTGGGGTTTTGGGTTTATGTTTTAAAAGGGGGGGATTTTAAAAAGCCCTTTTTCCCAGGTTAAAATTTGGGGTAAATTAAATCAAGGGTTTTTTAAAAAACAACGAAATGCCACCACAAGACTGGGTTTTTAAAATTTTTATTAACCACAATTTTTTTTTTGGGTTTTTAATAAAATTTGGGGGAAAATTTTCTGTCAAAACAAAGGGTCCGGGATGGGGGCCAAAGGTACTTTTGAAGTGGGAAGGGATTTTTTAAATTTAAATGTTTTCAAGGGGTTTAAAGGATAGAAAAATTTAAATTTTTGGCGTAATTTAAAGGGTTCAAAATTTTCACCAATTTAGGGAAGGGGTTTAAATTTTTTGTTTTTTGGGAACCATTTAAAAAATAACTTTTTTTACCAAAATTAAAAGTTTAAAAGAAAACCCCGGTCAGTTATAAGGGAGCCGAGTTTTTCAGTATTTTGCCATCTATGCCATCAGCCCCTTTCCACTGTTGAGAGGGTTTGGGGTGGGGGAACACCTGTGACATTTTAGGGGAAAGTGTATTCAGATGTTTTTTTTGTCGTGAAAAAAATTGGGGGGGTTTTTTTTAATTTCATTAGAGCTTGAATGAAAAAATATTAACAACTTTTTCTAATGGAGAAAGGGGGTTTTAAGGGTTGCAAAATACCTTTAAAACAGTTGTTTTTTTAAAAAAAGGTGTTTTAAGTGGTTTATTGCTTGCCAAACCGGGGTTTTTGGATTTTTTTTTGGGAATTTAATAACCCCGGGATAGTATTTTTTTTTTTCCCCTGCGCTTCTGGGGGGGTTTTTTGGGCTTTTCTTAGTATTTGATTTTTCTTCCATACCCCATTTTCCCTTTCAAAAAGGGCCCAAAAAGGGTACCCAGCCCCTGTAATTTTTGGCGTTTTAACCCGGGGTTTTGGGGGGAATTTTTTTTAACTCTATTGTTTTTAACGGGCATGTCGGTTAAGCCTTCTGAAAAAATTTGTTTCCAAAAATTTCCAATCCCCTAAATTTGGGGACCCGCAAAAATTGGTTTACTTTTATTAATTTCCCCTGAGTTTCTTTAAAAATTAAGCAAAAAGTTTTGTTTTTTAAAATTTTTGAAAAGGGCAACGAAGGTTAGGGTTTTTTGGGGCCCTTTGGTTTTGGGATTTTACTCCATGTTTAGACCTGTAAAACACACGGGGAAAAGATCACAAAGAAGAAAAAGTTGGTAAAACCAAGCTTCTATATGTTATTTTCTTTTGGGGGGAAGGGGGGGGGGAATATGGTCAATGATTGTCTTTGAAGTTGGGGTAAATTGGGGGTGGGGGGGGATGGTTTTTTTTGGGGGAAATTAAACACACTTTTTTTTTGGGCCCTTTGGGGGTTTTTGGGAATTTAAAAAAATCTAAATTAAGGTAAAAAAATTTTTTAAATTTAAAGGGGGGAAACTGGTTTTTAAAGCCCAAAAATTTATCGGGCCACTGATTTTTCGGCGGGGTTTCCGTAACAAAACCCGATTAAAATGGTGTGTTTTGGGGTTCAGTGTATTTTTATCCACCGGCTTCTAGTCATGCTGTTCTAGGGGGGAAAAAAGTCTTTTTAAGGGTTGAGGGGGCCCCCTAATACCCCAAAAACCCTTTCTCTTTGTTTTAGTAGGGCTTTCAAACGATATTATAACGGGGACGCTACATCTTTATAAAATAATTTTGGTATTTGTCTTGTTTTGGAAAGGACCCAGAACAGGGGAATGGCTTTGGGGTTTCGATTTCGGGGCCCAAAAATTCAAGTTTTTACTGACGGGCAAAGGATATTTTAAAGGGCAAATCTCAGTCCATTCTCGATGGCCATGATTTCGGGGTTTGGGTTATTTGATTTTTCCTGATGCACAAGGAAAAAAAAATAAAAATGGGGAAAAAGGCCCGTAAAAAAAATTAAAATAAATAATGAAAAAAACAACAACAAAAAACAACAAAAAACACAACAAAAAACCAAAAAACAACAAAAAACAAAAAAAATAAATAAAACCCAAAGGTTTTAGATTGGGTACCAAAAGGGCAGTGGTTGGGAAAATGGGGTAGGGAAATGCACCCCTTAAAAATTTTAATGGGGCCCCCTCAACTAATTGTGCGGGTTTGTACAGGGGAATTTACTCAAAACAAAAAAGGGCACAATTCCTGTAGGGTTTGGCACCCCCCCACAAAACTCCTCCATAGGGTATCTGAACACACAAAATTTTTGTTAAATAATAAATTTAAAAATTGTCTATAGGTCCAATTTGGGGGCACAAATGCGTTGCCCCTTAGGGAGGCTCCCAACAGTCACACCCCCGACGCGGGTTTAAAAAAAAGGGTTTTTTTTTTTGGTTTTTTTTTTAGAAACCCAAAATGTATCTGACATTCGGGAACATTTTTGTTTTTCTTGACCACAGGGGGGGGGGGGGGCCCGGGCCCCATTTCGGAAACATGGGGCGAAATGTTTTAGTAAACGATGGTTTTGATAGTAAATGAGTGAACCAAATGTTTCAGAAGCCACGGTAAATCATGTAAAACAAAAAGATCCCAAATGTAAAAAAGATATTATTTTTCCCTTGAGAGAGAGAGAGAGAGAGAGAAAAGGGAGAGAGAGAGAGGGAGGCGGAAAGGGGAGGGGAGGGGAGAAGAGAGAGAGAGAGAGGAGAGAGAAGAGAGAAGGGGAGGGAAATAAAGAGAGGGTCAGTCGGCAGCAGAAACGGTGCTCAGTCCCCAAAACTGTATGTAGAGTTTTCCCAATCAGCCCCAAAGCACTTTCCCCTTTGGCCTCAATTCCCATCGTATTTATCGTATTTTTGTTGTAAGCCCCCCAGCTCAGCTTTCGGGAAAGGGGGGGAAGGGGGGGGGGGGGGGGGAGGGGGAGGGGGGGGGAAGGGGGGGAGGGACGCCCGGGGAAAAGGGCATTGGGGACAAAATGCAACACCACATTATTGGGGTTTTTGGGGAATTTTTTCTTGTTTGTTTTTTTTGGGGGTTTTTTTTTTTTTTTTTGTTTGTGGGGGCCGGCGTTGCCCGCAAAAATTTTTCCCCAACCCCGGGCCATTTTTCAAATTGGGTCGTCTTTCGTTTTGGTTGGGGGGGGGTAAAACCTTCTTTGTTGTTTTGTTTTTGGGTGTTGGGGTTGTTGGGGGGGTTGTTTTTGGGTTGGTGTTGGGGGGGGGGTTTTTGTTTTTTGGGTTGGGGGGCGGGGGTTACTTTTTGATCGTTTCACCGGGGCCGTCCATTTTGGTTTTTTAAATCATTGCCCTCGCGGTGTTGTTGGTGCATTTTTGGGGGATGGGGTTGCTTTTAAGTTTTTGGCTGTTTTATCGTCACCCATCGCTTTTTAATTGGCCCCTCTCTCGTCTCTCTCGTTTTTTGGGGGTTTTGGGCGTTGTTTTTGGGTTTTTGGGTTGTTGTTGTTGTTTTTGTTTTTGTTGTTGTTGTTGTTTTTCGTTTTTGTCGGGCCCCTAGGTTTTTGCTTTCCCCCCGTCGTCCCCACTTCTTTAAATTTTTTCCCGCTTTTGTCTCTTTTCGTTGGGGCCCCCGGGGCGTTGTTGCCGGCTTTTAAAATTTTGATCCCGCCCGTCCCCCCCGTTTTTGGGTGTCGCCAGGGTTTCCCATTTTTTGGTTAAAGCCGTCTTTCGTTTCGTGTTTTGTCTTTGGGATGGTTATTGCGCGCTCCCCCAAGTCTTTTATTGTGTTTTTTGGGTTGTGTTGCTTTTTTCCGTTGCGTCGTTTTTCCCCTGTTTGGGTCCAATTGTTTTTGTTGTTGTTTTTTTTTTGGGCCCCCCGGGGGGGGACAGGGAAGACGGCCCCCAGGGGAGCGGGAGCGCCCTTGGCCCGGGGCCAATGCCCCAATGGGGGGGGGGGGGGGAAAAAATTAAAAAATAATTAAAGTTTGTTTTTGCTGATGATCCCTTTACCGTTCCCCTTTTGTTGCCCCCCCCATCGTTTTTTACTCCCGGGGTGTTGCCCTTTCCATTTTTTGGGGTTGTTGTGTTTTTTAAAAACCCTTTTCAAAAATGCAAGAAGAGATTTGGGATGTAATCGTCCAAAAAAATGAATGGCGAAACAAAAAATTTTTTTTTTTTAAAATTTTTTTGGGTCACATACTCAATAAAAAATTTTCACAAAAAATATTGCGGCAGATCCCGTTGTTGTTGTTTTTTGCCGTTGTTGTTTTTGGGTTGTTGTTTTGGTCTTTGATGTTGGGGGGGGTTTTTTCCCCCGGTTCTTGTTGTATACTTTGTTGTTTTTGGGTTGTTGTTTTTGGGTTGTTTTTTGTTGTGGTTGTTGTTGTTGTTGTTGTTGTTACTGTTTTCGGGGGTTTGCCCGTCGTTGTTTTTATTGACGCCGGGTTGTTGGGTTGCGGGTGCCGGGGGTCATCGTCTTCATTGTTGGGGGGGGGGTTCGTGTTTTTGTTGTTGGTTGTCTTTTGGGTCGTATGTTAGTGTTTGTAAAAATTTTGATTTTTTTTCTTTCGTCGTGTAGCTGTGTCAATTTCGTTGTAGTTCCTTTGGGCCCATGGGGTCATGGGTCTTTTGTGTCGCCCCGTAGTTTTTGGGGTTCGTCGTCTTTGGGTTGCTGTTCGTTTTTTTCGGTTGGGGTTGCTGTCATGTTTGCCGTCGTGTCATTGTTGTTTTTCACTGCAGTTTTCATCGTTGCCGTCGTTGTTTTTTAATTTGTTCTGTTGTTTTGTTGGTTGTGTCTTTCCCCTTTTGGGTTTTTTATAACCTTCGTTGTTGTGACGGGGTTGTGTGCTTTTCGTCGTCGCCCGCCGCCCGGTTGTTTTTGTTGTTGCTAGTGCGGGTTAAACGTGGGAACATCATCGTTTTTTTTGTTTGCTGTGCGGTCTCTTGTCGTGTTATTATTATGCTAACAAAGATCATGGGGGGGGGAAGGCCCTTTGGAACAAGACGGTTCAGTGTTGAAAAAAAAAATTGATGGAATTAGTCATGGGGAACAAAAGCGCTTAAAAGAAACACCCAGAAAATTTTAAGACTGGAAAAATTTCTAAGGGTTAAGGGCTGAATGGGCAAAGATGGAACATTTCTAATGGAAATGCGAAGGGGGCAAAGCCCGGAACATTTTTAAGGGGTAAATGTGAAAGGGGGAAAAGGACTGGAACTTTTAAAGGGGATGGTTTGTGGTATTTAGCCCTGAGGCACTAAAAAAAACAAAAAGAAGGGAGAAAGGACAGTATAAAAAAGTAAAATAAATAATGAAAAACCACAACAACAACAACACAAACAGCAACAATAACAACAACAAAAAAAAGAAAATCAATCAAACAAAGGGGTTAGATTAGGTACCACAGCAGGGGGTTCGGAAATAGGTGACTGAGAATGCACTTAAAATTTTAATGTGCACTCAACTAATTGCTGTCAGGTTGTACAGGACGAAGTACTGCAAGAACTAAAAAGCACAAATTCCTGTATGTTTGACGCACAGAATTCTCCAACTCATATGATCTGAACACACATAATATGCTTGATAATCGGGATTAAATTGTCTATAGGTCAAGTCTGTTTGGCACAAATGCGTTGCACTTATGTGAGGTCTCCTATCGTTCCATCCACCGAACGCGGGTTTAAAAGAAAGTTTTTTTTTTTTTTTTTTTTTTAGAAACAAAATTTTTGGGTCGGGAATTCAGTGAAGACATATGATTCATGAGCCACAAGTTCAGTCATTTCGAACATGGGGCGAAAGTTTTAGTAAAACGAGTGGTCTTGATAGTAAATGAGTGGAACACAAAAGGTTTCAGAAGCCTACGGTGATCATGTCAACAATAGATGCGGATGTGAAAAGATAGTTATATTCCTGAGAGAGAGAGGAGAGAGAGAGAGAGAGGAGAGATGGGGATGAGAGGAGAGAGAGAGAGAGAGGGGAGAGGAGGGAGGAGAGAGGGGAGAGAGAGTAGAGAGAGAGAAGAGAGAGTAAAGGGAAAACGGTCAGTCTGCAGCAGCAAACTGTGCTGGCAGTGCCCAACTGTATGTAGAGATTTCAATGCAGCGCCAGCACTTTCCCCTTTGCACGTCAATGTCCCATCGTAGTTATCGTATTGTTGTTGTAAGCGCCCAGCTCAGCTTTCAGGAGGGGGGGAAGGGGGGGGGGGGGCGTGGGGGAGGGAGGGGAGGGAGGGGGAGGGACGTTTTTGGCAGGCCTCTGAAACTGCATACCCCACATTATTGAGTTTTTGAATTTGTTTCTGTTTGTTTTTTTTTGTTTGTTTTTTTTTTGTTTGTTTGCCCCCGGGCTTTGTCGTCGAAATTGTTGCCACTACCGCCTTTCGTCTACTTGGTCGTCGTCTCGTCGTTGTTGTTGCTACACCATCATCGTTGTTGTTGTTGTTGTTGTTGTTGTTGTTGTTGTTGTTGTTGTTGTTGTTGTTGTTGTGTTGTTGTTGTTGTTGTTGTTGTCGTCGTTATCGTTTTTGTTATGCTGTTGTCATCGCCGTCGTCCATATTGTTGTTGTCATCATTGTCTCGTCATTGTGGTTGTTGTGTGTGCTGCGACGTTTCATTGGGGGTTTGCTGTGCTGTTTAAGTTTTTGGGCTGCTATCGTCATCATCGTCGTTGTTATTGGTCCTCCTCGTCGTCGTCGTCGTCGTCGTTGTTGTTGTTGTTGTCGTTGTTGTTGTTGTTGTTGTTGTTGTTGTTGTTGTTGTTGTTGTTGTTGTTGTTGTCGTCGTTGTCGTGGTCTATGTTTTTGCTGTTGCCGTCGTCGCCATCTTCGTTAATGTTGCTGCTGTTGTCGTCTTTGTCGTTGTTGTTGTTGTAACTGGCGGCGTTGTTGACGTCGTCGTTCTTTTTGATGCCGCCGTCCCCGTTGTTGCTGTCGTCATGGTCGTCATTGTTGTTGATGCCGTCATCGTTTCTGCTGTTATTGTCATTGATGACGTTATTGTCGCTGCTACCATTGTCGTTATTGTCGTTGTTGTTAGTGTTGTCTTTGCCCGTTGCTGTCGTTTTTGTCAGATTGTCATTTTTTTTGTTGTTGTTGTTGTTGTTGTTGGCCACACATGGGGGACAGCTGGAGGAGACTGGCCCAGGACAGAGACAGTGAAGCGCCCTTGTCAGCGGCCAATGTCCCAGTGGGGGCGATGGGCAAAATTGAAAATAATTAAAGTTTGTTGTTGCTGATGATGCCGTTACCGTTCTCCTTTTTTTTGCCCCCACCATCGTTGTTTACTGCTGTTTGTGTTGTCGTCCCTGTTTTGTTGTTGTGTTGTTTTGAAACCCTTTTCTAAATGCAAGAAGAGGGGTTGTATGTAATCGTCCATAAATGAATGGCGAAACAAAGAATTTCTTTTTTAACATTTTTGGTCACATACTCATATAAAATGATTTTCACACAATATTGCGGCAGATCCCGTTGTTGTTTTTGTTGCCGTTGTTGTTGTTGTTGTTGTTTTGTCTTTGATGTTGTGTTGTTATTTCGTTGTTTCTTGTGTAGTACTTGTGTTGTTGTTGTTGTTGTTGTTGTTGTTGTTGTTGTTGTTGTTGTTGTTGTTGTTGTTGTTACTGATCGCGTTGTCGTCGTTGTTGTTATTGACGCCGTCGTTGTTGCTGTTGCAGGTGCCACTGTCATCGTCATCATTGTTGGTGTTGTCGTCGATGTTGTTGTTGCCGTTGTCGTCGTCGTAGTCGTTACGTCGTTGTCAATGTGATCTTCGTTGTCGTCGTCGTGATAGCTGTTGTCAATTGTCGTTGTAGTTCTCCTTTCGTCATCGTCATCGTCGTTGCTGTCGTCGTAGTTGTTGCTGTCGTCGTCGTTGTTGCTGTCGTCGTCGTTGTTGCTGTCATGTTCCTGCCGTCGTCGTCATTGTTGATTTCACTGCAGTCTTCATCGTTGCCGTCGTTGTTGTTATTGTTGCTGTCGTCGTTTTGTTGCTGTTGCTGTCATCTTCGTTGTCGTTGTTATAACCTTCGTTGTTGTGATCAGTCCTGCTGTCGCTGTCGTCGTCGTCGCCGTCGTTGTTGTTGTTGTTGCTAGTGCTGTCATCGTCGACATCATCGTTGTTTTGTTGCTG
>CM031600.1:22574339-22589339 GCA_018398815.1 Conus ventricosus | reverse complement strand
ATTTTTCTATCTGTAATTGATAAACATGTCCCTATTAGACTTAAACGCATTAGCGCTGATAGCAAACCACAGTGGTTAACCGAAGAAATCAATGCAGCCATTAAACTTCGAGATAATTTATTACAGTCTACAGGGAAAAGTGACAGTTTTAAGAAACAACCAAATAAAGTAACTGCCCTAAAAGATATACTCGCAAAAAATATTTCAGAGAACTTATTGCTTCTAAAACAGATACAAAATCCATCTGGAAAGCCATTAACGAATTATCTGGGAAAAAATCTGATACTGCTGTTCATTCGGGTATGGAATTATCTACCGAAAAATTCAATTTACACTTTTCAACAATAGCTCAGAAAACTATAAACTCTGATCACATGATAAACAATGATCTATCATTGTTGAAAGATTACTGTGATTCTAAACATATAAAATACAAAACTTCAATTTGAATATTTAAGTGTGCTTTAAAACAATCTAACTGCTGTGGTCTAGACAACATTGATAGTAAAATCTTGAAATTATCTGCATCTGTTATATCTGAGCATCTCACCAACATTTACAACCTTTGCATCGAAAAGTGTTATTACCCACAGGCTTTTAAGGTAGCCAAAGTACTACCAGTTTATAAATCCGGCGACCCAACTGATTTTTCAAATTATCGACCAATATCAATTCTATCTACTTTGTCTAAACCTCTAGAAAAACATCTTAAACGCAATCTCCAGTTACACTTTACTAAACATGATTTATTTCATCCAAACCAAAGTGGTTTTAGAAAAAACCATTCATGTCATACAGCACTAACCAACTTAGTTGAACAATGGCTTTCAAACATTAATTGTAATCTATTTACAGGTGTACTTTTTGTTGACTTTGCAAAAGCCTTTGACATTATTGACCATAATCTTCTTGTAAAAAAACTTCTATTTACGGTATATCCAGAAAATCTCTTGATCTATTATCCTCTTTTTTGACCAACAGGAAACAGTCAGTTTTTAAAGCCTCTGTAAAATCCACTTTCCTACCAGTGAATTATGGTGTCCCCCAAGGATCAGTTTTAGGTCCAATCCTTTTTTCGGTTTATATAAATGATCTTCCTCTAGCTATTTCCTCTTCATGTGAACTATTTGCTGACGACACGACACTCCACAGTAAAGGTAAAAACGTACACTCGGTATGCAGTGCTCTTCAAAAAGATATAAATAATCTTACTGAGTGGTCCAAACTAAATCACATGGCCCTCCATCCTATGAAATCCAAATTTATGTTGATAACAACTAGGCAAAAACGACAAAACATGAAAACTAGATCACCTCCATTGTATCTCTACGATCAGATTATAGAAGAAATTGATTCACATAAGTTACTTGTCTCACTATCGATAACAATCTATCTTGGTCTAATCACGTTTGTGCTTTATCTCGGAAGATCTCAAGTAAGATATTTCAATTAAACAGAATTAAGCATTTCCTTGACCAACATTCTCGAAGTTATTTTTCCATGCCTATATACAATCTGATATTGACTATGCTTCAACTTGCTGGGACATGGCCAGTCACAATTGCTTGAAACCACTGGAGCGTTTGTATAGACGTTCACTAAAAATCGTACTCCTTAAATCATCTCTTCAAGTTGCAGACTATAAAGAACTTGAGATTCTCCCATTCAGTCAGAAATGTCGTTTCAATAAGGGTGTGTTCATGTACAAAATAATGAACAATCTCGCACCTTCTTATCTACGTACCAAATTCCTTAAAACACCTTTCGTAATAAACATTTGATATCCATTCCCGGCCCAGAATTGATCTATTCATGTCTTCCTTAGCATATTCGGGTGGTAAACTTTGGAATGCAATTCCTTGTGACATAAGAAATAAAAATAGCTTATCTACGTTTAAAACACATTATCATAAATATCTAATGCTAAGTTATAGCTAACCTTCTGTGGTATTTTTGGATCGTAATCTTGTATCCAATTTCCTCAAATGTTTTTTTTACTCATCTGTATGTCTTTATTCTGCTGCTGCTTGACTTCTCTGCCTATTTGTCTATCTGTCTGTCTGTATTGTCTGCTGTCAGTTTTCTCTCTCTCTCTCCTCTCTCCTTCTCTCCTCTCTTCTCTCTCTCTCTCCTCTCTCTCTCTCTCCCTCTGTCTCTCTCTCTTCCATCTCTCTCCCATCTCTCTCTTCTCTCCATCTCTCTCTCTTTCTCTCTCTCTCTCTCTCTCTCTCTCTCTCTTCTCTCTCTCCTCTTCTCTCCTCTCTCTCTCTCTTCTCTCCATCTCTCCCTATCTCTCTCCCTCTGTTTGAGTAGGGTTGGTTGTGAACGGAGGGGTAGACGGGGTGAGGTGGGGTGTTTGTTACGAGGGGCGAGGATGGAATTGTTTGCAGAGAACACGGGATAGAGAGGAAAGGGAAGGGGGCCGGATAGCTCAGTTGGTAGAGCGCCGACTCGTGATCCTGGGGTTGCGGGTTCGAATTTCGGTATAGGGGGATTTTTCCCTCGGAGTTAACATTGGTTCTGACTCCATTCCCCATATAGTCCTTCGAATGAGACTATAAACCGAGGTTCCGTGTGTGAACGCACGCACAACATCTTACACACACGTAAAATCCCATCACCAACTTTCGGAAGAGAAGGCCAGTTTGGCCGTTGGTATGGATGACACGTGACACATAGCATGCACCTTCCCCGAAGATGGAGTATGGCTGCCTTAATGGCGGGATAAAAAAAAGGGGCATACACACAAAACTCCACTGCCTGGCTATACAGGGAGTGTCCGCAGGAGTATCAGCCTGCGTACGCAGAAAGAAAGAAAAAGAGGAAAGGGAAATTGCGTGCGAATCTGGAGGGCGCAAAAATGTGTGTTGTACGCCCCCTTCCGGAACAGATTCTTGGTTTCAATATTGATTTACTATCATGTGGATTTATATTTGTGATTATTATGTGTTCTGTATTTCTATTTTTTCAGATCATGCTATTCGACAGATGTAACGTTTGGCAATGCATATGTATATATGTGCGCATGGTGTTATATTTGAATTGTAATGCTATCATTTTTAATCATTATCATTCATTACTATTGTTATTGCTATTATTATTGCTTGGAAAGGATTGTTCGACAGGTGGATGTTTGGTTAATGGTTGGGGTGTGGAGGGTGGCTTTTGTGTTTGAAATGTTTCTTTTTCATTTTTGAGGGCAAGATGCAAACAGCCTGCTTATTCTTTTCTCTCATTAAACAAATTTCGTTCGTTCGTTCGTTCGTTCTCTCTCTCTCTGTGTTCGTGTGTGTTTCACATTCGTATTCGTTTGTGTGCACGTGATGTGTAAGCTTTTTCGTGCGTGCGTGCATGCGTTCGTGCATGCGTGCGTGCGTGCGTGTGTGCGTGCGTGTATGTATGTGTGTGCGTGTGGTGTGTGTGTGTGTGTGTGTGTGTGTGTGTGTGTGTGTGTGTGTGTGTGTGTGTGTGTGTGTGTGTGTGTGTGTGTGTGTGTGTGTGTGTGTGTGTGTGTGTGTGTGCTGCCTACCTGCCTGCCTGCCTGCCTGCCTGCCTGCCTATGTGATTATGTTTATGCATATGTGAGTGCACGTAGGCCTATATCTGTGTGTGTATGTGCATGTAAAAGCATATGACTACAGTTGAACACAAAGGGATTACGGTCAAAATAAACAAATAAATAAATAGATAAACAAATGAATGAATGAATGAATGAATGAATGAATGAAATGAATGAATGAATGAATGAATGAATGAATGAGTGAATGAATGAATGAATGAATGAATGAATGAATGAATGAATGAATGAATGAATGAAAATAAGTCAGGAAGCACTGAGCCTTTTAAACATTGAATTTGTCACCAAGATGACACCTACTTTTAATCGCGATGGATTTTTCTGTCCTTTTTTTTCAACTTAAACGTGCGCACTGCCTTAAAAGTACCCCGCCCTTATCCTGAAAAATCAATGTTCACCCACTTTGGACCAGAGTGGTGGCCCATACAGCAGACGATCAATGTCCAGCTTGTGCTTCAAGTAGCCCCCTGGCTTTGCGCCTGGCGGAAATTGCCTTTAGTCTCCAAACGGGTGCCAAGAATCGAAATACCCCCAACCCCAACCCCAACCCCAACCCCCCCCCCCCCCCTTCTTTTTTTCTTTTTTTTTTTCTTTTTTGTCGCGGAATGAAAATGCTGGTATATATAAAGCGAGGAGTATATAAAGCCATGGGTGAACTTTTGTTTTCTTTGGATTCTTTTCTCTTCTTATAGCAACGAACGAGAAGAAAGAAGTCTCCACAGAAACATGACATCATCACTGCCTGCATCATTTTCTCGGTAACTTCTTTGTGTCTGTCTTACAATTGTGAATTACTGGTTGTAAGCAAAATGCCTCGGAGGAAAAGACCGTTCTTCGTTGGCTGGGGAAAATATGGAACTAAACACGCACGCACGCACGCACGCACGCACGCACGCACGCACGCACGCACGCACGCACGCACGCACGCACGCACGCACGCACGCACACACACACACACACACACACACACACACACGGGATGTTTGGCTTCACCCACCCCATCACCTGAATGGACGTGCACGTAAAACTTGAATGTAACCCATATAGCCACCAAAGTCCTACCAAAAACAATATCTATGTTAAAATTATCGGGGAGATAAACAGATATAAGACTCCTTTGAAAACACTAGAGGACACGAATGGTTTATGTTTCAAGATTGTCTGTAATACCTCAGTTGATCCTGATTTACTCGGAGAAGAGGAGATGCCCCCCCCCCCCTCCTACCTCCTCCCCTTCCCGCCCGTTTGCTCCTCCCCCCCACCCATTCTCACCCCCCACCCCTGATCTTCTCTTCCTGATCTCTGCATGTTCAGGATCGGGGGGGGGGGGGGGGGGGGGGAGGGGAGGGGGGAGAATTTATTATTGGGAGCCATGGCAAACAAACACGTCTTTGATGTTGAATGGAGCCGTTAGAAACGAATGTGTTCACGTCTGCAGTTATAGCTGTACCCAGACCGCGTCGTTATGCGTGAATTCATAAACAGTGCTGTACTTTGCACGATTTAAGACTGATGCTGAGTCTGCACGAATGCTTCGATTTTCACATGTTTGTCTTTAATTCTTTGCCCCCCCCCCCCCCCCCCCCCCCCTTTACTTTATTTGTTATTTATTTGTTTCATTTTAAGTTTGGAAATACAGACCTTGACTCAATTATTTTCTCCCCAACCCTACCCCCCTCTCTCTCTCTCTCTCTCTCTCTCTCTCTCTCCTCTCCTCTCTCTCTCTCCTCTCTCTCTCTCTCTCTCTCTCTCTCTCCTCTCTCTCTCTCTCTCTCTCTCTCTCTCTCCTCCTCATCCTCCTCCTCCTCTCCGTCCCCTCACTTAATTTTGTTGTTGTCGTTACTGGTTTTGTTTGTTTAACGTTAGGAGAGAGAAAAAAAAAACCCGGCATAACTACATTTTATTGAAAAATCCAAGAATTCAAAAATAATTCCACATAATGAATATTTCCTGTCAATTACCAGGCAATGTTGTTGTTGGTATTGTTGCTTGCACAGTTTGTTCAAAACGATGACGGCAGGGGCAAGATGCACATGACTTAACTTTCTTCCTTCTGTGGATAACAAAAGTCATCTCAGGAATCCCTCATATGACTTGTGTCTGTAACTCTTGCAACTCCAGAACACCCACCAATCACAAGACAGCAGTTACTATGACAACAAAGAAAAGGTGGGGGGAGTGGTTTTTGTAGTTCCTGACTTTTCCATCTTCTTCATGGATACGTCAAGTCCGTGTCATTGTACGGTTCGGAGACTTGGAGACGCACAAAGAGCCTGGACAGCAAATTGCAAGTCTTCATCAACACCTGTCTTCGCCATATCCTGCACATTAGATGGCCGGAGCGAATCTCCAACGAGGAACTCATGCGCCGGACGAAGCAAGACCCAATCACCACGAGTATCCAGACGAGGAAGTGGGGTTGGGTTGGACACACCCTGCGTAGAGGACAGGCCCACATCCCACGCCACGCCTTGGACCGGAACCCACAGGGGAAGCGGAAGAGGGGACGACCAGTCACCACCTGGAGAAGAACTCTACATGCAGAACTCAAGGTCACCAACATGACCTGGGGTGAAGCCAAGAGAACAGCCCAAGACAGAGCGAGATGGAGATCTGCAGCGCGGGCCCGGGTTTCCGATCGGAACGAAGAGGACCAAGTCCAGTGAAGTAAGTCAAGTCATGGATGCATTCCGTCTTTTACTTTGTTTTGCTTCGCTTCAACCACATCCCCATGAAAGATTCTCTCTGTATGAAATTCGGAACTTTCTCCCGGAGGAGGCGGCGTCGCCATAGTACAGTGCCACTTCATCGTCATGCTAAAACCTCCCTGTGTTGTGAAATTCAGGCCGGTCTGATCGGAAAGAGGCGTCAGCACAGCACAGCGCCACTTTCGTCGTCATGACAGATCGGTCTGTATCAAATTCGGCGTGGTCTCCCCGGGGAGAGGGCGTTGCCATAGTAAGGCGCCACTTCATCGACATGATAGATTTTCTCTGTGTGAAATTCAGGCTGATCTCCCTGGGGAGAGGGCGTCGCCATGGTACAGTGCCACTTCTTCATATCACATATTCTCTTTTCATAACATTCAGGCTGTTCTCCCCGGGAGAGGGCGTCGCCATGGTACAGTGCCACTTCTTCATATCACATATTCTCTTTTCATAACATTCAGGCTGTTCTCCCCGGGGAGAGGGCGTCGCCATGGTACAGTGCCACTTCTTCATATCACATATTCTCTTTTCATAACATTCAGGCTGTTCTCCCCGGGGAGAGGGCGTCGCCATGGTACAGTGCCACTTCTTCATATCACATATTCTCTTTTCATAACATTCAGGCTGTTCTCCCCGGGGAGAGGGCGTCGCCATGGTACAGTGCCACTTCTTCATATCACATATTCTCTTTTCATAACATTCAGGCTGTTCTCCCCGGGGAGAGGGCGTCGCCATGGTACAGTGCCACTTCTTCATATCACATATTCTCTTTTCATAACATTCAGGCTGTTCTCCCCGGGAGAGGGTGTCGCCATAGTACAGTGCCACTTCTTTGCATCACAGGTATTTTTTTGGCATGAAATTCGGGCTGTTCTCCCCAGGGAGAGGGCGTCGCCAAAGTACAGTGCCACTTCTTTGCATCACAGGTATTTTTGCATGACATTGGGGCTTTTCTCCCAGAGCAGAGGGCGTCGCCATAGTCAGACCCTATCTATCATAGTGATAGATTTTCTCTGTGTGAAATTCCTGCCATTCTCCTCAAGAGAAAAAGTGTCGCCAAAGTCCAGTGCCACTGTATGGTCACAACAGATTTTCCCTGTTATTAGTTTCGACACTCGTGGAGAGGGTCGCCATAGTACAGTGCCATTCATCATGACATTTTCACTATACATGTATTAATTTACAGCTCAGCCCGTCGCCATATCAAATGGCCACTTCATCCTATTTTTTGTTTTGCTTGTTCGTTTGTTTGTTTGTTTGTTTGTTTTGTTTTTGTTTGTTTTGTTTTGTTTTGTTTTGTTGTTGTTTTTTCACTGTATGAAATTTCCCGGGAGAGGGCGAAGCCATAGCAAGGTGTCACTTCATCGTCATCACAGATTTGTATCTGTATGAAATTCAGCCTACTCTCCCGGGCCACTTCATCGTCATGACAGATTGGTTTCTATATGAAATTCAGCCCACTCTCCCCGGCCACTTCATCGTCATGACAGATTTGTATCTGTATGAAATTCAGCCCACTCTCCCCGGCCTCTTCATTGTCATGGCAGATTTGTTTTTATATCAAATTCAGGCCACTCTCCCCGGCCACTTCATCGTCATGACAGATTTGATTCTATATGAAATTCAGGCCAGTCTCCCCGGCCCCTTCATCGTCATGACAGATTTGATTCTATATGAAATTCAGACCACTCTCCCCGGCCACTTCATTGTCATCACAGATTGGTTTCTATATGAAATTCAGGCCACTCTCCCCGACCTCTTCATCGTCATGACAGATTTGTTTCTATATGAAATTCAGGCCACTCTCGCCAGGTAGACCTCGCCGTCCCATTTCTGTTTTGTTTCTGCCTGCATAGATTTGTGTTTACCGGCCGACGTGTCCTTCCCCGGGGTATTTTACCAGGATGTCGGACGCTGTGAGGGACATGTTTATAATTATACTGACCATGGATGTCCACGGACGTTTTCCGTCGGCACAGACGAAAGAAATTGTCCACTGCAGTGTCTGTGCATTTACTTACCGTGCCTACCACTTCTTCAGGTTATGGGCAGCAATTCTCCAGATTTGGACGTCGAGTTGTGAAGTCCAACAAACTCAGTCTATGAAAATCGAACTGAACGGTTCTGCGGTATTTTCGTCAAGCATCAGCGTTTCACATCTATCATCAAGACTCCTTCGTTAAGAATTACATTTTACAAACTTTGAAAGGGAGGAGGAGACATGTGAACATTGTTGGGTTCGGGTTTTTTTGTTTGTTTGTTTGTTTTGTTTTTCAAATGCTGATTCACTTTGTTTATGAACAAACAAACAAACAAAAATCTTTTTTTAGATGATTAGATTGAAGTCGAAAGGGAGGTGTGGTATCTATAGATCTACCTACCGTGCTGTACTAAGAAGCAAACAATACAAGGGACATTACTCTTATACTGTTGGGACTACTGTTGCGTTGGGCATAGAACGCCAGTTGGAAACAAACGAAGACGCTCGGGGCTTCGTTTCTAGAAGTTGCATCAGGCTTTATCATGTTTATACCCAAGAGCACGAAACAGTACATGCACAACAAATCACTCTTTATTCTCACTGACGATGTGAAAGGCGTTCACTTTGAGAACCATCCAACACGGACATCCTGCCACGGAAATTTTCCGTTTGTGCATGCTGAACGTGTTTCCGTTCGTCTGTGTCAAGGGACGGAACTACTCTCGTTATCTCGTACTGAGTTTCCTTTCTTGTCTAAAGTGGATGTGTCAAAGTGTATTTGTTGTGTGTTCTTGTTGCTGTTGTTATTTTAGTTTTACGTCTTTCCACAGAGTGTGATATCATACGGGAAACAAGGCTCGCGGGTGAGAGCAAGAACGGAGGAAGAATGGACGAACGGTGTGGGGGGGGGGGGGGAGGGGGAGGGGAGGATGGTGGAGAGAGACAGCGAGAAAACACCGATGAACAGGATTTGTTTCTGTCCTGTGAAACATGCCCCGCTTAGCGGCGAAAGCGGAGCACAGCATGGAAGGAGAATGCTCCACACTAACGTAATTCTACAGGAACGACAACACGAAGGACTTAGTTTTGCTACGACCCCTCTACCCTGGCGCGTAGAACTAGGCCCAGAGGCTGTCATGGCAACACACTGCCACACCGTCCACGACCCTAGGACGATGGTCATGACGTGGTGTTGACGACTCCTCTGTGTGTGTGTGTGTGTGTGTGTGTGTGTGTGTGTGTTTCTTCTTAATTTTCCAGTAATCACGATCGGCCGTTGACATAATTCAACTCCGGTGAACTTGTAAGCGACGAGCGATCTGGTTGCCTCCCTCCCTCATTCATCCCACCCCTTCTCAACCCCACTTCCTCCTACTCTTCTCTTCAGCTTTCTGTCTCCTCTTCCACATGCATCCATTCTCTTCTCTTTTTAATGATTCTTTTCTTCTCTCTCTCTTTTCCATTCCTCTACATCCCCCTCTACCATCCCCGCCATTTTCACTCACTTCTGACACACATGTCCGGTATTGAGTTCATGGGAAGGACATTGGAGGGGCGGGTTGGGGGGTGGGGGTTGGGGAGGTGGAGGGGTGCGGGGGAGAAGAAGGGGAGGCGACTGTCATTGACAGACCTTCTCCATAAAAGCATCAAGTCTGTTCCGGACAGTCCGCTGAATGGTGTAGTGGGTGGAGGGGGGGGGGGGGGGGGGGGGGGGGGGGGGGGGGGGGGGGGGGAGAACAACAAAATCCAAACTCAAAACAAACCGAACATCAAAAAAAAAAAAAGGGGGGGGGGGGGTAGAAAAGGATACAGCAAAATGAAAGAATGCCGTGGAACGGAATCAATGACACAGACAAGGGTGGACTCCTTTTTTTTCTTTTGCATGGCTCTTATTGTGGATTCAATGGCTGTGACATTTCTACATTTCACGTCCTCAAGACAATTATGAAAACTGCACAAAGAGACAAAACAAAGCAAAAACAACAACAAAAAAGAAAATGTAGAACCGTTGTAAACACGCCCCCCCCCCTCCCCCTCTTATCCTTTAGTGAGAGAAACTTAAAACCGGTGACAGTGTGAACAACGAAGAGCTAAGGATTATTAAGCAAACATTGACAATAAAACGCCCCGTTATTATCTGTCAAAGGTTATTTAGACGCGTTGCAACCTTAACAGAGTCTGAAAATAACATACCTGTTATTGAAAGAAGAACAAGCTCTACTATCACGATCTGGAGAGAGGACATAGACATCATCTAGATAAGGACAGCCTCGTCAGCATGTTTAGAAAAGATCATTGGCGTCACTCAGACATGAACAATTTTGATGGGGGCCTGAGAAAAAAAACGAAAAAAAAAACATTGGCGTTGTTTAAATGTGCAAGAATTTCAACGCTGTCCAAAACAAGGGCTGTTTTTTAAATGTCCACAGACCTCATTGCCCTTAAAGAATGGGCATTATTTCCATTTGAAAAGATCTTAACGGGGTCTGAAAAAGAGCACATATCATTTGAATAGAGGCCAACCCTGATGGGGTTACACATTCACACACACACACACACACACACACACACACACACACACACACACACACACACACACAACACACACACACACACACCACACGCACACACACACACACACACACACACACACACACACACACACACACCGCACGCACGCACGCACGCACGCACGCACGCACGCACGCACGCACGCACACACACACACACACACACACACACACACTTACACAGTTCTATTGAGGGTTGGGGATGGTGGGGCGGGTCGATAATGCCCTCGTTACAGACAAGACTGACCCCAAAAATAAATGAATTAAATTATATTTAGAAAAAACAACACACAAAACCCAGCATGGAATCCAAACAAGAAGAGAAAAAAGAAAAAAAAAGACTCTCCATCCCCACCCCTGAACCCCCATCCCTCTAGAAGGAGTGGCAGAGCCGGCCGAAGGCTCGCTAATCAATTATTCTCACGACACACGCGGACAAAGAGGAAAGGAGCGATTTTCTGGAGTGGCGCAGCTCCCAGAGTGATGATGCTTTAACGGCGTGGACAGGCGTCCCCCCCCCCCCCCATCCCCTCCCTCCCCCATCCCACCCCCCAACCCCCACCTCCTCAATCCCTCCCCACCCCACCCCACCCCCCAATCCCTCCCACACCTCTCTTCCCGCTTCAACCCGTCCCTCCATTCCCCCCCCCCCCCCCCCCCCCCCCCGTCGTTCCTTTTTTTCATCAAAAAAAAAAAAAAAAAAGCACACACCACCTTCCTCCCTCAACCCTCCCCTCACCCTCCTGTCCCCCCTCCCCCCCCCTCCCCCCGCCCCCGTCCACAATCCGAGCTCTCCTCCCCATCCCAGCCCTCCCGCTCTCAGCCTGGTTCGCGTGTCTGAGGTCTATCCGCCTGTCTTCCAGAACACGACGACAGTTGATGTGTGGTGGTCTTTTGTGTTCGCCTGTCCTTAATGGCAAGAGCGCTGATCGAAGTCTTCTTTTCGCTCACACCCCTCTTCCCCATCTCACCCCCACCCCCCACCCCACCCCACCCCTCGCCCCTCCCCTCCCCCTCCCCCCTCCCCCCTTCTTCCTCTTCTTCTCTCTTCGAGCAGAACAACCCGATCGCCCGCTCCCCCCCCCCCTCATTTGTCGCCCTTTGTTCCAATGGAGAAGACTCGTTGCCCCGTTCAGACTTAAAAGAAAGACAGGAGGGTGAAAAACGGAGATGGAAAGAAAGTGATCATTGCCATGGTGACGTCTAGATTCTGGTGTTTTGTTTTTTCTTTTAAAAAAAAAGTGAAAAACGTATATAGACACAGGGATGGAGAAGAGAGAGAGAGAGAGAGAGAGAGAGAAGAGAGAGAGAGAGAGAGAGAGAGAGAGAGAGAGAGAGACAGACACAGAGAGAAGGGTGGACAGGAGGGGGGGGGGGAGGAGGACTGTAAGGGAATAGCTCCCGACGTGTGTCGCTGCACCATGGCGACAAGCTCTCTCCCTTCCTGTGGAAAGAGCGAGTTCAATTTTCACACGCACGTAGAGGAACCCAGAGCAACAAACGGTTTCATGTTTTTAATCCCTGCGGCGGGGGGGGGGGAGGGGGGGGGCATTCTGTTGGACAAAAAATAGCTTCAGCTTTGATGGGTGATGAAGTCTATGTAAACACAGACAAAGCAAGATGGGAGGTGGGGGGGGGGGGGGAGAGAGAGAGAGAGAGAGAGAGAGGAGGAGGAGGAGGAGGAGGACAAGAGGGTGGGTCTGCACTGTGGTGACTCGCTCTTCCACTGTAGCTGCTACTCTTCAGAGTACCCTGGCATGCTAAATCTAGACCCCACACTGAACACCACAATCAACACTGAACTGGGCAATGTACTGAGTTAAACTGTACACTATACCACGCGGCACTTGGCACTGCGCCTCTCTAGACACTAGACACCGCTAGACGCTGTGTCTCATTCTTGCAATAAAGGCTACACTGTTCACTGTTACTACTGGTCTCTTCTCTAAAGTCTACACTACACGGTACTCTACGCCACACGACGCACACAACACCGCAGTAAACACGTAGTTACGCTTGTTAGAAATACCCCACGCTAGTTAGAGGGCACAGTTTCTTTCTAGACACACACTGTACTAGATCTGACACTGTACTCTCTACACCACAGCACACTACACTACAGTACAGTACGCTACAGTACTTTACACTACACTTTACTAAACTACACTAAACTACACTGCACTGCACTACACTACACTACACTACATACACTACACTACACTACACTACACTACACTACACTACACTACACTACACTACACTACACTACACTACACTGCACTGCACTGCACTGCACTGCACTGCACTGCACTACACACTACACACTACACTACACTACACTACACTACACTACACTACACTTCACTACACTACACTACACTACACTACACTACACTACACTACACTACACTACACTTCACTACACTACACTTCACTACACTACACTTCACTACACTACTCTACTCTACACTACTCTACTCTACTCTACACTACACTACTCTACACTACACTACACTACACTACACTACACTACACTACACTACACTACACTACATCCAGGACTGCACCTTGTGAGAAACTACATTACACCTGACACTGCTTCATATACTACAGTAAACACCGGGCTATGCGTTAAACTACACCACTCCACACATCGCAGTAAAACACTACACTGCACTCTAAACTACTACGCCATACTACATTCCACAAAAAACACTACACTAAGCACAAAACTGCACCACACGACATACCACAGGAAAGCACTACACTATACACTGAACTATACCACACTAATACCACAATAAAACACTACACTATGCTTTAAGTTACACCACACTCTAAATACCACAGTAAAACACCACCTATAACCTATCACCAATCCCGGAGTCTTGAAGACCGTTGGGGCGCCACAGAAGACTTCGCAACCAGCTTCCTCCACTCCTCTCGGTTCTCAGACGCTCTGAGGCAGTTGCTGAGTGTGAGACCAGTCCATGCACTGATGTTGTCCTCCCATCTTGTCTCCCTCTCCTTCTGCCTTCTTGTACTGTTCCTTGTAGAATGATTTTGGCAAGTCCTGTTAATCTTGATACCATCTCATTTTCTTTCTTTTCACTGTGGACAACAGGTCTTCGTATTGTCCAGTGGCTGGCCTTACTCTCTGGTCTGGACCTCCAAGTCGATAATTAATGTGGTCTTGGTATGAGATGCCAAGGATCTTGCGGAAGCAATCTCTAATGCCTGAATCCTTCTCTCACGTTCAGCTGTCAGAGTCCACATCTCACAGGCACAGAGAAATATGGCAATGACCAGGGAGCGCATCAGTCTGGTCTTGGAACTGATTGTGATGTTCCTGTCATTACAAATAGGTCTTAGTCTGGCTGGCGCTGCCGTCTTTTGCGCAGCTCTTCATTATGTACTACCCTACACCACACTACACCCTGTAACCACGAGACTTTACACTAAACTACATCACACCAAATAGCACAGTAATACCTTAACTATACGCTGAACTACCCGTCACTATATTTCTGTATGCGCTACACTACCTAATGCATTACACTACGCTAAGTTATACCACAGTATCATTTCATGCCGTGCAGACCCGTGAAACATAATGCTATAGAAGACAATACCATGCGCTGAACATATGATACATGGAAATGCAGTGTCATGAGCTGATGACGAGGAGGCAATGCAATAAGTTTATAACACACGGCAGCGCCGTGCAACACGCTTATCATGCATGGCAACAGGATGCAAGACACGTATTTCATATGACAATGCAATTAGTGTATAACACACGGCAGCGCCGTGCAACACGCTTCTCATACACGGCAATGGGATGCAAGAAAGGTATTTCTTATGACAATGCAAGAAAGTAAGCTTATACAAATCGGAGAAATACAGTACAGTGGGCAATTGACGTGGGGTAATACAATATAATAAGCATATAATGTAGGCAATAAGTGCAATAAGCTTATACTGCATGCAATACAAAGGAATGCAGTAAGTTTGTAATACAGGGCAATAGAATGCAATAGGCTTACAATATGTAGCAGAGTAATGTACTAACACTTTTTGAATTTTGTTAATACTTTTTTTTAATTCTGGTAAGCAATATATTTGTCATAAGTCAAGTGCACGAAGGCACCGAATGCAATATAA
>CM031600.1:22564339-22569339 GCA_018398815.1 Conus ventricosus | reverse complement strand
GAAGCGTCGGAATAGAGAGAGTCGTGGGCTTCTTCTCTGTGTGTGTGTATGTGTGTGTGTGTGTGTGTGTGTGTGTGTGTGTGTGTGTGTGTGTGTGTGTGTGTGTGTGTGTGTGTGTGTGTGTGTGTGTGTGTGTGTGTGTGTGTGTGTGTGTGTGTGGTCGTTATTTTTACGTCTGTGCGTGAAGAGAGGCAAAAGAAAATGTTCAGGAGGAATTCATACACTTTTTTTTTCGTGTGTGTTTGCGTGTGTACGTACGCGGGGGGTGTTTGCATGTATGCTTGAGCGAGGCAGAGAATAGCGCAGAGAGAGAGAGAGAGAGAGAGAGAGAGAGAGAGAGAGAGAGAGTGAGAGAGAGAGAGAGAGAGAGAGAGAGAGAGAGAGATCAGAGAGATGAGAGAGAGAGAGGAGAGAGAGAGAGAGAGAGAGAGAGAGAGAGAGAGAGAGAGAGAGAGAGAGAGAGAGAGAGAGAGAGAGGAGAGAGAGAGAGAGAGAGAGGAGAGAGAGGGGGGGAGGGAGAGAGAGAGCATGCAGGCACATATTAGCCCCAGATGTGTCCAGTTTCATTTTTTCTTCAATCGTTTCTGTAAAAAGAAAAATTTCGATGGATTGTTTCTTTCTTAAACGGTTGAAGAATGGAGAAAGAGCTTAACAACATCTGGTTCCCAGTGCGTTTTAATTAGACGGTCTTGTCCTTCTCTTCTTCTTCCTCCTGCTCCTCCTGCTCCTCCTCCTCCTCCTCCTCTTTCTCCTTCTTGCTCTTCTGGTTGTTCTTGTTGTGGTCTTGTTTTTTTGTTGTTGTTGTTGTTTGTTGTTGTTCTTGCATTTCAGTTTTATCATGATAATCTTATATTTGTCAGTCTCTTCGTCGATTTTCTTCTTCGTGTCTCTTTCTTCGTTTTCTTGATCTTGTTTTGCTTTCTCTTGTTGTTGTTGTTGTTGTTGTTGTTGTTGTTGTTGTTGTTGTTGTTGTACTTCTTCTTCTTCTTCTTCTTCTTCTTCTTCTTCTTCTTCTTCTTCTTCTTCTTGCTGTTCCTCTTACTCTTGACAAATTTCTTTCGTTCCTCTCTCTCTCTCTCTCTCTCTCTCTCTCTCTCTCTCTCTCTCTCTCTCTCTCTCTCTCTCTCTCTCTCTCTCTCTCTCTCTCTCTCTCTCTGTGTCCCCTGCTTGTTGACAGCATTATCGTTATCATCAAAATGTCACCCTCGTCACCTTTCTTCTTCTTCTTCTTCTTCTGCTTCTGCTCTGGTTCTGGCATTGAAGATAAGCTCTCAATCAGCAAAGAAGGACTTTCTGGTTTTGTCAGATTCGCTGTCTGCTTTGGAGGCCATAGCTGGTCGCAACCTTCAGCATCCCGAACTTTTACACTTTTTTAAACTTTTTACCAAGTTGAAAGCGGATGGTTACAACATTGTTCTGGCTTGGGTTCCTGGTCATGTTGGCATCGGAGGGAACGAAATGGTTGATCGTTTGGCCAAGAATGCCACAACAGAGAAACTGTCTAACATATATATCCCCTGCTCAGATCTGAAACCCAAAATTAATGATTATGTCAGAGACCTCTGGCAGGAGGATTGGAATACACAGACGGATAACAAACTCTTTCAGATCCGTCCAAACCTTAAGGAGTTCCTCTCATCTACGTTTGGTGGTCGTAAAGAAGAAATAGTTCTGTGCCGGCTGCACACCGGCTATTCGTATTTTACCCATTCTTACCTTTTAAAGAGTGAAGAAGCTCCGTGGTGCATTCCATGTCATGTACCACTCACAATGAAACATGTTCTTTCAGAGTGTTGGGACTTGCACGATGTGAGACACAAACATTTTACAGCAGATTCCATGAAAACCTTGTTCAGAGACGTTCCGCCTGACGCGATCTTTGAGTTCTTGAAAGACATTAACATTTTTCATCGGATCTGAGATTTTACAGTGGAAAGATTTTTAACAAACTCTCGGATGGGTTTTTCTATGTATTTTAAAGAATTGTGTGAATGAATGACTTGTGAGTTGATTTTAACGTGGTGACAGCCCTGATGTGGCCCTTTGCGGTGGGCTGGGCTATAAGCAATCTTATCTTATCTTATCTTATCTTATCTTATCTTATCTTATCTTATCTTATCTTATCTTACCTTACCTAATTATATTTTATCATATATTACCTTATCTTTTCTTCTTCTTCTTTTCTTCTTCTTCTTCTTCTTCTTCTTCTTCTTCTCTTCTTCCTCTTCTTCTCTCCTTCTTCTTCTTCTTCTTCTTCTTCCTTTTCTTCTTCTTCTTCATCTTCTTTTTCTTCTTCTTCTACACTATAAAAGTCCCACTTCAACGCTCTCCTGTTCCTGTTTCTCTGTCCTCTTTCTTTATCCTCTGAAATTCCGCTATTTCCTGTTCTCTTCGTGGGCGCTCCTTCCCCAATATGAGTCAGTTGATGCATGGGATGTTTTTAATGAGAATCCCAACAACAATATCAGGATGACAACCACAGCAACAACAAAAACAACAACAGTAACAGAGTAACGGGCAGAACGGCCATCATACTCTACAGTAGCATCCAGGGTCTCTCAGTGAGGTACCACATCACGAAAGCACGTCGTCAGGTGTTCTTCGAGCTCACAGGCTTCAAGTCCATAGACGATGGTCGGAAATCTGCAAGGAAGTAATATCTGTTAGAGCACGCCTTCAGCGAGAGTGACCCCGCTGCTTTGATGGGACAGATACCGTTGATTTACATACCCCAAACAATTTTGGCCCATCGCTGAGCTTATCACTTCAAGCAAAGAGAGAGAATGCCGAAATGTGGGTGTGAAACGGTGCACCTGTTATGCCAGACAGTCGATATCCCAATTGTTACCCTCGCGCGCGCTTCTAACCAATTATTTGTCTTTCTACATCTGTTTGTTTCACCCATAAATAGAGAAAAGGTGACTCTTATTTGGAATGGAAATGCCGGCGTTATCTTTCCCTTGTTTTTTTTCTGCTGGAATAGGTCTATTCGCTAATATTTTTGCAGTAAATGTGTGTTCGAGAACACTGTCTAGATTTCACGGTCGTCGCAAAACACTCTTTTGACCACTCAGAACGTTAAAAAAAAAAATCCTGCCGCAAAGCGCATTTTTTTTAAACCAGGTAAATCTCAGTGCTGTACAACTCTCAGAACACATTTTCATCGGTTTCACTGCAGCCAGGGCTTTTTTTATATACAGAGCATTATAATGCCATCCTCACTGGAAGAATCCTGTTCTGTCAGCACATTTGGATCTCCTGTGCTCTGCTTACTGTGACAGTTCAGAGCAATATTCAGTCGACCTTTCAATGATGCCTCCTTCCTGTGTAAGACATTTGCCGTCTCTGTTCTGCGTGGTGCTGACTTTACTTTGTGTTTATTTTGTCAGGTCCGTCTCAATCTTGAGAGCTTTTGTGTGTTGTTGCTGTCGAGGTTTTTGTTGTTGATGTCGTCGTCGTCGTTGTTTTTGTGGTGGTGGTGGTGGTGATGGTTGATGTTGTTTTTTGTTGTTGTTGTTGTGGTGGTGGTGATGGTTGATGTTGTTTTTGTTGTTGTTGTTGTGGTGGTGGTGATGGTTGATGTTGTTTTTTGTTGTTGTTTGTTTTTGTAATTTTTTGTTCGTTTGTTGTCGTTTTATAATGTCTTTACACCTCTGCTCGATCCAGCTTTCTTTTGCGTTCTACATTCCTTTACCGATTATTCGTTTGTAACACTGTAACCCTCCCCCCCCCTCCCTCACACACACACACACACACACACACACACACACACACACACACACACACACACACACACACACACACACACCACTCTCTCTCTCTCTCTCTCTCTCTCTCTCTCTCTCTCTCTCTCTCTCTCTCTCTCTTATCTTCCCCCTTCAGTCTTCTTTAGCGGTTTTACATTCCTAGCGTCATACAGCTCCAAGATGCTGCTGGAGATCCATGGTTTCGGTTCCATCTGCTGATTCCCAGGCCCTCTGCTATTGTGTCAGTCATCGTTTGGTTAATTAAAGCCGTCAGCCACAGCCCGTATCATTCTTCTCATCTTAGAAAAATACATTATCTAAAAATACAGCTTTTCATTATCTGAAAATACAGCTTTTCAAGTTGTCTATTTCGGTCTCATGTTCTTAGACCCATTCTTCTGTTCTTTGTTCGCTTTCGTTTGTTTCTTTGTTTGTGTTTTGCTTATACTTCTTTTCTCTCATGTGTGTCATCGCGTAAGAGTAGGGTGCATTTGTGTAGTGTAGGACTGGAAGCTCGTAGCGGTGGTTGTTGTTCTTATTGTCGTCGTCGTCGTCGTCGTCGTCGTCGTCGTCGTTATCGTCGTGCCCTGGCTAAAAGACTCCAGGGATCATCCAAACAGCCGAAGTACTTGAACACGATGGTACAAAGCATCAACTGGGGGTGAGAACATTCCGTGTGTGACCGTTTTTGATTACCCCCGCCACATGGGCAGCCGCACTCCGACATCGGGGGAGGTAGCGGTGGGGATAGACATGCGTGCGTTATCGGCGTGTGTCTGTGTGTTTGTTATGTTGAAGGTAGGTAGGAGGGTGGAAAGGAGGAAACAGGGGAGGGGGTGTTTAGAGGGAAAAGTGGCGGGAGAAAGGAGGGGAGGGAGGGAGAGGGGTGGGGGGGGGGGTGGGGACAAGAGACGTGCACGCTGATTTGGTTGGTGTGTGTCTGCGCGAAGATAGTGCGAGAGTGAGTTTCATTCTTGTAATGTGCTTTGAAGCATCGGCAAACAGTTAATGAAAATGCAAAAATTATCATTAATAGTAACATCATCATCGTTGTTGTTTTTTCTATTTGCTGTCATGATTATGAATATTTTATCATGATCGATTAATAACAATGATGATGATGATGATGATGATAATTATAATCTTAACTATAATAATGATAATAATAATAATAATAATAATAATAATAATAATAATAATAATAATAATAATAATAATAATAATAATAATAAATAATAATAACAATAATAATAA
>CM031600.1:22549339-22561839 GCA_018398815.1 Conus ventricosus | reverse complement strand
GCCTTTAAACAAAACAAAAAAAAGAAAAAAGAAAGAAAAAGAAAAGCACAAAAGCAAAAGAAAAAATCAGTAATGGCGGGGGGGGGGGGGGGGGGGGGGGAATTGTTATCCTGCATTTTTTTTTCTCTCATTACTTTATAAATGCAACGAAACAAAATGAACTGTAGCCGATAGCGTAAATTCTAATAACGCTAGGACTCACAACCATATAAGTGGGGGGGGGGGGGGGGGGGGGGGGGGGAATGATAATAATACCACTCAAACTGGATACGAAAAAGAAAAAAGAAAAAAAAGAGAAGAATTTAAGGACAACCGGAACCCTATCGTGTGCACATTTGTCTCATACCATAATACGCACATAACACGCAAATCACTTCTTTTCTTTTCTTTTTTTTAAAATCAAATCCACTCTACCATCTCCGACTATTGTTTTCAACAGAGGAGAGAACGGAAACGGTTTTTTCCCCTTAAAGGAAGAGAAGCAGAAAGTTCCTGTAGGCCCTGGGTGAACAGCTGTGGTCTGCTAGCTTGTATTGTTCAATGTACTCTTCTAACCTTTCCTTTCTTGTAACTTTTCTTATGAGATCATTAAGCTTACGCAAGATAATATCAGAGACCTCAGCAGCTCATTTGGCCGTCGAAATCATTGTCCTCTTGTTGTCAGAGGATAGCAAATTGCACACGGTTTTTCTTTTTCTTTACTTTTTTTTTCTCCTCTAAACTGACATTGAAAAGCTGAGATTTCTCTCTGATTTCGTCATGAGCGTTACGTATGACACAAATCATTTGAAGGGCCACCGGATCACACCATCTTTTGGCTTCAAATTCAGTGTTTTAACAAATACAGCGATTATATTCCCAGGCCATTTATCAGTAACTGCAATCAATTCTTTTTTTTTTCTGCCTGTCTGTCTTTGAATGAGCGGAGCCAAGAATATTTCATGTCATCTATCTTAGAGTGCCACTTTTTCATACAGTGTGATATATACGGTCTTTAAATTTTTATTTGAATATCTTTTCAACCTCAAGTTCCTGACTGAGCCGTATTTTACCAAATCTGTTAATTATCAAAACGTACTTTACATGACCAATCCCAGTGTGCTTTCCAGCCTCAAATTAATAAAGAAATAAGTTATGCGCTTATCTATCTATATAACTTGCTTGCAGATAGCTGTTTAAGTTTTGATAAGTATTTCATACATTTCGAGAAGGATCGAATGTTAAGGGGATATGCTACAGAATCGTACTATGCCATTGTATTTGATGAATATAATAGGATATTTAGAAATCTTTACATAGCTATGAGTGTATCTTTTACCATCTGAAGATTTCCCTCAAGCCCCCAGTTCCTGCTGCATGCGTTGACATGGGTTCTATCTAGGTATCAAACAGCTACTAAACTAAAGAAGGGTTAACTGCACTTTTTTCCCAATAATGTTAAAAATTCTCTTACTCCTGTTTTCTTTCTTCAATAATTTTCAGACCAACCAGCATTTAAAACTGATCTTGCTGTAAAAATCCTGCCAAAGTGCATGTAAGCATTAGCGAAAATTGTAATATTTGTCTGCTATGAATCAGCAGTTAGCTGCAGTCTGCCTGCTTCACACTTCAATACATTAAGCTGGTTCTTTAAACCAACAGTAGTACCGGTGGCCAAAATCACAACATACTGTAAACAGCAAAACAAACATTTCAGCTTCTCCGGCGATCAATTGCATGCCATGTCTACCTCTTTTTGTCATTTCAATAGCTAATTAACTGCTTTCATGCAAATGTGTGAGGGTCAAGAGGCCGCCTTGTTTCACACCACGAGGATATAATAAGAAATCAGACTAAACACCATTTTTACGCACACATGCGTGACTGAATTATCTATACCACGAAAGTCGTGTACAATTTCTAGCTGAAGCGACGTACAACTTGGTGTTCTTCATGTGAAACGTCTGTACCCAAACGTACAGGGTGACAAGACAGTCTATGGTGATGCACCAAGCCCTAAACACTCCTTCTCTTCCACTTTCGTTTCATTTCTTTCTGTCCAATGTGTTACTTTCTGAATGCAAAACGCGAGTGTAAACTTGACTAATAACACATGTTAGTGCAACACCTCTGTCATTACCTGATGTATTTACACCCCCCCCCCTGCCCACCCCCTTTCTTTTCTATAAATTGGGACAATAATTGATTTCAACCATCGCACTGGAAATACTCCGTCCTCAAATAATTTGTTAGATAATGAAACCAACCGTTTCACAGTGGATGTACCTGTGTGTTTTAACATCTCACCGATTGTTTTATGTGATCCAGCACTTTTCCCATTTCCGAGACGTCTAACACACGATTTTACTTCTTGAGCGGTTATTGGATCATTCAGTAAAGGTTCATCCAGCGACTCACTGAATTCAACCTTTACTACATTATGTAGCATCGTGGTCATTTCAAAATTAGTTACATACCTTTCAAAAATGGTTGTGCCGCCGCTGTTGGGAAGAAATTTCATTATCAATCATATCTTTTCTGTTGACTGGTCTAATTGCCTTTCAGAACAATTTTGTATCGTTTCCTGACGATTTCAACTTTTGTAAACTGTTTTCAGCAAAAGTCTTCAAACACAGCGGGGATTTACGATTTACCGTTTCCAGCGACAAATCAGGACTAGAATATGGAATCATTCCATGCAGGGAGAGTGTGATCATGATACTTATGGTAAAATTTCATACAAAGCACGTGACAGTCTCTCTTTGGATTCTCTCTGGAGGGCACATAAGACGTATGGCGAAAGCTTGGCTGTGTCTGGAGTGGCACTGTCTTCATCTGTCCGTGGGCAGGGGTGGTTGGGTCTGTGGGGTGTGCTCGGCAGCTGGAGGGTAGTGTTTTTTTGCCGGTGGGCTCTCCAGTCATGAAATACGGGCTGGTACACCCATGGGGATACTATTTTAAGGCTGTTATGAGTTGCATCCTGTAGTATGATTTACCTCTGTTCAGGAGCAGTTATGTCCCTTGATATCTTAATGGAGTGTCCTGCGCGTGCCTGTACCCATCGTCAACACAGCGCAGGCCTCCAAGGGTGGTACAGGACTGCTCTAAAGGCAGGTGAAGGCAGTGCTTCTCTGGGTCCTCCCCAGCACCTCCGGGTGTTTCTTTTTCTTCTTCTATGGTAAAATTTCAAAGCACGTGACAGTCGGTTTTTCGGTGTGTCAGGACAACGGTGTATTCTCGGTATGGAGAATCTTGTCGAGCAGTGATCTTGACGTCAAACCCTGGGCCGGAGATAGGCAGCACGTGGTACATGGGGAAGAGGGTGAGGAAACTGGGTCAGAGATGTCAACGGTTGAAGAATACCGGCCCTTCACTTCAGAGACGGAGTCAGACATTCTGCCAGCAGTCCAGCTCCAATCTCAGTAACTTCAACATTATTCCATAAATAAAACAGACAACTCAGTCAACGGAGAGGAGCAAAAACCAACAAAAGCAGAACATCAGAAATGAACTGGAAATATAATATTATCCCCAGAAGGAGGACCAGCTTGTGATAACAAGGAATTGAAAGATGGAACATGAAATCAAATTCATGAATTCAAATAAAATAGCAATAAAACCAAAACATCGGCAACACTTACAGCCGAATCCAGATGAAATAATAGAAAGGCCAGAACGTAAGCAAAACTGTTAGAATCCAAATAGAATAACAGTAAGACCATCATATTTGCAACTCTTAATATTCAGATAAAATAACAGTAAGACCAGAACTCTGGTAACACCTATATTCCAAATAAATTTTCAAACAATAAAACCAGAGCATTACCAATGCTTCAAATCCAGATACAGTAACAGGAAACGATAACCTAAGTAACATTGATAATCGATAGGAAATAACAGAACGATCGGAACGTCAGCAATACTTAGTAATTAACGGCAAAAACCAACAACAACAACAACAATTGAAATAGCAGAACATAAGCAACAACATAGAATGCAGATGAAATAACAGTAAAGACCAGTACATTAGCAACACACACTCAGAATCCAGATGAAATAACAGTAAAGACCAGAGCATTAGCAACACACACACAGAATCCAGATGAAATAACAGTAAAGACCAGAGCATTAGCAACACACACACAGAATCCAGATGAAATAACAGTAAAGACCAGGACATCATCCAAACACAGACACTAGACAAAATGACAGTGGCACCAAGATTAGGATTCATGTATGGCTGATGGTGAAGTTCGAGCTCACTACTTCTGGTGAACGTGGAAAGTGACACTGTGGGCATGTTCACCGCCTCCTGCGGTGGGGAAGCTTTTAGTCCGCTGGTGGGTCCACAGGAAACCCGGTGTAAGGTTAAATAATTACTCTCCGACCGAAATCACCTCCTGGCGAGCAAGAGAATGTCCGTGCCCAAACTCACGCCCGGGGAGAAAATCCGACCAACATAATACTTCTTTGTTCCCAAATCACTCTTCCCTCCTTCTTAGCTCTCGAAGTGTCCTGAACGATGAAACAAAAAACATCAAAGTACAGTGCATCTGAATTTGAGAGGGGGGGGGGGGGGTGAGGTGTGGCGATTCTAGACCTGAGCCCAAGCTACTCCCCTCCCACTTCCCGGTTCCAAAGCCACTCTTTGGTGGGTGATGTGGGGCATGGTAAACAAAATAAAAATAAATAAATAAATAAAAACCGGAAAAAAAAACATGGAAGCATATAAGCACGTGCACATTTCCACTACCCTTACACACAGGGTGGTGGTACGTTTGGGCACGTGCTTACATTCGCTCTGTAGGGTGTCTCTGGACCATGCCCTGAATCCCTCATCCAGGAGTTGATTTGGAACGGGGGGGGGGGGAGGGGAGGGGGGGTAGAGGGGGGGAGGGGGGGCAGCTCTTGCTCAGGTCCAGAATCATCACCCTGTCCATTTCACATGCAACGTGTTTTGACTGATTTTTTTTTTTTTTTTTTTTTTGTCTTTAGAGACACTATGGGAATCTGGAAGGAGAGGGAAGTCAGGTCAGTCTGGATTCACTGCCCTGGGGGGAGAAGATAGAGGAGTTTTTAGGCATGTCTCTTTTTCACCCGTCGGGGGTGGGTTTTTTTTGTGGTTGTTGTTTTTTGTGTTTTTTGTGTTTTATTTTTTGTTTTGTTTTTTTGTTTGTTCTTTTTTGTTCCAAATCAAATTTCAAATAAATAAATTCAGAGTTATCAGATGCACCCAAAAAGTACAGTTCGCGGTTCACCAACACACTAATGGCAAATCTGTAAGACATTCTCAACAACAAAAAAGACCATTGGTTATACTGTACAAGAGAAATGAAGGAAAGCAGCCACAACAACGAACCGCCCGCCGGGTGGTTTTGGGCGTGGGGGTGATTACAGAACCTCCACACCGGCACTGAACATTAGCGACACTCAGAACAGCCGGATCAAGTGGTTGAAATGGAAGGTAAACTGTGATTCAGCTCACCCAATAATCTGCACACAGACACTGATTACAGTGGTAAGGTTGCCTAATGGCCGCTTGGTCCGGTGCGTACTGTCTCAAGGGTGCTGTGTGTGTGTTGTGACGATGGTTTGTTCTCTCTGTGTGTGTGTGTGTGTGTGTGTGTGTGTGTGTGTGTGTGTGTGTGTGTGTTGGGGAGGGGGGTATGGGAAAGGATGGGGGCGCGCGAGAATGAGTGATTAGGAGGGTGGGAGGAGCGAGGGGTGCGGGCGGGAGAGAACAGACTGTGGGAGGTCTGTTGTACTGAGGTGGTACCTTTACAGGTCTGTTGTACTGAGGTGGTACCTTTACAGGTCTGTTGTACTGAGGTGGTACCTTTACAGGTCTGTTGTACTGAGGTGGTACCTTTACAGGTCTGTTGTACTGAGGTGGTACCTTTACAGGTCTGTTGTACTGAGGTGGTACCTTTACAGGTCTGTTGTACTGAGGTGGTACCTTTACAGGTCTGTTGTACTGAGGTGGTACATTTACAGGTCTGTTGTACTGAGGTGGTGCCTTTACAGGTCTGTTGTACTGAGGTGGTACCTTTACAGGCCTGTACTGAGATGGTTCCTTTACAGGTCTGTTGTACTGAGGTGGTACCTTTACAGGTCTGTACTGAGATGGTTCCTTTACAGGTCTGTACTGAGATGGTACCTTTACAGGTCTGTTGTACTGAGGTGGTACCTTTACAGGTCTGTACTGAGATGGTACCTTTACAGGTCTGTACTGAGGTGGTACATTTACAGGTCTGTACTGAGATGGTACCTTTGCAGGTCTGTTGTACTGAGGTGTTACCTTTACAGGTCTGTACTGAGGTGGTACCTTTACAGGTCTGTACTGACATGGTACCTTTACAGGTCTGTTGTACTGAGCTGGTACCTTTACAGGTCTGTACTGAGGTTGTACCTTTACAGGTCTGTACTGAGGTGGTACCTTTACAGGTCTGTACTGAGGTGGTACCTTTACAGGTCTGTACTGAGGTGGTACCTTTACAGGTCTGTACTGAGGTGGTACCTTTACAGTTCTGTACTGAGGTGGTACCTTTACAGGTCTGTTGTACTGAGGTGGTGCTTTTACAGGTCTGTACTGAGGTGGTACCTTTACAGGTCTGTACTGAGATGGTACCTTTACAGGTCTGTACTGAGATGGTACCTTTACAGGTCTGTACTGAGGTGGTACCTTTACAGGTCTGTACTGAGGTGGTGCCTTTACAGGTCTGTACTGAGATGGTACCTTTACAGGTCTGTTGTACTGAGGTGGTGCCTTTACAGGTCTGTACTGAGATGGTACCTTTACAGGTCTGTTGTACTGAGGTGGTGCCTTTACAGGTCTGTACTGAGGTGGTACCTTTACAGGTCTGTACTGAGGTGGTACCTTTACAGGTCTGTACTGAGATACCTTTACAGGTCTGTACTGAGGTGGTACCTTTACAGGTCTGTTGTACTGAGGTGGTACCTTTACAGGTCTGTACTGAGATGGTACCTTTACAGGTCTGTACTGAGGTGGTACCTTTACAGGTCTGTACTGAGATGGTACCTTTACAGGTCTGTACTGAGGTGGTACCTTTACAGGTCTGTTGTACTGAGGTGGTACCTTTACAGGTCTGTTGTACTGAGGTGGTACCTTTACAGGTCTGTACTGAGGTGGTACCTTTACAGGTCTGTACTGAGGTGGTACCTTTACAGGTCTCTTGTACTGAGGTGGTACCTTTACAGGTCTGTACTGAGATGGTACCTTTACAGGTCTGTACTGAGGTGGTACCTTTACAGGTCTGTACTGAGGTGGTTCCTTTACAGGTCTGTGCTGTGATGGTACCTTTACAGGTCTGTACTGAGGTGGTACCTTTACAGGTCTGTACTGAGGTGGTACCTTTACAGGTCTGTACTGAGATGGTTCCTTTACAGGTCTGTACTGAGGTGGTACCTTTACAGGTCTGTTGTACTGAGGTGGTACCTTTACAGGTCTGTACTGAGGTGGTACCTTTACAGGTCTGTACTGAGATGGTACCTTTACAGGTCTGTTTGTACTGAGGTGGTACCGTTACAGGTCTGTACTGAGGTGGTACCTTTACAGTTCTGTACTGAGATGGTTCCTTTACAGGTCTGTACTGAGGTTGTACCTTTACAGGTCTGTACTGAGGTGGTACCTTTACAGGTCTGTACTGAGGTGGTACCTTTACAGGTCTGTACTGAGGTGGTACCTTTACAGGTCTGTACTGAGATGGTTCCTTTACAGGTCTGCACTGAGGTGGTACATTTACAGGTATGTACTGAGGTGGTACCTTTACGGGTCTGTACTGAAGTGATACTGTTACAGGCCTGAAGTGAAGTGTTTACCCTTTCAGTTGTGTAGTAAAGTGTTGAGCCAGCCTTGAAGCTCTGCAGTGAAGGAAGGGGGGGGGGGAGGGAGGAGGGGTCCCTTGTACCGCGGTGTTAGCCTCACAGATCTGTAGTTAAATTGTACCCTTGAAGATCTCAAGAAAAAAATGTTACCCAAGATCTGCACAGAAGTGTTTCTCTTGAAGATCTGCATAGAATGTAACCCTTGAAGATCTGCACAGAAATATTACTCTTGAAGATCTGCACAGAAGTGTTTCCCTTGAAGATCTGTACAGAAGTGTTTCCTTTGAAGATCTGCACAGAAGTGTTTCCTTTGAAGATCTATACAGAAGTGTTTCCCTTGAAGATCTGCACAGAAGTGTTTCCCTTGAAGATCTGCACAGAAGTGTTTCCTTTGAAGATCTGTACAGAAGTGTTTCCTTTGAAGATCTGCACAGAAATGTTTCCCTTGAAGATCTGCACAGAAGTGTTTCCCTTGAAGATCTGCACAGAAGTGTTTCCTTTGAAGATCTGCACAGAAGTGTTTCCCTTGAAGATCTGCACAGAAGTGTTTCCTTTGAAGATCTGCACAGAAGTGTTTCCCTTGAAGATCTAAACAGAAATATTACCCTTGAAGATCTGCACAGAAGTGTCACGCTTGAAGATCTGAACAGAAATATTACCCTTGAAGATCTGCAAGGAAGCGTTACCTTTGAAAATCTGCACAGAAGTGTCACCCTTGAAGATCTGCAAATGTGCCACCCTTGGAGATCTGCACAGAAGTGTTACCCATGCAGATCTGCACAGAAGTGTAACCCATGAAGATCTGTCCAGAGGTGTTACCAGATGCACCCAAAAAGTACAGTTCGCGGTTCACCAACACACTAATGGCAAATCTGTAAGACATTCTCAACAACAAAAAAGACCATTGGTTATACTGTACAAGAGAAATGAAGGAAAGCAGCCACAACAACGAACGCCCGCCGGGTGGTTTTGGGCGTGGGGGTGATTACAGAACCTCCACACCGGCACTGAACATTAGCGACACTCAGAACAGCCGGATCAAAGTGGTTGAAATGGAAGGTAAACTGTGATTCAGCTCACCCAATAATCTGCACACAGACACTGATTACAGTGGTAAGGTTGCCTAATGGCCGCTTGGTCCGGTGCGTACTGTCTCAAGGGTGCTGTGTGTGTGTTGTGACGATGGTTTGTTCTCTGTGTGTGTGTGTGTGTGTGTGTGTGTGTGTGTGTGTGTGGTGTGTGTGTGTGTGTGTGTGTGTGTGTGTGTGTGTGTGTGTGTTGGGGAGGGGGGTATGGGAAAGGATGGGGGCGCGCGAGAATGAGTGATTAGGAGGGTGGGAGGAGCGAGGGGTGCGGGCGGGAGAGAACAGACTGTGGGAGGTCTGTTGTACTGAGGTGGTACCTTTACAGGTCTGTTGTACTGAGGTGGTACCTTTACAGGTCTGTTGTACTGAGGTGGTACCTTTACAGGTCTGTTGTACTGAGGTGGTACCTTTACAGGTCTGTTGTACTGAGGTGGTACCTTTACAGGTCTGTTGTACTGAGGTGGTACATTTACAGGTCTGTTGTACTGAGGTGGTGCCTTTACAGGTCTGTTGTACTGAGGTGGTACCTTTACAGGCCTGTACTGAGATGGTTCCTTTACAGGTCTGTTGTACTGAGGTGGTACCTTTACAGGTCTGTACTGAGATGGTTCCTTTACAGGTCTGTACTGAGATGGTACCTTTACAGGTCTGTTGTACTGAGGTGGTACCTTTACAGGTCTGTACTGAGATGGTACCTTTACAGGTCTGTACTGAGGTGGTACCTTTACAGGTCTGTACTGAGGTGGTACCTTTACAGGTCTGTTGTACTGAGGTGGTACCTTTACAGGTCTGTACTGAGGTGGTACATTTACAGGTCTGTACTGAGATGGTACCTTTGCAGGTCTGTTGTACTGAGGTGTTACCTTTACAGGTCTGTACTGAGGTGGTACCTTTACAGGTCTGTACTGACATGGTACCTTTACAGGTCTGTTGTACTGAGCTGGTACCTTTACAGGTCTGTACTGAGGTTGTACCTTTACAGGTCTGTACTGAGGTGGTACCTTTACAGGTCTGTACTGAGGTGGTACCTTTACAGGTCTGTACTGAGGTGGTACCTTTACAGGTCTGTACTGAGGTGGTACCTTTACAGTTCTGTACTGAGGTGGTACCTTTACAGGTCTGTTGTACTGAGGTGGTGCTTTTACAGGTCTGTACTGAGGTGGTACCTTTACAGGTCTGTACTGAGATGGTACCTTTACAGGTCTGTACTGAGATGGTACCTTTACAGGTCTGTACTGAGGTGGTACCTTTACAGGTCTGTACTGAGGTGGTGCCTTTACAGGTCTGTACTGAGATGGTACCTTTACAGGTCTGTTGTACTGAGGTGGTGCCTTTACAGGTCTGTACTGAGATGGTACCTTTACAGGTCTGTTGTACTGAGGTGGTGCCTTTACAGGTCTGTACTGAGGTGGTACCTTTACAGGTCTGTACTGAGGTGGTACCTTTACAGGTCTGTACTGAGATACCTTTACAGGTCTGTACTGAGGTGGTACCTTTACAGGTCTGTTGTACTGAGGTGGTACCTTTACAGGTCTGTACTGAGATGGTACCTTTACAGGTCTGTACTGAGGTGGTACCTTTACAGGTCTGTACTGAGATGGTACCTTTACAGGTCTGTACTGAGGTGGTACCTTTACAGGTCTGTTGTACTGAGGTGGTACCTTTACAGGTCTGTTGTACTGAGGTGGTACCTTTACAGGTCTGTACTGAGGTGGTACCTTTACAGGTCTGTACTGAGGTGGTACCTTTACAGGTCTCTTGTACTGAGGTGGTACCTTTACAGGTCTGTACTGAGATGGTACCTTTACAGGTCTGTACTGAGGTGGTACCTTTACAGGTCTGTACTGAGGTGGTTCCTTTACAGGTCTGTGCTGTGATGGTACCTTTACAGGTCTGTACTGAGGTGGTACCTTTACAGGTCTGTACTGAGGTGGTACCTTTACAGGTCTGTACTGAGATGGTTCCTTTACAGGTCTGTACTGAGGTGGTACCTTTACAGGTCTGTTGTACTGAGGTGGTACCTTTACAGGTCTGTACTGAGGTGGTACCTTTACAGGTCTGTACTGAGATGGTACCTTTACAGGTCTGTTGTACTGAGGTGGTACCGTTACAGGTCTGTACTGAGGTGGTACCTTTACAGTTCTGTACTGAGATGGTTCCTTTACAGGTCTGTACTGAGGTTGTACCTTTACAGGTCTGTACTGAGGTGGTACCTTTACAGGTCTGTACTGAGGTGGTACCTTTACAGGTCTGTACTGAGGTGGTACCTTTACAGGTCTGTACTGAGATGGTTCCTTTACAGGTCTGCACTGAGGTGGTACATTTACAGGTATGTACTGAGGTGGTACCTTTACGGGTCTGTACTGAAGTGATACTGTTACAGGCCTGAAGTGAAGTGTTTACCCTTTCAGTTGTGTAGTAAAGTGTTGAGCCAGCCTTGAAGCTCTGCAGTGAAGGAAGGGGGGGGGGGGAGGGAGGAGGGGTCCCTTGTACCGCGGTGTTAGCCTCACAGATCTGTAGTTAAATTGTACCCTTGAAGATCTCAAGAAAAAAATGTTACCCAAGATCTGCACAGAAGTGTTTCTCTTGAAGATCTGCATAGAATGTAACCCTTGAAGATCTGCACAGAAATATTACTCTTGAAGATCTGCACAGAAGTGTTTCCCTTGAAGATCTGTACAGAAGTGTTTCCTTTGAAGATCTGCACAGAAGTGTTTCCTTTGAAGATCTATACAGAAGTGTTTCCCTTGAAGATCTGCACAGAAGTGTTTCCTTGAAGATCTGCACAGAAGTGTTTCCTTTGAAGATCTGTACAGAAGTGTTTCCTTTGAAGATCTGCACAGAAATGTTTCCCTTGAAGATCTGCACAGAAGTGTTTCCCTTGAAGATCTGCACAGAAGTGTTTCCTTTGAAGATCTGCACAGAAGTGTTTCCTTGAAGATCTGCACAGAAGTGTTTCCTTTGAAGATCTGCACAGAAGTGTTTCCCTTGAAGATCTAAACAGAAATATTACCCTTGAAGATCTGCACAGAAGTGTCACCCTTGAAGATCTGAACAGAATATTACCCTTGAAGATCTGCAAGGAAGCGTTACCTTTGAAAATCTGCACAGAAGTGTCACCCTTGAAGATCTGCAAATGTGCCACCCTTGGAGATCTGCACAGAAGTGTTACCCATGCAGATCTGCACAGAAGTGTAACCCATGAAGATCTGTCCAGAGGTGTTACCCTTGAAGATCTGCTCAGAAGTGTCACCCTTGGAGATCTGCAGAAAATGTTACCCTTGAAGATCTGTACAGAAGTGTTACCCTTGAAGATCTGCAAAGAAGTGTTACCCCTTGGAGATCTGTAAAGAGCTGTTACTCTTGAAGATCTGCTCAGAAGTGTTACCCTTGAAGATCTGCAAAGAAGTGTTACCCCTTGGAAATCTGTAAAGAGCTGTTACTCTTGAAGATCTGCTCAGAAGTGTTACCCTTGGAGATCTGCACAGACGTGTTACCCTTGAAGATCCGTAAGAAGTATTACCCTTGAAGATCTGCACAGACGTCCTATCCTTGAAGATCTGCACAGAAGTGTTACCCTTAAAAATCTGC
>CM031600.1:22524339-22529339 GCA_018398815.1 Conus ventricosus | reverse complement strand
CGCACTTAAAAAGTTCTTAGGAGTTGAAATGAGAACGCCAAATGATCTTATCTATGGGGAGACGAACAGGTATCCTATCTATATAAATTCAGCAGTGCGGTGTATTAGATACTGGTTGAAATTAACACGATTAGAAGAGTGCAGATTACCACGGAAAGCCTATAGAATGTTATTTGAGTTAGATGCACGGAATAAAGAAATTGGGTCTCAAATATTCGATGCAAATTATATGCGTATGGTTTTGGCTATGTATGGGTGAACCAAGGAGTTGAAGAAATAAGTCTATTTTTGAATCTTTTTAAAGACAGATTGATACTGTGTAGGTGGCAAGAATGGGACTTCCATGTAAATAACAGTGAACGGTTTCAAACATATAGAACGTTTTGTACTGTAAATGAAGATAAAACCTATCTGAAGTTAAAATTAGATAGGCATTTGAAATTCATACTGACAAGGTTTAGGTTGGGTGTGTCTGAAATTGCGTGTCACTACTATCGTTATAGATCACATACAGAAACAGATTTGATTTGTCCGTTGTGTAGAATTACCAAGGAAGATGAAATTCATTTTCTTTTGTGCTGTCCTACATTAAATGATTTACGAAAACAGTATATACCTTTGAAATTTTATAAGCATCCCAGCCAGTTTCGTTTGACTTTATTGTTGGCGTCAAAAAATGAAAGCATTGTCAGAAATGTATCAATATTCTTGTACAAAGCGTTTAAATTACGATCTGTAGCTATGTCTTAGTATCTTGAAATATATGTGCATGTATGACTGTGTGTATAGTTACTAAGAAAGATGCAAAGTTTTGTCAAGTCTTTCAATTGAAAAGTGTACCCCATCATGAGGGGCAATGGCCTATGCATGATTAAATTATCCGAATCCTCTCTCTCTCTCTCTCTCTCTCTCTCTCTCTCTCTCTCTCTCTCTCTTCTCTCTCTCTCTCTCTCTCTCTCTCTCTCTCAACAAATGCCCAAGGATTTTTATAATCAGCCTTGTACATTTGTTTCAGCTACCTAATATCATCAGGAAAACAAGAGTGTGGTTCGCATATTAGGTTTATTTAGGCTACATAGAAAGCTTTTCAGCAGGCTGACCCTCCCAAATAGTTTTTTTTTTCAAAAGACACCACCAGGCTGACCTTCCCAAAAAGTGCTTTCAAAAGACACCAGGCTGACCTTCCCAAAAGTGCTTTCAAAAGACATCAGGCTGACCCTCCCAAAAAGTGCTTTCAAAAGACATCAGGCTGACCTTCCTAACAAGTGCTTTCAAAAGACACAAAGCTGACCCTCCAAAAAATGCTTTCAAAAGACACAAGGCTGACCTTCCAAAAAAAATGCTTTCAAAAGACACAAGGCTGACCCTCCCAAAAAGTGCTTTCAAAAGACACCAGGCTGACCTTCCCAAAAAGTGCTTTCAAAAGACATCAGGCTGACCTTCCCAACAAGTGCTTTCAAAAGACACAAAGCTGACCCTCCCAAAAATGCTTTCAAAAAACACCAGGCTGACCTTCCCAAAAAATGCTTTCAAAAGACACAAGGCTGACCCTCCCAAAAAGTGCTTTCAAAAGACACCAGGCTGACCTTCCCAAAAAGTGCTTTCAAAAGACACCAGGCTGACCTTCCCAAAAAGTGCTTTCAAAAGACACCAGGCTGACCTTCCCAAAAAGTGCTTTCAAAAGACACAAGGCTGACCTTCCCCAAAAGTGCTTTCAAAAGACACAAGGCTGACCCTCCCAAAAAGTGCTTTCAAAAGACACCAGGCTGGCCTTCCCAAACAGACCCTTCAAAAGACACCAGGCTGACCTTTCCAAAAAGTGCTTTCAAAAGACACCAGGCTGAAATTTCCAAAAAGTGCTTTCAAAAGACACCAGGCTGGCCTCCCAAACAGACCCTTCAAAAGACACCAGGCTGACCGTCTCAAAAGTGTTTTCAAAGACACCAGGCTGGCCCTCTCAAACAGACCCTTCAAAAGACACCAGGCTGACCTTTCCAAAAAGTGCTTTCAAAAGACACCAGGCTGGCCTTTCCAAACAGACCTTCAAAAGACACCAGGCTGACCGTCTCAAGAAGTGCTTTCAAAAGACATAGAATGGCTTTGAGGGTCACCAGGATGGTCTTCTCGAGCTCCTCCCAAGTTTATCGCCTACGATTAGATCGAGAACGGACCGTTTCTCAGATTCTCAACGGGCTTCCGGTCACAAAGACACAGAGATGTTTCTGGTTCTTTCCGTGGCCAATCTGGCGGCAACATGGAAAACTGGTGAAAGACCACTAACTTGAGATGATCTGGGCATAGGCCTGCCGTTTCATGCTTTGGTGTGATTTGTCACGCAAGAGGAGCAAAACGATCATTGACTGACCGACCGGCTTTGCCAATCTCGAACTGGTATTTTAATTGTTGTCGACCCAAATCGTGAAAATGAGGTTTGTGACGTCACGTGGTCGAGTGGCGCTGTTTCAGTTCAGTACCGTCCATCGTTCTGTTGTCTTTTGTTTTACTGGAGGCGAAGCTTCTTCAGTCTTGGGTTTTTTGTTTGTTTGTTTGTTTTATTTTTGTTTTCATGAAAGTATTGAGGTCAGAGTCTATCTTTATCTATTTATTTATTTATTTATTTATTCGCTTTTTAAGGCCAGAATCTGTAAGGGCCACGAGGACGCTGTCCTCAGCAAATTACGACAGAAGCAGCCTCACCAGCATTCTGTTGGTCCCGGGATTTGGAGTCAAAGATGATATCTGTTCACCCACACACACACGCGCGCGCGGCATAGGCACACACACACACACACACACACACACACACCATGGATTCTACATCTAATTACCTCCCCCACCCCGCCTCCCAGTCCCGGACACTTCCGACTGTAAGAAAATAACCAAACCAAACCAAACAAACCTCTCGTGACATCACATTTGAAAAAAAAAAAGAAAACAGGCAACAAGAAATCGTCATCAAAAGACACAGTATCAGCTGATATGTAAAGAACGTGCGCACCCTCCTTCCCCCTCCAAGTCTTTGGATCAGCTGTGGCTCGATTCACTGATCCGACCTAATTGACATAGGCTAGAACACCAAGGCTACATCAAAATGTTGTTATGCTCTGCATAGTTATGTGGGGATTGTCTTCAGTTGTGACAAGCTCCTAGCATAACATTATCAGTCACCAAAACCCCCCGAAGTCGGAGTGTGTGGCTGCCCACGTGGCGGGGTAATCAAAAACGGTCACACACGTAATGTTCTCATCCCCAGCTGATGCATTTGTACCATAGTGTTCAAATACTTCGGCTGTTTGGATGATCCCTGGAGTCTTTTAGCCAGGGTACGACAACAACAACAACAACTGATCCGACGACTTTCTGCCCCTCTTCTTCCTTCGCCTCGGCAGCTCAGCAAGTGCACCTTAATCGCTTAATAATCAGCTTTGCTTACTGCCCCACACAGCAACTCAGTGTTATCTGCTGTAAGCTTAAATCTCTCAACAGAAATTGCTTCCCTTATTAGTTCCTTCGTGGGTTGACAAACAGATCCGCCCTGGAAAGGCCTGCACAGTGAATGAAATGCGTGCAGTCAAGAAACACACGGATTAACTTAAGAACAAACACATGTCGAAATTGTTCCGGTAAGAATCCACACTAATGAAATGGGGTGTGTGGGGTGTGTGTGTGTGTGGGGGGGGGGGGGGGGGGGGGGGGGGGGGGGAGGGGGAGGGGGGGTGCTCTGAAATCTGGTTTAGCACATAAACTTCACTTACGTCATAATGTGAAAAAAACTAAGATTAACGAACAGACAGACAGAGAGACATAGACATATTCACGCACGCGCACTGTAACGTGCACAGTAGGCGCTTCTTTTCGCCTGTCTACTCCCTCGTGTTCAGAGGTATGGGAACGGTGTGTCGGTCACCACCTGTCGTTGATGCGCGACCGTGAACCCCTCCGGCCCGTGGTCGCCTGTTTGGGTTCACGGTGGCGCAGGGGAACGTCTACCTGAGGAAGCGGAAATGAGAATTTCAAGTCCGTGCCACAAGGCTTGTCACCTTTAAATTTATTTGGGAACACGTCACAGAATCCAACACTTTTTACGAACAAAGGTAGGTCCAGTTTGAATGTGAATGGGGGGCGGGTAGTTCAGGTACGAGATCGTTTTGCCAGGGAGCGCTCAAACTAAAATTCTCCAAGAGCTGTCCGCTTTGATCATCGAGTTTTCTGTCGTCTGTTTAGAAAAAGCAGACGCCATTGTTGTCTGGTAGCACTCGACGAACTTGGTCCCCCCCTTGAGTGTTCCGACACCTGTTCGATGTTGGGACATATAGGGGCCATAATAAGGGGACGGAACAGTGTTTTACACTTGGATTCAGACATGAAAACCGAGTCAGTTCGTTAAAAGACGTTTGAAACAAACCGCTTGCCTGGTTGGCGAATGTTTTCAAGACTCGCGCAGACATCGGCTACTTTTTTTTTTTTTTTTTTTTGGTTGTTGACACCAGCCAGGGTTTGCGTATGTCGAGAGCAACGTTTTCTGTTGACATACTGTTGGCGCTGTACTCATCCATGGAATGCAGCTGACAGATTAGTTTTCATGTATGTGTCAATCAGTCGGAGTCAAATATTCTGGCGAAGAATTTTTACAACCAGCAGGTTACAGATGTCACATTGTACAGTTAAAAAAAAGAAGGGCGGAAGGAATGATTGACATGTACAGTATGGGAAAAATGAATGATGGTCAGCTTCATGATCAAATGATTATTCAATTGCAGATTGTCTAGTAACACTAGACATTTGCGTTGTGGTTGTTAAAACAGGTAGTTATGAATAATATTCAGGTAAAACAAATCTGTTAAAAGTAAACTTAAAGTTAACTTTAAATGCTACTGAGGTATTGACTTAAAAATTAAAAGTTCAAGAGTACATCCTGTCGCGGTCAAATTTGTTGCTCAGTCAAATCGGTTGCTGGCATACCAGTTTAGGCAAAAAATGACGTCATTTGATGCCACAAC
>CM031600.1:22491839-22519339 GCA_018398815.1 Conus ventricosus | reverse complement strand
GCAGAAGCCCACCACCTATAATTATGTTCCTGTATTGTTATCATCGGGGAAGAAAAATGGCAATGAAACAGTTGGAACTGATGGATGTTAACTTTTCAGATTATTGTCAGCAGGCTATTAAATTATGTAGTTTATATCGTTTCGCCTTGCCCTAAGCTTTCTCAGAGATGACTTTGATATAAAGTTGATCTTGGCTGTTGATATGGCTTCATCAAACTAATGATTTGACTCTTGTAATGCAGTATTGTAAGAGGTTTGGCTTGATCTTAAAATCCAAGCAATTAGCAGAAGTAACTTCATTGGTATGAAAAGGTGTTGATTGTGCAGACAAAATGTGGGTACCTGTATAGTGAAGGGTCATTCATGCAGTTCTCTGTGTGAAACTGACAGGCATGACTCAGCCACCAGGCATGTGCATATGAAGGTGATTAGTGCCAGCTTTGGAATGCTGGCAGTAATAACAAATCTGTCATTGAACTGTAAATTATGGATTTCCAGATTATGTAACTGGAAAGGATTGAAGTAGGATCCCTGTATAATTGGAAAGGATAAATTAGGATCCCCTGGTACACATTCACATGCGGATTATTTCAGGTCTCCATTAGGCAACCCACCAGACAAAATACTGCATTGCTGCTGAGTCACTTAGGTGGTGCCTGTTCCGATTCCACATACATAGCACACCACCTGATAAGCCTTCTACTAACAACAATAATTGCTTAGTCACGGAGCTAGTTTTAGTGATATTCTTTTTTATCGCTCCATCAGATCCAATTTGATGGTAGTTTGCGTGAGATCAGCAATATAAAAGTCTTTGGTACAAGCTCAACACTGACATGAATGGTCTTGGATAGGAAATCTACATGGAAGTCATCTAGCGAGAGGATGATAAAAATGATGCTGTTCAGTTAATGCTGATCTGAGACAGGGTAGTACTGTAGGCTTCTTTTCATAATAAACATATCCCGGTGTCAGTCAAGTTTGCGAGATACAAACACCTGCAGTGTTGGTCATGTAATTTGAGCAACACAACTGGAAATGCATCACTTTAAAAAATAAAATGGATAAAACTTGACAATGTGGTTGCAGTCTTGCCATGTTAATTCACAGCATGTTCAACTGTGCTTAGGAGCTAGCAAGGGCTGAAAAATCCCTCAAAGAAAAGCCTGTGATTGGATTTGAACCATGATCTCCCAACATGCATGTTAGTGCGTGTGTGTATGCGTGCATGCGTGCGTGCGTGTGCATGTATGTGCGTGGGCATGCGTACATGTAAGCATGTGTGCTTGCTTGCATGCGTGTGTGTGTGTGTGTGTGTGTGTGTGTGTGTGTGTGTGTGTGTGTGTGTGTGTGTGTGTGAATGAGCGAGTGAGTGAGTGGGTAAGTGCGTGAGTTACTACATGTCTCTGCTTGCGTTTATGTGTGTATATACGCTTTTGTATTTGTGTGTGTTGGGGTGTGTGTGTGTGTGTAGGCGCGTGTGTACGCGTGCTCGTGGTAAAGTGTGTGTGTGCTGCGTGCGTGCGCGCGCGCGTGTGTGTGTGTGTGTGTGCGCATGTGTGTGCACGCATGTGTGTGTGCACATGCGCGCGTGCTCATGCTTGTGTGTGTGTGAAACAATAAATGATAAGACAGACTGTGTGTTTAGGCCTTTTGTAATGGATGACAGTGGATGAACAGTTCACTGGTCGTCAACGCAATACTGTACTTGAAAATCCCATGATGTTAATGGCCCCCACTCCCCACCTCCACCCCTCCCCTCAATATCTCCTTTTTTTGTGTGTGTGTTCTCGCACATGTTCACCTGAATCTGGAAAAAACAGATGGAATGTTTTATCTCCATTTGTTTCTTTTTCTGCCCGAGACAAATCTACCAGAAACTTTAATTCATTATGTGTTTGTACGTGTGTATGTACTTGTATTCATTCTTTTTTTTCTTTTTGGTGTAAACATATCAGTTTTCTCAAACATTTATGTTTTTGATATCTTGAAGCTGCTCTTAGAGTGCGCCACTGAGCATGGCTGTGTGAAGAGTTCGGATCTGAATATAGCCGACAATGTCTTCTGCGGAGCAACTGTTGTTTTACGCTCTGATTTTCATTGTTCATTTTGGTTCGATTTCATATGTCAGTGTTGTAATGTGTCCAAATGTTGGTATGACCCATATTAAATTTTGGTCTCAATATGAGCAACAAAGTAACCACTGCACTGCATCCATGAATTGTCAGGGTCTGGCCAGCCCACAAAAGTGAAGAGATGTGTTTTATTATTTAAGAGGAAAATCATACTCGATATATTTGTTGCAGGATACTCATTTGGGTTATAAGTGCTTTTTTGGGTCCCCAATTCACATTCACGGGGTGTAGCTTCTTATTCAGTATAACAATTTTGACTCTCAGTTAAGAAAGATTTACAAAAACACTGCAGGTAATCATATTTTTGCATCAGTTAGAATAATGGATAAAGGATGTCTCATTGCTGGTGTTTACGGGCCCAAATGTGATGAGCCTGAGTTGGAAGGACATATTAAGGAAGTTGGGGCTGAAAATGTCATTATCGGTGGTGATTGGAATATGGTCCATGACAACCCTTTAGATTGTTACAATTATAGACATAACAATGATCCTAAAGCACAAGAGCAAGTAGAAAACACGACAGACAACCTAGATTTAACTGACATCTGGCGTGAATTAAATCCTGAATTATGTAGGTACACTTTGAGAAGAAATAACCCATGGCTGCAAAGTTGTTTAGATTTCTTTCTTATTTCCAACTGGTTGTGTAACAATGTAACATGCAGAGATTCTACCAGGATATTGGTCTGACCACTCCTTAATTTTTGTAACTTTAGAACAAGGTAGAGAGATAAAGAGAAATCTATCATGGAAATTTAATTGTTCATTATCAAAAGACACTAATTATTTAGAGGAAGTAAACCAGGTAATTCAAACAGTCACTGGGGGATATGCCGCACTGTCATATTGTCGCTGTGGGTTTGCCCAGATTCCTGAATCAGAAATCCATTTTGTTATTTCCATCAACTTTTTTTTAAAAAGATACATTACTTATGAAAGTGTAGATGCAAAACTATATAATATGCAACGATGAAGAAAAGGAAGGACACAGAAAAACTGAAACATCTTGAGAGTAATATCTATTCACTTGAGGGTACTGTCTGAACAAGAAGGACTTGAAAGCTATAGACAAGATTTGATTATACTTTGGGAAAAGAAGGTGAAGGGTGTAGTGCTGCATTCAAGGGCGAGATGGGTAGCAGAAGGGGAAAAAACAAACAAACTTCATATGTGGACTTGAAAAGCGGAATTACGTTTGCAAAAATATTATAAACTTACGCTGGATAATGAATCCACTCTAAGTGATGACGATGAAATTGCCCAAGTTAATAAGTTTGATCAAAAGTAATATTCTGACAGGAATGTCAAATCCTGTGAAATTCTAAATCTAGTACACAATTTACCAACATTAACTGAAAATCAGGTATCTTCATTGGAGGTCAAAATTACTTTGGAAGAAGCGGCATTGCTCTTAAACATATATGCATAATATGAAAAGTCTTGACAGCGATGGCTTTACGGCAAATTTTTCAATTATTTTTTTTTGCTGCAACTTGGTCAGTATGTCGTAAGAGCGCTTAATGATGGATACGAAGGTCAACAAGTCCAAAGACCGAATCAAAAATTGGAGACCAAAAATACGGGTATACTTTTATGCTTAGACTTTGAAAAAGTTTTTGATAGTGTAAACTATGATTTCATGTTTAAGGTTTTGCATGCCTTTGGCTTTGGTCCACGTATTTGTCAGTAGATAAGAACATTCTACACTAACATTAAGTCAACTGTTTCAGTGAATTGGAAACACACTGGTGGTTCCCAGTTGAGAGAGGATGCCGACAAGGCAATCCAGTCTCACTTTATTTATTTATTTGTGGTGAAATTTTTAGCCAGTATTGATAAGACAAAATTAAGATACAAAAGGATTAAAATAGGTAATACTGAGAACAGAATGTCACAGTATGCAGACAATTCTGAACTACTACAAGAAGGTGATCGAAAATCCTTCGAAGAATCGATCATGCAATTGAAATTTGGAAGAGTGTCTGGACTTTTACTAAATGCGGAAAAAACAAATGTAATATGGTTAGGCAGTAAACAAAACTTGTCTGTTAGATAAATGCCACATTTAGATACAAAATGGAACAAAATTTTGGGTGTTTGGTTTATGAGTGACTTACAGAATTGCGAAATTACGAATCTCGAAGAAAAGTTTGCAGAAATAAGAACATTGTATAAAACTTGGCTAAAGAGGCAGACAGCACTGCTTGGTGGCGAAACAGTTCTTAAATCCATGATCTTACCAAAACTAACCCATCTATGGATGTTATTACAGAACCCACCAGACTACAAAGCAGATGAAATTAGGAAATTTTATATTAAAGTTTGTATGGGGTAAAAAAAAAAAAGAGAGAGAGAAAATTAACTGGAAATCGTCTGTGAAAAGTATTCAGCATGGGGGTATAGGAATACCAAGCACATGGAAACAAATAAATGCACTGAAGTTAACTTGGATTCGTAAACTTTTATCAAGTAACCATATGTGGAAGAAAGTACTTAAACATTTTTTTTTTATAATCATATTGCAAAGCAGAAATGGTTTCTAAATTAGGTGCTGATTTGTGTGGGTATGAGAAGGTAAATAACTTCTGGAGAGATGCATTCAAAGCATATAAAGAAACAGGAAGATTGTTTGTGTCAAAACTGCAGAAGAACTCTGTGTTCACAGCCCTTGTTTTGCAACGCGAATTTGCGCATTGGGGGCAGATCTAGTTTTTTAAAAAAAGGATCGAAAATGGTGTATTCAGCATACAGAATCTTTTAGATGAAAATGGTCATTTTTTTAGTTTCCAGTCCTTTGTTAATAAATATTGTATAAACATCAGTATAGATTTTGAGACATATAACGGCTATATCAGTGCTGTGAAAAAGTTTTTGAGCAAAGTTGGACTAGAAATTGTGAAGAAGGTGAATCAAGTAAACTGATAACTGTGATAAGATCAGTTTCAAGGGTGCATCACCTTTATTACAATTTACTGAATCAAGACACCGCAGAGCCATTTTTTGGAACAAATGGAATGAAAGATTACCAAAGGATGTTGTGTGGGCTGAAACTTTTCAGAAAATCCGACAGACAAAAGATACTAAGTAAGGGTGGTTTCAGGTTAGAATTATTAATAGAATACTGGGTACTAATATTGTTTTGCAAAACATGGGCGTTGAAGATTCTGAAAAATGCTCCTTTTGTAAGAGAGGAAAAGAAAATATTCGACATCTATTTTAGCACTGCCCTCATGTGCAAACTTTCTGGCAAGAATTTCAAAATACAGTCAACAGAAAATACAAGGATATGAAGCTACTGCTGAATGAAAATATTGTTCTGTTTGGCTGTGACAATAATTTTAGAGAAGATAGAACTTTTGATTTAATTCTGTTGCATGCTAAATTCTATATCTACAAATGTAAATATGACGAGGGTTTACCGTTATTTCAGGAGTGGATGTGGGTGTTTAAAAGATGATAGATATTACCTTACCAAATCTTTTCACTGTCTGTCATCCTCTGATTATGCTGTTCCTTGTTTGTGCTTGATGAAGGTCGTCTGTTACTGGTTAAGCAGCATACGAAATACGTTTTGAAAAGAATCAATTAATGAACTTGCTTTGGGTTCACTGGTGGCAAAAGAGAAAGAGGGAGTAATGGTAGGGTGGATGAATCATTCCTAGTGTGGTTGTGGAAGTATTTCCAGAAAAAAAAACCCAGCATAGACTGGGCGGAAAGCTCAACGAAAACGTGTGAATTATTCAGTCAGCGAAGCACCACAGAGAAGAGCCACTTTCCTTGTCAGTACAGACCAGATACTACTTTTCTTGGGTTCATTTCACGCTGGCTGATCCTGTAAGCCGCTATGTACTTGTGGGCATCAAAGATTGATTAGTGATGATCAAGATCGGGCTACCCACCATCTCCTGAGTGTGCTGCTGCTCCTGCTACTTCCTCCTCAGCAGCCTGTTGTAGTAGGAGGAGGCCGTGTCGTAACTAGAACATTGTGAGCAGACACAGGCCTTCATGCATATTTCATGGAGATGTTATTTTATTTAGTTTCTGCTGTAAAGATGGATGTCGAGTTAAGTCATTTGTAGAACACCTGAGACCTGGAGGCCGTATTAGGGATAAGAAGGATGATTGAATTAGAATTAAGGATATGCTTCAAATAATTTGGTAATGTACCTTTGTAAAGTACACTACAGTACAATGCAATACAACGCAAAACAAAACGGTACAGTACAGTGCAATACTGTACATTTATGATGAATTTCAAAATAGAGCAGTGCCTACAGTACAATGCAAAGTAGTAAAGTGCAGTGCAGTGCAGTATGATTGGTTAAGTGCACACACAGCGGGTACAATGTAATGCAGTCTTGTTTACTATTTGTTAGTAAAACCACCCAATAAAAACCGATGAAATAAAAAGTCCATCTTTTTTTGTTATCATAGATTTCGTTTTCTCAGGAACTATTGGTCAATTTCCCTCACAATCAAGACTCTTTCTGTAAAGACACCTCCTCACTCCTCCCACTTTTTTTCTGTTAAGTATTTTTGGAAGTAATTTTGGAGGAGTTCAGCCTACCAGGTTGCTTTCAGATCAGACACCCACTTCCATCCCCTCTGGACATGATCAGAAGAATGGACTGACCAACAGAGATGATTGATAGTTGTGCAAACCACTGGATACTGGTGGTACGAGGCACGAATGAAGCGATGAACAAGAACTTATTTGGTTACCCGAGGTGACTGTGACAGTTTGGACTGGTTCCATCAGTATCGTGTACGTTTTTTTTTTTTTTTTTTGTTTTTTTTTTAAGCGGTTTGATGTAGACATGGAAAGCAAAACAACAAAGAACTTGAGAGCAGCCCAGATTCATCACAGAGAAGTGTGTGACAGAAACTTGATGAGATTGCCCCTAGTCAGTACAAGACCACACAGTCCAATAACGTACATCACAACGGGGAAGGGCAGATTGGAATTCAGTACACCGTTGTGAGAGATGGCCATCCGAAGAAAACCGAAGCGACTGAGCAAGTGCAGGGACAGCCCATACAGGCGCTGGCCATGATTAGATGGGGAGTGGCAATCAATAATGAAGCCGTTGACAGACACTTGTTGGGTGGTCACCGCGCGGTGAGTGCCTTGGCCTCCCCACCAGACCTGGAACACTTTGGAAAACCTACACGTTTTTTTTTTTTTTTCTTTTCTTTTGAGTCGGACGTTCCATGGGAACATTGGGTTTTTCATCGCTCGGGAAACGATGGAGAGACAGGAGGGAGGGTGATGGGGGTGATGGATAGAAAGATGGATTTGGGATGGAGAATGACGGCATGCATGCACGCGCGCGGGCGCGCGCGTCTGTGTGTGTGTGTGTGTGTGTGTGTGTGTGCATGGTCTCTTGTGAGCATGCGCGCGCACCGCCTATGCGGACGGACATTCAGACGACGAGGGTTGCCCAGGCAACGCAGAATGTGTGTGTGTGTGTGTGTGTGTGTGTGTGTGTGTGTGTGTGTGTGTGCATACGCGCGCGCGCGCGTGATGAGAGCATACTCGGTCAGAGATGTGATGAAGCGTTGGGCAGATAAGCGTAATGAAAAACCACCTTAGCTGTATCATGCACGCCCGCTGCGCTGCCTGACATCACAGCTAGCAAGTTGCCATGATCTATCATCGTGTCATCGCTCTTCCCTAGGAGGCTGGAAGGGCGGACACAGGAGGAGCGGACGGGAGGGGGGTGGTGGAAGGAGGGGGAAAGAGGAGGGTTAGGGATGAGGGTGAAGGATGGTGGCGAGGGGGAGGTAGGAGACATCAAAGAAGGCGACAAAACTAAAGAAAGCCGTGGAATCGGAAGGGGGAAAGCATTCTTTCGAAGCCCGTAAATTTCTTTCATGAGAGAAATTAATCAAGGTTGACGCGAAGACCTCGGCGTCACGAGGCTGCCCGCTGTGCAGGTAATAGGCTGACCGCTTGCCTTTTGTGCTGCTTTTAAAAGGAGACAACAGCTTCTTCGTTCTCTTTAACCCGTTCACAGCTAGACCAGGTTGGGGGTTTATTTGTGTGTGTGTGTGTGTGTGTGTGCGCGCGCGCGCGTGCGCGCACGCATTGTTATTCTTTCCCTTATACTGTCGTGAATGCGGAAGTGGGGGGAGGGGAGGAGGAGGGGGGGGGGGGGGGAAGGTAGATTTGAGTGTGGATGTGTGCTCGTCCACAAGCGCGTTGATTGTCTTACGAGAAAAAAAAAAAAAAGAGATAATACCAAGACTACGTTGTACGAGCCATTTCACCGACTCGAAAGGGGTTAACTCTCCCCCTCCCCTCCCCCCCCCCCCCCTCCCCTCCCCCTCCCCCCCCCCCCCCCCCCCCCCCCCCCCCCCCCCCACCACACACACACACGCACACACACCCTACCCCGCCGTCCATGCCAACATGAATCTGGCTTAAGTGACTGCGAAGTTTTCGTGTGTCTCTTAACGCAGTAATTTTTTTTCTTGAAGGCTGACTATCCCTCCCCTTCCTCACACTTTAACATGAAACTCTTTTTCCTCCCCCCCCCCCCCACCATCCTTTGTATATCTGGTTTGCTTGCTCATTCGCACGCTCGCCGTCTCCCTCCGTCGCTGCTTGCCTCTTTCTGTCTCATTTGTTTCTGGAAGGTATACTGAATGAATTTGAACCCAGAGACATGTTCTTTATCCTACCCACCGTTTATTGCTTGGTTATATTTATGCGTTGGGCTTCTGAGTGCTATCATTCGTTGAGTGTGTTTTTTTTCCTTGGTGTTTGTTGTTGTTTTCTCTCATCCAGATTTGGTGCAGGTGGACGAAGGGTATAGGTTGCCACTTGAGTGGAGGCATTATTTCTGGTCGTGGTGTTTCCCGTCTCCAGTATGCATTTCTTCTGCTGAATGTGGCTGTCAGCACATGTCTTCTGCTGCTGTTGTTGTTGTTGTTGTTGTTGTGTACAAGTCATGTCAAGTCGGATTTTCTTTCGGGAGAAGAAAACTTGCTTATGGTGTGTGCTCGTGTTTATTTGTGGTATTGAGCGGGAAATGCAGTTAGGTACTCGAGCAGTACTTTTAATGGTTTCACTTTGGAAGGAGGGGGGGGGGGGGGGGGGGATTAATAATGCCCTTGTTCATTACTGCCGATTGTAATGCCAGGAGCTGACCATTCTCTGAAAGCGTTTCTCGGGGGACGTCACTTCAACAGTTGGATAAAGGACAAGCCTACAGGTCTAGCTTGTGTCGTATCAGACACTGACAGCAACATTCACAGCTTGAGGTGGAAACCAAACGTATGACGAAAGATAAGTTTCAGCAAATAGGTGGTTTCTTTCACGGAGACGCTATTGATTTACCAAGTGCTTCTCTCACATATCTTTTGTTTCGTATCACAGCACTACCAGAATTCTTCTCTCTCTTCCCCATCTCGTCCCCCACCTCCACACCCCGCCATCCCTTAGTGGGTTTACTGACCATCACCGACCACCACCACCACCCCTCCCACTCCCAATGGATTACGGCTGTAGTCTATAGTGGACCTCCAAGTATTGAATAACCACGGCGCCATGTAGTGACAGTACTCTTGTTTTACATAACACGCACGCTTTTTGTGAATGTGGCATTCTGACTGAAGATTTGGAGCGGAAGGCTTAGGGCTGTTTTCAGGTAATGTTAACCAATTAATGTATTTATCTGTTTTATTTCTTGTGCTTCCTGTTTTTGACTTGGGGTGGTGAGGTTTGGAAAATGGAATGTGTGTGTGTGTGTGAGAGAGAAGGGGAGGCGAGGGCACGGGAGGTGCGCGCGCGCGCGCGCGCGTGTGTGTGTTGTCTGTTCGATTGTCTCTACTCTACTTGTCTGCCATTCTCCTGAGGATCGGCAGTCGTACGGTCTTTGATGGGGTCTAAAGCTCAGTTAATCTGCTTAACTGCTTTGCGTGGACGTCCGTTTGTTTTACCTGCTTGGCTGTCCCTGTGTCTGCCCCCATCTTTGTCATTTTCCTCTTCTGCTTCTTTCTCTTTTGTTTGTTTGTTTCATTTTTTTCTCTCCCCCCCCCCCCCCTTCACACACACACACACACACACACACACACACACACACACACACACACACACAGATAGTGAGAAAGACGGTCTTCCCCATTCTCGTTTTGTGTCTTCCTACGTTGCCTTTCCAGTTCTTCCCACTCCGTTCCCATCCTCTTCTTCCCGCGGACTATCTTCACGCCTTTGGAGAGGTATCTGTTTGCATGAAAGCAAACACGCGGACAGGTAACACAGAATCCTTCCATAAATCCCCCTTACCCCCACTCCACCCCCCTACGTCACGCCTTCCGCTCCCCCCCCCTCCCCCCACCACCATGGGCGGCAATGCTGTTTTGTTTGACGTATTGCTCATAACATTTCTCCATCATAATGAAGAAGGAATGTTCAGTGTGGGCGCAGTATAGCATGGCGATAAGATTTTTTTTTGGGGAGAGGGGGCGCGGAAGGAGGGGGGGGGGGGGGGGGCGGTTGTGGTGGTGATGGTGGTGGAGGAGATAGGGGGGCTGAGGATGAGGGGAGGGTTGGGAGGTGAGAAGAATCGGAAGATGTTCGAGACGATGCAATGAATAGCACGGAGAGATTAAAGAAAGCCATGCTAGTTGATGTGTTCTCCATAAGTGTGCAAATCGAGTAACTTGATTGTCCACTGTAGTTTTTCATTGATTTGAAATTCGCAGGACATTGTGGAACTGTGGGGCGGGGAGGATGGAGGAGGGCTTGGAGTGGGCGAGGGAGGGGTTGGAGTCAGCGGTGGTGCACGGAGCTGAAGGTTTGGGGGTTACTTGCGAACTCAAGGTACGCAAGGTGCGCGTTTACACCACCACTGGTGCAAATACCCACATGACCACAGACAAGTCGTTGAGCGCGCGTGTGCTTCGGACACACACGCACGCATGCACGCACCAACCCATCCACGCACGCACACAACACGCACGCACGCATGCACGCACAATCACACACACACACACACACACACACACAACACACACACACACACAGAGAGAGAGAGAGAGAGAGAGAGAGAGAGAGAGAGAGAGACTTAAGTATGTTTACATAAAAGTCTGCAGAGTTATGAATAATAAATCAATCTGGTTATCGAAGAACAAGTAGTATGGCTGGGCTGGTTTAGAAACGCTCTTTTGAAACGGATCCCCACATCCTGGTTATTTTTAAGTTAAAAAGAAGATCAAACGTCATTTTACTTGATTTCACTTTGTTCTGATAAACAGATCGTTTCAGCAAACTCAGTGTCTTGAAATATAAGAGCCATATTTCAAATCTCTCTCTACCCTCTTTCTTCCCTCCGACCCACACTGTCTGTGTTTGTCTTTGTCATTCTTTCAATGTGTTTCTGTCTGTCTGCCCGTCTTTCTGTCTTCTGTTTCTCTCTGTCTGTCTCTCTGTCTGTCTCTGTCTCTCTCTCTGTCCTGTCTCTGTCTGTCTGTCTGTCTGTTCTGCTCTCTCTCTCTCTCTCTCTCTCTCTCATCTCTCTCTCTCTCTCTCTCTCCTCTCTCTCTCTCTCTCTCTCTCTCTCTCTCTCCTTCCCGCCTCCCCCCTGTTTGCGTTTGTGTTGTGCAACAGAATTATTTTTGTTTTGCGGTAATGTGGAGAGAAAATGCAATGACATTTCAGATTTATTGAAATGCATTTGTGGTGCAAAGCGTAATGGATGATCTGGTTGCGTCTTAAAATGAGACGAGAAAATATATTTAGATTTACATTCTTCCCTCTCGCTTTCCCCCCAGGGTTCATATGACTTCTTAAACGTCAATAAAATACCTTGACTTTTGAGACCCCCCCCCCCCCCCCCCCCCATGCAGTTCATACTAAAAAGTCCTTAAAATTTTGACTTTGGTGCTTTTAAATACCGCAGAGTGCTGGAAAATTAAGATTCCGATGGAACAATTTACATTTTGATGAGAAAATGATACAGTTACACAGAGAATTAAGTATATACGTGAAAAAAAATATCTAGTTTCTAGTATCTGCTATTACTGACATCTTCCGTAATACTATTTTCTTCCAACCGAATTCTGCTGAAGTGACTGCATCAAATTTAAGCAAAGTTTGCGCAAAGGCTGATCGTTTTCTGAATGACGAGCCATGAAATTACCCTTGAGAGAGTTTTTAAAGTGTCCTTGAAGTTGTTTGTTTGGAATCCTGTAGGATCTCTGTAATCCCACCCTCCTCAATCCAAGACCTTTTTTCCCCCTACATTTTCTTATATATTTTTCTACCCGTCTGTCTGACTGTATCCTTCACAATGTTTCAATCTTGCAACAGCCACGACGGTTCGTATGAAATAATCAATACAAGCCTGTATTGTGGAATGGAATATATACCAAAAAAAAAAAAAAAAAAAAAAAAATCAACAGAGACGTGCGCAGCAAAGAGAAATACACACCACACTTATACCCTCCTAAACCTGGCCAAAAACATGAGCGTGGCTGTGCGCACGCTTGCGCGCAAACACAGCCATACCCCTCGCAATTCGCGCATAGGCAGACAGACGGGCAGACAGACAGACGGACAGGCACATGCACATCACACACACACACACACACACACACACACACACACACACACACACACACACACACGTGCAAACACACACACACGCGCGCGCACACACACAAACACACACACGCACACACACACACACGCACGCGCGCGCGCGCGCGCGTATAGAAGAGAAGCTGGTATGCGTCAGACACATCTTGACAATATCTGTTTCGTTACACACTCACACGCTCTCACTCTTACACTCGCACACACACAGACATACAGACAGACGGAGACACACAGACAGACGCGCGCGCGCGCACACGCACGCACGCACGCACGCACGCACGCACGCACGCACGCACGCACGCACACACACACACACACACACACACACACACACATACATACATACATATGTGGGGATTGGGTGAGAAAGGCGTGAGTGGGGAGGCGAGGGACGTGGGATGGGAGGGAGGGAAGGAGTGACTTTGGTGAGAATATGCAAGGGTCAAAATTTACTGGAGGAAAAGGGCATCAAGTGGAGAACCTGGGCGTTTAGAGCTTACAAGTGACTGCACGTTGCGCGCGAATGGTTGAGAGAGAGAGAGAGAGAGAGAGAGAGAGAGAGAGAGAGAGAGAGAGAGAGAGAGAGAGGGGTGTAGTGGGGGTGGCGGTGGGGGTTGGGTGAGGGGGAAAAACAGGGTCAGGTGCTTTAAATGCTTCTTTCAGTGATCAAGCTACAAAGAATCCCATCTGTTTCTAAAAGAATGTAAAGAATTGCATAGTAAATCTGTTGTTGTCTGACCTATACCGTTCTTCATGTTTTCCAAAACTTGACTCTTCTTCAATCGTGATTGTTCAGTCAGACATCGTTTGTTGTTCTGGTAATAGTTCTGGGATTTGAGGAACGAAACTCAAAATTGTTCTCCTTTTTTTTCTTTTTCTTTTTTTTCCCCTCTCATTCAAAATTCCATACACTTCATTTAACATTTATTTTGGGTCTTCTCAAGATCGGTCATCTCATTATTTTAGTTATGAGTTTTGCCATTTGATTGTTCGTGTTACTCTGTTCCTTTTTCTTTTTCTTTCTTTCTTTCTTTCTTTCTTTCTTTCTTTCTTTCTTTCGTTTGGTTCGTGTTACTGTTCTTTTTTCTTTTTCTTTCTTTTTTTTTTTTTGGCCAAGATTCCAGAAATATATTGAATATTTTTCACCGTTAACAAGCCATCTGCATTTTGATCTAATCCCAGTTTTTGATCCTTCTCGTGAAGCCTTTTCATGTTGTTTTGTGATATTAGAAATACATTTAAACTAACCAATAGGATTTATAGACAGTAATTTTTCATGTGGTCAGTTTGTGTGGAGACTTACTAACTTTAGTTCCTATGATCTAAAAGTTACCAGCTATGCGCCTACCAACTTTAATTAAATTACCAAATGCCTCGAAATAGAGAAATTTCTTAAGAAAAGGATGGAAAAAAAAGAGGAAAGAACAAGACCCCCCCCCCCCCCCCCCCCACTAAAATTAAAAAAAAAGAGCAAAATTGTAACGTCTCTTCGCACCTCGCACCTCCGAAGTCAAAATAAGAGCTTTTTCAGTACACATGAATATATATGGATCATTTGTGTGTGTTAAGTGGCAGCCTGAACAGAAGCGAAACGGGATAGATTAATAGGAGAAAATCCATAACGTTGAACAAAAGTATTTCCTTTGCACCTGGGACTAATACAGCCTGTTTCGGACCAATGACAAGCACCCGTCATATTCTTTAAGCGAAACGGCATTTTCATCATGAGACTTATGGTTGTTGTTTTGTTTAATCGTCAGTATTGTTTACGCGTGTGAAGAAATGGATGGATGTGCGGAATGAAAATGACAGTTAATATCATGGCTAGATTCTCGTTTGTTTAAAAAGTCGGCTCTTTGCGTTCTTCTTGTTTGAGCCCGGAAAACTGAAAAACGCTTGCGTAAACATGATTCACAGTCCGTTGACGACACTTTGTCATAGTTTGGTTGAACGGAAACCTGCTTTTCCTCTTTGATGCACACAGCACCTTTACATTTCACGGCAGATTGAGTTTTCGTCTACGTCTTGCGCGTCAGTGGAAGATGGTGACGGATTTTTTGATTTAATATAAAACGGTGTGTGGTGACAGTTACTAATCGTTTCCTGTTTAATGACTCAAGAAGCTAACGTCTTGTGTGTGTGTGTGTGTGTGTGTGTGTGTGTGTTTGTGTGTGTGTGTGTGTGTGTGTGTGTGTGTGTGTGTGTGTGTGTGTGTGTGTGTGTGTGCGTGCGTATTTGGGTGTGGAAGAGGGGGGGGGGGGGGAAGGAGTGTGTGTGTGTATGTGGGTGGGGTGGGGGTGGGGGTGAAGCAGCTTTCAAAAGGGCACCGTTTGATTTGACAAATTTGGAGTCCAGTTTGGGAAAACGGTCACAACCGATTGACAAGTTGAGGCAATATTTCTAGGAGAAAAGGTGGTGTCGCGGGCAGTGGAGGATGGACGAAGGGAGAAGGACAAGAGGGAATGGTAGGTTAAGAAGGGGAAGGAGAACTGTGATCATGATAGAAAAAAAAGCGTCAGGATTGTCATGAAAACGTGATTGCCACGTTAAGAAAAACGGATTAAACGGTTATTGTCATGAACCGGGGGCGCAGCTGGTGGTGTCCTGCGTATGTTTGTGTAGAACAAACGTCACTGAAGGCAACGGATTGACTCGGTTCTAAAGTGCTGTGTGGTGGGTTGCCTCATGAAGACCTGATCCTGATTTCTCCCAGTGCATTGCCGGGCGAGTCTGGATGTGTGTGTGTGTGTGTGTGTGTGTGTGTGTGTGTGTGTGTGTGTGTGTGTGCGTGCGTGCGTGCGTGCGTGCGCGGCGGTGTGTGTGGGAGCCGACCTGACTGACATGGAATAATGGTACTGAGAAGGTATTGGAGATTAGAGGGATGGATAGAACGAAGGAAGGTGGGGGGGGGGGGGGGGGGGGGGGAGGGAGGGAGGGAGGGAGGGAGAATAAATAAGACATTCTGCGGGCATTGAAAGACTAACGAAGCTTTCTGACTTTTGTCAGCGCCCTCTGTCCCTCTCCTCCTCTCCTCCTCCCTTCCTTTCCTGCGTGTGTCAACAAAATGGCCACAGCACGTGACTGGGCATTTTTAGGAAGATGGCGTCAGTGGCTTTCCAGAAATTTGGATATGTTTTTAGTATTGTTTATATTCGTGAATGAGTATTGACATATTGAGACATTAAACTTAAAATACATCATGTAAGTCAAGTGTCATTCACATACTGGTTTCTTTTTTATTTTTAGAGTCTGATCCTCGTATACAATGGCGGACTCCACTATGAATGAAATGGGTTTAGTTTCTTCATTCTTTCCTATCTTATGTTGAGTTAGTCTAGGACGTCCAGGTGATACTTTCTTGTGTGAGTGCGTCTGTGACTTAAACATAATCATTCATCTGTGCAGTCAGATTTTAAGTGTTTACCCCAACCTTTTTTTTCCGTCCCCCGCCTTCTGTCTGTCTGTCTCTGTCTATCTATCTGTCCGTCTGTCCGTCCGTCCGTCGTGTCTGTCTGTCTGTCTGTCTCTCATGTGTGTGTGTGTGTGTGTGTGTGTGTGTGTGTGTGTGGTGTGTGTGTGTGTGTGTGTGTGTGAAGGCGTGCGTGCGTGTGCGCGTGTATATGTTGTAATTGTTCTTTTACTCATGATTTAACTGTCTTTATGGTTTTGTTGGCACCCTTATTGTTCCCTTTATTGAGAGCCGGATTAAAAAAAAGGCCTCTTTGTCTTTACTCCGTTCTCCACCCCCCCCCCCCCTCCCCCCCAAAAAAAAAGGTTTCGTGCTCTTTTGCCGCTTGATGGCGGCGTGAAATCCAAGTGCAATGTGCCATTCCCCCTGCCTCCCCCCAAAAACAAACAAACAAAAACAAACAAACAAACAAAAAACAAAAACAAAAAACACCAAAAACTTTTTGTGTCTTCCTTCCGTCCTTTTTGTTGTTCTATCTCCGCTTTTTGTCTTCTTTCCTCATACAATCGATGGATGATGCTTGTACATAACCGGGCTATAAACAGGTTGATTAATTGATGAATACTGATGTCTGTTGATTGGCTCTTCATTTTCTTCTCGTCTGTTCTTTTTTTTCCTTGTCTGTCGTTTGCCTTTTTTTTTTTCAGTTTGTGTGTCTTACTTAAAAAAAGGAATTCAAAAATTTTCCTAAACAGCCAAGTTTTCAGAAGCGCGTCTCCGTCTCTTAGCAGATAGAGAAACTGTTGAGCTCGTTGATGAACGAAGACAAAGATTGCAAGAGAATGAAGTAAGCCCTGAAAGCCCAGGTAGTTTTGTTTTCCAAATGCTTGATAATTGATGTGATTTTTCGGATTCCGATTTGTAACCTTCGTTTCTTGTAAGAAGAATGCTATGTTCTGGTTGGGTTGGAGGGAGGGAGGGCAGGGACGGGGGGGGGGGGGGGGGGGGGGGGGGGGGAGAGAGAGAGAGAGAGAGAGAGAGAGAGAGAGAGAGAGAGAGAGAGAGAGAGAGAGGAGATTATTTGCCCTTTTTCTTTTGTTTCTAGTAAAGCTTGTTTTTATTTCATTTCATTTGAAAAATATATATATTTTTTTTAATTCATTTTTTTTAAAACTTCCTCTGCATGATGATTGGTGTGATTTTTCAAGTTCCAATCGGTTCAGTGACTTTCATTTGTTTCTTGTAAGAAGAATGTTGTTCTCTGCTCGTTCGGTTGGCGGAAAATTCGAGGAGCATCTTTGGTCAGCCGCCGGAAAATCGATAGCCAGGAAGACCGTTCCAGACTGCTGGTTAAAGCAGGCACGTTCCGTCTGTCTACTCCTCGTGTCTCACTGTGTGTGTGTGTGTGTGTGTGTGTGTGTGTGTGTGTGTGTGAGAGAGAGAGAGAAAGAGAGAGAGAGAGAGAGGAGTGTGTGTGTGTCTGTGTGAAGTGCTTACGTGTGTGCAGGCTTCTATATGTCGCAACACATTGTTTTTCTTTCTTGCTTCCATTCTTTTCATTGTTTTTCTTCCTTTCTTTCTTTTCTATTTTTTTTAAAAACCTTTAATTGTATTCAGTTAAAACAGAAGACGACAACGATTTACAAACTAGCTTGGGATGTTGAGGACGTTATTATTATTATTTTTTTTTTTAACCCGGAGTGAAATTAACGCTAAAGCCAGTTGCATTAATATGCGTGTAGTTTGTAATACATGCTTTGATTTGTATTCTCGTCGGATTGTAAGCCAGTAAGACTGCCACTTAGGTTGTGCTGTTGTAGGTTGTTTTTATTGTTGTTGTTCTAATGTACAGAATAATGAAAATGAAGACTGCACAGTGCACTCTATGGTCGTCTACACTGCAAACCTCATAGAGGTGTCTCCGGCGCTCTAAATGGTCTTGAAGTGTAACGACTTTCTCATTCTCACTCTTTCTGCTTTAGAAGCCACTGCCTCCTCATGCATCCTCAAGGCTGTGTGTGTGTGTGTGTGTGTGTGTGTGTGTGTGTGTGTGTGTGTGTGTGTGTGTGTGTGTGTATGTAACTGTACACTTACCTGAACTCAGTGGTTTCAACAGAGGTTTTGCTTGGGTTCCCGGTCATGTCGGCATTCGAGACAATCAGGTGGCTAATAAACTTGCCAAGAAGCACACTGTTGTGCAGATTATCTGTTCCTCGTACCGATGTGAAACCCAAAGTTCAATTTTCTGTCAGAGGCCTTTGGCTAAGAGGACTGGAACATACAGATGAAATACAAACTCTTTGAAATCTTAAAGATATTTTACCCAGCTGCCATTGATGACCATGTTGATGAAACAGTTTTGTGCCAATTACTCACAGGCCACTTTTTACTCACAGATCATCCTTGTTACATCCTCTCTTGTCTTTTAAAAAGGCGAGGAAGCTCCGTGGTGCGTTCCATTTTATGTGCCACTCACCATAACACATGTTTTAAGAATGTTATCAGACATAAATATTTTACGGCGAAGTCCATGAAAACCCTGCTCAGATAAGCACCACCGGATGAGGAGACATTTGAGTTCGGTAAAGAGAAAAATGTTGTCCAGCTGTCTAAAAGCTTATGGAAGAAAGTTTTTAAAGGTGATTTTTGCTTCTTTTAAAGAAAACTTGTTTATTGCTTTTTCTTGTTTCTTTTCTATCTTTTTTTCTTTTTCTTTTTCTCTCTTCTCTTCTTTTTTGTAACAACAGCGTAAGAAATTGATGAAGTAACAGTCGTGATATGGCAACTCGTTATCGGCTTAGTCATTGACAGCATGAATCGAGTTGATGCTGTGGAGTCAGATTGCATCTGGCTGTTTGGAGAAGATGGCGTCTGTTACGTGAAACTCCAGTTTCTCTTGTTGACTTTCCGCAGTAAAACCGTGATGACGATGACAGTGGTTTCATTTCATGAGGATGGTATAGAGTTCATTCCTTGAGGTGTTTGTTTCTTTAGTGTATGGACTGGAGGCTGGGGATGGATTAGGGGTGTCTCCAGAGCAAGACAGCGTCATTGTCATCACCTGGAGGGAAAGAAACTCCCGAAAGAAGAGTCAGGTTATAGAATCATCAATTTGGTGTATCCAAGTACAAGAAAAAGGAGAGAGAGAGAGAGAGAGAGAGAGAGAGAGAGAGAGAGAGAGAGAGAGAGAGAGAGCATAATATTTTCGGCTTGGATCAGTAGCAAAAGAGGTCTCATATTTCTTACTTAAATGTAATCCCATTCCAAACTTAACAACCCTCTTAACTCCTTTTCCACGCGCTCCCCTCCCTCTTCGAACATCCCTGTCCCTATCCGCCGCCCTCCTCTTTACATTCCACCCTGCCGTCATCGAAGACCGTAGAGGATTTTTCATACGCGATAAGTGGTGGTCATGATAGCTTAATTTGGACGTCCTCTTCACGTTCAGAACCAGGGAGACAAACATGGCAACGGCTGAGACTGATAAGTGAGATAACTGAAATGATGAGAGACAAGAAGGCAGATCACGTTGGGTCTAGTGTGATGCTATCCACACGGTGTGGTGATAATAATCGACACCACGATTGTGTGAGCCACTCGCCGCTGAACGACACAGGGAAGGGAAGGGAGGGGGGAGTAGGGGTTGGAAAGGAGGTGGGGGAAGAGAGGGAGAGGGAGGTGGAGGCCGAGGGGAGGAAGCTGGGGGTGGCTCAGAGAGAGAGAGAGAGAGAGAGACAGACAGACAGACAGACAGAGAGAGAGAGAGAGAGAGAGAGAGAGAGAGAGAGAGAGAGGTGGAAACGGCGAATGGACGGGGAAGGAGGGTGGGACGAGCAGAGGCGCTTGTCGCGGAGGTGTCAGCCCCATGGATCATAAACTGCAGGCCTGCTGCGCGCCGAGTTCTCACCTGCCGTCCTGACAACGGCGACGATGGGGGATGGCGAAGGTAGCAGGGGAGGAGATGGTTGGTGCCGAGGTTGAGGGCGCTGACGGTGACAGTTGCAGCAGCGACGGCAGCAGCAGCCGCAGCAGCACAGCAGCGCTGGCAGTGAGCGGGATGAAGCTGTACGGCAGAGTGGCAGGCTAGGCTGGCAGTCGGCACAGGGTATTGATTGGCACAGAAAAGCCCCCTGGCAGGTGCTCTGTCTCTTTTACACGGGCAAGAGAGACTGGCACACTCAGTCACTCACCCAGCAGACCCGGGAGGGATGGGGAGGGAGGGGAGGGAGAAGAAGGAGCGACGGGGGAAACGGGGAAGGAGGAGAAGGGACAACAGGGAGGAGACGGACGTCATCGGCTTCACCCAAAGTTGAGCTGAGCTCATGCTACACATAGCTCTGAACGGAAGGGAGGGGGTGGGTGTGGTACCTGAACCGTCTCATCTCTTTCTAGCTGTTCGGCTGCTGACAAGCAGCCTGACGTTGCTGTTTTTGTTGTTGTTGTCACCTTTGGAAAACCTCGAACAGTAGCACTCTACAGAAGGTGTGTGTGTGTGTGTGTGTGTGTGTGTGTGTGTGTGTGTGTGTGTGTGTGTGTGTGTGCGCGCGCGCGCACGCACGCACATGCGTGCGTGCGTGAGTGAATGATAAAGGTTGATAGAGGGTCATCGTTGTTAGTATTGCGTTTACATAATTTCAGCTGCTGCTTTTGTCGACAGTGATGTTACCAGTAATTGGTTCGTCTCACTGATAACGGCGGCGACGGGGTTTGATGCAGACTTGATGAATGGGATACAAGGCATTTTGTTAGGGAACGGCTGTCAATTAAAAAATCATAGAATGTTTGGAGTGAAATGATTTATCTTACTTTGATTACAGTGAATGTCATGGTGGGTTTTTTTTCAAAGAAAATAAAACTGGTGTTGATTTCTGCCATTGAGGCCATTAGACTGATGAATTTCGTTGGAATGGCCAGGAACCGCCATGCGAAGAGATCAGCAAATATTTACAGGTTGCCTTCTTTGTTCCACCTCTCTCTCTCTCTCTCTCTCTCTCTCTCTCTCTCTCTCTCTCTTCTCTCTCTCTCTCTCTCTCTCTCATGCACACACACGCACATATGTGCGCACGCGCACACACACATACACACACACGCGCGTGCACGTGCTCTCTCTCTCACACACATACGCTCGCGCATGCGCGAGCACACACACCGCACACACAAAAACACACAGGCGTGCGCGTTCGCATGTACTGTGCACGCACAGACTACTTTTCTTACATCCACTTTATGAATTATACGTTTAACAGCAGGCTTAATGGAAGCTATGGACCTGTAAGAACATCGCACGAATCTAACTTTCGTATTACATCATGAGTGAATAATACCCAACGTTACGGCAGCTGTGTCAGTTGTAGATGTATTACGAGACAAAAACCAGGTGGTTTCGGAAATGGGATGATTGGGCCAGATTTCACTCTTTGCTCCTCATTTTTTGTTACAAGTGTGAAGAGCCAGGAAGTTGTTCTAGCGAGATATGGTATACATCTTGAAATTCTATCACAGAGAATGCATTTTTGTTCTGTTACTTTAAAAATCACTTTTTCTTTTCGTTGCATGGATGTTTACCAAGATGGTTTCTTTTGTATTTTGTGCCACTGTTATGCCAGTTTTTTTTGTTTTTTTTTAATGGAGGATGAAATGCAAAGCAGAATGGATCCTGGCGCCTGTGGGTCTGTCCAGCATTAGCTGCCTTTAGGATATTTGTAGATAAGTTTTTGTGCTGTACACTGTGCAGCTGATTTGGTAAAAGGTGTGTGTGTGTGTGTGTGTGTGTGTGTGTGTGTGTGTGTGTGTGTGTGTGTGTGTTTAGGCCAGATCCTTTTCCCTATGTGGTGACATCTTTAAAAGGGCCATGTGTTGTCGTCTGTACAGTGATAAACTGGAAGCGCAATTTTTGAATTATGTACCAGTAATTTGTTAAAACTGCTTAACTAAATAATGACAGATGCGTTTTACGTCTGTTATCGGGGAAAAATCTACTAACTGATAATTTCAATTTACACTGTGTTCACACACTTCAGAACTTTCGATCCAGAGCGTGTCCAAATACATCACAAAGACGTTGCGCCAGGTGGTATACAATCGTGAAAAGTTGACAAATTCGATGGATCTCGACATGCAGACGAGATACATGCAGTCTGTGAAGGTGGAGATAAGAAACAACATCTGATCTTATTAGGCACTGCCTTTGTGTCTGTCCATACACTAGAAAATAGTCATACCATCAGTAGGCATTCCGTGCGTGTCCCCCCCCCCCCCCCCCCCCCCCCTCCCCCGTCTGCGCCACCTCCGACTCTCTGTCTGTCTGTCTGTCTGTCTCTGTCTGTCTGTCTCTGTCTGTCTGTCTGTCTGTCTGTCTCTTTTCTCTCTCTCTCTCTCTCTCTCTCTCTCTCTCTCCTGTGTGTCAGATAGGAACTGACGTCAGTGCCTTATTTGATGACGTCAGTGTGGTCTACCTACAATCAGTTAGCGACCATGAAACTTGTCTGCGTTTGTGGGTGTGCCATGTGGACCAAATATTTCCGCACGAACATGATTTTGTTGTTGTTGTATTAGGTTGATTGTTTTTTGTTTTGTTCGTTTGTTTTAAGATTGAAAACAGAAAATGTATTGATATGTCGATGCTTCTCTGTTTCAAACTCATGATATTCATCCAGAACTATCGGAACAAGGGATTTACAATACATTCGTATTCTGAAACATTTTTCGCCTGATTACACTATTATAGTTTGCCGGGAAGAAGACGGATGGGCGTGGAAGTGGGGATGGCTGACGATATCAAAAACGCGTGTGGGGGTGGTTCATTTTTCTCGATCGAAGTAGCCCCGTCATTCTATAAATAAAACTTTTCTCATCAGTTCAAATGATGGTTCTGGAGACTGTATTTAGTCTAGAAAATAAAAATTTCAGTGACGCTGTGTGTGTGTGTGTGTGTGTGTGTGTGTGTGTGTGTGTGTGTGTGAGAGAGAGAGAGAGAGAGAGAGAGAGAGAGAGAGAGAGAGAGAAGAGAAGGGGGTGGTAGGTGGGGTGGGGGCGGAGATAATTTCTGCTTATTCAGTACAGCCCAACCTACCAGACACGGCCGTTTCAGGGCAGAGGAAGAAATCTCTATTTTACCTTTAGGCCTATTTTCGTTTCAGTTTCATATGGTAAGCTGGACTGAAGGGTACAAAAACGTCAGTTAGGTGTGGAAAGTGAAATGGAACCTTTTAAAGGCTTTTCGCGTGCGAATTGCATTGCCACCATTTTTGATGTCTGGAATCCAATCAGTGGGGAATGGGAAGAAACATGCGTTTCTTTCGCCTTTTATTCATCTCGCCCAACCCACCCCGTCTTTATTTTTTCATATTCTTTCTTTTTTCCTCTTCTTTCCATTTTTTGCTCTTTATTCTGTTCTTTTTCTTATTTTCCCCTTCTGTTTTCCTTTACTTCCCTCCTTTCTGTGTTTTTCCTATCTATTTCTATCTTTTCTTCCTTTCTCGCTTTACTCCTTTCCTACCTTCTGTTGTCTTCTTTTTCTTTCTTTATTTTATTTTTCCTTGTTTTATTTCTTTCGTTCTTCTTCCCCCTTTTTTATATTCTGTTTCCTTCTTTCCTTCCTTCTTTCTTTAATTCATTCCATCTTTGTATGTCTCCTGGCGTCTTTCTGTCTTATTTTCTTATCCTACCTTGTGCCATATTTCTCTGCATCTGTTCCCCTCTATATATATATATATATGTGTGTGTGTGTGTGTGTGTGTGTGTGTGTGTACACATATTTTTTTTTCATTATTGTTCCTGTGCCTTTCATTCTTTCTCCACAGAAAATATTCTTTTTCTCCTGGATTCTTTGCGTTTTATTCCGTTTTTTTCCCCCCTTTTAAATTTTTATTCACTTTTCTTTGTATATTCTTTTTTTTCCCTTTCATTCTGTAGTTTTGTTCACAAATGTTCTTTCTTCTTCTTCCGTTCTTTTTCTGTTCTCTGAGTGTATGTTTCTTTTCTTCTCGTTCATGTGTTATCTTCTGTGTACTTCCTTTTGTTTGCCGTCACTCCTCCGTCTTGATGTATTCTGGTTTTCCATTCTCGTTTTTTTTTTTTTTTTTTTTTTTTTTTTTCACTACATTTTCTTTCTTTTTGTTTATTGTCTTTTCTTTCTTTTCCATCCTCTTTATGCATTCTCTTTAATTCATTTTCATCTCTTTTATCTTTTTGTCTTGTGTCTTTCGTTTCCATTCTTTCTCTCTTCTCTGGGGATTCTTACTCCTTCTGTTCTGTTGTCTCCTCTTTGTGTAATCTCTTCTCATTGTCTGTTTCCTTTGTGTATTCCCTTTCTCTTCCATTTTCTTTTTCTTGTCTCGGTGCCTAACCGGTCTTCCTCTTCTGTTCGTTATTTCTTTAATGTGTGTCTCTATTTTTTCTTCCATTCCGTGTCTTGTGTTTTTCGCTTTCTTTCGTTCTTTGGTTTTTCGTTGTGTATCCGTCTTTTTTGTCTTCATTCTTCCTTTCTCAGTCCATCCTCTGTTATTCTTCTCTTCCATTGATTGTGACGTCTTACTCTTAATTTTTCTCTTTCTACTCCACTCTCTCTCTCTCTCTCTCTCTCTCTCTCTCTCTCTCTCTCTCTCTCCTCTCTGTCTCTCTCTCTCTCTCTCTCTCTCTCTCTCTCTCTCTCTCTCTCTCTCCCCCCTCCCTCCTTCTCCTTCCCTCCCTCCTCTCCCCTCCTCTCCCCTCACTCCCTCCCTCCCTCCTCTGTCTGTGTGTGTTGTCTCTCACTCTCTCTGTTTTTAGTTGTTTTTTTTTTTTTTTTTCTCCCATCTCTGCATCGCTTTCTATGTGTCCATCCGTAAATTTCTCAGTTAGTCTGTTTATCCATTTGCCTGATTAGCTGCCTGCCTGACAACTTGCTTGACTTTTTTCCCCAGTGTGTCTGACAATTATGTCCGTACATCTGCCGGGAAGAGAAGGCCAGTTTGGCCGTTGGAATGGATGACACGTTACACATAGCATACACTTTGCCGAAGATGGAGTATGGCTGCCTTAATGGCGGGATAAAAAAAAACCAACGGTCTACACACAAAACTCCGCTCCCTTTGTTGGGCAGATGGGATTAATCCCTGCCTGTCTGTACAGGGAGTGTCCGCAGGAGTATCAGCCTGCGTACGGAACAAAGAAAACATCTGTCGATAAATCTCTGTCTGTCTGTTGGTCGGTCGGTCGGCCGGTCGGTCGAGTGATGAGTCGATCGGTCTGTCTACCCAGGAATGGAACATTACACAAACATTTTGTCTGTTTTTTTTTTCTTTTTGTTTTGTTTGTTTATCTGGTTTTTGCTTTAATCAGTCTGTATCTAAATTATTAATTTTCTATAGTAGAATGATAAAGAAATGTATCTTCGGACACGCACGCACGCACCACGCAGGCTCGCACGCATATGCGCGTTCACATACACATTCGCGCACGCACGCACGCACGCACGCACGCTCGCTCACACACACACACACACACACACACACACACACACACAACCACACACACACACACACACACACACACTTCACCCCCGGAAATACACAATCTGTTATCGATCAAACATATACGTATTAATGATTAAGATCGGTGGACAAACACAACACGCACGCACGCCACGCACGCACGCACGCACGCACGCACGCACGCACGCACGCACGCACGCACGCACCACACACACACACTCACAACCACACACACACACACCACACACACACACACACACACACACACACACACCCTATCCATCTATCGATCTGTCTATGTATATATCAGTCTCTGCATGTATGTGTGTGTGTGTGTGTTGTGTGTGTGTGTGTGTGTGTGTGTGTGTGTGTGTGTGTGTGTGTATATATGCCTGTGTACGATCATATTTATAGATAAGTATAATATGTTAATAGTATGTGTATTTTACTTTTAGGGGGTGAGCTAGAATGTATGGGCGCCGAAATTGTTTGTATGTACTTGTTAAAACAAGTAATACAAAGCTTTTGACACTTGCTTGGCAGATTAGGAGATTGCTTTCGAATAGTATTCATCATTAATGCTTCATTATCTGTATTGTTGAGCAAAGCCTAATCAAACAATGGTTTACAGAAAGTGGATTGTATTTTGTTTTCCATTTGTTCACTCAGACATGTTTGTTTCTGATAATGTTATAATTATATATTTTTATTTTATTAGTTTTTTATTTTCTGTGACGATATTGAGGTAATACCACAGATTTCCGTTTGAATCCGAGACCACAAAGCAGGGATGTACCCCAGTTTCCTTTCTTTAAGGTTTAAAAAAAAATTTTTTCCCCTGTGTCCAGTCAGGCACTAGAGCTACAAACACACGCAGTGTCTGAAAACTTGAGTAAACTCTCAGAGACACTTCCACGATGTAGATGAAAAAAGACTGCGTGGTTCTTTCGATTAATGAATTTAGATAGATGCTCATCAAATTACTTTTTTGTTTCTTTATCTAAATTATTTGAAATCATCCAGTGTGGCGCGCGCGCGTGCGTTTGCTTGCATGTGCGTCCCCACTCCCTCCCCCCCCCCCCCCCATCTGGAAGGAAGGAAAGTGCCGTTTTTATAAATGAACGAACTGATCATTCCTGTGCATGACTAGCACACACAAAGAAAGAAAAAGAAGATAATATGATTTGGTAATGCTATCTTCTCTCTCTCTCTCTCTCTCTCTCTCTCTCTCTCTCTCTCTCTCTCTCTCTCTCTGCCTCTGTCTGTCTTGTCTGTCTGTCTGTCTGTCTGTCTGTCTCTCTCTCTCTCTCTCTCTCTCTCTCTCTCTCTCTCTCCTCTCTCTCTCTCTCTCTCTCTTCGCCATCCACCCCTTGGAAAAAAAAAAATCGTGGACAGTAGACATAGAAAGGCATTTTCCCCATAAACATCGCTGTCTGCTAACGTTTTCGTGGCTAAAATAGGAAAACCATGTTGGAGATGCTTTGGAAAATCTTAAACTGAAAGAAAACAAAAACATGTAGTTGGAGCCAGTGTAAGACTTCATCATGCCAACTTAGCATTGCAGGTTAAACATTTGGACCGTTCACTTGGTTCTTCGCAATAACATAATCATCTCATGCAATTTGACCACCTTGAATCACTAGGAGTAAAGAAAGGGCATGCATAGAGCTTTCTTTCATTGACTACACAATGCGATATCTTCCTGTGGAAAGTTTTCCTAAAGGCCGGATGGAAAAAACAGGAATCTGGTAGTGTCGGATGCCATCGCCGCATTGATCGAAGGAAGAAAATCGACCCTCGCCTACAAGACCCATCGTTGCTAAGCGCATAGCCTTGGCTCCTGGAATGCTAAGATCGTCTTTCTTCCCTCTTTTTTTTTG
>CM031600.1:22481839-22484339 GCA_018398815.1 Conus ventricosus | reverse complement strand
AACTGCAAACACACGGAGACCTAAGTCTGGTTACCCCGAACAACTTCCAGGCTTCTTCGTATATCCTGTTTAGAGCTGAATTCACCCAAACCCCCACCTCACCCAGCTCCCTCCCTTCTTCCGCCCGTCTTCTCCGTTCTGCAACTATTTCCTGTTTCCTACTGCATCATTCTCCTCTCCCCATGTGGCTTTCGTCACAGTCCCTTTGCTTATCACCTGCAGGCTTGTCGCAGGATTCAGTTGGATATATCCCGCGTTCTTGAAACTATGCACTTATACGAAACAAAAGCAATAGTCCTCCAAATGGAATAAAACAGTATAGAAAATCACAATGCCACTCATCTAATTTTCGGCCACGTGGCCTTTTTCAAGAGAATAACAAAAAAAACAATGCAACTACGTGATGTCCATCTTTGGCAACTGGTCAGAGCTTTGTTTTTTTCTCTTGAAAAAGGCCGCGTGACCGAAAATTAGATGAGTGGCATTGTGATTTTCTGTGCACTTATAATTTCCTCTTTTCTCTGACTCTCTGAAGTGCCTCCACTCCCTCACCTCTCTCCACCCCGCTCCCCTTTTTCTTTTCTTTTTTTCTTTTTTAAGTCTCTCTTTAACGTCGTTTCTTGCCGTTGTGGCGTCTTGTCTGAGTCTTTAGAAAGTATCAGAAAGTCTTTGCACCGTTTTCTTTTGTTTTAGTTTTGTAAAATGTTACTTGATATGTTGCACTCAAATAATGAGAAGTAAGACACTAGCTGTCCATTCTACAATGCTGTTTGCCGATATGACCTTCTCTCTCTCTCTCTCTCTCTCTCTCTCTCTCTCTCTCTCTCTCTCTCTCTCTCTCTCTCTCTCTCTCTCTCTTGTGTGTGTGTGAATTGTTTGTTGTGCAAAACTGCGCGTGCGCGGAATGACTGGCGCATCCAACGCGGCTGAACTGCCTTTAGGTTATCGATGTTTATGTCATAAATAATTGTGTAGGCCCTGTATATACTACATGACAGTGACTTTCGTGAGTAAACTTTTTAAATTTCTTAACACATAACAAGAGTGACCTCCTTAAAACAAGGCGGCAGCTACGAAAATTAATAGCCTCTTCATGAGATTGGCTGGATTGAAGAGATTCTGCATGGTCATGTTTGGGAAAAAAAAAGGTAATTACTGTTATAATCATTCTTGTAGTATTATAATTTGGAACCAAGAAGTCATTATTATCGAGTATTTGTTTCACACAGCATATTGCAGCATTTTGAGACGTATGTTAAATGACAAGCAAAATTTTGTTTCAACTCTATGGTAATGTGCTTTTTAATATTTTTATTTGCGGATGTGGTATTCATTTATTTGTTGATTTAATTATTTTGTTCACCCCAACCCCCTCCCTGATCCGCCTTGTCGTTACTCTCTCCTCTTTTTTGATTCCCTCATTGTATTTTTTTTAATCTCCAAAACATCATTATTTTTTCTCTCTCAGTTGAATCGTGATCTTTCCTCCCAACTGGAAATGATATGCAGCAGATTAGAACATTAAGATATCATAAATCCTTAATGATACCAAGTTAACATTTGTAAAAGTGTGTTATAATGAATGAAAAAATGCAGGGTTTATAAACTTGTCTTTCCTCTTCTTGTTCTTGCTCTCGTTCTTGTTCTTATTCAGCTTCTTCTTGTTTTAAGCAGTAAGTTGCAGTGGTGGTGGTGGTGGTGGTGGTGGTGGTGGTGGTGGTTATAGTGATAGTAGTAGTAGTAGTGGTAATAGTAGTAGAAGGAGGAGGAGGAATAAGAGTTGTGGTGGGAGGAGGAGGAATAATGATGTTATTTTTGTCATCGTTACCAGTGTGGTCGAATACATTGTTTGCAAGATCCGACCACCAACCCAAGAGCTGTTGATTCATGTGAATGTCAGGAGAACATACTTTTGTGAGCTTTTGTACAACTGGGACATTTAACATGTATGCGAGGCGCTGAAGCAGATTGTCCTGTCCCAAAGAGCAAGGCACTATGCATATGGCACACAAACGCACACACCGACACAGACTAAAACAACTAATCAGTAAAGAATCTTTGTGTCCGGATCTTACTGTTCCATTCTTATCTTTGTGAAGTATACACTGTAGAGTGGTCTTTACCATTCACTTCTTCCCGTCTGTCCTCCCTTCATCCGCCACCCTCATCCCCCGTCCCACCCAATGTGCTGGACAGGAAGAAAGATGACGACTCTTTAAGACTTGCTTCCTGTGATAAAGGGCTTGATATGGATACGTTTTAAAACATCCTCATTTCCTCCTTCCCCTTTGCCCTCACTTCCCATCCCCCTCCACCCCGTCTGTCTGTCTGTCTGTCTCTCTGATCTCTCCCCCACCCCATCTCTTTCTTTCTGTCTCTGTCTCTCTATCTCTGTCTGTCTCTGAAATCAGATTACTCCACATATCCCCTCTACCTTACTCTTTCTCCTTATCTCCCTCCCTCTCTGAGAATAGACCCCCGCTCTCTCGCCCCAAAAACC
>CM031600.1:22459339-22479339 GCA_018398815.1 Conus ventricosus | reverse complement strand
CAAATCCTTTTAGAATTAGAGTATTGATGTCAATGACATACTTTTTACTATAAAAAAGCCAGCCAATTGATTTATTATGAAAGCTCTCCTCCTCTCTCTCTCTCTCTCTCTCTCTCTCTCTCTCTCTCTCTCTCTCTCTCTCTCTCTACTCTCTCTCTCTCTCTCTCTCTCTCTCTCTCTCTCTCTCTCTGCTTTCCTCCTCGTCTACTAATTTCTTTCGTTTCTTCGTTCCTGTGATGGAGAAGCATTGTTGTCCATGAATTACTGGGAAAGTGGAGAACAGAGAGATGACTTTTCCAAAAAGGCTGGCAGGATCTGTTGGTTACCTCTTGGTGGGCTACGCATGTGGCATATAGTCTTAAGTCATCGCATTGTGTGTCTGTGGATAACGAATACCAACATCAAAATGGACGGGACTGGACTTATTTTAACCTAGTTGGGCTCGTTCCCCTCGTTCTCAGGTGCTGGATGGTCCATGGCATTCTTTCTGACATCCTTCTGATCAGTTTCTTTCACACTTTACTCCTCCTTCATTCCCCCTGTCCCTCCACTCGTTAATGAGTTTGGAGTTTTAGTGACACTTTAAAGGGGTTTGAAGAAGTTGTTGTAGTACTAGTAGTAGTAGAAGTAGTAGTTACAGTAGCAGCAGCAACAGTAGCAATAATAGTTGTAGCAGCAACAGCATCAGCAGCAGTAGTAGTAGTAGTTGTTGTAGCAGTATCAGTAGTAGTAGCAGCAGCAACAGCAGCCGCACCAGCAGGATTGGTAGTTTCAGTAGTTGCAGTCATAGTAGTAATCATAATTGTAAAACGGTTTATTAGTTTTGTTAACTACGCACTCTATAAAAACCAACTGGGACCATTTGATGAAATTTCTGCCTTGCAGAGGTGGAGAAATTATCAGAAAGTCTGACTAAATGTAGAGCTAAGGTACACCGCATATAGATACATTTTGCCAAATGCAGCCACTGAGACTAAATGAATTTATTATCATCGTGTGTCAAACAAGTGAAGCAGCACAGAAGCAGCAGATGAAAGTCTTTCTGTTTCACCAGTTACACATCTTTACAGAAAGTATAGGAACGCATCGTGAATTGTACATTGTTGCCAACATGATGAAAACTTTAAACTGGTGAATCAAACACAACAGAATGCTTTTGAGTTACGTCAAAACAGTATGCCATGTGTATGTCAGTTAGCTAATGGTGCACATCTGCAACATGCATTTGTCCCGTTGATCAAGAAGGGGGGAGGGGGGAGGGGGGTAAAAATAAAAGAAGAAAGGAAAAAAGAGACAAAAACTGAGACCAACTTGTCTGATAGGACAAGATCTTTGGGAAGAAATTTTCGCATGGACTAGAAGCGTTTAAGAAAATATTGTGATTGTCATTGTGTTTCTAATGTCCGTGTTTCTTTGCTTATTGTCAAACACACACACACACACACACACACACGCACGCACGCACGCACGCATGCACGCACGCACGCACGCACGCACGCATACACACACACACACACACACACACACACACACACACACACACACACACACACACACACACACACAACCGTTTCGTCAGTAACATACCTGATATAACTCGTGCACTTGTGAGAATTGAACCAAGAAATGAACCACAAAGTAAAAGAGAGAAAGAAGTACAAGGGGAGAGAAACTTTAAACTTGTTTTTCATTCAGCCTATCTTAATGAGCAGTATCGGGGCCGTTGAGAGGGGAGAGAGAGAGAGAGAGAGAGAGAGAGAGAGAGAGAGAGAGAGAGAGAGAGAGAGAGAGAGAGAGAGCGCGAGCGAGCGAGAGGAGGGAGGGGAGGGAATAGGAGGGAGAGGCCGAAGGGATGTATGACTGGAATGAATAACAGATGAAGGAGGAAGAAAAAGAAAGGAATGAAGCCCCTTCAGCGAGGGAAATTAAAGAATTCATGTACATCTTCTGGTTGAGGGGAGATCTGGATTGCAAGAAAATAGATGCCATTTCTTCGCTTTCATGTCAAGATTGAGACTGGGGAAGGAGGGGTTGGGGTGCGATGGGGGTAGGAATGTGTATTGCAAGAATGGATTCAGTATGAGATCTTCACATTTCCTGTAACTATTGTGTGTTGACCTTTTTTGGAGGGGGGGGGGGGGGGGGGGGGGCAGGGGGAGGGGGAGGGAGGGGGAGGGGAATCTGAAGGGAAAAAAAAGGAGATTCGTTCGGCTTCGTTCCCAAGCTCTCTAATGCATGTATCCTGAAGTGATTTGTGGTGACTGCAGGGGAATGGGATAGGGATGGTATTATATGTTTTTGTGCGTACAAGCGTTTGACCATTTTTATGACAAAAAATAATAGTAAAGGAATCTCTCTATCTCTCTCTCTCTCTCTCTCTCTCTCTCTCTCTCTCTCTCTCTCTCTCTCTCTCTCTCTCTCTCTCTCTTATGTCACTACACTCTCTCTCTCTTATATGTCACTACACTTAATCTGTTTCTCCTGTATGCATACATGACTTGTTTTTCTATGTTGTCTCTGTCGGTCAGTCTTTTTGTCCGCTCTTTCAGTGCCCGAGTCCACCTGTGTGTCTGTCTCTCTGTCTGATGCCTACCTTTCTTAGAGGAGAAGGGATTCCTGTTAATCATAGTCCGATATGTAGGTTTATTTAGAGTATACAATTGTGAACCTATATTCAATCTCTCTCTCTCTCTCTCTCTCTCTCTCTCTCTCTCTCTCTCTCTCTCTCTCTCTCTCTCTCTCTGTGTCTCGTTTGCTATCTCACTCCCGCTTCCTCTCTTTTCTCCCTCTTCTCTCTCCCACTCAAGTCTCCAGCACACCCGTATTATGTGTCTCTCAACCCACAGGGCTTTTATTTTAATTTCATTTCATTTTTTGCTCTTTTTACCCTCTCCTAATTTCTTCCCATCCCTGTCCTCTTCCCTTCTCACCCCCTCCCTCCCCGACCTCTTTGCCTACACTGAAAAAAGTCTAAAATCTTAATATTTGTGGTATCTTTTTCCCGTTCTTTCTCCAGAACCTTTATCAGTTTGTTAATTGTCTCTCCTTTTTTTCTTTTTTGTTGTTGTTCTTCTGTTCTCCCTTTATCTGTTTTTCTATCTCTCTCTTGTTTTTCTTCTTTTTTTATTTTAAGATTTTCATTTGCTTTTATTGATTTTTTTGTTATTTTGATAGAGATAAAGAAACAAAAATAACAACAACAGCTACAACCATAAATTAGTTATAAATGAAGCCAAAAAAAAAAAGAAAAAAAAAAGATATAAGTAGTTAAGCAAGTAGAAAAAAAAAGGAAATAACCTCAGTAAAGCATCATTTATGTATACAAAGCATGGTTACATTGTGAAAAACATAGCACAGTGCCTTAGGAATTTCTTAAAACCTGTATATATGATAGTATTCTAGATACCTCTGCTCGTAAGAAATGCATACATGCTTTTGAAGAAAAAAAGGAAAGACAAAAAGAGAGATCGGTAAGGATACACAAATAGTAAAGGAAAGGCAGATAGATGGACAGACACACGGACTGACAAGCAAACAAACAGAAAGACAGAATGGGTTGGGTCGTAGTCAATGACGATGTATGTTATTGCTACATAGTGCATTATCTCAAGTACAAATATACAAAAAATCTCAGCAGAATTTAAGAGCCTCACAAAATGTTTCGGCAAAAGAAGAAAAAAATATGACGTTAATTAATCTAGTACTTGTTTAGATGTATTGCGTCATGCACATTTATGTATCAATGCAGAAGAGACATGCTCCAGAGACGTTAACTAAAGCAACTAGGTATAGAATCTGAGGACTCAAATGCAAGCCATTTGGTATGGAAATCCTTGTGGTTCATTGTTAAAAGACAGTTATGTTTTTTTCAAAACTGTATCTATAGTTCAATATTCACAAGAAAACTGCTACGTGTGGAGGACTGCCTTCTAACCTAAACTTATGAATTATGTTTTTTGCTAAAAGAGTAATGAAGTAAAAAATGTAATCAATTGCGATTGTTACATCAAAACCCAGAAGTATGAGAGACTCCGTTAGACATGCATTTTGTGCCTGAGTGCATTTTTCTTTTAGTAATCAGTAAACGTACTCCAAAAGCATTCAACATAAGTACATTTCCAAAACATAAGGTCAATAGAGTCTTTACATAAGCAGCAAAAACTGCGTTTATTACTATCAGACACTCAGATTTAAAAAAAAAGAAAAAAGACATTTGTTGCTAGGCATCTGTGAATTATTCTTAGCTGAAACCACTTTAGTTTTTACAATTGCATAAAGGAAGGACTATCCCCAGTCATGGGCTTGTGGAAGTTTCATGTCCCTTATCTCAGCTGATTATCTCTCAGTGTAACGTAGTACGTCTTTGAGCCTGTATGTGGCAAACAGTATCTTATAACAGAGTGAAGAAGTAATACATTTATTGTTTTTGATGTTAATGACAGATTTCTGAATGAATTCAATTGTTGCCAACTTATACTTCTGAAAGTGAGAAAAATCAATGTTGACATCATACTTTCCCTTGGAGCGTCTGTGAGAAAGAAACTGACCATTTTCATAAATAGAAAGATATGCAAGGATCTAGACACTTGTCTTCAAGCACTTTAGAGACAATGTATCTTTTCCAGCCATAAATATGTTTGACCCACGTTGGTTTGGCGAGTAGTTCAGCGGAGTTTGTTGGCAGACATTTGTAGAAAACAGACTTTATAAGCTTCAAGGATGTCTGCCCAGAACGGATTGTATTTTGTAAATTTATATGAGACAATCTCTGGACCATGTTTACACACAATAGGCCAATGGGGAAGATTACTGAATAGAATGTGCTTCCATTTATGGTTTGATTGTTCAGTTGTACGGATTCAGGACAGTTTTAGAGATGTGACGTAGGTTTTACCTCAGGAAGACCAGTACCTCCATTCCATATGCTTTTATGCACTGTTTTTCTCACTGATTTTCTCTGTTTTTTTTTTAAATATTAAAAAAAAATTTTTAAATTCTGTTCTGTAGGTTTTTTAAAAACATTTTTTTAATTTTTTTTTTATTCTGTTCTGTAAAACTTCATAACATATTTTCTGGCATGGTAGGTTTGATAGAAACAGCCAAAGATGAGTCAGCTTTGAAACGATGATGGATTTCAAAATTGCTATTCTACCTTTGAGCGTAATCTGGCATTTTACGTATATTTTAAACAAATGGTTTACGTCTGCAAGTCTTTGTGAGTAGCTTATTTCCAAGCTATATTTCAAGTCATCTGTGAACCATATACCAAGTATTCGAAGTTTTTGCGCATTCCAGACAATTTTTTTAATGCTCCATGTAGCGGTTTTGACTATCCTTTTGGAAACCCACATTTTTAGGGCTTTAAACATAGATTCCTAATTAATCGACTCAGAGGCTTTTCAAAGTATATATTTAACAAGCCAGGCAAATATTGTTCTCATCTAAATAGGAAATAGTATCAAATATCAATCTTACATTGTCGACGATGCATCTATTTCTAATAAATCCAGTCTGATCTTCGTTTATGATTTTAGGCAACACAGGCTTTATCCTGTTTGCAGTGCAAGGAGATCCTATCTTATCAATCACATTCAACAATGAAATTATATAGTTCTCCAGGGTTGTCTTTTTTTGTTTTTGTTTTTGTGCTGCCTAGATTCTAACTTGCGTTAAATGCTCAGACGACAAGTACACCAATTTGTTTCCAAAAGACTTTAAAGAGCTCAGTAGTGAGTACAATCGGGTCTTTTATTATTTTCCACTCTCTTTAAGACATATGACGCTTTTTCTAATGTAACAATGCCTTCCAATTCAGCTGTTTCTGTTTCATATAAACAGGGGATGTCTTTTACTAAATCTCTTATTTCGCAATTTTCTACAGCATTATCTGTGGATAGTGCTTTATAAGTAACTGTATACTTCTTTAAGTATGGCCTTGTGATTTATTTAAATATGATTTTGTTTATCGATTAGTCTAGCCATGTCTTCCCACGTCTTTCCTGTTCTTCAGCCGCACTCGTTCCCCCCCCCCTCCCCCTCCACCACCTCGTCTCCCCTCACTGTGGGTGGCATTTAACAAGCTTGAATTGACGGGTGGGTTGTAGTAAGTGTAACTCAGGCGTGAAAAGAGGCTGGATTGTGTGTTCCAGTTGTCATTGATGAACCGACAGCATCCTCTGTAAGAGGCGGGCATTCCAACACTCTCCAACCCCCCCCCCCCCTCCCCCTTTCGCCTCCATTCACCTTCCAGTACACACCTCCTACCCCCACCCCCCATCCATCCCGTCTATACCTACAACCACCAGGTAGGCCTGAAGCTCAGAAGATGGGGTCTCCATGGTTACGGGGGCCTATCGACCGCCTAGGGATGAGGACTGGGAGGAGGGGGAGGAAGGAGAACAAAATCGGAACATCGAGTTGCCCATTGATTACTTGGCTCGGAAACGTTGACAGGTGAGGAGGACTTGAGAGAGAGAGGAGAAGAGATGAGATGATGTGGGGATTGGTGGGGTGGGGCTGGGTTGGGGAAGATGAGGTGGGGGAGGGTAGGATAGAGGTGGGTAGGGCAAGATGATGTTGTGTGGATGGTAGTGTTGGGGATGAGTTTCGAAGCCCGTGTGTCAAGTAGTGAAGTGGGTGTTTTTTTCCCTTCAAAAATAGCTTTCTCTCAGTTCAGTGAATGCATACTTATACACATGCAGACATCCATACATATATGTATAAATACATACGTATTTGCATATATACGTACATATTTTTCACACACACACACACACACGCACGCACGCACGCACGCACGCACGCACGCACGCTCGCTCGCTCGCACGCACGCACGCACGCACGCACGCACGCACACTCGCGAAAATTTCCTTCGTAAGCGAAAATAGTAAACGGAAGAAACCCTAGGAGAGTTTGACAGCAGGTCTCAAAAGAATTCCACCAACAAACTCCGTGGGGACCGGGTCGCATCCAGCTCATGGCTTTTAGATGCCTTTCTAGCCAGAAGGACATGTAGGAGTCATGACTTAGGAGCGGCCAAGTCAAGGAATTGTGACGCATGTCTTACCGAAACTACGATCTGACGCCTGCTATAGTTGGGAAAGCTATAGTTGGGAAAGTACTTGCCTTGTGAAAGTCACTTTTGTTCATCCTCGACCACATCCAGCTGGAACTCATTTTGCTGCCTTTGGCATTGCCTATAGGGCTGTGGCTTTTTTTTTTCTTACCATAAAGAGAGAGCAATTTCATGAGTTCATAGGCAGATGCATTCACATACCCGCTTGCTCCAATGTGTGAAGGAGACTTTGACTTGGAAGCCAGATTCCCTCAAGCTGCTGGCTACATTGGCATTCTTTTCAGTCTTGTAGATGGGAGCTTTCTCCGTTCTGTATTCACATGGCAAAGAAAGATCAACCAGAATCACTTATTTTGATTATATGAGTAATATATCGGATTCTTTTGTCATTCTCTTCTTTCTTCGTCTTTTGCATTGCCATGTCTCTCTTTGCTTTCCATTGTGTTCGACCAACGTCCCGCGTCTGTTGATCCTGTGTGTGTGTGTGTGTGTGTGTGTGTGTGTGTGTGTGTGTGTGTGTGTGTGCCCATTTTATTCGCTACTCCATTGACGAAAAAACAGCTAAGCAGTTTTCTTCATTGACGAAAAATAGCTAAGCAGTTTTCTGAATTATTCGTTAGGCTTCCGTCCTTCAATTGGTTACTTCTTTATACAGAGATGCACGCACGCACGCACGCACGCACGCACGCACGCACGCTCGTGCGCATGCGCGTGTGCACATACGTACATACTTATATATCCTTTATTTATCTCTTCCGTTCCTCTTCCATAACCTACCTTTCCCTTCTTTTTTCACCACTGTTAATGCTGAAAGGCAATTCCAAAAGCGAATCCTCCCTCCACCACATCTCCATCCCACGCGCATGAATATGAACACACACACACACACACACACAAACACACACACAGAAGGGGAGGGAGGGAGGGAGGGAGGGAGGGAGGGAGGGAAAGAGAGAGAGAGAGAGAGAGGGAGAGGGAGGGAGGGAGGGAGGGAGGGAGGGAGGGAGGGAGAGAGAGAGAGAGAGAGAGAGAGAGAGAGGAGAGAGAGAGAGAGAGAGAGAGAGAGAGAGAGAGAGGGGGATGATCTGTTTTGCCACAGGCCTGTACTCATGATGAGTTTACATATTTCATATGCAAATGATACGTAGCTAAGTCAAAGAAGTGTAACATCGTATGAATTTCAGCATTACTTTACTTTAACCTTGTAGTAAATATGTCTGTCTTCTAAAACCTTGATGTACAAAAGACAAACAAACAACCAAAAACCTTTTTTTTCCTGATTACTATTCTTGTGATCAGATGGTTTGAAAATCCGAACAAGGATAGATGATTGGAAATACTTATTAGGTATGAATTCTTTTCTCGAACGATCATTAAATGCAGAATAACAAAGTAGGTAGTGTAATCCATTGTCAATCACACCATAACAAAATGAATAGTCATTCTCAGTATTAAGGTGATCACTATATCCTTTACAGTCAACTTTAATGTACCAACTCTTAAGCGTGCCAAAGCATGTCTGATGAACTTGTGTAGGTCTGAATCAGGCTTTAGTTCTGATGATGATTTATTACACAGAACTGTTAGTATATATGTAATGTGGCTTCTCCAGTTTTTGTCTTCTGATTTTCCGTGAGTCTGTGTGTGGAGCAGATTAAGAAGTCATTTATGGACTTAGCTTTCTCATTTAGGTACAGAAAATAGAAGCGAAATTTTCGTACAAACCCTGATTTAGCCACATGAAACAGAAACCAAATTTGTATAATTTTTTTTCTTATATGTGATACCCATGTTCGTTCATAGCATTCTTCAAGGGTGCGTGCGGCATATTCTTTGTGTGGAAGTGTAATGATCCATTTTGTTCATTTTTATCCAGTGTTTAACGCTCCAGATAAAACTATCGATAAACCAAGGATTTTGTCCTATCTCCCTATTACATCATGTTAATAGGCGTCTTGTTCTGCCCACTTCGAGATTTTGTTTGAAGGAAACATGTGTGCCTTTCTTTCAGTGTACACCTTGCACAGACCCCTAAATCTTTGCCATGCAATGGATTGGCTGTATCTGATCATCAAATAATGTAGGACCAACAGTTACCAAATATTTCAACCTTTAGAATACTTCCCAGCAAAGCTTGTCAGGCTTTCATGTTGAAATCGCTCTATCCAGAGAGAGAGAGAGAGAGAGAGAGAGAGAGAGAGAGAGAGAGAGAGAGGAGAGAGAGAGAGAGAGAGGAGAGAGTATACATAGATGTACATATACTTTATGTTTATACACACGCGCTCTCACACACACACACACACACACACACACACACACACACACACACACACACACACACACACACACACACACACAGTGAGTGAGTGAGTGAGTGAGTGAGTGAGAGTCTGAATGATTAATTCACTAAGCCTTTTCTTCCCGTGTCAGAATAGGTAGGAGGGGTGTGGTTGTGGTGGTGGTAACACGTAACAGTTATATTCGTCTCGGCAACAACCACACTAAATCGACATAAACGAAGACAAAGTGATGTACATCGACTAAGCATTGTGTAGCATTCCCATACTCATGGCATAAGTACAAGAGAGAGATAGAGAGCGAGCGAGAGCGAGCGAGCAAGCAAGCAAGGACCATCTGCCTTTTATTTCCAGACAGAGTATGGAGTAAACATCAAAATCCGTCCCAGTTACATAACTTTAAAAGACATGCTCGCGTCTAAGAGGAAGAGGGTGCGAAAAGGTTTCCCTCTCAAGTGGGTGTTTTATGAACGTTACTGTTACCACAAAGCCGAGGTCAGTAGTTCCAGCAAGCGACAGTGCTTTAGCTTTGTCGAGAGCTTACCAGGCGTGCTGTTGGTTTTGGGTTATCTGTTGGTGAGAAAGATGTCCTTACAGGCAAAAGGAAAAATTCTCCCCACCACCTCTCTCTCTCTCTCTCTCTCTCTCTCTCTCTCTCTCTCTCTCCTCTCTCTCTCTGTCATACACAAGCGCGCGTGCGCACGCGTACACACACACACACACACACACACACACACACACACACACACACACACACACACACACACACTCACGCACAAGCACCCATGCACGCCCGCTTGGTCGCACGCATGCAGCACGCACGCACGCACACACGCACGCACGCACAAACGCAGACACAGACATACAGACAGACGGGCAGACAAACACATGCACGCATGCGCTTGCTTGCACCACACACACACATACACTCTTAACAAGCACATTCATAGAAAACACACACACACACACTCCCATTCCCCTGCGCCTCCCCTTCACCCCCCCCCCCCCCCCCCCACTCCTCCCCCGCACACACACAGTGTATGATTCTGTTCACATGACATAATTCAGTGGGCTTCATACACTGTCAGTAATGGGATGAAGCGCTTTCAGTTTAAGCATCTTTTTCCTGTGTCAGTTTGAGGAGTGTAATTCTGACAGAGAATGCCAGAGAGAGGAGCAGCCTCATCTTTATTTGCTATCGTTAATGTCCACGCCTGTGATCACGGTAAACGCACCCATGGGCGTATGCGTGCGCGCTTGCACGCGTGCATGCAGGTGGGTATGTATGCGTAGGTGCGCGAATGTTTATTTTGTGTATGCGTTAAGTGCGCGGGTGTGCTCATGTCTTTTACACATGTGTATGCATGTTCGGTCACTGTATCTGCCTGTGCTTGCTCGCTTGGATGCCTTGAGACATGGATGCAGACAGCTGCGCATCTGTCTTGTCTGTCCATCTGTTCGTCTCTGTCTGTCTTTGTCTGTCTGTCCCTCTCTGTCGCCCCCTCTCACTTTCTCTTTGTGTGTGTGTGCGCGCGCACGAGCGTGCGTGCGTGCGTGCGTGCGTGTGTGTGTGCGTGCGTGCGTGCGTGCGCGCGCGCGCGCGCGCGCGCGCGCGCGTGTGTGTGTGTGTGTGTGTGTGTGTGTGTGTGTGTGTGTGTACTGTCCCTGTGCCTGCCACCATCTCCCATTCGTACGACAGCACACTCTCTCTCTACATCTCTCTCTCTCTCTCTCTCTCTCTCTCTCTCTCTCTCTCTCTCTCTCTCTCCTCTCTCTGTGTCTTTTTTGTCCCCTCACTCTCCCCACTCTTCCCACCTCTCTCCTACCCCACCCCCTCTCACTCACCCAACTCTCTCTTTCACACACATGCACACACCACACACACGCACGCACGCACGCACACACACACACACACACACACACACACACACACACACACACACACACACACACACACACACACACACACCTTTTCTCTGACACGTTTATGATTTATATGCACACAAACTTACGTACACACAGACATCATCGTCACAAGGCCTGTTATCGTATACCTGAATGCGCACGCATGAGATCGTGGCTATGCATGCACATGCACGCATTGCAACACGCATGGGTTGTTACGTGCAGATACGTAGGCACAATGGAGATCGGTCTCTATTCTCTCAGACTAAGTCTCTGGCTCCCCCCTCTCTTTCTCTTTCTCTCTGTCTCTTTGTGTCTCTCTCTGTCCCTCTGACACGCTATGTCTGTCTGCCTTGTGTGTGTGTGTGTGTGTGTGTGTGTGTGTGTGTGTGTGTGTGTGTGTGTGTGTGTGTGTCTGTCTGTGTGTGTGTCTGTGTCTGTCTGTCTCTGTCTCTCTCTCTGTCTCTCTCTCTCTTATTGTCATTGTCTCTCTCTCTCTCTCTCTCTCTCTCTCTCTCTCTCTCTCTCTCTCTCCACACACACACACACACACACACACACACACACACACCACACACACACACACACACACATCGTTTCTCCTTATCCGCCGCGCATGACAGAATGTTTTTTTTGTTTTTTTTTTGTTTTGTTTTGAGTTTTGCCATCTTTTCTTGGGGCCTCAGTTTCTGTCCTCTTTGTCTTGTCTGTGTTTGTTATCTGTCACTCACTCTCTCTGTCTGTCTGTCTGCCTGTCTCTCTCTCTCTCTCTCTCTCTCTCTCTCTCTCTCTCTCTCTCTCTCTCTCTCTCTCTTGTCTGTCTCTCTGTCTTGGTAGAAAATTAGGCAAACAAAACAAAACAAAACAAAAATCATCTGTCTGTCTGTCTGTCTGTCTAACTCTGTCTCTCTTTCCCTCTCCCCCTCCCTTCTTCCCTGTCTGTCTAACTCTGTCTCTCTTTCCCTCTCCCCCTCCCTGCCCTCTTCATTGCCCCACATCCCAGTCTCTCTCGTCTTTCAGTCAGTCGTCTGTCTTCACAATCGCCGTCATCGGAGAAAATGAAGCCCAGCTCGTCGTGCTGCCAGACCCACATACGTAGCAGACAGCCTGGGTGCCGGAGATGCTTTGCTTGCGCGCGCGCACGTGTGTGAGTGGTGCACTGTGTGTGTGTGTGTGTGTGTGTCCTTGTGTGATGGGGAGGGCTGGAAAACGTGTGCTGCAGAGATAGTCTGGAAGCCGCTCTTCTGTGGCCCGCAGTTTCCCCCTCCATCCCGACTGTCAAGCGCGGGAATCGTTCCTCGCGTGCTGGATGATGGTAGAAGTAGTAGTAGTAGCGGCCACTGCAGCAGCAACGCGAGATCACGGGCTGTACGTGCAGTAGTAGTTTGTACCTTGGGTAACCTGTCGACGTCGATTATCCTCTCAACCATCCGTCCCAGCCGATCCGGGTTTATTTGCGTTGTGTCATTAATAATATACACAAGTGTGTGTGTCTGTGTGTGTGTGTGCGCGCGCGCGATCTGGCCTACGGGAGGGTCTCCAGACGTGGCAGCGAGGGACTTTTTTTTTCCCACGAAAGGAATTACAAGTGCGACTTGACTGTGCAGGTGTTTTTTTCCTTCAGGCTGGAGCTCTTTTGTTTTTTCTCTACGGATAGGCCGGACCATATGTGCCTCGGGATTGCAGCTGGATAATTGACTTGGGGTACCTGTGGGATCATCGGATCGTCGGTTTGTGGGGAGTGATGAATCATCCTTGATACTCTAGGCCTTGGGGAAAAGAATTCCCCAGTAGTGCGGCAGCTGAAATCCCAGGTAAAGTATTCTCCCACCACCTCCTGTTCAGCCAGGTGTCATTGTCGGGTGATTTGTTTTGCAGTGTTGTGTTTTTACACTGTGGAGCTAAGGTGACTCTTCAGTTCAGGGCTTAGTTGTATATCAGCAGCTAGCGGTGGAATGTGTTTTTATTTCAATACCAGGCTTTAGGAATGGGGTGGGAGAACTATGTTCAGAATCTGCCCTCTGTTTTTCTTTTTACGTTCTATATATTGTTGTTGTTTAGGCCTACTGATTGAAGTTAGGTGTTCTGTTCTACATTTCACCAGCTCTCTCTCTCTCTCTCTCTCTCTCTCTCTCTCTCTCTCTCTCTCTCTCTCTCTCTTCTCCTCCCCTCTCTTTCTCTCTTATGCTTTTGATAACAAATGTCGGTAAAGTAATTTTTATAGTGACGAAGTTGTTTGCTTGCACTTGATGGTGATTTTGTGTGTGTGTGTGTGTGTGTGTGTGTGTGTGTGTGTGTGTGTGTGTGTGTGTGTGTGTGTGTACAACACTATGTTAATCTGACTGTAAATGGTTTCAGTCAGTCAGTCAGTCAGTGTGTACACACGACTGCTGGTAAACAGAGTTCAATAATGTTATGAATTCCACATGGTTTGGGAACATACAGATTGGGCAGATGGTAAATCATCAAAAAAAAACAACAACAAACAAAACAAAAAAACAAAAAACGGTCCACTTATCAATGTTGTTACTCAGCAGAGGTGGTCGCTTCTTAGTTTCACAGGCAAGCCTCCTCACCGCACTATGCACCTGCAGATGTACATTGGGTCCCATAGACAATGAGGCGTGGATTGCTTTTTTTTTTGAGTTGTTACAATCTAAGCGGGCTCTCGTCCTGAAGTGCCTCCCACCCCTTCCCCCTTTTTTTTCATCATCTGCCAGTCTGCCTGTCTTTTTGTACCCCCACCCCCTTCTCTCCACTCGCTCCCACCATACCTTCCTTCCTCCCCCTCTCTCCCTCCCTTCCTTCCTCCCTCCCTCTGCCTCTCTTTCTCAGTCTCTCTGTCTCTTTCTCATTGTCTTTATTTCTTTCTTTTTCTCTGTCTGTCTATCTGTCTATTTCTCAGCCAGTGTGTGTGTGTGTGTGTGTGTGTGTGGTATTGTTTTTCTCTGTCTGTCTGTCTGTTTCTCTGTCAGTGAGTCAATCTGTCTGTGTCTGTTTTTCCTTCTGTCTCTTTGTTTGTCTGTCTGTCTCTCCTTGTGTCATTGTCTCTCTTTGGCTGTGTCTGTCGGTCTGTCACAGTGTATCTCTGCCTTTCCCTCCCTCCCTCCTCCCTCCTCCCCCTCTCTCTCTCTCTCTCTCTCTCTCTCTGTGTCTGTCTCTCCTTTCCTCTCTCCCTCTGTCTTCATCCCACCCCCACCCCTATGTCTCTCTTTCTCTCCCTTTGTGTTGTGTGCATGAGAGGGAGAGAGAGGAGAGAGAGAGAGAGAGAGAGAGAGAGAGAGAGATTTGTATTGAAGGACATAATTATGAATGTGGACAAGGGATACAGTATAATTTCGCCGCTATGGTTCCATCTGGAAATTCTGAATTCTCGTCTCCACGCGACTTGAACTTTCTTGGGTGACAATGTGTATATAGATGATGATGGAGCTGGAGGCTTTGTTTGGTTGGTTGTTTTTTCCCCCCATATTTTGTTGTTGTTGTTGAAACAACGGGCTCAAAGAAGGGCCGTGTGGTTGAAAGAACGGGCACGGATGAGAGGATGTTTAGAGATGAGCGTCGGGCAACTAGGTGGGAGGGAGACACTGCCTGAAACGACTTGCATGAGTCCATCTGTTGGAATGGATCATACAGTTGTCTACATGATGTGTTTTGATGGTGCATTTCGTGACTGGAGATAGTTTCACAGGTTGTGATGAGAAATAAACCGACTAACAGAGGAGTTCAAAAGTTGCGATGATGTACTGACCGATTTAAAGGATGATTTTGATAATAGGTGGTGGTATATTGACCAACTTGTGGACAATATATATTTTATCGTGTGTTGCGAAAGAGGATTTCTTGGGTTGTGGTTATTGATTGACTTGCAGACGTCTTAATGCCTTCTGTTGGCGTACAGCCTAAAGATTGTTTTAAGCTTTGTTATGGCATACTGACTGGAGATTTTTCCACAAGTTGTAATGTCGTGTGACTAGAGATTATTCATACTTTGTAAGGGTAAACTGACTAGATATGATTCCGTACGTTGTCTGGCGCACTGACGAGATGATTCCATATGTAGTATTGCATACTGACTGGAGATGATTCCATATGTTGTATGGCATACTGACTAGAGATGATTCCATACTTTGTATGGCATACTGTCTAGAGGAGATTCCATACTTTGTATGGCATACTGACAGGAGATGATTTCATAGGTTTATGACATACTGTCTAGAGAAGATTCCATATGTTGTATGGCACACTGTCTAGAGATAGTGTAATGCGTTGTCGTTGTTGTGGAATATTTAGTAGAGATGATTCCAGACGTTGTGAGGGTGTACTGACTAGAGTGATTCCATGTGTTGTGATCTGATTAGAATTTCGTTCTTCTTAGAGATCTTTCATCTTGGAATGGTGGACGTTACGAGATGTCACGCTGCGGCAATTACTAGAAGCGAGGGAAGCGTATCATCTGGAAGAAGAGCGCCTAAGTACAGACTGGAAAGTCTGCTGTTGTAATGGAGATAAATTCTATACCCATTGTAACAAGGTTCGGGCAAAGACTGTACGCCCTACGGAAATCCGTAGGGCGAACTATCTTTGGTTCGGGGCAAAGCCCTACAGATAACCATGCTTCCGAGAAGTAAAGTAAGTCCGTCGCCATATACGTGAAGTACAACCTACAGGATGGAGACGCGTGGGAGAGAGATAATGGAATTTATAGTCGACGAGCTAAACAGGCTGGACGAGACGGGATGAGACCACAGAGTGGAAGGGGGTGTAGGGGAGGCAAGAATGTGGAGAGTGGGTTCCTGCCTGGAGGCGGCAGAGGCCAGGAGACCCTGGGGGTGGCGACGTCTGGTTCCATCCACACTGGTTTGTTTGGAAAACGGCGGGTATAAGGGCCTTTCCTGGCAGGGCCTGTGCTCTGGCGTACTATACTCAGAATAGGGCGGTGTGGAGAGCGCGCTCTCTGTGTTAGTGACTTAGTGACTGTCTCTGTCTGTCTGTCTTCTGTCTGTGTGTCTGTCTGTCTCTCACTCTGTGTGTGTGTGTGTGTGTGTGTGTGTGTGTGTGTGTGTGTGTGTGTGTGTGTGAGAGAGAGAGAGAGAGAGAGAGAGAGAGAGAGAGAGAGAGAGAGAGAGAGAGAGAGTTTTGTTGTGTTGGTTTCAGTTGCCTGCGTTCCCCAAGGATCCCAGCCGCCTTCTTTGGTAGTTTTCATTCGGAAGTGAGTTCTGGTGCGGGAACCGATTAGGGTGGTGAGAAGACCATGACAGTTTGTGCGGGAAGGTAGAGAACAGTTTCATGAAAAAAAAAAAAAAGAAGACACAACACAGTGTATTGTGATGCGCATCACTAGAGCACTACGAAGAAGAGGTGAAGGAGCTGACTGTGGAGGGCGAGAGAGGGTTGTGGGAGACGGAAGCCTTCAGCTGTTTGTTGATCCCCGAGGTTGTCGCAAGCCCACATGATGCAAACTGTTCAACTCTGAAGAGATAGAGGAGTAAGTCTGGGAGGAACTCAGGAATTGATTGTTGTGTAGTTGGTGAATGCGTGTGCTTATAGCTGGCGAGGTGTTCTGCATCCTTTGTTTTTTCTGGATCGTTGTGGTGTGAAGGCTGATAAACTTGGAAGCGTCGAGACGTTGCTGTCAGTGTAATCCTGGCTTTGTCTGCCAAAGAGTTCCCTACTCTGGCTGGCTTGACGCTGGGCTGCCTGTACACTGTGCGGGAAGTGTCTGGGCTTTTAAGTAATTTGTTTCGCTGCCGAAATGTCTCCCTTCACCCCCTTCCTCCATCACTCCCCCCCCCCATCTTTTCCTTTTCAAGTCGTTCTTACCTTCATCTCCCTCCCCTCTCACACCCTCTGCCCTGACATCTCTCTCTCTCTCTCTCTCTCTCTCTCTCTGTGTGTGTGTGTGTGTGTGTGTGTGTGTGTGTGTGTGTGTGTTTACCGTTAGCCACTGGCCGTCGAAGAGAAGAAACAGTCGTGTGCCGTTATCACACAGGCCACTCCATTTTTTTTTTTAACCCGCTCATATCTCGGCAAAAGTGAAGAAGCTCCGTCGCATGTAATGTACCATTCACTATAAAACCTGTTCTTATAGAGTGATTGGACTGGCATGATGTCAGACACCTTCCACTTTTACAGGTAGACTCATTGAAAACTGTCCAGAGATGCCCCACCTGATGTGACTTTTTTAGTTTCTGAAAGAGTTAGATCTAAACGTTTTCATGTGATCTAAGATTTACGGAAGAAAGACTTGTAACAAAATTTTGATGTGCGTTTAGAAAGTTTTATTTTCACGAGTTTTATGTATTTGGGGGGGGGGGGGGGGGGGGGGGGGGGGGGGGGGGGGAATTTATATATATATATATATATATATATATATATATATATTGAGAGTTGTCTTCAACGAGGTGACAGGCTAATATGGCCCTTCGCGGTTGGTCGGGCTCTAAGCAGCATGAATTGAACTCTGTGTGTGTGTGTGTGTGTGTGTCTGCGTAGGGAGTCAGTAGTCTACCTACATGTCATTTATTGGTTGTACGTGTGTAGATATTGTCTTTCTTGTTTGTTTCTTTTCAGGATGATACCCTGCCTTTCTCTTTCTCTCGCTGTGTTTGTCTGTCTTGCTCTCCCCCCTCCCTCCCTCTCTGTCTTTTTCTCTGTGGTAAGAGAACCTGTTCAGTGCTGTCAAAAACAGATTATGAGGCCGCTCGTAGCATCGGTTGTCGGTTCTTTTTCGGGTAATAAATCTGTTATTATGTTCGTCTATGAATTTTGCAGCCTGAATTTTAGTCTCTGTGATCGGTTGGTTCACATCAAAACTGAAAACTGTTTGTTGTGTTGAGAATGTTGAAGAGACTGCCCCTCTCTCTGAACGTAGTGGTTGCCCATTCCATCTTTGAGGGGGGTTTTGTGTGCATATTGGATGAGCAAACCTGTAACTTCCTTTTTTTTTGAAGAACTTTCGTGTTTGTTCTTCGTCTGTCTTGTCAGCATGAATGTGAGTTAGTAATACTGCTCGTTGCATTGGTTTAGGTTATTGGATCGTTTATGAATTATTACAGTCGCCTGGATTAGAGCAAAAGTTGACCTTGATTTTTTTTTTCAAGTTTCCCAGTTTCACTTACGGTTTTCAGCCTGTTTCTGAGTTCCAAAATAGATGTTTTGCGACATAGCTCAGTCTGACTTCTGGTTTTCAGTAATTTCTTTATTGTGAGTGTGTAATGATGCTAGAACTGAATAATGGTATAATTTAGAGTCATGTGCAGAACATTGTGCGACAATGCTCTGTCTTTTACCTCCAGTTTTCACCTATTTCTTGATTGTAAGTGTGTAATGATGCAAGAACTGAATAAATGCATCGTTTAGAGTCGTGTGTAGAAGATCGTGCGACATTGCTCAGTCTTTGACCCCCAGTTATCAGTAATTCATGATAATGAGTTTGTATGAATGCTAGAATTGGGTAGGTGCCTTATTTGATGTAGATGTATTTGCCGCGCTCCTCGTCCCCGGTGTTTTCTCGTGTAAGACATACGATGTATAATGGGGACGGGGGCATGGAAAAAAAAGGCATGTGTGACAGGACCATGAATTTCAAAGGTATGCGTGACCTGTTCATAGTAATCTGTTTTCCATGTCGTTAGGCTCAGCGATTGCTGTTGGCGCAGTACCTCTTCGGATATCCTTCCTTCATTGTTGGTTTCTTGGCCTAGTAATTGATATGCAGTCATTCTTTAACTTTTCGTTGGAGCTGTCATAGGTTCTGTGCCTTAGTTATAAGAAACTCGGCTCACCTTCTTTCTTTTCCTGTATGTTTTCGTGTCTGTCACGTGTTCATCACTTCTGCTTGACGCCAGCGTTGATATAGGAGGCGAGCGAGAAATCTGCCCGTCAACGAAGCACTCTTGCCATGTCCATCATCACTGCCAGGAGTACTCCCAAGTATTTCCATTGCATTTGCAGCCTCTCCCCGTTTACCCTGCAAGCAGTAAGCAGTGCAAGGCCGACGCTTTGTATCTACGGCTGGTGCGCACCGAACAAGCGCCATTGATAGACAGGCGTGCCAAGCCCAAATTCCCTTGCTCACTCATTAACAGCCAGCAAGACAGAGCACTTCCTCCACTCCGTCAGTCAAGTGCGCCTTTCAAAGATGGTAGATGACCCGTTGCCAAGACCTGAAGGGCCAGCGGCAGAAATTCTGGATAGCATTGCTGGACCGGCGTTCTTCCATAGCAGGGGGAACTGACCTTAGAAGCAACTGCCGCCCATCGACGCTGCCGTCGCCTTGTTGGGGATCATCCATCACTGGGTAGGGGGAAGGAGCCGGTAGGTCGGAACTTCCGAAATGTCCCAAGAATCGGCGCTGCCAGCTGGGATGCCGTGTTCTTGGAACCTCATGAAACGTTGTAAGAGGGTGCTGCTCCTCCAGGTTTTTTCGACCATTAAACAAAGTTGGTTGTCGGACAACATCTCAACACTTACCGAGCAAGTGTCGACCGTTGTGGTGGAGGAGAATGTGGGAGGGGAGTATCGTCGTAGCGGCATTGTTTGTCCGAGTTTTCTTCTCTTTGTTCGGCGCGTTTAAAGCACTTCTCTTAGCTGGGACTTGCCACGGCCACAAAGCAACGTGTGAGTGATCTGCAAGTTCGTGATGACCGTAGAAGGGGAAGGGATGGGATGGTGGTAATGGTCGTGGAAGGGGCGGGATGGTTGTGATGGGGTGGGCGATG
>CM031600.1:22445815-22459239 GCA_018398815.1 Conus ventricosus | reverse complement strand
TACATAATGTATGTAGTTGTAAAACAAACAACAACAAAATCCAATGTAATTGATTTTAGCTTGCGTGTTGGAGTAAATATCAAAGTTCGTCGCTCAATCCAAAGAAACGTTTATGATTACATATTTATTTTTCGTTTTCGTTGTTTTCTTTTTTCTTTCTTTCATTTTTTTAAAAACTGTGTTTTTCTCCAAATCATAGGGTCTGGATTACATTACTGTTTGTTCACAAAATCGTGTTGTTGCTTACATCAATATTAGAATGATTAACTATTTTTCTTTCGCTACGTGTTGTAACTGTTTGGGGCAAGGAGAAGGCAGACGGATGGGAGTTAAGATGAGGGTCAAGTCCGAGCGGATTAAACAAGCAAGAACACGGGCTGGCAACCGCGCTGATTATCGAATTTACTGCTACCATTTACCACCGCAGCCTGATCGCAGAAGACACTAGCCTGTAGTTATCTCCCTGGCGAGAGGCCCCCTTCATGCCCCACACCCCCACCCCACCCCTTTTTTGTGAGGGTGATGGACGGCGTGGGTCTGCGCGTGGGATGTTTCCATTTCCTGGACAGATTGTCGATTAGGTAAATGGAGAGGATGTCAGGTTGAATGCAGGCTTCAGCCCAGGGAGGGGCGGTTCCAGCGGACAGAACAGATTGTCTGTCGCTGCTGGGGGAGAGATGCCTCCCGCGCTGTGCGTATCCACTCCTCCTGGTGGTTCTTTCTTTCTTTCCTTCTTCTTTTTCTTCTTCTTCTTCTTCTTCTTTGTGTGTGTGTGTGTGTGTGTGTGTGTGTGTGTGTGTGTGTGTGTGTGTGTGTGTGACAGGAGTGAACAGCGATTCTGGCTTTAGTTCGGTGCAGGCTGTGAACAGCACGAAAAATTTGTCCGGTTGAGGGAAGGGCGTGGGAAACAATAGCATGGAGACAGGAGGAATAAAACGAGCGAGCAGCTTTGGAATTTGGGAAAGCGTACACGGACCATTTGAAGCATTTGACCTTTTGATAACTGATCTAGCATAAGTATTTGACCACGTCATAAATTAACCAAACGAAAACATCCGACCGCTTGATAAATTCATCAAATAAAACATTTGACCACTTCATGGTATTCAGTTGGCATGCAGAACTGTCAGAGACAGCATGATGCCTTTGGGCCCAGCTAGCGGGTGGGAGTTAATCGGGTACATGGCCTGGAGATCGGGACAGTCACTGTCTTTGATGTCCATGAATAATGCATTAGTTTTACGCATAAATATAAGCATCCCTGTTCATTCCGTTCCGCCAGACCTAGCCTGTATTACGAAGACTAAAGCGTGACTGGCAGAAATAACCGTCAGCTCGGGACTGGGGATGTCAGGGTCTGGAGTCGCCCAGAGGGCCCCAAGGGACAGTCCCGGACAATGTGAGACCCTGTTGCTCTTCGGGACACGGTCGCATACCACAAAGTCTGTGCGGGACTCACGGAGTGGAGAGTACAGTTGTTTATTGGACCTAGGACGCTGGGTTTGAAGGAAAACAGCTGCACGCAACCTCAGGTATCTGGCGATGTAGGGATAGGCAGAGACAGGAGTGGAGGAGGACTGGAAACAGACCATCGTCACGAGGAGTGGAACAGAGAAACAAACAAACTTTTTCAGATGTACGAGAACTTACAACAGAGTTCCGTCCACCTGTCTCTTGGAACCGGGAAAAGAAAAAGTAAACGGTGAAGTACACACCACATGCTGATTACACTTTACATACTGTTATCATTTGAAAGGATGTAAAAGCTTCATGGTGCTTAGCATGTGTTCAGCGATTCAGAAGATAAAAAATCTGAGTGAGAACGTAGATTTTGTTGTTGTTGTTTGCTTTGTGTTATGTAAGGACACGAGCATTGTGCTGTAGAATTCAAGAAGACTTTTCCCCCAAATGTTCGTTCTTCTTGTTTTGATTTTTATTTTTTTTGAAAATTTGACCTGATTGACGTATGATATGGACAGTGAACGAATGGCTTTAAAAGGGTCTTTTTCCATGACTAGAATGATGTTTAATATAAAGATTGTACCTTCAGTATTTCATTTGTACACACTTGTGTGAATGAATGGCTTTTAAAAGGTCTTTATTGATGACTAGAATGATCGTTAATATAAAGATTGTACCTTTGGTATTTCATTTGAACACGCTTGCTGCCATACCTGATATGACATGGCCTCCGAGGTATAAAGATTGTACCTTTGGTATTTCATTTGTACACACTTGCTGCCATACCTGATATGGCATGGCCTTCGAAGTCGACTACGCTTCAAACGACATCATGAGGAATAGACTCGGGATATGCGGGAAGGAAGGATGGTGAATGGGGTGATAGGTAGTGTGAGGGTGTGAAGATATGTGTGTTGTGAGAAGAGACGTATTGAGGATGGTGGGATGGCAGAAAACGATGTCAGTGTGGAGATGATGAGGTGTGGTGTACTGGGAGGGTGAAGTCGGTGCAATGAGCGGCTGGCGTGCCGTGCGTGATGGTAATGCCAGGCTAAAGAGCCCAGCCTTCGGGCACAGCGCCTCTTGCCTGTCTTCTGTTGGCCCACTCAGACCGCAGGCGGCGGAATGACGGCGGTCCTGGGCAGGACCACACGGATTTTCAAACTTTTTTTCTCCCACCTCCTTCCTTTTTGCCTTTTTTTTTTTCCTTCTCTGTTTTCTTCTATTTTGTTCTCTTCTTGACTTTCTCCCCGTTGAAATGATAGACCTCAGTGAAATGAGAGAGAGAGAGAGAGAGAGAGAGAGGAGAGAGAGAGAGAGAGAGAGAGATCAGTTTCAGTTTCATCAAGGAGGCGTCACTGCGTGCGGACCAGTCCATATACGCTACACACCACATCCGTTAAGTTTTGAGACCACACTACGCATGATTTGAAGCTGATGGATATATGAATTAACAACAAAGATGAGACAATTGAAGAACAGGGTCTCGTGGCTACGACTCAGCGGATGTCTGACCTACGCATTAGCCCAACGCACTGGTCAGACCTTGAGTGACTACTTACCATTTTTTTTTTTTTTTTTTGAGAGAGAGAGCGTGAGAGTGAGAGAGAGTGTGTGTTAAGATATTTGTTTTCAAATATGAAAATCCGTTTGCTACCAGTTTCCCGAGCGCAAAATGGGGAAAACATTTTTCAGTATAGTTCGGGGTTGGGGTTGGGCTGGGGTTTGGGTTGTTATTAAATATTAGCTTGTGGCTATCACACATACACCTGTGAGGTTGTTGAGGGGTGGGGTGAGCTGCGGAGGGCTTGTTGAATATTATCTTGTCACTATCTGAATGTGAAAAAAAAAGAACGATGTTCTTTTCTTTTCCATGAAACTTTCTGAATGAAGAGAACAAAGTTGTACAGTGAAAAAGGTAATAGTAGACAAATGAACCCAAACTTCCCGTCTCTGAACGGTGATTATCTTTTGCGAACTTACGAACTGGACTGATTCCTGGTCAACGGCGATAGCCTTTTCTCTCTTTTTACGCTACTTGAAGTTGTTTTCTCGTGCGAGTGCCATGTTTGCTGAGACAGCCAAGGAAAAGGTGCTGTCAAAAACCCCGTCACCTTGCTTGCTTTTGTCTCGTGCTGTTCTAGTGCTCAGTTTGAACTGCTCACGGCGTTTGAGGGTGGCTAGTTTTCTGAGCGTTCAGTGATAGAATCGATGGACAGTATAGAACATGGAGCGTGGACATGGTTGAACAGAGGTTCCCCCCCCCCCGCCCCCCCCCCCCCCCCCCGCCCCCCCCCCCCCCCCGATCGATTCATTTTGTCAGCCACTCGAGTCAGCCATTGACCACGGCAGCTTTGATGTAATGCCGGATCCGATGTTTACGTTGTACGATTGATAACACCTGACTTCACGCTGTGTTCGCGCGATTAGCGCTGGGCAGTGGTCCACCACCATGACAGAAGTTCCCGCAGATCGCCAGTTTCCCCGCTACAGAGAGAGAGAGAGAGAGAGAGAGAGAGAGATGGGAGCTTGTTCAGCGCGGCGTGTCGTGGCGGCTATATAGGCTTGATGGCTGGGGAACCTGATCGATGTTCACTCTTTGTTGTTGCCGCCTGCGAGGCGATGTAGAGCTGCTGATGAGGCGGGCAACGGGAGGGCACGGGAGTGTACGTACACCGGGGGATGGGAGGGAAAGAGACTTAGCAGGGAGGTGGTGGGGCCTGGTTGCCAGGTAGCCGGAGTGGATTAGTTGTACAGGGGGTGTGCCTATCGATCCTTTTCCCTCCCGTCGACGTCATACCTCTCCTGGTGCCTCGTTCTGCCACTACAGGCAGCGCGTGCCGCCCGCCGCGATCCGTACGTGGAAGAAGCAGGGCCAGTGCAGTCCATCCAATGACATGGTCTGCTGCCGGTCTGGCTGCCCAAACAGACCCTATACAAATAGTAACTGCCGGGTGACGCCTGGCAATCGTGAGCCGCGCTCCCAGTTCTGTATCAATACGTTGCACGGACATACCGTTACTGTTTCCTGCCTCCGGGTCTGTCATGGTATACCGCTTGAAAGAGGTGCCACCCCTCATTTTCTCCACTTCTGTATTGGTATGCCACATGGAGGCAGCGTCCACTTCTTCCTGTTCTCAGGTCTGTACTGGTATAACGGGTTTGACGCAGAGCCATCCTTTCCTCCTTGTTCTGATGTCGCGCCATTCCTTCCAACAGTTCTGTACGGGTATACTGCATGTATGTCGCACGATCCGTTCCTCCAATTCAGAACTGTATACCGCTGGGAAATAGCAGGATCCCCGCCAGCCTACAGATTTATATGAACATACCACTTAGAGGTAGCTCCATCCCTTCGTGCCACCAAGTCTGTGGATGGATATACTCCAGGAATCCAGCTCCACCCTCCCTGCCCTCAGCTCTGTATTCGTATACCGCCAAGATCGGTGCGATCACGTGCTGCCCCCAATTCTGTGCTCGTATTATGTTGGGTTGCAGCGCCACTGTTGGCTACTTCACGCAGCTGGGCTGCTGGGACTATAAACACCAACTTGTGCTGGCTCAAGTTCTGTATTGACTGACATCAAAAAATTTCGCCGTGAAACTCCTTCCTGGTTTACTTCTAACGTGTCCTTTCTCCGATGTTCAGTATTTCTATTTAGGAAAATTTCAGACTTTATTTTACAACCCCCCCCCCCTTCCCCCACCTCCGTCCCCCTTCCCATTTGAAAAAAAAACCCCACCATAAAGGTCCAGATGCGACACAAACAGCATGAATTCAACAAATTTGTTTCTGCCCTTTACTCAGTGTGTTTTTCTTCCCCATGTACTTTCTTTCATTTCCTCTTAAGTAGACAAACCCTGCAGGATGGGATAGTTGGAGAGTCCATGAATATGTGGCTCCTCCTCCTTCCCCATCCACCCCCCGCAGCCTCTCCCAACACAGACTCGAAATTCTTTTTTTTCTCCTACGTTTGTTAAAGGTTCATTGATCACACTCTTTTCCTTTACCGTTAATCAAAAATATTATCATGATTGTTTTTATTATCTGTTGTAAACCTCATCTTCGTTGTTTGCTCAGACAGCACCGTGGAGGCTCTGGTGTATGTTGCAAGAAGTCGGAGACTCCATGGGGCCAAAGAGCTTGTCCCACATTGGCCTGTCAACAGGCCAGGTCTATGCTCTCACAGACTGTGTGGTGTGTTGAACAGTTCTGTAATCTGATTAATATCCTCCGCTCTAAGAGTTCATTCATTCACGACTCTCCAGGAAGGCGAATTCAACGACTGGTGTGGGTGGGCGTTACGCGTTACGCGCTTGATAGGGGCAGCACAGAGACATCATAGAGCACGTAGTAAATTCGATCGATTTGTCGCCATCACGCTCTTCACGAGTGTTCACGCACTGCGTCGTATTCACGTGGTCCCGTGCCAGAGAGGTATGCTTAGTGATGGCATCAAAGATTGATTGATATATCTGTCTGTAAGTGTGTCCATCTCTCTTTGTATTTCTGTCAGTCGCCCTGTTCACCCCCCCCCCTCGCTCCCTCCCTTCCCACATCTCTGTCCGTCTCTCTGTGTGTCTCTCTGTCAGTTTGTCCCTAGCCCCCACCCCTCCTCTCTCTCTCTTTCTGTATCTATACACGCCGTGCTGTCTGTCTGTCACTCTCCCTCTCTGGAAGAAAGACCTTAACGAAGTTTCCGGTACGTTTTTAGAAGATGTATTTTTTAAAGAGATGTGTGAAAGTTTTTTCTTCTTTTTTGTGGTGACTTGTGAGTTGATTTTAACGTGGTGACAGCCTTGATATGATCCTTTTGCGGTCGGCTGGGCCGTAAGCAACATTACCTTTTTTTAACCTCTGTACCCCCTCCCCCCCCCCCCTTCTATCTCTCTCTCTCTCTGTCTGTATGTAAGCACGCGCTCGCGAGCGTGCGTGCGTGTGTGTATCCTGTCCGTCTGTGGGCGGCAGGAAAAGGTAGGGCAAGAAAAACTGGGAGCCTTAGGTTCTGTGTAGAAAGAACGACAAGTAACCAGTTAGCGGTCGTAGCGGTGTTGAGGACTTGCCAAGTCACGAACGCCCGGATGGTGACCGTCCGACCAGGAGAGAAAGGCCCCTCCTCTCTTTTCATCCCCTGAAAGGGGGGAAGGGGTGGTGGTGGAGGAGGGGAATCGATGCGAGGGCAGCCAGCAGGCTGCGCAGTGCGAGCAGCCCGGTTCTCTTTATGTTCTGCATGTTTGACCGAACCACACTTAACTAGCATGTGGCGGGGAGTGAATGGGGGTGGGGATGGGGGTGGGGGGAGGTAACAAAAATCTACCTTCAGAGGGAAGAAAAAGAAAAAAAAAGCGGCAAAGTGAGAGAGAGAGAGAGAGAGAGAGGAGAGAGAGAGATTCTAGTGTTCAGTCTCACCATGGTGAGTCTGTTTTGTCATCCTCCCTTTCCCTGCCTTACATTATACCCCATACACATGCCGACTTGCTTCACAAAGTGTGTTGGGTTATCACAGATATCTGTTCCATATTCAACGACCTTCCCCATGCAGTGCAAACAGTTTGCCGAATTTTTTTTTTTTTTTTTTTTTTTTTTTGTTGGGTCGCTCATTGTCCATCATTGCCGAAGCAAGCACTTTGTGATACGAGATCAGGTGTGAAGGCATGAATGGCTCGAGGAATGCGTCCGTGTCGCGTCCATATTCGTGCAGGCACGTTCAAGGAAGGCCGAGGAAGGCTGTGTGCGGCCCTCGGTATTCCCAGAGGCTGTGGGGCTGCGAGTCGGCTTTACATGTTTGTGTATGTGTGTGTGTGTCAAGAAACACGATCTTTATATCTGTTCATATGCCACAAGCTATCTGGAATAGCTTACCCAGTGGTTTCCATCAGTCAGCTCTGTACTACTACTACTACCACTACTCTCTCTCTCATATCCATGGGGGCTATACGTTTTCTATAAACAAAGCCAAAGAAATAGCCAGTAACTGTAATTGCTCAATTTAATAGAAAGGTAATCACGTTTTACATATTAAAGAGGGTCTGAAGGTTTTTTTTGCTCTTTTTCTTTTTTTCTTTTTTTTCTTTTTTTGAGGGAAGAAGATGGGGGTAGTTACCGAAGTTTTTGTTGTTGCTGAATAGCATTACAAAGTAAAGCATAGACTCTTTCCCCCAAACCCTTAACACATTCATTCATTCTCGCCGCGCGTTTGTGTCTCCGACCATCCCATTTCTTCTCTACCGCAGCTGTCATTTTGTACAGTGCTGTTGCTGCTGCTCATCCTCATGTTCATTCTCCTCTTCCTGATTTCAGCATTATTTTTATCATTGATGAAGTGTACAAACAAACACACCAAGACCTTCACCCCACCCCACCCTCCCAGCCCGGCCCATTTCACTCTTGAAGGGAGACGGTCGCCGTCGAATTCATTTCCACTGTTGGCTGCTACCAAGCGTCCTGATTAATTAGATGCACGTTCCATCTGTTTAACAGTAATCAGATATATGGCATGATGGTTCATTTCTCTGACCGTGGCTGTATCGATCTGCTACCTCAGCATCCCTGGTGTGTTCCCCGTCCCATCTAGGGAAGGGAGAGTGATGCGGGAAGGGGCGGTCAGCGGTGGGAGTTGGGAGGAAGGGAGGGGAGGGGGGGGGGGGGGGGGGGGGGGGGGGGGGGGGGGGGGGGGGGGGGAGAGGGCGCGGCAGCGGAGGGCAGAATAAGGAACTGAGAAGACGTCGGAAGAGGAAAAAGAGACGTTGGGGGAGTGAGGCAGGCAGCGTTGGCGAGTGACGCGCTGTGACGTGTTTGATGACGCAGAAGGCTGTGATGTCACGTGGAGCGGAAATGACTGTCTTGCCCAGCTACAAGATCCCTGTGTCAATGCCGCTTCCCGTTCGTGCTCTGACAATGAGTGCCGCTCGCTTTTTTCCTGTCTCTGTTTCTGTTCTCCCATCTCTCCCATCACACCCCTCCCTCCTTTGTCCTCCTGCTATCTCTCCAGTGCCTTCGCCAGTGAGTATTTCTCTCATTCCTCCACCCAGTCTGTTATTCAAAAGCAAGTGCTATAGGTTACCAAGGACAGGAATAAGCTGTCTAAAAACTCTTCATGGTTAAATTAAGCTATGAAAAATCTGAAATCTCTCTCTTTCGGTCTGTCTGTCAGTCTGTCTGTCTGTCTCTCTCATGAAGGATAGCGAAATTTGAGATAATGCATTATAAGAGATTTCTGAATGAAGATGATCATTCATCGCATGTGGAAGAGATCATTAAGATACAATGTCATCATTTGATTTAGTGGATGGGCGAGTCAGTCTTAAGTTGTTTAAAAAATTTTTTTTTAACCTTACTGCATTACTACTGTGCGTGAGGACATAAGGGAATGTTACGAATTTATTTGTTTTTGTTAACCTTTGATTTTATACACTCTAGGAATGAATGTGTACTATTTGTTTGCAGGAAAGGAAGAGGGAAATGTTGTTGTTACCCCCCTCCCCGCTTGTCAAAAGACCTCTTTGGTAATGACAATAAAATATCAAAGTGTCAAAAGTGTCTTCTCTCCCGCCCGCCCGCGCGCGCACGTGTGTGTGTGTGTGTGTGTGAGAGAGAGAGAGAGAGAGAGAGAGAGAGAGAGAGAGAGAGCGTGCGTGCGTGCGCGCACGCACCTGTATTTTCTGCCTCACCTTTTTCTTTTGCTTCCTTCTCTGCCTCACTTGCTTGCACCTAAAATCTCTCTCTCTCTTCTCTCTCTCTCTCTGTCTCTCTCTCTCTCCCCCCCCCCCTCTCTCTCTCCTCCCTCTGCGCGGAATGAGTTGTGGGCGAAGGGTGGCGGGAGGGAGAAGGAGAGGCGTGGTGAGGTGAGCGGTTGATTTTCTGAGTTATGTTCAAACATGCTCCTTGTCTAAAGGGCTTCATTGCTGAATGGACAATAAAGTAATTGTCATTCTCTCTCTCTCTCTCTCTCTCTCTGTCGGTCTGTCTTGTCTGTCCGTCTGTCTGTCTCTCTCTCTCTCTCTCTCTCCTCTCTCTCTCTCTCTCTCTCCATCAATGTGTGCGCGCGCGTACGTGTGTGTGTGTCTGAGCAAAGTCTTTGGTCTGAGAGAGAGAGAGAGAGAGAGAGAGAGAGAGGGGGGAGGAAAAGGGAGAAACAGGAGCGCCCTCAAAGGCTTATTGCATGCAGGTGCAAAGTGGCGGCCGTGAGAGAAAGCAAAAACAAACGTGACTGGCAGTTGCTCTTTCGTTTACCGTGCCCGTTACTTCAGACCTAGTTCTCCGCCTGCTGTGCTCACCTCTCCATCAGCCCTTCCTTCCATTTGTCCTATCCCGCCCTCCTCCACCCCCAGCCCCCCCCATCTCTCCCTTTTTTTCATTCATCGTCGTCTGTCTCAACGTTTCTCCACTTAACCTTTCCCTCCCTCTACTGTATTTTGTCTCTGCTTTATTATGTACCTCCACATTCTCCGGTGCACAGCACTCTCCTCTCTTCTTCTCTCTTCCACTCCCATTCCTACAGCTAACTTTTAAGTGAGAGCAGTCATGCGCCATACCAAACGAGTACGTTTCACACACACAACGCACACACGTACACGCACGCACGCTCGCACACACGTGCATTAGGGTCTGTGTTATTGGCTGATTGCGGGCTTTCGGTGGGAGGTGAGGGTTGGTGTCGTTGGGGGTACGAGGGGAAGGGAGGACGGATTATGACGTTCTGGTTGGGGTAAGTTTCAACAGACATAGGAAAAATAACCTCCCTCACCGCCCACCGCCTCCCTCACCTCACCGCCCACCGCCTCCCTCACCGCCCACCGCCTCCCTCCGACGGAAAAAAAGAAGAAGAAAGAAACCAACGAACCACACAAACAGACGAACAAAAAACAAAGTCGATTTTGGTTTTTATTTTGGTCTGAATATGTCTGACTGCTTTCTTTTCAGTCTGTCTGTATGTCTGCCAGCGTGTCATCTGTCTGTCTGTCTGTCTGTCTCTCTCCCCCTGTATGTCTCTGTCTCTGTCTCTTTCTCTCTTTGTCTGGCTCTGTGTGTGTGTGTATGTGTGCGCGTGCGTGTGTGCATGCGTGTGTGTGTATGTGCGTGTGTGTAGACAAGCGCGGGCGCACAAGTGTGTGTGTGTGTGTGTGTGTGTGTGTGTGTGTGTGAGAGAGAGAGAGAGAGAGAGAGAGAGAGAGAGAGAGAGAGAGAGAGAGAGAGAGAGAGAAGTAAGTAAATCAATTATAAGATCCAATCTCGGCATGAAGAGTGACCGGAAAAGGAAACGAACATTTTTTGTATTTATACCTCGTTAAGAAAATGTACTCGATGCAAAAGTCAGAGTGTGCCGCATGTCTACAATTACATGGAAACAAGTGTTTTCTGTATCCATGCATCAACGCGTTAAAATGATGTCTTGAAATCCTCCAGGCTTCGTCCAGAAAGAGAGAGAGAGAGAGAGAGAGAGAGAGAGAGAGAGAGAGCGAGCGAGAGAGAGAGTACGTTACCCCCCTCCCCCCCCCCCCCCCCCCCCCCAACGTACTCAGACATAGATAAACGCGGAGACAGATGTGCTTCCACATAGATATACAGGCAAGACAGGCAGACAGACAGACACACATGTGCACACACACACACACACACACACACACACACACACACACACACACACACAACACACACACACGTCATAACAATGTGATTGATTGTTAAAAAGTTCAACATCCATTAGAGAGAGAGAGAGAGAGAGGGGGGGGGGGGGGGGAGGAGGGGGGGATGACATGGTATGGTTTATTTTGGAAGCTTTAATAGCCGTCTCTCTCTCTCTCTCTCTCTCTCTCTCTCTCATACACACACACCACACACACACACACACACACACACACACACCACGCGCGCGCGCACGCACACACAACACACACACACACACACAGAGACAGGACATGGCATGACAAGATTTATTACCGTAAACTTCAGCTATCATTTTTGAGAGAGAGAGAGAGAGAGAGAGAGAGAGAGAGAGAGAGAGAGAGAGAGAGAGAGAGAGAGAAATAATGAGTGCACTTGACTTTCAGAGCGCAGCACGAAGACAACCACTTGAACATCTGAAGTCTGCTCTGTTCCCCATCTTCCTGAGTCTGCAGGCCTATTTCTTAAACCCCTCTTCAATGTTTGGTTTTCCTTTCCTTTTTTTTTTCCTTGCCCTTTTTTCATATGTCTTTCTGAATCCTCTTGATTTTATTCTTTCATTTTCCTTCTGGCCTTCCAACCCCCTTTTTCCTTCTTGTTTCTTTCGTTTTTTCTTCTTTCTTTCTTTCTTTCCTTTTTGATTTGTCAGTGCCGTCTTTCCCCGTCCCCCCCCCCCCCCCCCCCCCCCTTGTTGTTCGTATTCTATGTCAGTTCCCCATTTTATGTCTTTCATTTAATACTTCTGCTTTCCCCCACACTCTTTACGTACCTACTCGTCTCAGCAGCGAGGATGTTTCATTTGCGGAGTTTATAGATGCTTACTTTTGTTTATTTACTTTTTTCTAACTTAATTGGTTGACGGTTTGATGTGGGGTGTTTTTATTCTCCCGTTAATAGGTGTTGTAAGGAAAATGTGGTTTATTCACACATCGGACTCTGTCTCTCTCGCTCGCTTGCTCTCTGTCAGCGGCGTGTGCGTGTGTGTGTGTGTATGTGTGTGTGTGTGTGTGTGTGTGTGTGCGCGCGCGCGCACGCGCGCCTCCCTCCATTTCTAATGTTGCACTAGTTGAAGGATGCTCAGTACATATCGGCGAGAGTAGCTGTAGTTTCGAGAGACGTCCGATCAAACAGAAATAGGATTTGTTAGACTGGCTTGGCTGAGTTTTTCACCTCGCTTCTTTTCCGCCCCTTTTAGGCCCCTAGCTCTCTGTTCTTCCTCCCCAGCAACCCCCCCCCCCTCCCCCCGCCTCTGTTTCTCCTTTCCACCCCTCACCCGCCTGTGCTGTCAGGCGGCAGTCAGTCAGCAGAGTTCTGCAGGTTGAAGATGTGCAAAAGATTGCCGTCAGGCTCGGAAGATCGTGGCGGGTTTGTGCGTCGGGTGAATAGATTTTTCCACAGCGATAAGAACCTGCCTTCATTTGTCCTAATAAACAAAGGGCGACCAGCAGCTTTTTCTTTTCTTTCTTTCATTAAAAAAAAAAAAATTAAGACGGCACAAGTGTGCATAAAGATACAAATTAAACGAGAAGAAAGAAACGCGATATTGTATTGTTATGTAGTGGTGACTTTTACATGGCGTAACTCTTGTTTACAAAGAACATTCATGAAAAGGTATACGCCTGTCTTTTCACCACAATCATGATCACACCCCCTCCCCCCTAATACTCACCTCTCTCTCTCTACCTCTCTCTCTCTGTACATATGTGTTTGCACGCGCGTGCGTGTGCGTGTGTATGTCTGTGTACTTGTGAAGTAAGTACATTGACTAATTCCGCATACTCACTAGTATTTGTTTTACCGTTTATACACTGAAATTGTTCTCTGCCCCCCCCTCCCCCCCCCCCCCCCCCCCCCCCCACACACACACACAAGAGACCGTGTGTAATGACGAATTATAGTACGCCTCCCCCGTCCCCCTCCCCCTCCCATTTCTCTCTCTCTGTGTGTCTCTCTTACTCAGCTGGCGAACCAGTGTACAGTTATTATTATGATTATTTCATTTTATCAGTGGTTCACTCGCACGCACAGTGGAAAGTTATCAGTTATTATTCAGTTAAACTCCTTCTCTGACTTCTGTGTGCCCAGTAAGTACTAAAGGATGCTGAAGTTCGACGCGTTTTATTTCCTGCCTTCCGCCTCCTCACCTCTCATACGGCGGAAACACAAATCTACAAGCGGTGCCACACCTCCACCCCCCCCCCCCCCCTTACCCCTACCCCTCTCCCAGTTGAAGACAAAGACATGGCTTCCCTTCAACCTTTGCTCCATGCGGGGATTGACGCTATCCGTTAGTTTACAC
>CM031600.1:22435815-22440815 GCA_018398815.1 Conus ventricosus | reverse complement strand
GTGTTAAAAGCGCAAATGACGGCGCATGTTATGTATATCGTGCTTTGTTTAATGGTAAACTCGGGTTGTAGAACGGTGCGCGTGTGTAGGTGTTTTGTCTATTTCTGTCTCACTGTTTTTGTGTTTGTTGAAAGAGCGGAGTGAGAAAGTTTTTTTTTTTTCCTTTCCCACCTGACAGCGGTAAATCGAAACTCGTGCTGCGTTCAACTGGGCTCCTGCTTGCGTGTGTGTTTACAGTGGGGAAGGGCAAGAAAAGACTCGGGTGAATTCTGTTTCTTTCTGGCACGAGCAAGGTGAATGGAAATCGGTTCTGTTGTCAGGAGGTTGGAGCGACCTCTGGCTTCCCTTCATTGATGAGGATCTAATAGCCGTCAACAAGGCAAACAGACCACGCCATGCTGTCAAGTTTGAGAGTTTTATATTAATGCACAAAGTGAAGGAGTACTCTCGAACCATGTCTCTCGCCCTCCCACCTGTCTCTCTCTCCCTCTCTCTCTCTCTCTCTCTCTCTCTCTCTCTCTCTCTCTCTCTCTCTCTCTCTCTCTCTCTCTCTCTCTCTCTCTCTCTCTTTCCCTCTCCCCTCTCTCTCTGTGTCACACACACGCACACACCCACACACACACTCACTCACGCACGCACGCACGCACGCACGCACATACACGCACGCACACATGCAGGTGCATTGCTTTTTCTATCTCTCATCTCGCCCTCTCCCATCCGGTTGAATATATTTTTTCGACATATTTTTCCAACAAGATTTCAGGATATATATTAACATTGTTGATTTTAAATTCTTTTGAATTTAATTTTTCAAACAGCAGAAATTTGGAGATATGCCGATACTGTATGCTGCATATATAATAAATTTGTCACGTTATGGTCATGATGAGACTCGTGCTGTTGTTGAAGATGATGACGATAATGAAAATTGATGATGATGTGCCCACGCACAAGGACTGGCCATTAGACGTTTACTGGGAAAGGTCAGAACGAATAAAGAATGGCAAGGTATAACAGGAAGTCCATGCTTCAAGCAAAGCATTATTAGGAAGTGCCTCCGATTTGAGCGTCCTTCTAAAACGCCAGTATTTGCGGTTCTATTGGGTCATGAATGTTGTGCAAAGTTATTCAACCTGCCAGTCAACGATGCTGATAAGATTCCCTTGATTATGTTACAGGGCCTGGTGGTGGAGGGACGCTAGAAGCTTCGGCAGTCTCCAGTCGTCAGTGCGGCTGATTCTGTTGCTTGTGCCAAGGATTAGTCCACGAAGTATTGATGAGCCTTGAGGCCCTGGACTTGGTGGAACTGGACCCCCTCCACTGACGCGGCGGCCCTCGTGCTGTTGCCAGCACGGACTGCGGTCTGGATTATTTGTCTAAATCCCATTACGGGGCCTGTGCATGTGGACAGACAGACAGACTGCTGGACATAGTTGTGTCCTGAAGCGGCGCATCGTCACTGAACAGGAAAGAGAGAGAGGAGGGCAGACAGCGTTTTAATTAATCAACAACTTCGTTACCTGTTTTAACGACTTGGTGAGTACTCGATATATGTGAAATTTGTAACTGTTGTTGTTGTCTTTGATAGCGTGGTGATGTTGATGACTGAAAAGGGTCCCATCATTTGGACTGTTTAATAGTTATGTAACTAATTTAATTTTGTCTTTCTTTTCTTATAATCTTTGTTACATTAAGGTTCCCGTACATGACGTAATCTGACGTTCGCCTCCATTCTTTCTTTCTGTCCCTTCCATACTCCTCTCCCCCCCCCCCCCCACACCACCCACTCTCTCTCTCTCTCTCTCTCTCTCTCTCTCTCTCTCTCATCCTTGGTCTAATATATGTACACTTTGAGCGAGACACAGAGACATCGAGAGAGAGAGAGAGAGAGAGAGAGAGAGAGAGAGAGAGAGAGAGAGAGAGAGAGTACTCAGAACTCAGATAGTTTATTTGTTAAAAAGGCCATTGCCCCTTATAAAGGGGGGTATGGAGAACGTAACAACAATATGCGCATTTTACAGAACACTAGAAAGACTGGATGGACTTCTCTCTCATGAAGTCATAGCTAATCGAAACTGAAATGCCTCTAACAAGTAAATCGAGAAATTTCTTACTATGCTTTCATTCTGAATGCCATAAGCAAACTTAACTTTCATCCCTGCCAACCGCTAGAGCGGTTTGACAAATCTTCTCCTTTCATTCCTGAAAACCGCCTCAGCGGTTCAGAGAAACATGCTCCTTCCATCCGGCAACCCGCTGCAGCGGTTCACGCTTTGAAATCCGCGCCCACCTGTCACATGTTTGGCGCGTCATAGCGGCTTTCGCCTTGTAACGGGACTCGCGGGATGTTTAGACAAGTCATGCCTGCTCACTTCCTCAGCGTGGGAAAGTGTCTGGAACCGAAATTTTATCTTGACTTGACCGTGAGAGCACACTGTTTAGTGCCTACTGAGAAGATGTAGGGTGAAGAAAAACGCAGACGGCGATCACTTTTCTGACGACGAAATTTACAACAGTTTAGCCAGTGACTTCGATCTGCTTGATCTAACAGAAGAAGAGAGAGCAGAACTTGCCAATGCCATCAAGGAATATGACAGTGATACTGGTGATGAACTGGATGATGAAAATCTTCCATTTAACTACAATCAGCCACGGTTTGACTGGACAGGTGGGGGTTTCGCTGAACCACGCACACCTCGGAAAAACTTCGAACAGCGCCCCGGTCCTGTGCGCATACTCGAAACGTCAATGAAGGCAGTGGATTATTTTAAGCTGTTCTATTCTGATACAGTCCTTTCAAAGCTTGTCAGTTTTGCAAACGACAATGCCAACACTAAACGGCAGACTGATCCAGAAAAAACAGTGGCAGGTGTTGGAAAAGATCACACCTGTGGGGTATGTGTCGCGCGACACAAACAATATGAGTCAACACACTCTGGTGTGAAATACAGTGACAGTCCGTTCAAGCAAGGCAAGACAACGATGATGTGCGAAAAGTGCAATGAATATCTGTGTTGCAATAATCAGAAAGATTGTTTAAAGGTGTACCACACCCGTGTTTCCTTTGTGTGACACCTGGTTTCACGTGTGACACTTTGACACTGACACTAGCAGTGCATCATTTTCTAAGACTGACATGTTGTGTGTTGTTTGTTGACATTAACTCGAAGTGTGACTTTTGGACAAATACTGTACAAAGACCACTGAATTCGGCAAGACCATAGTACAGAAGGAGTACTGTGGGGACATTTTTATCATTGCTGTGCATTTTTTTCCTTGGACATGGTGACACTGACAAAGACACTTGGGAAGCATTCTTTGAAGTGGATTTACCGGAGGTCATCAGGCTGTGAGTTACATGCATGGTTTTTGCTGCTCGCATGTTTGTGAGCGCTGTATAACATTTTGTTTCTTTAAGTTTGAATTAATTAGTAGTTGTCACCAGTCTTGACACCTGTGTGTCACCAAATACGCAACAAAGGGGTATGACATGTTATAGTCCGGTAGAAACACCAGTCACACAAAAGAATCAGAAGTACACACCCTATTCTTTGTTTACTTTTTTCCTGAAAACCCAGGAATGAAGGGTACTGCTTGTAACTAAGAAACATAGGAATAAGGGGAAGTAATGTCCGACAGACAACCAGGGATGAAAGAAATTGACAGGGATCCCTGAAAAACTTAATTAGTATATATTGCGCTCTTAGACTAGATGACTTGGAGCAGCATAAAACAAAGTGCAGTTCGTCTTCTTTATCATTATTGCATAGTGGACAAGTCAAATCCAATCCACTATATTTAGTGTAACGGTACCGGTGTTTGTGCAATGTCTGAAGTTCCCAGTGTAAATTTGGTCATAGTAAACTTCAAGTGCTTGTCTAAATCCATTCACAGATAAAGTTTGATATTGTGTACCGTACAAAATGTCCGATACATGGTAAATCTATTGCTATTTTTGACATGAGCGTCCCATTCTTGCCTCTTGCGCGCAATCAATCTGTCTTTAAATTCACATAGAAATAATCTGATATTTTGCACGCCTTGGTTCATCCAAACATAATCATATCCAAATTCTCTAGACCATATAGAACAGGCTTACCCCAAGGAGCTGTGGACGTACGCATACACAGACGGCTCAGCAGAGGAGGCTACCAGAAATGGAGGTGGAGGAATATTCCTAACCTTGAAGGATGGAACTCACGTCCGACAAGCCATCCCCACTGGCAAATTCTCCACGAACTACAAAGCTGAGGCAGACGCATTGCAGACAGCAGAGGAGACACTGTGCGCAAATAGAGAGGCCATACATCCCAAAATCGTCATCTTCTCTGATGCACTGTCGGTACTTCAGGCTGTACAGAACCCAAAGAACAAGGACCTCAACCCCCTTGTCTCTGCCCTTGCTAGACTGCAACAGGCCACTGAACTAACTGTCATCCAGTGGATACCCTCACACTGCAACATAGCAGGCAATGAGGAAGCAGACCGACTGGCGAAGGAAGGAGGACAGCAGCCACAAGAGGAACAGGAAATCTCCTATGAAGAGGCCAAGACGATCATCAAGGAGAAGCAGAGGAAAAGATGGCTTCAGCTACATCCAGAATATAACCAGACAGATCCCTACCACCTCCTACCCAGACCAGACCAAGTGAACATTGTGAGGCTGAGGACGGGCCACTCCAGGCTACACCATCACATGTTCACAAGGTTCCGCATTGGCGAATCTGCAGTGTGCCCCTGCGGTACAGCCCCAATGACAGTGGAACACTTCCTACAAGACTGTCCAACTCACCATGACCTGAGAGCAGAGACCTGGCCTGCTGACCAACCGATGAGGGAGAAACTCTACGGATCTCTGGAGGACCTCCGCCGGACGGCAGCCTTCATCAGTGCATCTGGGGTTCCTGTCTGAGCGAACGAAGAAGAAGAAGATATCCAAATTGATATAATTTACATCGGATATTTGATACCCAATTTCTTTCGCCTCTTGCATCCAGGTC